>BPLT01000022.1:442500-1642500 GCA_019656295.1 Rhododendron mucronatum var. ripense | reverse complement strand
GCGTGAAATCTTTCAGGTGTTCAAGAAAGTTTCCAACTGCAGCTCCATACTGGAGAAGGTCAAGACTCAAGACAATGGCGAAGTGGTCCCTAAGTAGATCTCAAAAACCCTAAAACTTTAGGTTTTTAATAATCAGAGCCCAACACTTGAGAACTTCTGGCATGCTGATTTGAGTCAGTATCCTAACTTCTTTTTTTAATGGGATGATTTGCCTTAAATTCCTCTGTTATCTCTAGTAGGAGTACTAAAATATAAGCACGCCCCAACTCTTAAATAAATTCTCCATCCCTTTTTTGGGTGTACTGTAAAATCATGTTTTCTAAATAATCCACCTGATAAATGGTCCCCGGTTTTAGGGTTTCACAAGATACCTTTACCAAAGTACAAAAAAATCAAAGATCTTTGGTCTCCTTTGACCATTCTATTAGCTGATCATGGACTGATGGACATGGTCATGGCCATGGCCATCATATATATATATATATATATATCAGTCCGGTTCAAGTCAGAACCTCTTACGGTTAGGACCGTCAGGACCTCCCCTTTTCCGATCAAATTTCGATGATCTGAGCCGCTTAATGTGATCAGAACGTGATTTTAAGGATACTTGCGAAAAATTGACAAAAAAAATGACTGGGAAGGGCCTCATCCTAACAGTTTTTTATTGAACGGTTCAATAAAAAACTGCTCAACTCAAGCTCTTCCCGGTCATTTTTTTTGCCAATTTCTCGCGAATACCCTTAAAATCACGTTCTAAACACATTGAGCGGCTCAGATCATTGAAATTCTATCGGGAAAGGAGAGGTTCTGACGGTCTTGACCTTAAGAGGTCCTGACTCTGTGTGTGTATGTATATATATATATATATGTATATATATATGCATGAAGAAAATTCCATAAGCCTACAACCCCTATATGAGTGTTTAGGGATGCACCCTTTGAATTCATAACATTTGTTTAAGAATTCATAACACCAACATATGTTATGAGTTCAGAATTTATAAATTTATGTCTGATTGTTATGAATCGTTGTACGGAAGTTATGATTTTAAGACTGAGATCACGGATTTCTATGCAAAATATTAGTATGTATTAAGGTGATTCAAAGGTGCGTAGCGTATACATTCCAATAGGGGTGAGTATTGCAATATTTCCTTTAGAAATATTTATTAGCCTTTTTTTTTTATGGGAAATAATTTTGGCACTCCATTTTTTGTTAACGCCACTCCACTGTAAGTGTATTTTTGCACCAAAAATACACTTGTAGGGAAGTGACGTTAACAAAAAAGAGAGTGACAAAATCAGCAGCTAGCCTTTTTTATATTAAACTCTTTTGAACTGGTAATCTTTTTGACAATTTAGGGTGTCCAGGCCTGCTTTCGACAACGTAAAATAATCTCGAGTAAAATATGATACTCATTATAAAATTTTGGGGTGCCGCAACCCTTGCCGGCTACCCTACTTCTTCCCCTGACAAAAAGGAGAAAAAAAGAACGATTATGAAGTTATTCTTTTGATGGAAAATTATGAAGTTTGATATTTTATTGTGCGATTGACAATAAACTCAACAATGTACATTGGTTATACGCTCTGAATAACGAAGGGACGCTATTGAGTTTTTTTTTTTGGATGGAAAATTATGGAGTTTGATATTATGAGGTGCAATTGATGGTATTATGGAGTTTGGTATCTGAGGATGGTATAGTTTTCCTCGATCTACCTTTCCTTCCAATAAGTCGACCCGATCCATAAAACCTTCATCCATGGCTGCAGGCTTACAGTAAACTCAGAAAAATCACAAACCATAGCATAAACTTTTCATCTGATCATTTTACACAACATCCTTCTATTACAACGCCTGCGTTCCGATCTTTGTGGAGATCGAGATTTGTGAAAAAAAAAACCCCGAAAGGAATTAAAAAAAAAGGAAGTGAAAATATAATCCCACAAATTCCTTTTCATTTTCTGATGAATCTCTTCATAGATACAAGCTTAAATACACCCTAGAACAAAATCTACAACTAAAATTAAAAAAAAAAAACTTGCAAGTACTCATGAATTGGTTCGCAAAATTTTTCCCAACTCAAGGCACATAAAATACATAGCAAGATCATCGATCTCTTTCCACAATCTTGTTTAGTTTATCCTCTCCATTATTTTGGTTCGGATCGAATTCGTACGGGAGTTGTAACATGGGAAAACCACGGAAAACGCGATCAACTTATTTGAACAAACCGGTGACCTAACAATTGTAGAAGCTCATACCAGGGAAAGTCAGTACTCCTTTCTCTCTATCAAGATGGCTTTGTGAGAGAGCTTCCACCCTTTTCAAGAACCCTAAGCTCTAATGCAGTTGGACTGTGAGCAATTTGCTCATCAGCCTCCTCTCTCTCCTCTCCTGCAGCAATGCCACAATTGGCTTTGTTTTGGTTGGCTCTCTCTCTCTCAAACTCCCTGTACTTGTGCAAGTACCTTCCCATTCCCTCGGCGTAGTTATCAAACCCTAGCGAGCTGAGAGCCCAGCAGATGTCGTCTCCGTTAACCGTCTTCCGATTCTCCTTATGGCACTTGTCGGACGCCTCTCCGGTCACGAAGCTTATGAACTCCGATGCGCATTCTTGCATTGTCTCTTTGGCTTGCTTGGAGATCTTGGCACTGGGTGGCAGGATCTGCTTCATGATCCGGCCCACGTTGGCTATGGGAAGCAGCTTGTCATTCTGATCCTCAACCATGTCTGGTTTTTTCTTCTTTTTTTCTTCAGAGGGCTTGATCTGTTTGGACACTGACACGTAGCTCTTGACCACTGGCAATACTTGTTTCTATATAGGTAGGCGAGGTATGGGCATGTATGTACATGCACATGCGTATTCGCATGTGCATCGCACGTGGTTGGTTGTATGTAATATGTATGCTGTGATTATGTGCATGCATGCCCATGTGGATGTGCACTATGAGAATATATGGCATGCCATGATGATGCATGCCCACGTGCAGGGGCAGACCCACTGGTGTGCTTGGCCCCTGCACAATTTCAAATACTTCTCACTAATTATACTAGTTTTTCATCTTTATTTGAAATTTTTTTATAGGATCGGTCTTTGTTAGTTTCTAGAGTTAGAAGTTTTATAAGGTTCCTATACCTGTGCAGAAAAACCCATAAAATTTCAAGTTATCAACCGTTTTTTGATCTTGAGTATAAAATTAAATGGCATTTATGTATATACATCCAAACTTGTTTTCTTCTCATGACTAGCAAGTAGCAATATATGTTAGTATGAACTATATCACTTGTTGTTAATGAAGATATGCACGTGATTTAGACATCCGTTAATTAGTACAAATCTTGCGTCCGCCACTGCCCACGTAGGCAGCAACATTTGGTGGGACAACATGCATGGGAAAATGGACATTCAGAGGAGCACTAGCTAGGGCTTTCGTTTTTGGCATGGCATGAACACAATGAAAAAAGGGTTCAAGTCAGGATACATGAAACCTAGAAAATCTTCAAGTACGATGATGAAGTACTCCCGAAAGTAGAAATAATTAAACTAGTGGCAGAATAAACCAAAACAACTTAACATCGTTTTCTTTCCGAATAAAAGTGTCTATGAATGCATCGTACGTGGTGTGGGGTGTGTGTGTGTGTGTGTGTATATATATATATATATATATATATATATATAGAGTCCACTTCTCTTAAGGATCACCTTAACTTAATAAAATGAAGATCTCCCTTTCCCGATAGAATTTCGATGATCCAAGCCGCTCAATGTGTTCAAAACGTGATTTTAAGCGTACTTGCGAGAAATCAGCAAAAAAAATGACCGGAAAGGCTTCATCCGAGCAGTTTTTGTTTGTTTTTTATCTAACTGTTCAAATAAAAACTGCTCGGATGAAGCCCTTTATGATCATTTTTTTTTGCTGATTCCTCGCGAGTACTCTTAAAATCACGTTCTGAACACATTGAGCGGCTCGGATCATCGAAATTTAACAGGAAATGAGAGAAATGCAGAGGTCCTTATTTTAGTTACTAAAATAAAGATCTTCTCATTTGAAAATGACTGTATATATATATATTCGTTTCTATAGTGCAGCACTGAATGTACAATGGGATTGTAGTGCGGCTTGGTGGAGCCATTCGAGCAGGGCCAGCTAAGACGAAATTGTGAGGGAAAAAAAATACTCTCATAAGGAAGGAAAAAAAATACTCTTAGGACTTGAACCATGTACCTATTGGATAATACTGTAATACTAAAGTTTTCTACTGGGCTAGTTAGGTCATTTATTATATAAGCACTATATTGAATATATAATTACGTATTTTGCTATTATTTCTATGTGGGGCCCTAATTTTGAACCAAATTTCGGGGCTTAAGTCTACAGCCTCGTCCGGCTTAGCTCAAAGCCGGCCCTACATTCGAGATATCATCATCATCACGATCCGAACTATTCGTCGAGCAGCTTAGCAAAAAAAAAAAAATTGTTTGTTGAGCACTTTAAAAGATCATGTTAGTCAAATATATGTTATAGTTCATTATCTGAATTACAATAACCGTATATTTTCTCAAAAATATATGTTGACTGATTACGTAACCATTGATATCCAATCGTCTTGATTTTTAGTGTAAATTATAAAATGCTCGACAAACTCTCTGCACGAGACGGGTTCAGATCGTGATAATGATATTTCGAGGGCCTTACCGAGGCGCACTACAATCTCTACACGAATCCTACTCCGCTGTGGAATCTGACCGAACCCACTTGACTGATTTTTGCAAGCTCACCCAATTGAAAATTTCAAGCCCTATGAAAAAGGCTCAATTTCAAAATCAGTATAAAATGGTCCCCCCAGATCACTTTAATTCTCTACTCTTAATTCCCAACTCCAACTCAATCTTTTAACTTTTAATGTTCCCAACATGTCTAGAGTTAATTAAATTAGGATTATATGCTAATGGACTTAATTTGTACACGTTAGTATGTTTAGGGATTGAACCAAAGAGACATCACAGCTGGAAAAGTGTTAGAAACCCTAGTTCTAGATTACCTCATACTTAACTACTTTACTCTTCTTCTTTTGTTTTTTTGATTAAAGAAAGAAATATAATCAGGATCATTCTAACTTCCGCTCGAAAGGCGTAGAATAATAAGTAAAAAATGCATTGATATATGAGAAATAGGCCAGGTAATTTTGATAAAAGTTGTTTGGTGTTACTCACCAGTAATGAGTAAGAGGATAGGGCATAACATCACAATGCAAGCCACAAACTTCAAAATTGGCGACAAACCAATCACAAGAGCAGACAACAGAAACTTGAAAACAGCAGCAGAAAATATATACAACTGAAAGCAACATCTTCCTTTTTCTATAGCCATGGCCATCCATATATATCATTCAGACCTTCATAGACTTATATATATAATAAAACACTTTTTTAGGATAGATGCTATCTCACTACTTTGGAATGCACTTGAACTTTTCGGTAGGGTTTGGAACTCGAGGACGACGGAAAGGAGGAAGAGAAGAAATTTTCTTCTTTGATATCGATCTTTTCTTGTTTGGTTAATTCCCAAATTGGACTAGAAAGAAATTAATGATGCAAGTAAAAAAGCAGATGAATAACCATTGAAAAGTGTCTTCAAACCGTCATTGCTTTATTTTCTTTTCAGTTTTTTATTGGCAAAAGAAAATTTTATTGACTCGGAATATATGTAATTCGCATCAGGATAAATGGATGAAGGCAAAGGATGTTGACTGCGATGGAGGTTTGGTGTTGATGCATGCTACCGATGAATATTAGATGCTTAGGCTTGGGCTTGGGTCTCTGATGGAGATATCTTCTCCGGCAGGTTTCTGGATGTGGTGATGGTGGCTGTTAGTCTGTGGTCGACGGATTGGGGTTTGGGGTTGCAATGGCTAAGGTTTGATTGTTAGTTTCTTGGGGGATCAGGCTTGGCCCTTTAGGTGTTGTTTTGAGGTTTGGGCTTGACTCATTAATTAGGTGTTTCATCCAAGTTTTTATTGGATGTTTGATGTACCCTTATCGAGTTTTAACAAAATGTCACTTTTGTCGATAAAAAAGGAAGAAGGTATACATGCCCGTTGGAAACACGCCTCCCAACCTCAGCAAAACCAACAACTAAAGTTGGCAAGATGCCAACCTAAAGACACTCTAGAGTTTTGAGGGAGGTTTTTTGAGTGCATGGAGAGAGAAGAATAGAGAAATAAGAGTAATAATTTGAGAGAAAACAAGCAGAGAGAGGAGTTAGTTCTAGAGATCCAATTTGAACATAGTTAAAATTAAACACCAAAGGATGAACAAGCAATGCAACACCAATACACCGAAAGCAACAACCACCTCAACCATAGCTGTTTTTTTTGACAACAAAAAAGAAATTTATTAATCTTTGAAAACAAATTACAAACGTTAAAAAGGATCTAAAGCATGCACAAAGCACTAGGAGAAGCACCACACCCAAAACCCAACCAAGGCAAAAAGACACCTAAAATAAAACTCGCTCCTGAGATGATTATGGATCAATCATTACACTGAGAATCCTGAACATTAGCCCGTGCGCCATCTTTGGCTTCCGTAGTCATGAATTTGCTTATTATATCCTCATAATTACCCAAATAATCGGCTCCCAAAATTTTCTCAATAGACCAAGTTGCCCTTGCCTCATCTAGATGAATCCTATTTGTACCTTTGGAGGAAACGGACAAAACCGCAACGGCAATCGCAGATCTAACCACGAAACATTTTTTCTTCTTTCTTCCAACTCTCTTCTTAGCTTTAGGAATACCCAACATTTTCTCAACTTACTTCTGCTTCCAATTATCTTTCCCCTATTCTTTAGTCTTAACAACTAGTCGAGGTCCACAACTAACTGGATACTATCAATAGATTTAACTTGAGCCGGGTTAAGCTCAACTACTTTCATATCCACTTGATTTAAGAAACCCACTTCTAAAAGATTCCAAAATCCTTTATCAAACTCCCCAACCATAGATAGCTAGAGATTATTTCCTAAAACTCAACCGAAGAAAATGATAACGAAAACTAAACATGTACAGCACTCAAGTGACTAAAAATGACTTAATCATCCGCAATCATCTTCGAGCATACTTGTTCTATGGTTTAATTAGTGCTTCTTGGATGGTATTCGAAAGTTGAAACTCGATCTAGTCGTGTTCTTGAGGAGTCTTCGGTTTTTCCTCCAACTCTCGGTTTGATGTTTTCTGTTGAACTTTTCTTTCTTTTGGCAGTGTAGCTTTTCTTTCGTTTGACCAAAAAAAAAAAAAAAAAGAGTGTACTCCCTCCGTCCCTTTTTTATAGTCCGGTATTCCATTTTGGGCCGTCCCTTAATAAGTGTCTATTTTGTAAAGTTAGTGGGTAAAAGTTGATGTATTGTCTATTTTGTCCCTAAAAGTAGATTCCTTTTTGAAAAATTAGTGAGTAAAAGTGTAATGATGATGGGTAAGTAGGGAAAGTGGAGGAAAAAGTTGATGTGAAAGGTATAATGATGATGTCTTTTTAATAAGTTGAAATTACGAAGTAGGACACTTAAAAAGGGACGGAGGGAGTAGCATTTTTGTGCTCCCTGCCTCCTCCTCGATGTATGCCGGTCGAGTTTTATAAAAGTTTGTTTTGCCGATAAAAAAAGAGAAGAAGCATACTTGTTCTGTGGATCTTGAGTTTTTCATCATTTGTTTCAAGCCCTTTTGCTTGTATTTTTTTGATAAAAGGCCAAAAGAATTTTATTAACCACGGTAATAGAGGATTACAGAGATTAAAAGGAAGGTGAAAAAAGCATCACAGCAAAAACCAACGATCCCAACAATATATATATATATATATATATATATATATATATAGAGAGAGAGAGAGAGAGAGAGAGAGAGAGAGAGAGATAAATTTTATACATTGTCGGTGTAAAACTCTATTTTTCTACCACCGCCTATTATGGGACCTATCGAGTGTCTATTTTTGTGATCTGGACCATTCATATTTTAGGACCCGCAATATAGTATAGTCATGCAAAAAATTAGCTTGATCGGAAGTCGATAAATATATCAAAATTTGAATGGTTTATAAAATGGACAATCTGATTTCTGTCAATAATAATAAAGATAAATTATCCATTTTACAAAGCAAAATTTAATTTTTGATACTCCTATCGATGTCCGATCAAGTTTATTTTTTGCATGGATACATTATTATGTGAGGTCTACAAAATGAATAGTTCAATCAACAATAAACACATGGTAGGGCCGAAAAATGATTGTGGTGAAAAAGTAGAGTTTTTCACCGCCGGTGGAAAGAATTTAATCTCATATATATATATATATATATATATATATATATATATATATATATATCCCTTTGGTTAGATAACCCTTTTGAGGCCCTGTTCCGCTTTTGTTCCTTCAAAATAAGTATTTATTTGCAATTTTCAAGTTTAAAAATAGTAGATTTTATGAAATTAAAAAATACTCCCTCCGTCCCTTTTTTATAATCCGGTATTCCATTTTGTGTTGTCCCTTAATAAGTGTCAATTTTATAAAGTTAGTAGGTAAAAGTTGGTGTATTGACTATTTTGTCCCTAAAAGTAGATTCCATTTTGAAAAGTTAGTGAATAAAAGTGTAATGATGATGGATAAGTAGGAAAAGTAGAGGAAAAAATTGATATGAAAGATATAATGATGATGTCTTTTTAATAAGTTGGAATTACGAAGCAGGACACTTAAAAAGGGACGGAGGGAGTATGTAACATGTATCTTATTTGATATATCTCACCCTGCAAAAAAAATTAAAAAATTATTTTTGTAAGTCCATAATTTTTAACCTTAAAATTAGATCCTTATTTTTTAAGTACTTATTTGAGAAAGCGGAACGGGGCCTGAATGGTAAAATTGAATGGACATGATGCTGGTAAAATTAATGGCCCCTTTGAATGGTTTTACCCTTAGAATTTAACTGCTTGCATTCACCAATTGATCTTACCATATTTTGTAATTTTTTTTATATTTGGTAATTTATGATGATACGTTTGTGATTCTTTCATGCATTACATACGTAGAGAAATTTATCTTTTCTTGTAGAATGATCAAATACAAAAATTAACACCTTGTACGATAGATGCTTATTAGGTTTTTGGTGATCCCCCAAGGCGAGGCTCCAAAAATTACATTATGTTACCTCTTTCTATAATTTTTTTTAGCCACTAATGTAAATGTCACTGAGTTTTTTTGTTAGTGAAATTTTTTGTTTGCATTTGGGTAATGTGTCATTAATGTCATATGACTAATATTAATTAATATTAGTAATAGATCATTTTATTCAATAATCGATGTAGAATGAAACTCACAGCTAATAATAACAATACGGGAATACTTTGAATTTGAGGATCTAAGAAAAAACAGACTATTGACATATAACTAATTTATAATGTTTTCGTAATTTTAGGACTCGATGCCAAATGTCCCTCTATATGATGCAATTGTCTCAAAATAGGAGAAGCTGTCTTAGGATTAAGACCAATTCCTTTCTATATGTAGATAGCTTTGTTTCTTAAAAAGGCCCCGTTCCGTTAAGGTTCTCATTTTCAAGTACTTATATTTTTTCCGTTTCACAAACATGTTATTCTCTCACAATACATCACCTTTAATTCAAAAAATATGTATTCTCCCAACGGAACAGGGCCTAATAAGTATACCTGAGACATGTGGAAAAATCTGTTTAGACAAGTACTAAACAAATGGAAATTCACTAGCTCGTTTGGGAAACAAAACATTCTTATATGGTTCGTAAATTTGAATTCCATTTGGATTTGGATATTGTAAATGATTATATTATATATATGCATGTGATCATATGTGCTTGACCTAGAATGTTGCTGGGGAAGTACACTTGTAATAAAATATATGGTTAATTCAAAGCTTTTCTTATTGACACATGCATCTAGGGTTTGGAACTTTATTTATTAGGGTTCCCACCTCTGACCATTTAAAAAATGCTACACTACAAAGAAACAGATCGATCTGCAAATCCAAAAGAGACCTTGGAATACACCAGAAGGTTGAAACTTGAAAGCTTTTTAGAACCAATAGGAGGAGTATCTGGTCATGTTGAATTGGTCAGAATATTAAAATGTGTCATGCTGTGTGTACCGACGAGATTTGTAGGGAAATCGTACTGACCGGCCGCGCCGGGCCGTCTCCGACCACCGGACGGCCGATCCGAGCCGTCCAAATTCTTAAAAAAAAACCGAGGGGCCAAGCGGGAATCAACGGCATTCGATGTGTGTATGGTGCTTGATCTAAACACCCATTTTTCGTGTATACCCATTTTTCGTGTATATATACACGAAAAATGGTTGTTTAGATCAAGCATCATGCACACATTGGATGCTGTTGATTCCCGCTTGGTTCCCTCGGGTTTTTTTTTTTAAGAATTTTTGGACGGCTCGGATCGGCCGTCCAGTAGCCGGAGACTGCCCGGCGCGGCCATTCGGTATGATTTCCCTACACACGGTCGGTACATATATCATTTTCGTATTAAAATTAGGAGAGAACATAAAGATCCAAGCTAATGATTTTTGCACTCTTTTTTTTTTTTTTTTTATAAATGCACTCCGTTTCTTATTTTTGGTGAAAAAATTACAGAAAAGTTTCGCTAAATGACAAGAAATACGTACAATGTATTCATCAAAAAAGGGAGTGTGAAAATTATTTTTCCTAATAAGTCTGATGACTAATATTATTGTATACGCATCTATCATGGCGTCGTGTACTCTATCACTTACGAGTTAGGTTTTTTATTTTCTTAACGGACGATTAAGTTGTAAGCATGTTTTGTGTATAAGCTTTTTATAAGTTTATTAGATAGAAACTGTTTGGTTAAATAAGTTGCAGAATAGCTTATTTTCGAATGAATGTCTAAAATGTCCTTAATGATATAATATTCACATGTTCGTTGAATAAAATATTTTTCATATGTAACCAAATATATATATATATATATATATATATATATTTCATACACTCGTAACTTTTCTAGCTTTAAATACTAAGTTAAAAAAACTACAAATTAAAGGTTAAAATAATCTTATTTTTTAGTTAAATAAGCTGAAAAAGCGAATTAAGTAATTATCAACTCTTTGCCAATGGGCTCTAGCCTAGTTGACATCTCCTGGTTCTTCTTAGAGCTCTGAGTTAATGAGCTAGCTATAGCCAGCCGGGAGGATGGCATTTGGGAAGGCCATGTTTCGAGTCCTATCATAGGAGTTTGAGATTTAAAACTATGGATAGTCTGATCTGAAGTCCCATGTGGACTAACTTACTGACTCCCTACTAACCCCGCTAATATATACAATATTGGCAAAATAAAAAAAAAACAAAAACAAAAACTCGTGATTAACTTTTTTCAAGCGAATAAAGCTGACTTAAGTTGAATAAAGTCTAACTCATATGTTTTGGGCGTCATACATTAATCCACTTTCTGGAATGTTTTTGGTAGGCCCAAGTTAAGATTTGTACGTCCTGTTTCACTTAATTACAGTACTTATTTTTTATAATGTTAAAATACATTTGAATTCATGAAGTGGTCCACGCATGGAAACCATAAGGCTCAGTTTGGACGCTCATAATATTCGGTGGAAAAGAAAAATTGTTAATTATTAGCACAACAACAACAACAACAACAACATTAAAGGATTAAGCTAAAATCTACAAGTCATAATTAACATCAAAACTAGAAAAAACTCTTTGCCAGTGGGCTCTAGTCTAGTTGGCATCTCCTGATTTTTCCCGTGTGGGAGGTCAGGATTAGTGTTGTGAGCGTTTGAGATTCAGGATTATGAATAGGGTTTGAAATTCACTATGGACTAACTTACTTTATTTTTTGGCCAAAGTTTAGGATAGATTTTATTAATCTCAGGGAAATAAAACCAATATATCAAGATGGGCTCTCATCCTCACATGATGGATGAACAAAGCCGGTGGCTACAACATGCGCCACCGAATTGCCAATCCTTCGAATAAAACTCACTCTCGTATCTTCAAACTCCTGCCTTAGCTGGGTCACATTCGCAATTAGAACTCCAACTGCTGTGTTGACATCTCGCGGCTCTTGAATCATGCCAATCACCAATTGGGAATCTCCTTCAATATGCACTTTCTGCAACCCAAGTTCTTTCGCAAAGACCAAACTTTCTTGTGTCGCCATCGCCTCCAACACCACTGAGCTCATCAAATACCCGTAGTGAATACCTCTAGCCACTCTAAAATGGCCACGCGAGTCTCTAATCACAACTAGCCCGTTGGATTTTCGGTGACTGTCCAGTTCCCCATCGAAATTGATTTTAACCCAACCATTCATGGGTTTTTTCCATTCAACTTGCTCTCCCACAATTGTTTTTTTTTTTTTTTTTATAACCGAGAAACAACCCTACAGCCGAGCCACTATTGGATCCAACTGCGCAATCCAAACCTCGGGGGAGACTAACACAGCAACCCACCGCCATGGCCCCCCACTTAAATCATGGTTTGTCTCCAGGGGAAATCGAATCTTGCTATGTTGCAAGCGCAGGTTCGCCCTTACCATGTTGACAACCCATGGAATAGCTCTCCCACAATTGTTGCATGCATGACCATTGCCCCCAATCCTTGGTGTTCGTTCATTAGATTTCAAGAAATCTACAGCCTCGCAAATCGCAGCAGTGCAAGCCGCATCCGAACTCCACAGTTTATTATTGAAAACAACGTTATTTCTGCATTTCCAAATTCTCCAAGCGATATAACCCAATGCAGCCCACATTCTTATTCTCCTTCATCCCTTTCCACCTCTCACTTACTAACTCTCCACTAAATGTATATAAGACGTCATACAATCCAGTACTTTCTGGGATGTTTTGTTAGGCCCAATTAGTTAAGATTTGTATATCCTGTTTCACTTACTTTTATTTTTTATATACACATTCTTTAATGTTAAAATACATTTGAATACATCAAGTGGTCCACTCATGGAAACCATAAGGCTCCATTTGGATGCTCATAATATTCTGTGGAAATAAAATTGTGTTATTATTAGCACAACATTAATACCACTGAAGGATTAAGCTAAAATCTACAAGTCATAATTAACATCAAAACTAGAAAAAGAAAAACAAGAATAAAAAAAAAAATTGTATTAGAATTCAGAGAATTTCTGTAACCAATTAAGTATTGATCATTCCCTTAATTCTATATTTACTTCGTTATCCCCATGAGTTACTATCCAGAGGATAGTGGTATCCACTTATCACCTTGGATAAAATTCTGCACTGAAAAACCTTCAATATAACTAGCTGGAATTCTGCTACTCCATTCCACTCTCTGTGATAAAGCCGAACCGGGTCCGGAGTTATCGTACTCTCCGTAGTAAAGCGTGGATAGCCCGAAATCGCGGTCCCAAGGCATCCATCCTTCAGGTGAGATGATAGGCCCCAAGTTACAGTTTATGAAAACAGTTCTTGAGTATGCCTTCCACGGTCTCCCCAAGAAATTCTTCGTCGAATCCGACGACTTCTTCTTGTATTTTTCCATGTACGTCGCGGTACCGTTAACTGTGCAATTCAGGAAGACGAAGCCGGTGGATTGTGCCGCGTCGAACCTGTTGAGGATTGTTACAGTGACAAAATGATATTGATACACAATGATAGTGAAAAGATACTGAATAATTTGTCAAATGCAAACAAACCTTGGAGAATCACTATGTCTAGAGAGAGAGAGAAAAAGAGAGAGAGGGAACGAGTGCCAGTCAATGGGCAGGCTGGAGAAGATCATGGGGGATGGATACCGGTGATTAGGAATCATAGAGGGTTGAAAACGAACAGGGATAGAAGTCAGGGTACTTTCACTCTGTTTGTGGACAACATACCCGAGTACAAAGATCAGTCCTGGTTAAGGTGTGCTTTTAGCAAATTTGGGGAAGTTAAGGATGCATTTATTCCACGGAAGAGAAGCAAGCACACAGGCAACAAATTCGGTTTTGTCAGGTTTCATTGTTACGCGGCAGCTAGTATGGCGGTCTCCAAATTGAATGGGGTATGGGTGGATAATGGGAAGCTCTTTGTTAAAGAGGCCAGCTTTGGCTTCAATGAAGAGAAGCCCAGAGTGAAACATCTCAGGACTACCCCAATGAATGAGGCTGGCATATTTCATGATGAGAACCCCATACAGAGACATGGTAAAGAGGTGGATTTGGTGAATAGAATAGAGGTGGGTCTGTGGAACAGTAGGGGCGAGCCTTTTGACAGAGCTGCTGAAACTAACAAATCTTTTGCTCAAGTTCTAAGGGGAGAATCTTCAAAAGCAAGGGCTGCCTCGAAGAGCTCCTTAAAGATCAAACCGAGTGGAAATGGATGGCTCCATAGGAGCGCAGTAGCAGTGCTGAACAGGGTGGTGCCCATGATCAAACTGAAAGTGAGCTTCAGCCTGGAAACGGATCGTGTGGCCCAGTTTAGATCTCTGGGTGGAAGGTCTGTTCTGATTACATTTCAAAACCAGGACGTGAGGGACGAGATGATTCAGAATCCATGGATGAAGATGTGGTTTACTAGTGTGAAACCATGGAGGGGCGAACCACCATGCCTAGAGAGATTTGTTTGGTTAAGCTGTAAAGGAGTCCCATTAAATATCTGGAATGCCGTATCTTTTAAGTTGATAGCAGAGTTGTACGGTTCTTTCATTATGTTAGAAGATTCAACACTCAAAGAACTCTCCTTTGCAGAAGGGAAAGTTTTGATAGCCACGGAGGAAACCACTCCTATTGATTCGTGGATCAATATTGAGGTTCAAGGTGTGAGATATGATGTAAAAATCTCAGAAATTTCATCTTTTGTTTCTCCAGATGAGATTGAAGCTTTGTGTCCTTCGGCTATGGCAAAAGATGGTGGAGATGAAATCATGGTGAAGGCAACCAGAAATTTCAGTTTCAACAGTGAGAAGGCAGTAGATGCTGACGTCGTTACTAAACTTGTGACCAATAAAACTAGCTTGGTTGGTGATAGATGGGACTCCTCCACTGGTAAAGCTGCTGGAGGAAGCGGGGGCTCGAAGCAAACCGGGGCAGAAGAGCATTTAATGCTTGTCAATGCATGCCATCAAGCCAGCTCAGAGTTGTTTGAATCTAGAGTTGAAGACTCGGTGGAAAAGGTGGAAAATGGAGGGGCAGAAGTGGATTCTGGGGCCCACAATACTACTCTATCCAAAGAAAATTATTTGGCCCAGCAAACGGTTTTGGACCCTATTAATGTTGCCGGGCCCAAGTTCCCCATTACCCCAGTGTCTGATATGGGCCATTTATTTGGTGCTAAATCTACCCCTACTGGTGCTGTTGGAGGAGTTCAAGCTACGTGCATCTCTGATGCAGGAAGTCAGGAAATACAGGAAGCGATGCTTGCCGAAGCTGAAGATAATCAAGAGGGAAATGGAGCTGAAACTCCTACTGAGCTGGTGAGGGTTTCCCAGATTCCGAGCATTAACCTGTTGGTAGACCTTAATGATGCCGGGTGCCGAAGAAGGAGACGCAGACAGATGTCCAATCTGGTGTGTATTAGTGAGGAGGGCGATCCGAATCCTGAGCAACAGGAGTCAATTTCATCCTTCTCCTCTGAAGATTCCAATTCAAGCAATTCAGCCGTCCTCCGGGAGATCAGAGCCACTATGGCAGTGGGAAGTCAGTTGGGTATTATTTTCCGACCCAATGATGATGAGATTCTGGGCAAGATGATAGAAATGGAGGCTCAGGAGTACTCGGCTGTACTGGAGAGAGAGGCGCATGGGTAACTTTTCTATCCCTCTGGTGATTTTTGTTTGGATTACCTAGTTTTATGCTAATTTTATCTTGGAACATTAGGGGTTTGGGGAGTTTTGTTAAAAAAAGATTCGTGTCTAAGCTTATTAAAAAAAGAAAGCCTGATCTGATGTTCATTCAAGAAACGAAAATGGAGAGTTTAGATAGAGGTGCTATCCAGAAGTTGTGGGGCAGTGGAGATTTTGAGTTTGCTACCTCGAATGCTATTGGTGCTTCTGGGGGACTATTGTCCATTTGGAATAAAGATTTTTTCAAAGTAGTCAATATTGTATCCCACAGATCTTTCATTATGTTACATGGTGTGATTTATAACTCTTTCCCTTGTTGTGTGGTGAACGTATATGCTCCTAATGAGGTGGTTAGGAGGAGAATTCTGTGGGATGAACTATTAGGATTGAAGAGGAACTCTTCGGTACCGTGGTGTTTGGGGGGAGATTTTAACGAGATTACTTCTATCAGTGAAAGGAAAGGGTGTCAAAGGTTGGAGAGCGGAATGAAGGATTTTTTGGAATTCTGTAACTCTATGGAGGTAATAGATATCCCAATGATTGGGAGGAAGTTTACTTGGACCAACTACCAAGACCAGGCCATCCTTAGTAGATTGGACAGATTTTTGCTCTCTCAACATTGGCTGGATAGCTTCAAAGTTCTTCAATGGGGGCTACACAGGCCTATTTCTGATCATTGTCCTATTATGCTGATAGATGATGGAAGAGATTGGGGCCCCAGACCTTTTAAGTTCATGGATATATGGCTATCAAATCCAAAATGTATGGCTCTTGCTAAGGAAACATGGGAGAATACGCAGGTGAGTGGATGGGCTGGCTATGTTATCTTGCAGAAACTAAGAGCAATCAAAGATACACTCAAGGTATGGAACAAAGAGGATTTTGGGGATGTCAACACTGCTTTACAAGAAAGGGAAGCAGAGATTCATCAATATGATCTTCTGCTAGAGGAAAGAACACTCAATTCTGAGGAGAAAGCTTTGAGATGTAAAGCTAAAACAGAATTTTGGAGGTTATCTCGACTGGTCGAAAATCTGTGGCGACAAAAATCACGGCTGAACTGGATGAAATTGGGGGATAAAAATACGCGGTACTTCCAAGCTATTGCAAATAATAGGTTTCGGAGGAACATGGTTGGCTCGGTAAAGGTGAATGACAGAGTGCTAGAAGATCCTTTGGAGATAAAGGCTGCAGCTGTTGATTTTTTTCGTGATAACTTTAAGGAGGAGAGAAAGCATAGACCACTACTGGGGGGAGTGTTTCCTAGACGTCTAAATCTGGACAATTCTAGTCAGCTGGATAAATTTTTTGAGGAAGGGGAGATTCTTGGGGCTTTGAAGGACTGCAGTAGTATCAAGGCTCCGGGACCTGATGGATTCAACTTCTCGTTTGTCAAAAAAGGGTGGGATTTTATCAAAGAGCTGCTGGTGCAATTCTTTGTTGAGTTCCATTCTAATTGCAAGCTCACTAAAGGTATCAACTCAACTTTTGTAGCTCTAATTCCGAAGGTTGATTGCCCCAGGTATTTTAAAGAATTTCGACCCATAAGTATGGTAGGTTGGGTTTATAAGGTGCTAGCTAAAGTTTTAGCTAATAGACTCAAATGCCATTTACCTTCCCTTATTGGTGAATCACAAGCTGCGTTTATTGAGGGCAAGCAAATTTTGGATGGTGTTCTTATAGCAAACGAGGTTATTCATAGTTGGAAAAACAGCACTCATGGTGGTTTGATTTTGAAAATTGATTTCGAGAGAGCCTATGATTGTGTCAATTGGGGATTTTTACTTGACTTATTTGTGAAATTGGGCTTCGGGGTGAAATGGTGTGCTTGGATTAAGGAGTGCCTGTCCTCAGTGTCTATGTCGGTATTGATAAACGGGTCTGCTTCAAAGGAATTCCAAATTCATAAGGGAATTCGACAAGGGGATCCCCTATCCCCCTTTCTTTTCAATATTGTGGTTGAAGGGCTCAACATTTTGTTTGAAAGAGCAAAGGAATTGAACATCATTACAGGGGCTACAATTGGACCGAATGGATCAAATCCGGTCGTGGTTTCTCATCTCCAATTTGCTGACGACACAATTATTTTCTGCAAAAATGACAAGGAAGAGTTGACTAATATCAAAAGAATTCTTCGATGTTTTCAACTTATGTCAGGGTTAAAGATAAACTTCTCCAAAAGTTCCTTGAGTGGGATTAAAGTGAGTCATCAGGATGTCACCTCCCTTGCTGGGGTTTTGGGCTGCAAAATTGAACACTTGCCAAACAAGTACTTGGGGCTACCATTGGGAGCTAATCCGAATAGAATCAAAACATGGGATCCGGTGATTGAAAGAATGGAAAAAAGGCTAAGTCTGTGGCGTAGAAGGTTTAACACATCTGGGGGTAGACTTACCTTGATGAACTCATCCCTTGGAAGTTTGCCTATATACTTTATGTCTTTATTCAAAATGCCGTTGTCAGTGGCCAAGGTGTTAGCTAAGATCCAAAGGCAATTTTTCTGGGGTGATACGGTGGATAAGAGAAAGTTACACTTAGTCAAGTGGGATGTGATTTCCAAAAAGAAGGAGTATGGCAGGTTAGGGGTCAAGAACTTGATGATCCAAAACCATGCTCTCTTGGCCAAGTGGTGGTGGAGATTTCATAAAGACAATGACTCCCTCTGGGTGAAGGTAATCAAAAGCAAATACAATCTGGAATCAAGATGTTGGTTACCTCGGATGCCTTTTACAGGTAAGGTATCCAATATTTGGAAAGACATCTGTTCGGTTGGGGAGACCACTTCTAGTATTGGATCCATCCTCCAAGAAGGGTTTCAATTAGAGGTCCATTCGGGGCAGGAGATATTGTTCTGGAATCAAGTTTGGTTGGGGGACACAACTCTTAAAGAGAAATTTCCTCGCCTCTATCTCATCTCTACTCAAAAAGAGATGGTGATTAGTGATCTCAAAGCTGGTAGTTGGAATCTACTGTTCCAGAGAGGGCTTCGGGATTGGGAAGTCCCACAATATGAGGACTTACTTCTGAGACTTCAACCGGTGCACCTGGACCCTTCTAAACGTGATCAATTGAGGTGGAAATGGGCTCCTGATAATTGCTTCTCTGTGAAATCCGTGTATAGCAGATGGGAACAAATGGGCTTCGCAAAGGATTGGGTGCTGGGTTCGATTTGGAAGGGTATCTCCCCACCTAAGGTGGAAATTTTTTTGTGGCTGGCACTCAAAGGCAGAGTGGCTACGAAGTCGATTCTCCTTTCCAGGAATATGATACATGAGGGCCAATCGGTGTTGTGTCCTTTTTGCTCCCTGTACATCGAAACGCCGGAGCATCTTTTTCTCCACTGTCAATTTTCTTGGGATGTGTGGTCTTTGATTTTGGATTGGTGGCATGTTAGTTGGGTTTGTCCGGCCTCCCTGTTAGACCTCTTTACAGTGTGGCTAGGTTCCGGCTTCAAAAATCTGGAGAAATCCTTGTGGGAAACAACCTTCCATGCTACAATTTGGTCCATTTGGTTAGTACGGAATGATCTGGTTTTCAACAACGCTTCTTGGCAAGTGGAGGACCTTGGGGAATTAATCAAAACCAGAGTGGCAATGTGGGTTAAAGTGAAGTTCGATATTAAGGTTCACTCGATAGAGGATTTTAAGGGGTATCTTGATGGAATGAGGAAGGTCAAAGTGTAAGTTGCTCCGTGAGGATGGTAGCGGTCCAATTTTTTGTTGGATGGCCTTTCTCCTTCTGTCCTTGTTTATGTTATGTTTTGGTTCTTGCTTTTTCTACTCTATAAGTGTGTGTGCTTATTGAGTGATCTCTCGATGTACCCCTTTCGAGCTAATAAATTCTTCGTTTTGCCGAGCAAAAAAAAATTTGTCAAATGCACGAATCATGAAAATTGAAAGTAAAAGTTAGCCATAGGTTGATGAAAAATATCATGGATTTGAGAAAACAGGAATCGGAAATCCTGCAGGGCGCTTCCTTGTAGGGCAGAACTAGACTGATCATTTTGGCAATCAATGGTTCATATATATATGAGTGCTGCTACAGTCCCAACGGGAGGAATCGGCATCCGACGTGTGTAGGTGGCCGATCCAAAAACTCCATTTTTGGTCGATCCAAACACAAAAATGGATTGTTTGGATCGGCCATCTACACACATCGGATACTGTTTATTCCGGCGTAGGCTCACTCGGTTTTTTTTTATAGAATTTTTGGATGGCTCGGATCGGCCATCCGGTAGCCGGAGTGTGCCTAACGGGGGGTCGGGATTCCGATCGGTATTTTGGGTCGGTAAGCTTAGACTTATAGTGTGTGTGTGTGTGTGTATATATATATATATATATATATATATATATATATATATATTAACTTTGATTGTCAAAGTTAAGTCAAAATTATCAAACATATCTAAACCATTAACGGTCCGGATCTATCCTATATGGTCCACTATAAGGGGAGATACCTTGTTCTGCATTGTCATGCCCTTTAGTTATGTAGTTTGCTGTGGAAAAGAGATGCCCATCAAAGTGCTGTAAATTAAACATTGCAATATACAACCTTAAAATTTTGAAACTTCAAAAAAAAAAAAAAAATTCTAACGAACCTTCCGTGGGCGGTGATGACATTTTGATCGGAGGTGAGGCTGCGGGGAGAGATGAGGATGAGGCAGTTCTGGAAGACCGAGGCGGAGAAGCCGAAAATGAAGTCCACGTTGCCTTGGATACGGCATGAGTTGTAGAACTGGCGGAGGGTGTTGGCACATAGGGTGTCCTGGTTCCCGATGAATTCGCAGCTTTCGATGACAGATCTATCACTGTCTGATCGGAAGGCGACCGCCTGGTTGGCTCGGGGGCCTGCTGTGTTCTCAATTGTGAGGTCCTTGGCCATGAATCCATCACCAAGAACTCCTGTGTGCAACATTATGATGCATGCCATATTAATTAATTAAGCTGCTTACATACCAATGAACTTACATGGTTACTATAATAGTTCAATTCCAGATTTTCAAGAATCACGTTTATTGCCCAAATAAGTGCCAAAAGAACTAAGGCTAAGTTCCGGTAAGATTTTTGGACTTTTTCTTATTTTGTCATTATTCAATTTTTTTTTTTTTTTTTTTTTTTTGCGTTTATCTTGACTATTAAAAAGTTCTACTCATTTCACCGGCACACATGCAGGCCATACCATCGAAGAGTGTCATTTGGGGTTGAAAGATTATGAAGTTCTTAGCAAGACCGAAAATAGTATACAGAGCATATGCACTTGCTGAAGACATACATTTCCATAAGAAATAACTATGGTAAGTGGAATTACTCTTGTACCCTTTCGTCTTTAAAGGAAAAAAAGATTACCAGGTCCCAGCTGGACCAGGACGAATTCATTTCGGTGTGCAGAAATGAAACTCATGGCCCGTCGGCCATCCTGGATATGCAGAACCATAGGTCCTTGGTATCACCTCCGCGTGCAAAGATCGAAGCCTTAATCTCCATCAATTTTTCAAGGGATTATTCTGAAACCGGGAATAACCGAAAAGGACAGAGTATTTGAAGTCTGTGGACTACTTTGCGACTCTAATTATTCCAACTTGGGATTATGTATCTCTCTCAAGTTGTGGTTTAAAATTGAAATTGAGTGCCAGTCTTAGAGCAGAGGAAAACAGAGTGGTTCGTTGTTTGGTTTGAAGACAAGTTTAAGGCCCACTGCCAAACTTGTCACACATATATATACTCCTCTCCAATTATTGTATCTATTTTCGTATTCTACAATCAGGAGTCCCGATTAGGTTACATCGTATCTCAACTAACCTCATTGTCCCATATGTGTTGGCCACTAAGAACATTGTTTCCCTTGGAATTATTCTTCTCCGGTTCTAACCGTATTTTTCTTCTAAACTAAGGTGTTCAGATTAGTTTAAACGCGCCTCGATCAACTCTGGGGGACCAAATCCATAGTCTAGTAACAGGGCCCAATTAAAAAAACAGGACAGAGCCCGTATGATCTGATCGCAGAGGAATTGGTAAGAGTTAGACCCCGTTTCAGAACACCTTCTTAAAAAATAAGTACTTATTTCACATTTTCAAATTCAAAAATAATGTAAATGAAAAATAATTTTCCAATTTTTTTTTGCACCGTATTAAAGATCTCGATGAGATCTATCAAACAAGATCCATATTGATAGAAAAATTATTTGTGTAAACACATGATTTTTAAGCTTGAAATTGCCTTCTTAAAAAATAAATACTTATTTGTGTTTCCGGAACAGGGCCTAAAGTTCCCGTGGAAGTCTAACAATTGACGATCATAAAATCCTTCCTCTTGCGTTTCAGACTTCACTAATTAGAGTCATGGATTCATCATTCATTTCAAGTCAGTGTAAATTTATTCACCATTCTATATAACCTTGTGCAATTTCAGTGAGGTTTATTTCGGTTCTTTTTGGCCTCGTTCCGTTAAAGAACAAAATATGTACTTTTTTTTTGGCTGATAAAAAAAAAATATTTATTTTTTAAATTAAATGTGATATATTATGAGAAAATAATCTATTTCATAAAAGTGAGAAATAAGTTCAATAATGAGAATTGTTTACACTAAATAAAGATACAATAATGTAAATTAAGAACAAAAATAAATTTAAAAAGGATAGGACATTACCTAATGTAGCTGAATCATAGGTGGTCATCCCAGGCTGGCCCACATTCAATGACCCTGAAATGACCGTTTTACCCATCCCATCACCCAGAAACACCACATTCTTCTTCTCCAACGGAACCCTAACCGTCTCATTGTAAACCCCTTCCTTTATCCGAATCACGAACCTCCTCTCTGTCTCGTTGCTCGGCGCTGCGTCCACCGCGTCCTGCACGGTCGAGTAATCGCAACTCCCGCCACCGCTCCCGCTCCTGCACACGGTCGCGTTCGCAGTCAAGCCGGATGGGAACCCGCCGTTGGACTCCAAGGCCCGTGCGTCGCCTGACCCGTCCACGTGCTCCCAGACCCCGTCCCGCTCTGTTTGGGGCGGGGTCCACGACCCGGTATCGTTACCATAGATATCGTACGACCGGATCAAACTCAACGCCTCGCCGGTCACGTTCACCACGGTTTGCATGTATGCCACGACCCCTGTGACCGACCGTAGATTACTGCCCGTCTTGTTCAACCCGTTCAGGCACATGGACTGGTAAACCAAGGACGCGCTCATCCACGCCCGGGCGTCCTTGAACTCACCGCGTGGCAGAGCGTCGGCCGTCGACTGCTGCCGGTACTCGGCGTTACGTAGCACCTCCATGCACGTTTTCGCTGCCTTCGAGACCTTTTTTTTTAATAGGCGAAAGAAAATTCGTTATCGTAAAGATGAAAAATGCAAAATTTTTTTTTAAAGCAAAAAAGATTCTGTAAATTTTTGAATGGAGAATTACAAAGATTACAAGGACTACGAGCATGTCGGAATCAAAACGAAAATCTAGCGTTCCAAAGAAGATGGCACGACGCCAGACTTACGAAAATCATCTACCATTCGAGACCCAACAGTTGATAAGAAACCAACCACACCAACCAAAACAAAAAACTGCAGCGGAAACCTTCCGATAAAAAATGAAACTATTACAATAGGAAAAGAAAAGCAGAGAGACCTTCTGATCGTTTGTGGCGTTTTTTAGGATATCGGCGATCACGGATTGGGCCACCTTGACGTTTCGGATACAGATACGGGTGGCGAGTTCGAGGATTTCGGTCGTGGCGTAGTAGATTGGGGGATCAGAAGGGTAACTTCGCGGGGAGGATAATGTGGCTCCGCATCCGTATGGATCCGTTGTTGCTTGGCATGCTTGCTCGACCGACACCGATGTGGGCCCGGAGATGGGTTGCGTCTTTTTGGGTGGTGGTTGCGGCGCGGGGGCGGCAGGGTGGTGGCAATTTGTTACGTAAATGACGGAGCCTACGATGATAATGGTGAAAAGGGTTAGAACGGCAATGCCGACGCAATAGCGTCGGCTCATCGCGATTAAGAGGTTTGGAATTAATCGCGTCGGACGACTAACAAAGAAGGGATTTTCACGTATTCATCAAATCGTGCATGCATGAACGGTCAGAGTACGTTTTGATTTCAATGGCGAGATTTGTCTGTGACGAATTTGATGGTAATGTTGAGAAGAGGAGGAGTTTTTTTTTTTTAATCAATGGCGAAATAGGTTAGAGGAGGGCGTGAAGGGCGAGAGGAGAGAGAAGAGAGGAAGGAGACGCAACGCTCAAGGCGTTGAACAGAAATTTGAGTCATGGCTGTTGAGTGCCAAATTGAGATAATTAATCTCTCTCTCTCTGTCTCTCTCTCCAAGACCCAAGAAAGGGGAGGGAGAGACACGGCTAATTTAAACGGTTTTTTTTTTTTTTTGTTAGAATCTAAATAATTGTTGTTTAGTTATTTGAGGGAAAAGCAGGTAAAGTATGCAGTCCACACAATTGAGTCTTTTTAGTCTAGGATCCCTTTTAAAAAAAGTCACATGCCCGAAAAAAAAAGACCATAAAAAGGGTGAATTTTAAGCATCCCAACAAAATTCAAGTTTTATTTTATCATTTCCGAATCGTGTTTTACAATTTAACCTTTTTTTAAGTACAAAATAAATGTACTACTTTGAGTAATTTATTTTTTTTGACCAGCGAAAAAAGCGACCATATTACTAAACAAACCCAAAGAAAGTTACAAAGGTACTAGATACGACGATAGAAGGACTAGAGCATACGGCATCATAATGAAAAATTAGCATCTCAACTGAATTAACACTCTAATCATCAAGAATTACATGCCGCTCATGACCTTAGAATTTAGAAACAAAAGAAAAGCAAGACGGTTGACAAGCAATCCATCTCAACTAAGTTAGCACCCTAATCATCGAGAATTATATGCCACTCCTCAGAATTCATAAACAAAACAAAAGCTAGAAGTTGACAAGCAATTCATCTGTCAACACGCTAATCATCGAGAATTATATGCCGCTCATGACCCCAGAATTCAGAAACAAAAGAAAAGCTAGAAGGTTGACCAGCAATCCACATAGCAGCTCAATCACAAAGATAACAAAAGCACTACAGACCAAGGGATCATAGGAAAAGGAAAAAAAGATACATATCTAACAGCAATTAATAATCACAGCCCACTGAGAGGTATTCCCTGCATAAATCTTGCCCAGAAAACTATGTTGCTTGAAGTTGAACAAGACACCAATCCTCAGTTGTACGTGGATCCAGGGACCAGGATATATAATTGAAGCATATTATTGCATCAATGATCCAAACGATTGCAGCAGAGTTCAAAAATATTGTTCGATGAGGTTGGCAGGTTGCAGCTAGCATAGTTGCCATCTAAGGGTGGTTATTTTTCCTTTCTGATTTCTGGTGCCTCGTGCATCGGATCCTTTTAATCTTTGTTATTTGTTTTCAAATATTAATAAAATTCGTTTTTGCTGTTAAAAAAACAAACAAACAAACAGCTTCCAATAGAAGATAATGTATGAGCCCATAGAAAAGCATGGCCCAATTAGAGAAATGCCCTGAGTTGTGTATTTTTTAGCAGCATTGATCGTTTGCAGCATCCATAACATTTGCGTAATCAATTCTACATCTTTAAGTGAACAGGCAGTTCAGGACAAAACTTAATAAAAAAATAGGATTCATACTGGCAACCCCAATGAATTGGGACACAAGGCTCGGATTGATTAGTAATTAATACATCAAGAATAATTGAGGTCGCCCAGTGAATCCAAAAAGGATTGGACAGAATATACCTACGGCCAAACAAATTAATATCCAAGAAAACAACCAAAACGACCAAACATATACTAGGTCACTGTGTCCAACCAGGCCTCATAGTAGCTCTCCTTGGTTAATTAACTAGGCCCAAATGCATTCTGCGCGCTCAGCTAATTCCGAGCGAAGCATTGGGCCCTAGGAGCATCTCAAGTGGACTCTATAGAGAGTGCATTTGTGTAAGAAATTATCAGCTTTTTTCTTTCTTGCTGCAAACTAAAAATGGGTAGAGAGTCTCCTTTGACGGAAATGTTAGGATACATGAAAAACAATCATGAAATTGTTCAGTAAAGAAAACAAATGGTCCAAATTCACAATACTGTGAATACCATCTTTCCGTTAAAAAGTAATGGATTCAATGAGACCTTTTAGTTCGAGTAGAAGGATCATTGATATGCCTCCAACACACCGAGACAGCAACTCGTGATCTTAGAAAACTACAAAAGCTATGATAATATCCTCTCAACGTTTAGTGATCTACGTGTATCATGTAACCTTTAACTATGACGTCTACAGACTACAGAAATGTGTCATAACATGTGATGTATATGTTATACAGTAGTGTGTCATATCATGTAATGAAAATTGCAGCATTAATTACAATGAAGGATATCTTGGGAGTTTGTTTCATACATTGATACGCCCCTTGCGCGCACAAGGCCGAATCCCATATGGAGTAACTACAAAGAGTCCATCACGTACATCACTTGGGGCACCTAATCTAAATTGAATGAAATCCGATCCAAGTTAAAGCTTAAGCTTGTAAGTAATGAGACATCCATATCATATTAAAACTTTATTCTGTTTATCTGCTTGGGACTTAACATTCACAAAAGCTCTAAAAGGATCTCGTTCCATCCCTTTGTGTAAATAACCCAATATTGGTTGACATCTTTGATATGGAAATGGAAAGGGTTCCAATCGAAAAGAAAAGTTTCTTAGAGTTGACAAAACCCTTTCGCTATAAAATGTATCGCTTGGAAATCAACCGTTTGTATGATTCTTTGATAATCCACCAGCTACCAAGATTCGGACATACAGTAGAATGTGGGATTACTGTTTCAGTGGGATCGCTTATCCTCGTTAATTTTAATATTCTGTCGAATCAATTTCTTTTTATAGTTCTGCCATTTTATCTTTTCTTTTTTAATCCTGTCTGATAGGTATTGATGTCCATCGGTGTTCTATTGTTAGCTTTGATAGGGATCTACGATTCCTGACGCAACTTAGTGTCTAGGTTTTAACTCCACGTTATCAATCCTTGTTGTTAGTGTGAAGAGAGCATGAGGCTCGAGTTTACGATCCAGACATTAGCTTTCCTTATCTCTCTGTGTTTTCTTGTATATCATGAGTTTTTTCGGGCTTGGCTGTAGTTCCTTGTCTCTATATTCGGATGGATATCAATGTAAGTGTTAGATACTTTTTTCATGAATGGAATTCTGCTTCGGATAAATTTTTTTTCTCTCTAAAATGTAAGATGGCAATATTGCAACATCTTGCCTGTAGGTACAAAAAATAGTCATTAAATTGAATGGTTCTCCACGAATCAAGGAAGCATGTTGCCTATAAGAACTAGCGAAATTCTATGAAATCTACACCAAAATTAAGAATGGGAATCAAATTCGAAAAAGCTTTCTTTCATGTAATCGTTTTGGTTGGTGCTCAACTCTTCATAAGTTTAGCCGACGAAAGCTCGTTCGACGGAAGGATAACCTTCTCCGGTGCTTCTGTGAATGAAGGCCTATCAGAGCAAGAGGGAAAAGCTGATCAATGGTATCTATCTCATGCACGTAAGTTGAGAGAACACTTTAGGTTTCTCAAGGGCGGCCGTGGAGGAGGAGGCGGCTTCAGCGGAGGCACGTCTATGAAAATGAGTGGTAGCGGAGGCGGAGGAGGAGGAGGCGCAGGAGGAAAGAAATCGGCTGCGTTCAAGGCAGAAGTACCGGCATTGTTCTTACCCTGCATGAGTCTTGTTGTTTTGACTCTAATTCATCTTATTTAATTTGCGTTCAAGGCTAAAATTTTCGAGGAACGACATATTTTGTATGCCTCATTGGAATGGTTCATATATGTAGGAAGTTTATAATCGATATGATAATGGGAAAATAAATGTGTTGGTCTTATGATTTAAATTGTACTATGGTGACTGGACAGAGCGGCAACTCAGCGAGGTGGCTTAACTATTTATGCGATTTCACATTTTTTTGGAGATGGGAAAAGGAGTAACATTTGTTGGGGTCCAAATGGATTGGACCTGAGTACGCAGGACGTCGAAAAAACAACATCGGACTTTGCTAGAACGGCAAATGTGGACCATGCTCGTTTTAGTTTGTTATATTATGTGGGTGGCGTAGCTACAGAAATTTGGAGAAAGGAGAGTGACTCTAATAGGAATTAACAAAATTTTTCTCCAAAGCTTTTCAAAAATTGATATATGCTTATCCTCACCATCATAAATCATAATCTTCACTACAAACCAAGAAAAATCGGGAAACTGGCGACGTGTTTTTTTTTTCTCAACAAAAAAGATTTATTAATTTTTATGAAATATTATAAAGATTAAACATATCAAGAGCACACTGGCACGAAGCCATCTCAAACTGAAAGAAAGGCAAAACGCCAACTGATACACCAAAACCTCAAAGAGACAACACAAACAAAATGCCTAACAAGACCCAAAAAGACAACATAACCTAAAGCACCAAACTAACCCTAAGACCAAAAAGCAAACCCCCAATAGCAACACCAAAAACCAAAACACCAGAAACAAAAACCGAACAAACTGGAAAGCCAAACACCAAATCGATCACAAAAAACCTAAGCAAAACCCAAAAGGCAAACAAAAAACGGAACCTAAAACTCTAGCAAAAGGGAAGCATCAATTTCCCCATCAGAAATTTCACCCTCTTCTACCTCAGCGCAATTCTTCAAAGTTTCCTCCCTATCAGCAATCTCTTCTTCTTCCATCTCAACCAAGCGCTTTAAATTAAATTTCCTCCCCCTTACGAGTTCAATTCCCAGCACAGCACAACACCTGTATCCAACATTTTGCGAGCCTTCTTGAATAACAAAGACCTTCTATTCCGAATGTCAATGGAAGATAACGAACAAAAAGAAACCAATCTTAGTACAGAACCTAAAACTGGCGACGTTTTAAAAAAATTAAATATAACACGAAACATCTCTGATTCTTTCTTCAATGTACCCCTTTCGAGTGATATCAAATGTTTTATTTGCTGAGAAAAAAAATTTGCAAAAGTTTTCAGAATATCATCTAAACATCTATCTTGTGATCTATGTGTATCATGTAACCCTTAACTATGACTTGTTCTGTAATGTGTCGTATAGTGTCATATTTATGTTCTCATATGTGTTTGTAGCTTAAGAATCAGGTCATATCGCCGAGAGACCTTTGGCTCAACGGCATCACTGGACAGTACTTGAGTGCCGAGAGAAAGGAAACCAGGAGTTCAACTCTTGTTCCAATATGCTACTATAACTAGGTGAAACCGTGAAAGTACACAGATACCCACTCAATTATCATTTTTTTCGAAAATACCTTTTCACAATTAAAATCTCTCATGAAGACTCCCTCAACTACTCCCGTTATCCATGTGACACCATTTCGTCTGAAAAACGTTTGCTAGAAGGTCACATGTCAATAATTTGGGCAATTATTGGACAAAAATACCCTTTAACAGCTATATACATCTTCTTCTTCTCTCTTTGACAGTACTATATAAACACCCCTTTCCTTCTCTCTCTCTCTCTCTCTCTCTCTCTCTCTCTGTTGATCCTACTATGCGCGCTCAGCCATGGCAGTCGCAGGAACATAGAGGAAACAAGGGCGGAAACTAGAATTTGAAAGTCCAATCGGTGTGGTAATATAGGGTTAGGGCTTTGATCGGAAAAATCGAGAATTCTGGAAAAGAGGGATTTGGGTTTCAGAAATTAAAGAGAATGAAGAAAAAAGATACATACAAACCCAAGAATTGGGTACCTGAAAAGATTCCACTATTGGTCAAAATTGCAAGAATGAAAGCAAACCTAGATGAAAGAAGGGCCTGCAAGAGAGAGAGAGAGAGAGAGAGAGAATGATCTGAGAAGAGAGAATGACTGACTGGAGTTGAAGCTGCCCTTCCGTTGAAGGCGCTGCCGGTGCGGGCTCTCTCTCCCGGACCAGATGTAGGGAGGGTGGGGTAAACAATTTCAAGTTCTTTTTTTTAATTTTCCTGTTAGGGTATAATATAAAAGGGTATCTTGGTCATTTTCTCCATTCCGTTAATGGAGTTAGCATCTTTTTTGTTTCTAG
This sequence comes from Rhododendron mucronatum var. ripense, assembly GCA_019656295.1. Lineage (NCBI taxonomy): Eukaryota > Viridiplantae > Streptophyta > Magnoliopsida > Ericales > Ericaceae > Rhododendron > Rhododendron mucronatum. The sequence continues at coordinate 1,612,528 of BPLT01000022.1, read as the reverse complement.
TAGTTAAAGGGGTCTTCATGGACAATTTTAAATGGGAGAGGCGTTTTGGGGAAAAAGTGATAGTTGAGGAGGTCTTCATGAACTTTCACCTTATAACTATACTAATTAACCAGTGGCAGAGTCAGGAATTTAGATCAAGGAAAACAGACTTAAGAAAGTATTTTCATTCAAAAATATGCTCAACATATTGTGTAGCTTTTGTACTACATTATATTAGCAATACTATATTGTATACGACATTTGCTTTTCAATCGACAATTACAACACTCATGTGTGATTATTTTCATCTATTTAAAAAAAATGAGAAAATTTTACATGGCAATATAGAGTAAATATAGTTTTTGATAAGATCACATCAAAATTATTTCAGTTTTCAGAGATTTGTATACTAATTAAATTATATATAATATTAACAAAATTCTAAAATTGGGGGGTGGCCAGGGCCCTTGGGCCCATTCACACCTCCTCAACTGATACTAACAATACTAACTTTCATCGATCAAGAAAAAAAAAAAAACACAAAAATGAATCCGGGCAAATCTCTAATTCCCTAATGATCAAGCATAGGAATGAGTATTTTTATTCTGTTTATCCGCTTGGGGCTCAATTAACATTCACACAAGCTCTAAAAGGATCTCGTCTTGATGTCCGTCAAAAAAAATTAATAATAATCTCATCTTGATGTCCGTCGGTGTTCTATTGCTAGCTTTTATAGGGATGTACACCTTCCTGAGGCGACTTAGTGTCTGGTTTTCTCTCCATGTGACCAATCTTTCTTGATGGTGTGGAGAGAGTGTGACACTCGTACTTAATTAGGATCTAGACATTTGCTTTTGTCTCTCTGTGTTTTCTTGTATATCGTGAGTTTTTTTGAGCTTGGCTGTTGTTTCTTATCCTTGTATTCAGATGGATACCATTGTAAGAGCGCCGGATGACTTTTCCAAAGATTGAATTCTGCTTCGGATAAAAAAAAAAAGTTCTAAAAGGATATTCTCTAACTGTTTAAGCTGGTAGTCGCCCCTTGGGTCAACCTCCGTTGAAATATAACATGGCAATATCACAACATCTTGGCTGTAGGTACGAAAAATAGTCATTAAAATGGATGGTTCTCCGCGACTCAAGAAAGCATTTGGCCTATAAGAACTATCAAAATTCTATGAAATTTACACCAAAAATTAAGAATGGGAATCAAATTTGAAAAAGTTTTCTTTCTCGTAATCATTTTGGTTGACACTCAACTCTTCATAAGTTTAGCGGATGAAACCTCGTTCAACGGAAGGATAACCTTCTCCAGTGCTTCTGCAAATGAAGGCCGAGTAGAGCAAGAGGGAAAAGCTGATCAATGGTATCTATCTAATGCACGTAAGTTGAGAGAACACTTTAGGTTTCTCAAGGGCGGCCGTGGAGGCGGAGGTGGCTTCAGCGGAGGCACGTCTATGAAAATGAGTGGCAGCGGAGGCGGAGGAGGAGGAGGCGCAGGAGGAAAGAAATCGGCTGCGTTCAAGGCAGAAGTACCGGCATTGTTCTTACCCTGCATGAGTCTTGTTGTTCTGACTCTAATTCATCTTATTTAATTTGCTGCCATGATTCTTGATTTGGGAGGCTAAAATTTTCGAGGAAAGACGTATTTTGTATGCCTCATTGGTCTTATGATTTAGGTGTGTTTACATTCAATTATCTGTTGGATGTTTGTTTTATTTACTTTTCATTCGCTCCCTCAATGTATCCCTTCCGAGTTTATAAAAATTAATTTCGTTTGCCGAGAAAAAAAACAGAGCAGCAACTTAGCGAGGTGGCTTAACTATTTATGCGATTTTACTTTTTTCTGAGACACTTGGGATTATGAAACATACCTTGGATGTTTTGGTGCAAAAAAGGAAACTATCTAATGCGTCGCCAATTGGAGATTTCATATTTTGAGGTGGAACAATATTTTTTGTTTGGGGTTGGTGTGCTACGTGGTAAGAACCTCTATGGGTTCCAAATGGATTGGACCTGAGTACGCAGGATGAAAAACAACATAGAACTTGGCCACAACGGTAGCCAACTGAAAATATGAACCATGCTCGTTTTAGTTTGTTATATTATGTGCAGAGACGGAATTAGGATTTTATATATAAATGCGGTGGTTGAATAATAAGCAAGATTTTAAAATTTTAAACTTCGGGAATCTAATAGTTCATTTGGTTAAGATTTTGAGGGAGGTTTTTTGGGTAGTAAGTGGAGGGATTAAAAAAAAAAGAGATATAATGAAAGAAAAACTTATGGGAGATCGTGCGCAGAGAGAAAAATTGGGGTTTAAGACCCGAAACGAACACATTCTTAAATTATTTAAATGTCTAAATAACTCCCAATACAAAATACAATACTTAGGTGTTCTCCACAAACAAAAAAACTACAACTAATATTAATATTAATATTTTTTTAAAAAAAAAACCCCCCGAAACCGTGCAGGGGCCTTGGCCCCTATATGCCCACACTTAATTCCGTCTTTGATTATGTGGGTGGTGTTTGCTACAGCATCGGCTCATTTCAATTAAGAGGTTTGGAACTAATCGCGTCAGACGGCTAACGAAGAAGGATTTTCACATATTCAAATCGTGCATGCATGGATGCATGCACGATCGGAATACGTACCTTCCAAAATAACAAATAACATAAATATGGTGAATTTTAAGCATCCCAACAAATTCGAACTTGATTAGCATTCCTGAATCGTGTTTTATGATTTAACCTTTTATATTAGAAAATAAATTTACTACTTTGAGTAATTAATTTTTTTTGAACAGCGAAAAAAGCGACTATATTATTAATCCAACCAAAAGAAAGTTACAGAGGTATGAGATATAGCGATGGAAGATCTAGAGCAAACGGCGCAAAAAAAAAAAAAAAAAAAAAAAAAAAAAAAAAAAAAACCTAGGCGCAAATGCATTCTGCTCAGCTAATTCGGGCCCAAGCATTGGGCCCAAGAGCATCTCTACTGGACTCTATAGAGAGTGTTTTATGTGTAAGAAATTATCATTTTTTTCTATTGCAGATAACTAGAGAATCAGAGATGGGTGAAAAGTCTCCTCTGACAGAAATTAGTATACATGAAAAACAATCTATGAAACTATCCAATAAAGGAAATGAATGATCAAGATTTAAAGTATTGTGAACCCACTGTTATCTCCCACCATGAGCAAGATTATTCCCAGAGAAGTTTTTTTTAACGGCAAAGCCTTAAATATACTTTACGGCACTCAATCGCACGCATCCATAGGGTCATTGTTATGCCTCCAATATACACCGAGAAGGCTTGAATCCCATTCTCAATCTCCAGAAGAATATATACAAGGCAAACCGATGTACTCGTGATCTTAGAAAATTAAGAAAGTTATCAGAATATCATCTAAACATCTATCTTGTGATCTATGTGTATCGTGTAACCCTTAACTATGACGTCTTTAGTAATGTGTCATATCGTGTCATGTTTATGTTCTTATATGTGCTTGTAGCTTTAGATTCCGTGATATCGTTGAGAGGCCTTTGGCTCAGCGGCATCACCATACAGTACTTAAGTGCCGAGAGAAAGGATATCAAGAGTTCAACTCTTGTTCCAATATGTTGTTATAACTATACTAACTAGTAGCGGAGCCATGATTTTAGATCGACAGGGGCCGACTTAAGAAAGTATTTTCATTCAGAAATATGCTCAACATATCGTGTAGCTTTTGTACTACATTACATTAGCAGTACTATATTGTATACGATATTTTTTTTCCGGTCAACAATTGCAACACTTATGTGTGATTATTTTCATCAATCAAAAAAAGTGAGAAAATTTTGCATGACAATGTAGAGTAAATATAATTTTTGATAAGATCACATCAAAATTATTTAAATTTTCAGAGATTTGTATACTAATTATATAGTAAATACTAATTAAATTATATATAATATTAACAAAATTCTAAAATTGGGGGGTGGCCGGGCCCCCTCGGGCCCCTACACACCTTCGCCACTAATACTAACACTACTTACTTAATCCGGGCAAATCTCTAACGCCTAATGATCAAGGATGGACGCTGGAGCTTAAGTTAACTATGGTGGATATATATATGGGAAATATAGTATGAAAATTTGGCGTCCATAGGAATGGGAGTATTTTTATTCTGTTTATCCGCTTGGGACTTAATTAACATTCACACAAGCTCTAAAAGGATCTCGTCTTGTGTCCATAGGTGTTCTATTGTTGGCTTTGATAGGGATCTACACCTTCCTGAGGCAACTTAGTGTCTAGGCCGGTTTTCAACTCCACGTTACCGATCTTTGTTGACGGTGTGAAGAGAGCGTGAAGGCTCGTGCTTAATTAGGATCTAGATATTAGCTTTCGTCTCTTTGTGTTTTCTAGTATATCGTGAGTGTTAGCCCAAAGGTTTCTATAGAATACCTTATTGATTTTGATGATAACAAAACATATTGGAATTGAAATATAATTAATATTGTGATATTTGGTACTCATTTGAATTCATATTTATTTTGTAGGATTTGGTTGAAGTACACTGGAAACATTGCTACACCAAATCACTATCTTCAATAGCTAAGATAAATTGAAAGGTGGAAGATTAAGGACAAATCTTCTCCTAACTTAATTGGCTAGAGATTGATTCAAATGGATGGAATTATTGGTTGCATGATTTTATATTTTCAACGGCTAATGGAACTTCTCAATTTACAAATGGCTTGCATTTCGGTGGCAAAAAAAAATGGAAACTAGATAATTGATTGGCTACATTTTTGTTGAGTAGAAGAATTATCTCCAACGGCTAAATGATGGGAACAAGTCAAGTGGAATATGTCTACCTAAATGGGTTCCTAACGGCTAGTGTGGAAAAGGACGGATTTGTGTAATTGATTTCCAAATATGAAGTGGTGCTTCCATGTTCATTGGTTCATGGATATATATATAAGGCCAAGGAAGATTAAAGGGATGCACAGGAGAGCTTCACGAAATATACTCCAAGGCACATTCTGATTAAATCTCTCAATACTCGATTCTATATCTTGATATCCAAACACTTGTGTGAGAGAGAGCTTTTATTTTGATCTTTATTGTAAAAAGGGATTGTACACCCTTATTCATACTCTTGTGAGTGATTACTTTTTGTGAGTGGTTTTGGAGAGAAAATCACTTGGAATTAGGTGTTACTAGTACCGGAGTCAAAACTAGTTGGGTTAGGTGTGACTAGCACCGGAGTCAAAATTAGTCGGAGCGATTGGGGATAAATTGCTCGTTGTAAAGGTTGTCTAGCACCCGCGAAGCTAGAAGATTGTAACTATTGAAGATAGTGCAGCAAATCTCAAGTTGGACACTTGGGGAGTGGACTAAGCCGTGAAGTTGCGGACCGAACCACTATAAATCCTTGCGTTCGATTCTCTCTTCCCTACTCTCTTTCATTTTCGCTTTGCATATTTATATTGCTTGCGTAATTTGATAATCTTTGAATCTTACTTGGGGCAATTTGGCTTGCTTTATTTTTATCTTGCAATTAGCTTTTAATTCCGCGTTTTAATTGAGATACCCAATTCACCCCCCCTCTTGGGTTGCTTTTGGACCAACAATTGGTATCAGAGCAAGGCTCTAGTTATTTTTGACTTAATCGTCTTAGGGTAAGATCCATGGCAACCCCTTATGGCACCTTTCTTCCCGAGGGCCAATCGAGCAATAGACCTCCTTTATTTAGTGGGTCTAACTACAATTATTGGAAGGCTAGAATGCGCATTTATATTCAAACTGACTGCAAATTGTGGAAAGTTATTGTTGATGGGCCTCACTGTCCTACCAAAACCGTTAATGGAGTAGTAGTTTCTAAAGAGGAAAAAGAATGGGATGCGAATGATGTTAAAGGAATTGAATTGAATGCTAAGGCTATGAATCTTTTATATTGTGCATTAGATCCTAATGAGTTTAATAGAGTCTCTGCATGTGAATCGGCTAAGGAAATTTGGGATAAGCTGGAAGTTACGCATGAGGGTACTAGTCAGGTAAAAGAATCAAAAATTGACATGCTTATTCATAAGTATGAATTGTTTAAAATGCAGCCTGACGAATCCATCTCTGACATGTTTACACGCTTTACTGATATTATTAATGGCTTGAAATCTCTTGGAAAGTCTTACTCTAATGTTGATCTTGTGAGAAAGATTCTCAGGTCATTACCAAAGCAATGGGAGCCAAAAGTGACGGCAATAATTGAGGCCAAACAAGACCTCACAAATTACAGCTTGGATGAGCTTTTGGGTTCTCTTATGACTCATGAAATCACAATGAATTTCGAAGATAAGGGAAGTCGTAAGAAAAAAGACCTTGCTTTTAAAATTTCTACTTCGAGCACATCAAGTGAAAGTGGATATGACTCCGAATCAAGTGGTGACGAAGATCTAGAGGTAATCACAAGAAAGCTCAAAAAGTCCATGAAAAGAAAAATACGAAGGGCGAAAAGAACTTTTGAAAAAGATGGTTCAAAAGGAGCGAATAGCAAGAAAAGTGACATCATATGCTATGAGTGTAAGAGGCCGGGCCATTTGAAATCACAATGTCCCGAAATCAAGAGGTCAATGAAAAAGGAAAAACGAAGAGCAATGCTTGCAGCATTGAAAGAAATTGATGTGAGTAGTTCCGAAGAAAAAAGTGACCAAGAAATCACGAACCTATGCTTGATGGCACATGATGGCGATGAGGTAAATTCTAGTGATGCTTTTGATGATCAATTTGATTATAATGAACTGTCAGATGCATTTGAAGAATTGCACTCCGAGTTTAAGAAGTTGAGTTCCAAATATAAGTCTCTCAAAAAGACTAATTTTTCCCTCTTAGCTGAAAAGGATTTATTGAAAAAGGAGAATGATGCCTTCAAAGAAAAAATTGAAGAAGTTTCTTCTCAAAAAGAAATCGCAAATGATTTGATAGTTGAAAATGATGTTTTGAAAAATGAGGTTGAGGATTTGAAAACATCTCTTTCAAAGTTTGTTAAAGGAAAGGAAAATTTGGATTTACTTCTCGGAAAACAAAGATGTGTTTTTGATAAAGCGGGCATCGGGTTTAATCCTATCAAAAAGCAAAAGCTTTATCATACTTTGTTTGTAAAATCAACTTCTTCTAGTCATTCTTACATTGCTTGCAACTATTGTGGAATGAATGGTCATTTATCATATTCTTGTCCTATTCGTAAAAATATTTGTGTTGGAACAAAAAAGATGTGGGTTCCTAAGCATCTTGTTACTAACCCTCAAGGACCCATGCAAATGTGGGTACCAAAGAACTGCATATGAATTTTTTTTTTTTTGTAGATTTTGTGCGCTCAAAGGCATATATGTTTAAAGATGATTTTTAGACAGCGAGAAAAGTGAGTCCTTGCAATGGAGTGAGCTCAAACAGATTGGAGTCAACTGAGACTTGTATGGTATGATTATTAATTGTCAATTTAGTTGGCCAAGGTTCTAATCAATTTGAAGGTACTGATTTTGATGAGTTAGCTATAGTTTATTTATTCTTGCTAATTGAATTTTTTTTTCAACCGGTTCAAAGCTTTGGTGAAAATATCTCCTAATGAGTTGTTCTAAATGTTATACGGTAACATGGCATGATTAATCCTTCTTAAATTTACTATTTATTAACGTGCTTATATTTTTACCGAGTGTTTCAAGTGAAGGCAGCTTATGGATTTTTTCTAACCATGAAGATTTAGTTCTTCTTAAAAGATTGAAAGGGAGTTTCAAACTCTACAGAAAATAAGGATTTTTGTGGACTATCATGTGCAAAGATTCCCCAACTTTTTGTTGATGACAAAGGGGGAGAAATATTGTGAAAGACAAAACGAGAGATTCTTTCGATTTTTCCCGTGCTCTTTTTGTTGATGACAAAGGGGGAGAAATGTTGTGAAAGACAAAGGGGGAGAAAAGCTCAAGCAAAGGATGCATAAATTCAGGGGGAGTATCTTTACTCTTTTGTTATAATTATATCTCTGAATTTATCTGAATAAAATCATTAATGGTTTGTCATCATCAAAAAGGGGGAGATTGTTAGCCCAAAGGTTTCTATAGAATACCTTATTGATTTTGATGATAACAAAACATATTGGAATTGAAATATAATTAATATTGTGATATTTGGTACTCATTTGAATTCATATTTATTTTGTAGGATTTGGTTGAAGTACACTGGAAACATTGCTACACCAAATCACTATCTTCAATAGCCAAGATAAATTGAAAGGTGGAAGATTAAGGACAAATCTTCTCCTAACTTAATTGGCTAGAGATTGATTCAAATGGATGGAATTATTGGTTGCATGATTTTATATTTTCAACGGCTAATGGAACTTCTCAATTTACAAATGGCTTGCATTTCGGTGGCAAAAAAATGGAAACTAGATAATTGATTGGCTACATTTTTGTTGAGTAGAAGAATTATCTCCAACGGCTAAATGATGGGAACAAGTCAAGTGGAATATGTCTACCTAAATGGGTTCCTAACGGCTAGTGTGGAAAAGGACGGATTTGTGTAATTGATTTCCAAATATGAAGTGGTGCTTCCATGTTCATTGGTTCATGGATATATATATAAGGCCAAGGAAGATTAAAGGGATGCACAGGAGAGCTTCACGAAATATACTCCAAGGCACATTCTGATTAAATCTCTCAATACTCGATTCTATATCTTGATATCCAAACACTTGTGTGAGAGAGAGCTTTTATTTTGATCTTTATTGTAAAAAGGGATTGTACACCCTTATTCATACTCTTGTGAGTGATTACTTTTTGTGAGTGGTTTTGGAGAGAAAATCACTTGGAATTAGGTGTTACTAGTACCGGAGTCAAAACTAGTTGGGTTAGGTGTGACTAGCACCGGAGTCAAAATTAGTCGGAGCGATTGGGGATAAATTGCTCGTTGTAAAGGTTGTCTAGCACCCGCGAAGCTAGAAGATTGTAACTATTGAAGATAGTGCAGCAAATCTCAAGTTGGACACTTGGGGAGTGGACTAAGCCGTGAAGTTGCGGACCGAACCACTATAAATCCTTGCGTTCGATTCTCTCTTCCCTACTCTCTTTCATTTTCGCTTTGCATATTTATATTGCTTGCGTAATTTGATAATCTTTGAATCTTACTTGGGGCAATTTGGCTTGCTTTATTTTTATCTTGCAATTAGCTTTTAATTCCGCGTTTTAATTGAGATACCCAATTCACCCCCCCTCTTGGGTTGCTTTTGGACCAACAGTGAGTTTTTTTGGGCTTGGTTGTAGTTCTTATCTTTGTGTTCCGATCAAGGACGGAACCAGGATTTTACCCTAGCAGTGGCGAAATGTACACTAAAAAAATCTAGTAGTGGCGAGACTATATAAGTTGGGCATAAATTTTTTTTTTTTTACATATAATAATTGCATTTTTTAAATTTCTTGTCGTGGCGGTCGCCGCCACTAGACCCCCCTGATCCCATCCTTGATTCCGATTGATATCATTTTAAGTGCCGGTTGACTTTTCCATGAATGGAATTCTAATTCGGATAAAAAAAAGTGTTCTAAAAGGATATTTTCTGACTGTTTCTAAAAGGGTATTTTCTAACTGTTTAAGCTGGCAGTTACCCCTTGGGTCAACCTCCGTTGAAATATAATATGGCAATATCGCAACATCTTGGCGGTAGGTACAAAAAATAGTCATAAAATTGGATGGTTCTCCGCGAAACAAGAAAGCATTTGGCCTATACGAACTAGCGAAATTCTATGAAATTTACACCAAAATTAAAATGGGATTCAAATTTGAAAAAGTTTTCTTTCTCGTAATCGTTTTGGTTGCCGATCAACTCTTCATAAGTTTAGCGGATGAAAGGTCGTTCAATGGAAGGATAACCTTCTCCAGTGCTTCTGCAAATGAAGGCCTAGTAGAGCAAGAGGGAAAAGCTGATCAATGGTATCAATCTCATGCGCGTAAGTTGAGAGAACACTTTAGGTTTCTCAAGGGTGGCCGTGGAGGGAAAGGCGGCTTCAGCGGAGGCACGTCTATGAAAATGAGTGGCAGTGGAGGCGGAGGAGGAGGAGGCGCAGGAGGAAAGAAATCGGCTGGGTTGAAGGCAGAAGTACCGACATTACTCTTACCTTGCATGAGTCTTGTTGTTCTGACTCTAATTCATCTTATTTAATTTGCTGCCATGATTCGTGATTTCTCAAGGCTAAAATTTGCAAGGAATGACAAATTTGTACGCCTCGTTGGAATGAACGGTTCATATATGTACCAAGTTTACAATCAATGTGATAATTGGAAAATAAATGTGTTGGTCTTTTGATTTAAATTGTCTGATGGATATCAACTTATCAAGTACAAATTGAAAATACAAAGAAACCTCATCAATTTACAATTAAGGAGTAACATTTTTGGGATTATGAAACATACCTTAGATGTTTTGGTGCAAAAAAAAAAGGAAACTATCTAATTTGATTGCCAAATGGAGAATTCATATTTTGAGGCGAAACAATGTTTTTGTTTGGGTTTGGAGTGCTCCGCGGTAAGAACCTATGGGGGGTCCAAATGGATTGGACATGAGTACGTAGGATGAAAAACAATACAGAACTTGGCGAGAACGGCAGTCCACGGAAAATATGAACCACGCTCATTTTAGTTTGTTATATTATGTGGGTGGCGTAGCTACCGAGCTTTATTCAATCAATTCCATCTCTCCTAGACACATTTAAGAACAATTTAGGAAGTTAAATAATTAGTTTTAAGAAATAACAGACAAATTGCAGTTCTACCAACTTCAACTCTAATTCTGACTTTGCATAGGAAAAATAAAGGCACAAACTCTACATATTTTTGAAGGTCTGTGTCTAATTTCAAAAATCAAAAATCGGATCGCAATTCCGTTGCTCAAGCTAAAAAATATGACCGTTTCTGTAAAGTGCGATGATGTTGTCAAAACTGCAAATACCATAAATGCAGGTCGGTTAACGAATTTTAACTACTTTCACATTTTGAGTTAGGTTCTGAAAATTTTAAACAATAAAATGGACACATACAGGCATCTTTAGTAAAAATATCAAAAAATATTAAGGTCGGAAAGTTGGTGAAAAAAATTCCTCAAGAATAAGGCAGATTCAATTCTGTAGATTTTTTAGAAAAATACATCTTGTTCTTCTTTCAATTTTCAACCATAAAAAACCCTTCAATGCACATCAAAACTAACTCTAGAGCTTCATAAAGACATATTTAAACATGTAGATACAGTAGAGCTAATCTAGAAACTTAACATCAAATTTATGGATCAAAGTAAGTTATAAATATTAAATTCAAGGGATTCAATTAGGGTTCTTGAGCTTCTTCCAGAGTTCTACCTAATTTAACTTGTGATTGAACTAAGACTCATAAAATTCGTCACTTAGACATAGAATTCAACTACCATAACAAGTAATCAAGTAAGAGAAGCATAAATTCCCTCCCTCTTCGTTCTTCTTCTTCTACACCTTCTCTCTCTCTCTCTCTCCCCCCCCCCCCCCCCCCGGTCTCACTCTCTCTCTCTCTCTCTCTCTCTCTCTCTCTCTCTCACCCCCAGTTAATCATAGGAACAACCGAATAAGGAAAAAGAATAACATGGAATCCCTCTTTGGTTTTATTAGGCCTTTAGAAAAGTTATCAAGTGCATTTGTAACCATGTGCAATTTTATGTTCCAACCTCACTTAACAAATAAGATGAAGTCATTAACCACATAGATAATAGAAGCTAATATCCATGTATTAAGCATAATAATTATAATGAGGGTTATTACACCATCGGTGTTCTATTGTAAGCTTTGATAGGGATCTACACCTTTCTGAGGCAACTTAGTGTCAAGGTTTTCAACTCCACGCTATCGATCATTGTTGACGGTGTGAAGAGAGCGTGAGGGCTCGTGCTTAATTAGGATCTAGATATTAGCTTTCGTCTCTTTGTGTTTTATTGTATATCGTGAGTTTTTTTGAACTTGATTGTAGTTCTATATCTCTGTATTCGGATTGATATCATTTTAAGTGCCGGTTGATTTTTCCATGAATGGAATTCTAATTTGGATATAAAAAAAAAAAAGAGTTCTAAAAGGATATTTTCTGACTGTTTCTAAAAGGATATTTTCTAACTGTTTAAGCTGGCAGTTGCCCCTTGGGTCAACCTCCGTTGAAATATAACATGGCAATATCGTAACATCTTGCATGTAGGTACAAAAAATAGTCATAAAATTGGATGGTTCTCCGCGAAACAAGAAAGCATTTGGCCTATAAGAACTAGCGAAATTCTATGAAATTTACACCGAAATTAAGAATGGGAATCAAATTTGAAAAGGTTTTCTTTCTCGTAATCGTTTTGGTTGCCGCTCAACTCTTCATAAGTTTAGCAGATGAAAGCTCGTTCAACGGAAGGATAACCTTCTCCAGTGCTTCTGCAAATGAAGGCCTAGTAGAGCAAGAGAGAAAAGCTGATCAATGGTATCTATCTCATGCACGTAAGTTGAGAGAACACTTTAGGTTTCTCAAGGGCGGCCGTGGAGGCGGTGGTGGCTTCAGCGGAGGCACGTCTATGAAAATGAGTGGCAGTGGATGCGGAGGAGGAGGAGGCGCAGGAGGAAAGAAATCGGCTGCATTGAAGGCAGAAGTACCGACATTACTCTTACCCTGCATGAGTCTTGTTCTGACTCTAATAAGTCTTATTTAATTTGCTGCCATGATTCTTGGGTTGTTCTCCTAAATAAGCCACTGGCTTTCCCTCCAAAAATGAGCCAAATAAACCCATAAAAAAACGAAAATAAGCCAATAAGCCACTTGTTTCGTCTTTATTCAAAAAAAATTGGATTTCGGTCAAAAAATTTTAATTTTTAGATTTCTCTTGTCATGAGGATATAATAATCCCCAAAAAATTGACAATAAGCCAAGTGATATGAAAAAAATTTGAATAAGGACAAAAAATAAGCCACTTTGGCTTATTTATCCGAACACAAATTTCTGGAGGCTAAAATTTGAGAGGAACGACATATTTGTATGCCTCGTTGGAATGAATGGTTCATATATGTACCAAGTTTACAATCAATGTGATAATTGGAAAATAAATGTGTTAGTCTTTTGATTTAAATTGTATTATGGTGACCGGATAGAGTGGCAACTCAGCGAGGTGGCTTAATTATTTATGCGATTTTACATTTTTTTTTTTTGGAGATGGGAGAAGTTACGACCTCAAGTTTTTTGGAACACTTGTTTAAATGTCTGATGGATATCAACTTAATTATCAAGTGCAAATAGAAATTACAAAGAAACCTCATTAATTTACAATTAAGGAGTATCATTTTTGGGATTATGAAACATACCTTATATGTTTTGGTGTAAAAAAAGAAGAAGGAAATTATCTAATGTGATTGCCTAATGGAGAATTCATATTTTGAGGCGAAACAAATGTTTTTTGTTTGGGGTTGGAGTGCTCCGCAGTAAGAACCTCTAAGGGGTCCAAATGGATTGGACTTAAGTACGTAGGATGAAAAACAATACAGAACTTGGCTAGAATGGCAGTCCAAGGAAAATATGAACCATGCTCATTTTAGTTTGTTAAATTATGTGGGTGGCGTAGCTACCGAGCTTTATTCAATCAATTATGTCCCTTTTATTCAATCAATTATGTCCCTCCTAGAAGTTGGTTAGCTACCTCGCATTTTGTCGTAGTTTTCTTCTTGTTTACCCTTCATGAACGGTAGCATATAGGTTGTGTTTAGATCGTGGATTCGTAAACGAGTATAGGCGAAGGAAGTTTTAGAGAAAACGGGAAGGGAGGGCTGTAGTGCACCGTGTAGTGCGGTCAATTTGACCATCTATTTCGGTACGGATGACTTGATTTAATTCGAACTCCTACAAATCCTAGCCATGTGTCCATTGTTCGGATGAAAATTCGAGCTGTCCATTGCTGAGATGAACGGCCGAATTGACCGCACTACACTACACTACACATATAGTGCAGGAGCACCCCCGAGTCCTGAGAAAACATCCGGGTCCTGAGAAAACATCCTCCATTAATTCGTTTCCAAATCTATAATTCAAACAGAGCCTCCTATTTATAGGGAGTTTATCTTCGGAGAGAATAACGTTCCGGTTAAAGAAGCAGCCTAGCTAGATACGAATGTACGTTCGACTTAGAAACTCTTTCCAAAACGCATTTCCATAAATTCCATTGGTCTTCAAAAGCTTAATTTTTACTGTTTCGCCATCAAAACCTAAAGGGGAATATTATGTGGAAATGTTCAAACAAGTGCGAAGTAAACACAAGGAGAAATGGTATTCTTGGTGATTTGTTCAACCTCCAAATAGAATGGGGATGCTGCCAAGCAATCCCGTAAAGCGGGTGCAGAGAGGCCGATTTGGCCGTTCATTTCGGCAATCGACGGCTTGGATTGGTGTGCGCTCAGATTTATTTCGAGCCGTCCGTGCCGAGATGAACGGCATAATCGACTGCTTGACACCGCTCAGCATCCCTGCAAATCAAGACTTTGTCTTGGTTGAAAAGACAGTACTGGTGCGAATAATTTTAAGATCTTTTTAATTGATTCACAAGCTACAATGTTCATATCATCTAGATAATAACATCTAGCAATTTGGGAATTTGTTGCCATCACTACAATTGGAAAAGCGAATACGTGGCTATGAAGCTTTCACTAGCGCATATCGAAATCTATCAGCCTTAGAGCATCCACAGTGAAATAACTAAAAATCAATAATCAAAAGTTGTTACATCATCTTTTGGTTATGCATTTAAGGGGTTGCTAAGGTTAGCAATGTAGAGGTCCACAATGGTACAATCAAATTTGAATAACCAAAACTTGCCACATTACCTTTTTAATTTATAAAAATCTAAAAATTTTGAACATAGAAAACAATATTTTAAAAATAGGTTTCAAACTAATAAAAATAGGTTATTAGGAAAAGAGAAAATAGTTTTTTGAAAACTTTGATTTAAAAAAAATTTCAGGAAAAAGTTAAAAAAAAAACCAAAACAGTTTTGGAATAAAAAAAATAGTTTTTGAATTTTTTTTAAAGGACAGTTTTTGAAAAAAAATAATGAAAAAACGGTTTATACAAATTTTTTTTTTTTTGGGAAAAACAGTTTTAATAAATTATTCCACTGTGAGCTCTTTTTTGAGCAAATGTTGCTAACCTTAACAACATTTTTATTTTGATTATACCACTGTGAGCATCCGCAATGGTAATAATCAAAATTAATAACCAAAATGTGCAACGTCAGCATTTAATTATCCATTTAGTACATAATCAAACTAACAACCACTATTTCTAGATTGGTTTTTTTTGTTTTTTTTTTTTTTGTGTTCCTAACAAAAAAAAACCCACAATATACAATGCACATTTGTCTAATCGCAAACGAGTTCCAATTACGCATCCGACCACAGTAAATTATTCGTCTCGATGAGACAATTCTAATGTGGGGTGTTATTGAGTTTTGAGTTTGGTTATTGGTAAAAGTTGTTAAGTTTGGTTATGGAATGGATGAAATTTGGTTATTTGCTAAAAAATTTGTAACTTTGTTATTACAATGTGGGGTATTCTTTGAGTATTGTTGTTAAATTTGCTTATTTGCACCCATTTACTTATTATAATGGGGATGCTCTTATTATAAGAGAAAATCATTTTTATTAACTTAAAGAGTTTCAAATGAGAACCTCTTAAATGCGTACTCACCTTTTTTGATCGAATTTTGATAATCCGAATCGCTCAATGTGTTCAGAACGTGATTTTAAGGGTATTTTGTGAGAAATCGGCAAAAAAAATGACCGAGTATGGCTTGATTTGAGTAGTTTTTTTACTGAACCGTTCAATAAAAAACTGTTCAGATGAAGCCCTTCCTCGTCATTTTTTTTTTCTGATTCATCGTGTGTACTCTTAAAGTCATGTTCTGATAATATTGAGCGACTTAGATCATCAAAATTCAATCCAAAAATGAAAAGATCCGCATTTTAACTAAAATGAGATGGTCCTTATGTGAAAAGGACTGGAGTAGATATTACAACAACGCAAAGAGAATGAAGAACGGCTGTTTAAGAAGAAATTTGGAGAATGGAGAGTGGCTTCTAACCAAGAAAAATCAATATTTGCTCATCTTCACCATCACCATCACCATCACCATCACCATCATAATCTTGGCTTCAAACCAAGAAAAATCCAGCGGAACTGGCGACGTTTTAAACGAATGAAATATAACACGAAACATCTCTGAATAAGAGTTGACAAATTTTATCTTTCAAGATTCGGAGACTTCAAACGGAAGAGATTAAATTTTGTCGGGATGAGCTTTTCCGCCAGCACCCCCGTGGGTCCTCTTCGCGCATTTTTTTGGGGTATTTCGAATCGTGCATTTTGTAGGGTCTATAAAATAATATATCTACGCAAAAAATCAACTTCTTCGGATATTGATAGGTATGTCAAAAGTTGATTTTTAGGCGGAAAAATGGATAGCATGGATTTGTCAACTGTTTTTTAAGTTAAATTGTCCACAGCCGTTTATTTTTTCGTTTAAAAACTTAACTTTTGACATAACTATCGATGTCCGAACAAGCTAATTTTTTGCATGGATACATTATTTTATAGGCTCTACAAAATGTACGGTTTAGATTACTCAAAAAATGCGCAGAAGGAGCCCATGGGGATGGCCAAAAACCCCCAATTTTCCAGCTCATCCGGACATAATTTACACTCTCGAAGTCAAAATTCATCTATAGAAGGTAGCATTCATCTACAAAAGTCTCGTCTATAAATGGTAGCCGGTAGGTTTCACGTAAAACTTGACTTTTATATAGGTTTCACGTAAAAGTACAGAAATACTTATTTTCCTTATTATTTTACATTTTTATTTAGTCTTTCCACAAGCTCAAAATTAACCAACACCGAAACAAAAAATATGTGGAATATATATACACTCATTTTTGAATTGAACAAAAAAAAATTGATGCGAGTTTGCTTAGGGCTTTTAGGTTTTAAATGTGTAGGGCCGTTTCTGAAGGGGTGACCCCTCTATAAGAAATTTTTGGATCCACTACTAATTGTAAGTGCGTCGAATGACTTTGGAATTCTGCTTCGGATAGGAAAAAAAAGAGTTCTAAAAGGAAATTATTCAATAGTCCTGGAGTACCATGTGACATGTTCTACGTGGTGCTCCCAGCCAATAAATTATTGCTACCCACACTAAGTGGGTCAATCCTTATCCCCAAACCACTCAACGAGAAAGGATGACTATGTGTCACCCATAAAATTTCCTATATTCTCTGACTGTTTAAGCTGGCAGTCACCCCTTGGCTCAACCTCCGTTGAAATATAACGTGGCAATATTGCAACATCTTGCCTGTAGGTACAAAATATAGTCATAAAATTGGATGGTTCTCCGTGAAACAAGAAAGCATTTGGCCTATAAGAACTAGTGAAATTAATTCTATGAAATTTACACCAAAATTAAGAATGGGAATCAAATTTGAAAAAGTTTTCTTTCTCGTAATCGTTTTGGTTGCCGCTCAACTCTTCATAAGTGTAGCCGATGAAAGCTCGTTGGATGGGAAAACCTTCTCCGGTGCTTCTGTGAATGAAAGCCTAGTAGAGCAAGAGGGAAAAGCTGATCAATGGTATCTATCTCATGTGCGTAAGTTCAGAGTACACTTTAGACTTCTCGAGGGCTACGGCCTCGGAGGGGGAGGGCTCAGCTTCAGCGGAGCAGGAATGAAAATGAGTGGCAGCGGAGGCGGAGGAGGCAGCGCGGGAGGAGGAAAGAAATCGGCTGTGTCCAAGGCAAAAGAACCGACATTGTTCTTACCCTGCATGATTCTTGTTGTTCTGACTCTAATTCATCTTCTTCTTTTTATAATTTCTTTTTATATATTTATAAGAACTCTGGAGGCTGAAATTCGCAAGGAACGACATATGAATTTGCATGCCTCATTGGAATGAATGGTTCATATATGTACGAAGTTTACAATCCGTATGATAATTGGAAAATAAATGGGTTTGTCAGATGATTTACGTGAAGAAAAAGCGAAATGATATATTATTGATTGTGTAAAAATCATAACCGTAACATGTCTTTATATAGGTTACAGAACTTGGTGACTAAGAAACTAATCAACAAGGAAACATGATCAATAACAAGGAAACATAAATATTAATCTAGCCTAAACAGGAAATAAAATATTAAAATCTAGAAAATATGGTAATATAATATCTTCTAATATTATGTTAACAATTTAAATTGTATTATGGTGAGTACTGGACAGAGCGGCAACTCAGCGAGGTGGGGTTAACTATATCTATGCGATTTTACATTTTTTTTGGAGATGGGAGAAGTTATGCGATCAATTTTTTTGAAACACTTGTTTAAATGTCCGATGGATATCAAGAAAAATAAAAAATTATGACTGGTTTCTATCTCAGAAATATTCTCTCCAAAAAATTTTAGTGTTTCGCCATCTGTTTTTTTTTTCACTTTTAGTGATTTTTTAATCAAATTTTCTATTTAATTTTTACTTTTGGATGTATATAGCGTACTCTTAATCGAAAAATCAAAAAGTTAATTAAAATGATAAAAAAAATTAACTAAAGACGTAAAAATACACGCAAACCTATATTAAAGCATTTTTATCTCAAAAATATATCTTAAATATATCTTAGAGCTGACAACCAAACAAATGCGACTTAATAAAATCCTCATTTATAATTAAGCATTTTTATCTCATTTTGTTATAGTATTCTTCTCGATCGTTTACCGTTCAAGAACAGAAGGGTAGCAATGTAGCATATAGGTTGTGTTTAGATCGTGGATTTGTAAACGAGTAAAGGCGAAGGAAGTGTAAGAGAAAACGTAATTCTCTGTCTTCATCCATTAATTCGTTTCCAAATCTATGTTTCAAACAGAGCTTCCTATTTATAGGGAGTTTATTTTCGGAGAGAATGAAGTTCCAGTTAAAGAAGCAGCCTAGCTAGGAATGTTGGGCTTAGAATTAGAAACTCCTTCCAAAACCCATTTCCGTTGGTCTTCAAAAGCTTTTCACTGTTTCACCATCAAAGGTGAATATTATGGGGAAACGTTCAAACAATTGAAAAGTAGCCACCTGGATAAATCGTATTCTTCATGATTTGTTCAACCTCCAAATAGAATGGGGGATGCTGCCAAACAGCCCTTGCAAAGCGGGTACAGAGCAGCTGATCCAGCCGTTCATCTCGACAATTGACGGTCGACGACTCAGATTTAGTCCGAGCCCTTCGTGCTAAGATGAACAGCCGAATCGGCCGCTTGGCACCGCTTTGCAGGGATATCGCTCGGCAGCATCCCCTTGTCCGCAAATATGATATCAGTTAGGTAGGTCAAAATTTTTTTTTTGCCAAAATGTTAGGAGGTTTCATTGATAAGAGAAACAATACATCAAGAAGAGCAAGATCTCCAGTACATCAAGAAGAGCAAGATCTCCACAACACAACGGGCGAATTAAGTCACAAGGGAGAGACCAATAAGAAAACACTCCACTCCCATACACAAATCTTCTGGGCACAACATTCGCCACAAAAAAATCGCACAGCCAAACCAATAGAAACCTTCGAAGGGGAGGAAACAACCCCATCAAGGGCAGGAAACCAAAAAATAAAAATAAACGCAGCAGAGAAAAACAAACCAAAACCTATAGAAACATATCTACACTCCTAAATCCGATCACCGAGATTGCAGATCACCACAGCAACTACACCCCACCCTCCAGTAACACCAACAGCTATTTCCGTCCCACAACAACAACCTTGTTAGGGCTCGAACAGGCGACACCCAAACGACAAGGTCGGGCCGGCCTGATAACGCCGATAAAACTCGCATAGTGAGAAAGATTGGAAAAGAGAGCACATAGGCAGATTGCACATGGACGATTGGCGCCATCGACGGGAAGCACCAAACTCAGTGAGGGATAGATAGGGACAAAGGGAGAGAGGAGGAGGAAAAAGAACCCCAGCCGTAATCATGTCACCGGACAAACCGCCGCTCTGGTTCCGGGGGCTTATTCGTTGGAGGATCTCGCCAAGCAGCCCAACAACCCGTCATAATAGGGAGTGGATGGCCGGTGATGGAGGGGTGGGGGGTGGGGTGGGGTGAGGCGGCAGCCCCAGCCCCCCTACCAGTCCTACAAGATGTTTGTAGAGAGAAGGCAGAGAAAAGAAAGGTTAGAGAGAGAGAGAGAACTTTGTTATCTTAAGACTTTGTTTCAGTTGAAAAGACAGTGGCGAGAATAATTTTGAGACCTTTAATTGATTCAATAGCTACAATTGTTCATATTGTCTAGATACAATCTCGCAATCATGTGTGAATTTGTTGGCATCAATATAATTTGAAATGCGAATATGCCGCTATGAAGCTTTCACTAGCACATATCGAAATCTATCAGCTTTAGTATAAGAAAATCAGTTTTAGTAACTTGAATAGATGTTACAAGAAGTTAAAGAGAGTGGAGAACAGCTCTATTGTTAAGAAGAAATTTGGAAAATGGAGAGTGTAGAGTGGCTCTATTACAACAAATCTTGTCTCCCGCCTTAAAAGTCGCTATTTGCTCATCTTCACCCACACCATCATAATCTTCACAACAAACCAAGAAAAATCCAGCAGAACTGGTGACATTTTCTACAAATAAAATATAACACGAAACATCTCTGAAAAGAGTAGACAAATTTGATCCAAAAGAGGAAACTTTCGAGATTTGGAGACTTCAAAAAAAATTTGTAAATGGAATTTGAAGATGTTTTGATCAGTGCAACATGGACAAAAGTCGCGTGTACAAAAGGTAGCCTTCCTCCCTGCCTCAAGATACCCCTTCCAGTATTTCTGCCTCCGTTCTTTGACTTTGAGAAGGCTCTTGAAGAATCTCTCACAAAAATATTCCCAGGCGAAGCCCTTCAAAAGTCCAAGAAGTTATTGGAAAAAGTGATTGAAATACTTGTAATAGCATGACAGTGTCCCTACACTGGCAATGAGACGCCGTCAAAACGATATCCTAGCAATTGAGTTTGAACGAAGTATACCATCCCATGCCTAAGTGTGTTGCAGAAGTGTGTGTTCGTGAGTAGCATGTGTGTGTGTGTGTTGCAGAAAGGTGTGTGTGAGTAGCAAGTGTATATGTGTTCGTTTTGTGGCATAGGTATGTGTGTGTCTATGTGAGGTGCTGGTTTGTGTGCGTCATTTCTATCCAC
Organism: Rhododendron mucronatum var. ripense; assembly: GCA_019656295.1. Classification (NCBI taxonomy): domain Eukaryota; kingdom Viridiplantae; phylum Streptophyta; class Magnoliopsida; order Ericales; family Ericaceae; genus Rhododendron; species Rhododendron mucronatum. The sequence continues at coordinate 1,591,272 of BPLT01000022.1, read as the reverse complement.
TGCAACATTTGATTGTGTTGTTAATGCTGCTGAAACCACCAAATGAAGAGACTTTTACTGATTATGGTCCTGGTGTGTTGTTGCTACTCCCAGAGGCTCATTTCTTGTTGCAATTGTTGGGAAACCGAATCCCCAAGACCCAGTAATGACGCGTACAGATTAGACAACATAAATAAAAACCCTACAAGGCGGAATTAGGGTTTTACCATAACTCCCTGCGACACGAACGCTGGTTGAACTTGTTATAGCACGTCTTGCTATAAACCACGAATACTGCTCGACCGTACCTTACGATCTTCTACCGTATTCCCCATACGTCTAGAACACGAACCGAGTGTGGACTCTTTCGTGATCTGTTTGCTCTCTCTAAGTCTGCCTCTATTTACTGAATAATAGAAAAACCTCTTTCTGACCTAGAGAGCATAACGTATATATATATAGGGCTACGATAGGGACCTAAGGAGTAATAAGTCTGGGCTCCCAGTGTAAATAAGAAAACCTAATCCCACCAGGATTCTATTTCTTATTTCACTAATTATAATTCACCCCACTACAGAATTATAATTGCACTCCCGTCCTTATCTCAATTATATTACGAGCTCCATGATATTAAATACTTATTAATCTCCCCACGTTAAGATTACAGATACCCGTTGATTAAAATAAATTACTAACAGCAATTATCAACACAGCTCCTATGATTGCTTTAACTGCAGTTGCGTTGCAAGGTTGGGGCACTTTCTGTTAGGGAAGAGAATCTGGTCATGAGGGAAGTTATGATCTTGAGGAAAGGCTTTGATAAAACTGTGACTGGTTCGGTGCTCAATTAGCTCCTACAAAATTTGGGCAGTTGTTGCTGATGTTGAAGTTTATGCAGTAATCTGCTTTTAGTCTAGCTTCTTGCGTTCCTATCGAGGTGGCGTGGTCATGGTCTTCTGCTGCTGGAATTTCTGCCATGCATGTTGTTACATAATGTTACTTAGTTGAGATGCTACTGCTACTGATGTGAGGATGCTACTGCTACTAATTGATGATTCATGCCACTCTTGGAGCATGTGACAGAGAGTCCATCGCATCACTTGAGCCTAATCTAATTAAATTGAATGAAGTCAGACCAACATTAAATCTTAATTAACATTCAAACAAGCTCTAAAAGGATCGCATCTTGATGTCCATCGGTGTTCTATTGTTAGCTTTAGTAGGGATCTATGCCTTCCTAAGGCGACTCAGTGTCTGGGTCTCTAACTCCACGTTACCGATCCTTGTTGGCGGTGTGAAGAGAGCGTGAGGCTCGTGCTTAATTAGGATCTAGACATTCTGTGTTTTCTTGTATATCGTGAGTTTTTTCGGACTTGGCTTATGTTTCTTATCTCTGTATTTGGATTGATATCATTATAAGTGCACCAGATGACTTTTCCAATCTAGGCATTAGCTTTAATTCGTCTCTTTGTGTTTTCTTGTATATGGTGAGTTTTTTCGGGTTTGGTTGTAGATCTCTATCTTTGTATTCGAACGGATATCATTGTAAGGGTGCCGGATGACTTTTCCATGAAGGGAATTCTGCTTTGGATAAATAAATAGTAAAAAAGAGTTCTAAAAGGGTATTTTGTAACTGTTTAAGCTGGCAGTCGCCCCTTGGGTCAACCTCCTTTGAAATATGACATGGCAATATTGTAACATCTTGCCTATAGGTACAAAATATAGTCATAAAATTGGATGGTTCTCCGCGAAACAAGAAAGCATTTGGCCTATAAGAACTAGCATTATTCTATGAGATTTAATTTACACCAAAATTAAGAATGGGAATCAAATTTGAAAAAGTTTTCTTTCTCGTAATCGTTTTGGTTGCCGATCAACTCTTCATAAGTTTAGCCGATGAAAGCTCATTCAACGGGAGGATAACCTTCTCCGGTGCTTCTGTGAATGAAGGTCTAGTAGAGCAAGAGGGAAAAGCTGATCAATGGTATCTATCTCATGCACGGAAGTTGAGAGAACACTTTAGGTTTCTCAAGGGCGGCCGCGGAGGAGGCGGAGGCGGCTTCAGCGGAGGCACGTCTATGAAAATGAGTGGCAGCGGAGGCGGAGGAGGAGGAGGCACAGGGGGAAAGAAATCGGCTGCGTTCAAGGTAGAAGTACTGACATTACTCTTACCCTGCATGAGTCTTGTTGTTCTGACTCTAATTCATCTTATTTAATTTTCTGCCATGATTCTTGATTTCTCGAGGCTAAAATTTGCGAGGAACGACTCATTGGAATGAATGGTTCAAATATGTACGAAGTTCACAATCAATATGATAATTGGAAAATAAATGTGTTGGTCTTTTTGATTTAAATTGTACTATTATGGTGACTTGAAAGAGCGGCAACTCAGCGAGGTGGGTTAACTATTTATGCGATTTTACACTTTTTTTTTTGGAGATGGGAGAAGTTATGACCTCAAATTTTTTTGAAACACTCGTTTAAATGTCCGATGGATATCAAGTACAAATAGAAAATACAAAGAAACCTCATTCACAATTTCTAAAAGGAGTAACATTTTTGGGATTACGAAACATACCTCAGATGTTTTGGTGCCAAAAAAAAAGGAAACTATCTAATGCGATCGCCAATTGGGGAATTCATAAATTGAGGCGAAACAATGTATTTTGTTTGGGGCTGGAGTGCTCCGTGGTAAGAACCTCTAAGGGGTCCAAATGGATTGGACCTGAGTACGTACATAGGATGAAAATCACGATAGAACTTGGCTAGCTAGAACGGCAGTCCACAGAAAATGTGGACCATGCTCGTTTTAGTTTGTTATATTATGTGGGTGGCGTAGCTACCGAGCTTAATTCAATCAATTACGTCTCTCTCAGAAGTTGGTTAGCTACCTCTCATTTTGCCGTAGTATTCTTCTCGTTTGCCCTTCAAGAATGGTAGCATATAGGTGTTGATCGTGGATATATTAACGAGTAAAGGCGAAGGAATTGTAAGAGATAACGTAGTTCTCAGCCTTCCTCCATTAATTCGTTTCAAAATCTATGATTCGAACAGAGCCTCCTATTTATAGGGAGTTTTTCTGCGGAGAGATTGACGTTCCAGTTAAAGAAGCAGCCTAGCTAGGAATTAATGTTGGGATTAGAATTAGAAACTCCTTCTAAAACCCATTTCCATTGGTCTTCAAAATTAACCTCTTCATTGTTTCACCATCACAGGTGAATATTATGTGGAAACGTTCAAACAATTGAAAAGTAACCACCAGGAGATATTGTATTCTTCATGATTTGTTCAACCTCCAAATAGAATGGGGGATGTTGCCAAGCAGCCCCCTGCAAAGCGGGTGCAGAGCTGCTGATCCGGCAATTCATCTCGACAACCTATGGTCAACGACTCAAATTCAATCCGAGCCATCCGTGCCAAGATGAATGGCCAAATCGGCCACTTGGCAGGGATGCCGCTCGGCAGCATCCCCCTGTCCACAAATATGACATCAGTTAGGTAGGTCAAATTAAGACTTTGTTTCGGTTGAAAAGACAGTGGCTAGTATAATTTTAAGACCTTTAATTGATTCATTAGCTACAAATGTTCATATTGTCTAGATACAATCTTGCAATCCTGTGCGAATTTGTTGGCATCAATATAATTTGAAATGCGAACATGCCACTATAAAGCTTTCACTAGCACATATCGAAATCTATCAGCTTTTAGTATAAGAAAAATCAGTTTTAGTAACTTGAATTGATATTACAACCAGGTAAAGAGAATGGAGAACGGCTCTATTGTTAAGAAGAAATTTGGAAAATGGAGAGTGGCTCTATTAACAAATCTTGTCTCCTGCCTTAAAAATTGCTATTTGCTCATCTTCACCCACACCATCATAATCTTGACTACAAACCAAGAAAAAATCCAGCAGAACTGGCGAAAATATAACACAAAACATCTCTGAATTAGAGCAGACAGATTTTATAGAGAAGAGGAAACTTTCAAGATTTTAAATGGAATTTGAAGATGCTTTGATTGGTGTAACATGTACAAAAGTCTCGTCTGTAAATGGTTGCCCTCCTCCCTGTCGCAGGATACCCCTTCCAATGCTTCTCCCTCCGTTTTGACTTTGAGAAAGGCTCGGGAAGAATTTCTCACAAAATTCCAAGAAATTATTTGCAAAAGTGATTGAATCGCTTGTAATAGCGTGACAGTGTCCCTCCACTGGCAATGAGGCGCCGTCAAAATAGTATCCTAGCAAAAAGGGCAAGAAGCAATGGAGTTTGAAGGAAGTACCAACCATGTCTAAGTGTGTGGGTGCGTGTGTTCCAAAAGTGTGTGTTCGTGAGTAGGGTGTGGGTGTGGGTGTGTTGCAGAAAGGTGTGTGTGAGCAGCAGGTGTACATATCTTTCGTGTTTACACCTATTTTTGGCCAAAAATCAGAAAATAGATTTATGGGTTAAAAAGAAGCCTTGAAAATTAATCTATGGCCTTGGAAAACCTTATAACCAGTTGACCACAAAATAGGGCCGGTTTGGAAGCCATTGACTGAATAAGGTTTTGCAAAGGCTTGGGACAAATTAATTATCACAAGCCCAAGACAGGCCAAAGACGCAGATTGACCAACCAGATCTGAGCATTTTTATCCAGGCATAGGCCAGTTTTTAAAACAATAAGGCCTTCTAAATAGGTCCAAATCAATTAAAGCCCAAGTTTTCTTTCCAAGATTGGGCTCACAAAGAGAATGGAGGCCCATAATTCACCTTAAGTTCAGGCCCAATTGATAGATGGGCCTACTCTCTTAAAAACGTTACACATGGCCTGTTAATTGACAAGAAAAAGGCCTTAAGCTACTCACAAGCAGCTCAATAGCCTAAAATGTTCTTGCATGATAGATCTGGACAAGCTGTTTACAAGCAGCTCAAAGCCTGAGTAGCCATCATCCTTCAGCATGAAGCAAGGTCAGGGACAGGTGGCGTACATGCAGCCCTTGGAGCTGCTGGTGAATAATTCATGCAGACCTAAGCAAGCTGCTCACAAGCAGCTCACCCAAGTCTGGTTGATCCTTTGTTTCTTGATTCTTCTTCTATAAGTGTTTACACCATATTTTAGTAAGTCAAAATTGTTGGTAGAATAGATCTCGACTAATGACACATGGCAATGGCCAGAAAATCAAATCGGCTGTAACGTGAGCATAACAAGGTAAAAATGGACTAATTAATTATCGATTGATCAAGGGACGTGCTTGAAGTCAGGAACACGTGTCAAACCAACAATATACAAGCAAGACACATTTAGAGATATGATGATGGGTAGACTGGGTAGTTAAAGAAGGAGCACATCATGAGAGAAATAACTGCCTCATGCAGATCGTGGAGCAAGATGAGGAAGTAAGGAAGTAACCGCTCAATTCAAATTAGAGGAGAGAATTCCATCTGGTTTGAATTTCAAGTCGAAGTAGCAGCCTATAAATATAAAGACTGAAGACAATTACAAGCCCCACTCAATCGCCAAAAGGCTTCTACTTTTATCTTTACTTTACTTTTCTCGCTCTAGGAGTAGCTTATAACGTAACCGTCTATTCGATTGTGTTCTCACTATCGATCGACTTCTATTTCGAAGAATAATAAAGTCCATTTTGTTGTTCTTCTTTCATCTCCATTCACTTCACTAAGTTTGCTTCCAGAGAAGTCTTGAAATAAGGCAAAGAACCAAACTCCACCACCACAAACATCCACATTCCAGCACTTCAAACAATCTTCCGTCGATCATCAACAGTAAGTGAAAAATAGACAAACAATTTTGGCGCTAGAAGCAGAGCCACTTACTAATTTGGAAGTAATGGCACACCTAATCAGGCAATTCGTTCAAGTTTTGGCTTATGTTTCGGCAAATCCACAAGATGACTTAGCCCAAGAATTTTCGACTCTATTATGAAGGTTGATTGCACCAGGACAAGGGGAAATTCCTTCTTCCAGTGGTTTGCCTAACGATAGGAAAACTCCAGAAACTTCAGATATGCCTGGGGGGCATCCTCAACAAGTATATACTAATCCTACTTTTGAACCTCTGAATGGAGCGAATAGAGTTCCATTGGGGTCCAGTCAATCTAGGCCTTGCCCAACAAGGCCAACGAAATTTTATCAACCAGTTCCAAATACTAGTGGAAGTAATGGAATTGGAAGTCAATGTGGTAATGGCCAAAATGGAAACATTCCCACTGGTTTCAATGTACCGCCTGGTTTGGTACTAGTCAAATCCAATGTGCCTCCTATGGCACACTACACGTCAGCCACCAGGGCCCCAGAACTATTTGTTCAATTGTTAATCAACAATATTCGTAAGAGGTATGGGTTTTTTAGAAGCCGTCTGTATTGGTTTTGGTTGAAATATGCTCAATTTTGGTTAAGAGGTGTAGATAATGTCCATTGCTTTTCTACAATTTTGGGCAAATATAAGAACAGTTTTGTACGCACCATCATTAAATTGGAAGTGATGGCAAAAATCAAAAGTGGAAATGAAAGCCTTGCATGTAAGGCTTGAACATTGTTAACTGATAAAGAAATGAAGACCATGGTCAAAGCTTGCTGAGCTGGCAAATGTAGTTTCATTTGAATAGTATCTCAGATGCATTTGGGTTGTATTTGAGCTGCATATATACGTGTAATCCTCTTGCTGCTCTCTTGTAATTAGAACTAAAAAAAATTACAATCTAATGAGATCAAGTTTAGGGTTTCTTCAAGTTCTGTAAAAGTTTTCATGGTATCAGAGCGGGGCCCGTTCCACCCCACATTTTATAAAAATTACAATCCACACCCCACGATGACAGACCAGCAAAAAGGTTGCACGATGATAGGACCCAAAAGTGGCCACACGTGACAGACCTCAAAGGCGGCTGCACGTGAGGGGGGATGTTAAGAGAATAGAGTCCCACATTGCTTGGGTGTGGAATGGGTGATCACTTATTAACATTTGGGACCTCTCCACTCATTGCCAATTGCGGAAATGGAATAACAGCCATTTGTTAGCCAACTCTCAATCGAATCTTCTGAAAAAAGAAAAGAAGAAGCGACTGTCTGTCGATTCTACAAATCACCGTTGTTTGTAGCAAAACCACATGGCGTGATTTACATGTGGAACAAAATTTTAAAAAAAACGGTTCCAACACGGCTTTGTTGGCTGTCTGTCATTTTGTTGGCCATTTGTTATGGCTTTCCTTCGGCCATTTGTTGGCTTTGTTGGCCATGCATGGTTCCTTTTACGGTATCAGAAACGGTTATCAAATGGAAGACTGTTGAACAAATGTGAACCCCAAAATCAAGGGCTCATTGATAAGTCTTGCATGGAAGCCTTACACGTCAAGGCTTGAAACAGTTTATTGTTCAAAAGAGGCAAGCCATTTACTGGCCTATTTTTTGAACAATCTGGGGTTAACCAATTTTGATCAATTTTGTTTTAAAAAACATTATGATCAGTAAACATTCTGCCCATGAAGATCTTTGGTCAAAAGGGGCAACCAGTCGAGAGTGAACAAATAGCCTCTTCAATTAACCCAGAATGATAAATAGTCCTCTTTTGATATTGAGTTTGCATGGGGGCAAACGCATCATCTTTAAAAGCCAAATTATGTATAAAAAAAAAAAAGTGGCTTTTGCATTGAAACTCAAATGGAGTTGAATTGTGAAAATGATTCAACTAGAGTTGTTCAATTTAGACCATGAATGGTCGAAGTAGAAAATGATTCCTCTACTCCATCTATACTGATTAAGATTGGTGAAAACTTACCCATGAAGTATGAGTTTAAGTCAATCATGATTGCGAATCATGAACAACCATATGTTCGATACGAATTTTTGATCGACATTGTTCATATGTTCAAGGCCTCTTGTATTGGCTGTGTTTGAAATTAATATGCCCAGCATGGATTTATAGTTGTTATCCACAATTGATAAAAAAATTATAGACAATGCTCTCTGTTTTTGTACAGTTGTGGGCATTAGTGAGCTATTTGGCCAAAGTTTCCTTCAAAAGGAACTAATCGACGGAGGCAGCCACCATTCGACAGTGGTATTTATGCCTTGAAATGTCACCATGATTACTTTCGACGGCGGTTTAAAGCCAGAAAGGCTTTATTGTAGTCGAATATGTATTCAACAGTTGACCGGTATTGTTTGGTATTGCCAAATGAATTTGGAGGGCAAACTCATCTTTAGAAAAGTCAAATTATGCAAAGAAAGTGGCTTTGGCATTGAAACTCAAATGGAGTTGAATCGTGAAAATGATTTGACTAGAAGTTTTCATTTTAGATCATAGATGATCGAAGTAGGAAATGATCCCTATATTCCGACAATATTGGTTAAAGAAAGTAATGGTAAAACCTTTGCCATGGAATATATGTGTTTAAGCCAACCATGGCTACAAATTTTGTATTGATTTTTATTGATCGATCAACACAATCTGGGGTTTAAATTTTTTTTTTTTGTAATCGACAGAGATTATGTGAATAAATTATACCCATTTTGGGTTCGTGCATGGATGTGGTCAATAAACAGACTATCATCAATTGGCTTATATATAGGCTTCATTGATAAACCTATTGATCCATGTGTTATTAAATTTTATAATTACACCCCAGTTACCCATATTTCGGGAATGGCAGTGTGCTTTTGATCAAATGGGTTATTTTGCCATGGATATAATTAGGCCATGGTCCTGTCAATTTTTGCACAATCGATAATGGACAAGGCTTTCTGGCAAATATAGTACATACTTTCAAAGCACGATTCTTGTATTATTGACCATTGATTATGGGCCAAAAGAACCCTTTGAAAAATATGGTTGCCAGGTATTATTTAGTTTAGACAAATGAATTTGGGGGGCAACAATTCATTTTTAGAAGAAAGATAAATGCCTATTATGGTGGTTAATTGGCTGTTAAAGGCCCATGGCATATGCTTGGTGCTTGTTGCTCTTAATTGTGCAGGGTCATAATATGGATCACGTCTCCTTTCAGTTGGAAGTATAGTTCAAGGAAAATCATCAGTGGAGATTTCTCGACAGAAGCATTACTATCCCATAATTATCAACAGAGGGAATATTGCATCTTAGAAGCCAAACATGGTTTTTGACAGCGGAATAAAGCCTTGAAGGCTTTGTTATATCTGTCGAAAAGTGAAAAAAAATTGGTGTAAAATTTATCTGAAACTCTTCGAGAGTTGGGGGCATAAATGTTTACATCGTAAAAGATTATCACTGGTCGATATTAACAGAGGGGTGATTTAAAATTAAGAGAAATATTTACCAAAATTAATCCTTAACTCAGATAAATAAGGGGGCATTGTTTACACCATATTTTATTAAGTCAAAATTGTTGGTCAAATAGATCGACTAACGACACATGGCAACGGCCAGAAAATCAAATCGGCTGTAACATGAGCATAACAAGGTAAAAATGGACTAATTGTCGATTGATCAGGGACGTGCTTGAAGTCAGGAACATGTGTCAAAACCAACAATATACAAGCAAGACACATTTAGAGATGTGATGATGGGTAGACTGGGTAGTTAAAGAAGGAGCACATCATGAGAGAAATAACTGCCTCATGCAGATCGTGGAGCAAGATGAGGAAGTAAGGAAGTAACCGCTCAATTCAAATTAGAGGAGGGAATTCCATCTAGTTTGAATTTCAAGTCGAAGTAGCAGCCTATAAATATAAAGCCTGAAGACGATTACAAGCCCTACTCAATCGCCCAAAGGCTTCTACTTTTATCTGTACTTTACTTTTATCGCTCTAGGAGTAGCTTGTAATGTAATCGTCTATTTGATTGTGTTTTCACTGTCGATCGACTTCTATTTCAAAGAATAATAAAGTCCATTTTGTTGTTCTTCTTTCATCTCCATTCACTTCACTAAGTTTGCTTTCAGAGAAGTCCTGGAATACTGCAAGGAACCAAACTCCACCACCACAAACATCCACATTCCAGCACTTCAAACAATCTTCTGTCGATCATCGACAATAAGTGAAAAATAGACAAACAATAAGGAATCAGACTTAGAGGATTTGGGGGGGCCCACAACAGATACAAGGACCAATATAATGGTGGGAAGGCCTGAAGAAGATTCGGTCTTCAGCTTTGGTGGGCCCAGAGGATGTCCATTCAGGCAGTAGCTTGAGTGTTGAAGCAGCTCAAAAGACCTGAATTCTGGAAGAGCCGAAATTCCTTTTGCCCTTTTGCAGAGTTTTATGCAAGCAAGAAAGATTTTCCAGGCATTGGCCATTTCTCTTGGAGTAAAGAGCACGTTTTGGTCAAAAGAAAAGCCTCTCATTGGAGCATTTTGAAGCAGCTCAAGAGGGCCACATGGCAACCATGCATTGAAGCATTTGAAGGAGCTAAAGGCTTAAAGCTCCTGCCTATAAATCACAGTTTTGAAGGCCTTAGCCAGGGTTCACGACCTCAAGAGCTCACAGCTTATGCACCTACATTTTCATTTCTTACAAGCATTATTTGTACTCACTTCAAAATAGTTTAAGTTTTTATCACGTTTCTTGTACCCAAGCTTCATTAAACCGTTAATGGAGTTCGTTTGATCCAAGTTTAGCTTCGCTTTATCTTTCTTTCCATTATTCTAGCGACGATTACAAAATTTTAATTCCTTAGCTCGCAAAGGCAACCAACGAACCATTACAAGGTCTTACCCTTTGGGCCAAGCACAATCACTCGAAAAGAGTCAGATTTTGAGGCACGAAGACCATAAAAACAACTTTGACAACAGTCCTGTCTTGGCACGCCCACAACACAAGCCGACTTGGTTTTTGCACCTTTTTGTGGAGAAACATTTTGGCACGCCCAGTGGGACAAGCCGACTTGGTTTTTGCACCTTTTGTGGAGAAACAGTTCGTCACTTCGTTTCGTGGCAGCCTGGCAGGGGTATGTGTGTGTCTGTGTGAGGTGCTGGTGTATGTGTGTGTCATTTCTATCCACTGCAACATTTGATTATCTTGTTAATGCTGCTGAAACCGCGAAATGAAGAGACTTTTTCTGCTGTCTATGACGGTCCTGGTGTGTTGTTGCTACTGCCAGAGGCTCATTTCTTGTTGCGGTTATCCACATGGCTCCTATGGTTTCTTTAACTGCACTTGCATTGCAAGATAGGGGCACTTTCTGTTAGGAAAGAGAATCTGGTCATGAGGAAAAGTAATGATCCTCAAGAAAGGCTTTCATCATAAAGTTGTAACTGGTTGGGTGTTCAATTATTTCCTACAAAATTTGGGCAGCTGATGTTGAAGATTTATTCAGTTATCTGCTTTCACTACAACAAAATACACAATTCCCGACTACAAAATGTTTAGTCAGAAAATATAAGACAATCACCGACTAAAAAACTTTTAGTTGGTAAAACATGAAACAGTTGCTGACTAATTTATTTTAGTCGGTAATTGATAGAAATAATTCCAACTAAACTAAATTTAGTCAGGAATTAACTTTTTTGCCGACTAAAATTAAATTTAGTCGAGCAATATCATTTTTTTGAATTTAATAAAATAGAAAATTAATTTTGGCTAAACTAAATTTAGCCGGTAATTTGTTTTTTGCCTACTAAATTTAAATTTAGTCGGGAAATATCATTTTTTGAATTTAATAAAATAGAAAATTACTTCCGACTAAACTAAATTTACTCCGTAATTTGTTTTTTTCCCACCAAATTTAAAATTAGTCTTGAAATATCACTTTTCGAATTTAATAAAATAGATTACAAAATTACATTTTCCGACCAAATATGTTTTAATCGGGTAATATCATTTAATCCAAATTAAAAAATTAAATACATTTCCCAACTAATAGATTTAGTACTCATGGAATATCATGAAAGGAAAATTTCAAAGAAAGGAAATATTTATTCCAAGTACATTGATCATGATGCAAACTTTCTGATCACTACCGCTCATTTTTTTTTTCCTTCTTAATCATAACATTCTTGTAAAATTTTGGCTCGATCGAGCCAATGAAGCCCCTTTATCGGCACAAAAATTCTTAAATGTAAAGAATTTTGTTGTCTGATTAAGTGCCTATCCATATGCAGTTAACTTCATTCTTGGTACGAATATTTAAATTCGTATTACGTAAAAGATAGATGATTTCAATCGTGAAAAAATACCTCAGGCGAGACTCGGTTAGTTCACTATAACACTTAAACGTCTCCAAACGCATTAAATGTCTTTCGATAATGTGGTCGCCAATACCAAATGATTTTCGATTTTAGTGACAATGCTATAATGAGTAAGACGTAAAATCCTAACGATTCAGATCGATCATTATAAAAAATGACTTGGCAGTTACCTTAACTATATACTCCCTCCGTCCTTTTTTAAATGTCCTGCTTTGTAATTCCAACTTATTAAAAAGACAACATCATTATACCTTTCACATAAACTTTTTCCTCCACTTTCCCTACTTACCCATCATCATTACACTTTTACTCACTTACTTTTTAAAATGGAATTTACTTTTAGGGACAAAATAGACAATTCACCAACTTTTACCCACTAACTTTACAAAATGGACACTTATTAAAGGACATCACAAAATGAAATACCGGAATATAAATAAGGGACGGAGGGAGTATATGTTTGATGTATTTGATAGTTAACTAATTCTTATGTTGTACTTGTTATTGCAGTAGCCACAAGATCGCGAGACAATCTTAACGATCAAGATTGTTGATTTTCTTGTACTTGTTGAATTATTAATTCCCGTAAATTTGCGGCTCGATCAGGTTTAGAATATTCCTTTATCGAGACGTGAATTCATTAGAAAAATAGTATTTTTTGTTCGATCAACTGTCTAACGGAAAACGATCAACTGTAATATTGGTAAGAATGATCTAATTGATAATATTACAGAAGATAAATGATTCTGATCACGCAAAAAATCTCAAGTGAGACTCGGTGGTGTGTTATAAGACTTTAATGTTTTTTGACGTAGTAAAGGTCATTCTGACTCAAAGAATTATTCCCAACTAAATATTTAGTCGGCCAAGAAAAAAAAATTGCCGACTAAGGCCCCGTTCCAGAACGGATAATAAGTACTTATTTTTTAAGAAGGCAATTTCAAGTTCAAAAATAAAGGACTTAATGAAATCTAAAAATATGCAATATGGATCTTGTTTGAAAGATTTCGATGAGATCTTTAATACGGTGCAAAAAAAATCAAAAAATTATTTTTTATTTACATTATTTTTTAGTTTGAAAATGTGAAATAAGTACTTATTGTTTAAGAAGTTGTTCTGGAACGAAGCCTAATTATGTTTTGTCGGGAATGATTCAATTTTTTTGCGGCAATCCAAAATTTTCACGAAAAAAATGGCGGGTTTTGGATAATTTCCAACTAACTATTTAGTCGGCAATCCTTTTACGAGTATAATACAAAACGGCACCGTTACACGGGATGTTCCAGTTTTTCAAAAAAGTAACTTTTTGATAAAAAAAATGTAATTTTAAGTTCAAAAATTATGTATTTACATAAATAATTTTCCTATCAATATGGATATTATTTGATAAATCTCATTAAGATTTTTTAAACGGTGTAAAAAATTTTGAAAAATCATTTTTCATTCTTGTTCTATTTGAGTTTGAAATTTCCTTGTTTTTTTAAAAAGTAGTAACTTTTTGGAGAAAGCGGGACGGGGCGTAAACCCATCCAGTTGTACACTTCCCCCTCTCCCTCACATCGTCAATCAGTCCGTCCCCCTCCCAATCGATCCTCTGACCCTCTCTCCAGCCGCGGTCTCTACCGTTCAGCACCGCCGCCTCTGCCACATCCCCGACGAAAACCCCTCTCTCCTCCGACTGTGGTCTCAGAACCTCCTGCTCCTCTCAATCAAACCCCCCGACGAACTCCTCCGACTTTGCATCTCCAGCCGTGGTCGCGCGGTTGTGTCTCTCTCTCGCTCGCTCCTGCTAGGTACTCTCTCTCTCTCCCTCTTCCCCCACCCCCCCCCCCCCCCCCCGGCTACAATCTGGGTTTTCAGTGCTCCAAATGAACAAATCGATGTGGGTTTTTAGTGCTCCAAACGAAAAAATCAATTTGGGTTTCCTGGGTTTTCCAATTTGGCGGCTTGGTTTTCAGTTCTAGTTTCTGATTAGAAGGTGAGAGTATGGTTGAGGTTTTGACAGTGGCTGTACATAAATGTACAATAGTGTTTTTTTTGGTCTGATATGGATGTGTAATGTTTGCCTATTTTTCGATTCTTCGTTTATTCCGCAAATAGGCACAATATCATAAGTACTCTGTTTTTCCCTTTTGTTTACTACGTACGTGGTACACGATGATAATAGTCTGGCTATGTTTATTAAGCACAGAAGAGTTTGAATTCCTATTTAAGAATGAAGCATACCATGTCCGTATAAAGTTAAGGAATACTGTACTTGCTTTCCAACCAAAAGATAATCTTGTTATCATTGAAAGATAAAGCATGCCAGATTGCCAACTAAAGATGGCTCAAACAGAAAGAAAAAAGAAAGAAGAAAGAACAGAACTGCAAATAAGCCCTGAAGATTTGATGAAGATGTCAAATATTTGAAAGTAGACCAACAGAGGTTCAAGACGTGAACAAAAACAAGCATATTGATTCCAACACGAATTTTCCCGCATACGTTTCGTGAAATCATAATCCATGAGCCATTCAATCAGAGGAGCCCAAAAACCTAGGTCAGACAAGTCTGTAAACCTATGTCTGAATCAAGAAAGTAATTTAAGATGCCTCGGCAGCTGGTTGGGTCAACCCAAACTTCGCTAACAACTTGCTAAGGGAATTTGAAGAGCTCACCTGGTACTTAACTTTCCCAGGAGAGACAAAAACCTCAGCTAGTTCAAGCTTATCAGAAGTAAGACTAGTACTGTCCATAGTCTTGCTTAGCACCTTGAGTGCCAGCTGTACCGCCTCTTCCCTTGTGATCTCATCCTTGGAATCCTGCTTGAGCATTGACTGAGCTGCCTGGTTGTTTGCACCGATTGCTGCAGCTTTCCAACCACCATAGTTTCCACTTGGGTCACTCATGTAAAGCTGGAAACCGTAGTTCTTATCCCAACCGGCAAATATAAATGAAACACCAAATGGACGAAGCCCGCCAAACTGAGTGTATCCTTGTTTGGTGTCACATAGAGACTGAACTAGTTGTTCAACTGGCATAGGCTCCTGGTAAGAAAAAGTATATCGCTGGGCCTCGACCCTAGCTGTGTTGATTAGGATGTTTGCGTCAGACATGATTCCAGCCACGGCACATGCAACGTGGTCATCAATCTTGTACATTTTCTCAGTGGATGTTGAGGTCTGGAGAAGCTTCACGTGTTTTTGATACTGCTATGAAACAAAAGAGAAGATGATGCTTGCATGTCCACTAGTTTAAAGTTTCAATTACAAGAAGACAAAGATAGATCTAGAAGAAGCATGATATTCTTGTTTTCTAGTACTGATTGCATATTATATCTTCTTGTAGAGTTCTAGTTCTTTAAACGGACTAATGATTTATATGTGATATAAATTAGCAATAACCCATTTACAATTAGTAAGTGCTGAATAGGAAATTTACTTATAAAATAATTCCTATGGCCCTCCATTGTCGATAAATAAAAATCTAATCTCCATTGTCGATAAATAAAAATCTAATCAATTGGGATCTACTTGACAAACCATTGACCTGGGTAGTTGTTTTCCTCAAGGCCTCCATAATGGGTCACTTATGTGGCGGAAATGGAGCAAAAACCTTCTTGTGCTTGGGCAACTGTCATCCTTTAAGTCCACAACATAACAGGTTTGGTTCTAGAGTGGTTAATAATTTAGGGAGAAATCTTGATGCTAAAGTTGCTTCAATCATTTCTAAAAATGAGTGGCCTAGAAGAAGAAACCTATTACTAAGGAGATCATGGATAAAGCCCAGGTACTTTTCCTGCCTAATGTATCTTGGTTCTAGAGTGGTTAATAATTTAGTGAGGAAGAAGATCATAGCGACGAGGATGAAGAAGACTTAATGGGTGATTTAGACGATGAAGAAGAGGAATAAAATCATAGTGATTCTGATGATGATTTTGACATAGAAGCTTAATGTACCAAGAAATTTGGTGGTCCCTACTTGTACCTAAGATTAACTGCTGAAATTAGTTTTAGCAATTGTATTTCTTTTTTTGATCTAGAGTTATCCACATCTATGCTTACATATGGGTGACAAAGGTTCAGCATAATAGACTTCTTGAGCAATATGGTTATTGATTGTTTGTCATATGCTACATACCTTGTAATTTGCACTTTGTTTGTTCTACATGTCTCTCATTATAATTCACTTCTTTTATATGCTTGTATGTAAATGGAGTGTTTCAAAATTTGACAGATTGCATCATGCCTCCTGGATCAAAAAAGAGCAGTGCATCCTCCAACTCCTCCAACTCGACTGGCACAATGCGTAACACTTCAGCAGTACGAGTTGAAACAGCAACTACAACACCCACTTCAGAGATTATGACATCTACTCCTTTGACTGTTGCATCTCCTTCCACCTGTGCTAGTGCTTCAGGTAAATGCACCTGTATCTCTCTCTCTCTCCCCCGCCCTCCCTTTCTATATCTATCTCACTACATGCCTTTTGCATGAGTTGAACACGTTGTAATGCCATTTTATATCTGTGAAAAACAAAAAGCAATTTCCTTATTGTTTTTGTTGAAAATAAGGAGGTTTAATGACTGAAAGATGACAGATGGTAATGTGCAACTGTTTTTTTTGTCACATATCATACAACAAAGAATTGAATCTCTGATGGTTACTTATAAAGCCAATATAATTGCAAAGAACATGAATTGATTGTGAACATGACATCTGCAGCCTTTTTTTTGGCTCTTTGTTACTACTTGTTCCTAATGATTTTACACAGGCAAAATGAAGGGTTGTTTTCTTGGTTATCCCAAATCTCCAGTAATCTTGTTTTTTGCTTTTCTTTTTCACTGTGAGGTAGACAAGTGAGGCAAAAGCTTTGGGACAGGACAATTCAACAGATGTTAGTGGGATACCCACGATTTATCAACTCTTTCTCCTTTTATAGGACAAGTCTATTTCTGCTCTGCTAAAAATTTCAGTAAGCAAGAATGAAAAGTGAGACTCATTTGGTTGCTGGGGAAAAAAAAGGGATAACAGAACTGTCAAAGGGGAACAATTTTTGGCTTTTGCTTTGATGATTAGAGATTGCCAAAGATAACGGTATGTGGAAGTCAACCTTCCCTTTTATTGTGGGTTATGAACCACGGATATAGATACGGGATACGGATACGACACGATACGGATACGGCGATACGGCAAAACCTAAAAAACTAGGATACGGATAGGTCGGGGATACGGCTGTGCAAATTATATATTTTTATAATTATTAGTCTCATACTAGGCACAAGAAGTCAAAAAGTAGTTAAATTGCCAATATCAAGCATTAAGCACATGTCCAAACAAAAGATAACCTAACAAAAACTAATACGAAGAATCCAACATCCAATACATGCCAAAAGTCACTAGTTTGCCGTATTTTGTCTTTTGCTAGAGCAGGTTACAAATAGTAACTAGTTTGACCTGTTGTATTTTCTGTAGAAAAAGCAAAGTTAACCTGGCAATAAAAGAAAAACCAACCTTAACAAATATATATATATATATATATATGACAACCGGCCACCGGGTAAGTATGATACGATCAGGAGGGAGAGAGAGAGTACGATCAGGACTCAGGAGAGAGAGAGAGAGAGAGAGAGAGAGAGAGAGTGTGTGTAACTGCCTCCAATCAATCTATGGAGAGAAGGAATCAATAGAGTTCTAGGGCTTGGATGTCGATTGTCGAGTATGTCTGCCAACAGAGTCACAGACGCAAGTATTTTATATTCCTTATAGTTCTATTACACTTTCCCCCTTCTAATTTATAATTTTATTACACTTTTCTCTTTATAGTTCTATTTTTTTTCTAGTTAAATCTTTAAAAAATTTCATTTTTGACCCCGCCATATCCTGAAACGTATCTGGCCGTATCGCTCGCGTATCCAAAACGTATCCGAAAATAAAAACATTTAATTTAATTTAATTACAGGATACTTATTTGTCGTATCTGATACATATCAGGCCGTATCGGGTGCGTATCCGATACATATACGTGACTAGTTTCGGAGTATCCGTGCTTCATAGATTGTGGGGGTGCCCTGAATCCGTAGAGAAAGAAAGGCATGCATGCTGAAGAGTGGGTAGCATCATGTGGTCAGTATTTCAATGGTAAAATTTTCCTATAGCGGTTACTTTGTGCATATATTGCCAAAGGTTATATCTCTCTCCAATCCGGCACCCCATCAATTTGTGATTACGAGGATAGTATTGTTGTTGTACCGTATGTACAGATTATTCTTGCGAAGGCATACAAGATTTTGTTATTTTGCCTGATGTACAGTTTTAGAGTTGATTTTCTTTGGTTTTCTTGGAGAGAAGATCAAGTTAAAAACAAGGGTGTATGCTTTGTGTAACCATTTTTTGTTTTTGAATGCAAAAACTTACGCTCGCGCGGTTTTTTTTTTCTATTTCTTGGATAATGAACAGGTTATTTGGCTATTAGTGAGGTGAAATATTTGGTGAGTCATTCTTGCATACTGGCCTATTTGCTGTGATGGTTAGGTTCAATGGTGTTTGGCAGATCTGAAATGCATACTAGCTTATTCGCTCTTGCTTACAATGTTCTAAATGGCGCTTGGCGCTAATAGGGCGGAGACCCACCTCCAAGCGCCAAGCTGCCTAGGCGGTGCTAAGCATTTCGCCTTTTTTTTTTTTTTTTAAAACAAACCATTATCCAATCAAATTATATTCTATGTATCCATAATGCAAGTTCAAAGTTCTACATAACAATAATGCAAAGTTTAATGTTCAAATTTCAAAGTACAAACCCAAATGAAATTAAGTAGTAGCAACTAGCAATTAAGTTGAATAAGACAATAAGTAGAAATAAACGAGATTGGAGTGTTGAATGGGGATGTAAATGTAATTGTAATATATATAGATATGATTTTGTAAAATTACATAATAAGCCCTTTTAATTTTTGTACTTTTAATCCTAGTCCTTTTATGTTAATAGTATACAATTTAGGCCTCCAAAAATGCTGCCAAACCCCGCCAAATCTCCCTGGGCGCCAAATCAAACTCCAATGGGTATTGGCGTGGTGGCGAGGTACCTCCAAGCGCCTAGGCGGCCTCGGCAGCCGCCATTTGGAACATTGCCTGCTTATGTGTAGTATGTGGTAGTTTGGATACAAATTATTTACTGTTAGTTTACAGGTGCACCTTCAGCAAAGCGGCGGCGTGTGCGAGGGCCAACACGTGGAAAAAGAATTAGAAGGATAATTGCTGAGAATAAAGGGGAGAGGATCCCAGCTTATGTGACGCCAGAAATGAGAGCGTTTTGTGGAATAAATGCAAACAAGGTGGCGAATGAACTAGGCTGGGAAACATGTATGCATGTATGCATTTAATGTTCAATCCTTTACTTTTGTTGTCTGCTTTTTAATTAGTCCATTCCTTATGTCTTTGTTGTTTGTTTTCTTTTTTCCGAAATGATAGGAGATGATGGTGGCAACGCGTGACAAGGCAGCTCTGTCTGGCACTCCACTATCAGCTGAAGAAATTTCAATAAAGTGCCTCGGGGAGTCGAAGACAAAGAACTACATAAGAGGATTCGGGAATGGGCCAAAGCGATCTACCTATCTTTCCAAATCCAACTCACAGTCAGCAAGCCAGGACCAGCTGCAAAATCTTCAACGTGAGTTGGATTTAATTCGTGAGGAGCAAAGAAGAGAGAGGGAAGAGGAGAAGACTCGAAGGGAGGAAGAGCAAAAGCAACGCGAGGAGGAACAAAGACGACGCGAGGAGGAACAAAGACGACACGAGGAGGAACAAAGACAACGCGAGGAGAAACAAAGACGACGCGAGGACAAGTATGAGGAGGAGAAAAGGAGGTGGGAAGAGACACAAAGGCGACGAGATGAGGAGTGGTCTATACTTCTAAAAGAGATGGAGGTATTAAAAAGCTTTATGAGCCAAATGCAGAATGGTGGACGAGGCACCATGGGAGCAGGGTGATGGTGGCTCAAATATATGGTACGTTCAAATATATGGTACGTAGTTTGAGAATATCACTTTTAGAATTTACTTTAATGCTAAGTAGGAAATCTGGAATTGCAATTTTTTTAATTCTTTTGAGGTTGAATAATCGATGGTTTTATGACTGGGAAGCTAAGAGTTCCAAGTACCCATGTGTTGCATTACTCTATGTGGTTGGATAGTCGTGAAGTAGTCTATCAACTAGTGTATAAAGTTTGTGGCATGCTTAGACTCCAAATCTATTGCCAGTGAAGACATCCTGATTTGGACATTTTAAGGGTAGTTATTGTGGGTACACTGATAGCTGGAGCCTAAAATCCTAAAATCTATTTTCACTTGAAGTAGATGTTTTGTGTCTTGCCCAAAGATCAGGTTTTGTTTTTTTTATTTTTGCAGCCATGATGCTTTAAGATACATTAGAGAGTCCCCCACAGATATTATATTTACCTTCATTTATGACCAGTCAGTACTTTTAAATTTCACCATGAAGCTTGTTCACATAGAATTGAGACAACTCAGACGGTTAGACTACTCATTCATTGTCCTCCTGTAGTGCCATAAGCAAACATTAGGAAGCCTCTTTCCCTTAGCCAATATGTTATTGCCAATTTCATCATTTGGTCCCATCCGCTTGTCATCCTCCTAATGCAAAAGGACGGTGATGATTTGAGGAAGCTTCATAGTAAGCTTACAGAATTTTCTGTGTGACCTTGTCCTGAATGACAAGACCAGAATAGTCAAAAACAAGAGAACAATTATTGTCCTTAGCAATAAGCCCTTCTACAATTCTTTTGGCCAAACTCCTGTAGCTGTGGCTAGGCCTTGGCCACAGACCTGATGGTTTATGGAACCATTATGGCTATTTTTCAGTCTTCTCTGTTTATCATGGTATTCATGTGCTGCTGTTGCTATATTTTTTTGGAATGGAGTGTATGGATTGGACTATTTGAAGCTTGAAGCTGGTGCTATATTAGGATACGGTGCTATATCCTAAACTAATTAGGCCTTCAGCATGGACTGCATTTTTTCTTGCTGCTTCTGTTTTTTTGGTGTATTACGATTGGAATGCTTAAAAAAGGTTGAAGCTGGTTGGGTGTTGGTTCCACAACAGTCGTTGGACTGCATTCATGAAGCTAGGAAACAAGTTTTGTGACTGTCATGGACTGAATATGCTAGGAAAGAACTTCAAACTTTTTTCATTCATTCATTCATTCATATGAAACCACATTACAGATGGGTGCTTGGCATTTGGGGTGCATGTGCTTCTCATGGCAATGCTAGGAATATGCTTAATTTCATGTGTCCTTTGTTTTTGCCGAATCTGATATCTCTATTAAAAGGGTAGAGGAAGAAGGATTGAAAAGAATTAGAGTTTGGCTATTGATTTCAAGAGAAGTCTGTATTTTGGTTCGATTATGCAAAAAAAATGGAAGCGATGCATCTCTTTCATGTTTTGAGAAATAATACAACCATGGATGTCTGAATGTGTAGTTTAGGTTCTGATTAGGTCATGGGATATGAGTTTTACTTCAGAAAAATTCGTTTAGCTTATGGGTATACAGGTTAGAGTTCGAATAGATATGAATTTTTCAGGTTCTTGATGAATTTTTATAACCACCTTTCCGACCTTGTAATTTTTCAATATTTTTATAGGAGATGCCTCTATATGTCTAATTTATTGTGTAAAATCTGTAGAACTGAATTTAAAACGTGGAAGGAATTAAAAATCATATACTGACCTGCCGTTGCAAAACTCTCAGTGCTGGCAGCACTGTTGCACTTCACAGAAACGGCTATAACTCTGCCTAAAAAACTCAAAATCACATTCTGCTTTCTTTGTTGGAAACTAGACACAGAGCTTCAACTATATGTAAGCCACGTGCCTTAGTTGTGCCTAACTAATAATAGATTTCAGTTTGAAGTTGGCATAAAATCTGTTTCTGGAAATCACTGAGTTTTTGGTCTAGTCGGTACCTGTTTAAAAATACTTCCCAAGGTCAGGAAATTTTGATATGATCTTCTTATGTGTCCTAGGTTTCTGGTAAAAATATTGTGGCAAATGAATTAATAGGAGGATTCCAGAAAATTCGTGGAGCGTAGCATTGTTTGATTTCATAAAGCATTTCATTTGCTTTTGGGCATGAGCTTTGCTTGCAAACCTTATGGGTGTGGAGCGTTATTCATATTTCTAGGTGGGGATATCATAAGGACTATCACTGTGACGTCTCTTGCTTGTAGGGAATAGATTCTGTAGCGGAGTTGGCATTTTTGTAAGGTGAGAATGTACAACTTCAATACAAATTCACCAAATCCTCACTTTTCTTGATTGCTTGTTCGTTTTGCGTGGACAATTGATGCACCTCTCCACTTAGTTTTTGTACAAGGTACATCAATGACTCAATTTCCTCTTCATTTTAACTAAGGTCTTCAGTAACTAAAATTGGAATACTAATGATAGGTTGTGTGGCTAGCTCTAATCTTATAGATATTTAACCCTTCTTTTTTACTGCTGCATTATCCATGTTGTAGGTTGTGTGGCTAGCTCTAATCTTATAATTATTTCTGAATGCATAATTATGTCAATATAATTTTTTGTTCTGGCTTCTAATTAGTAAAAATTTACCATGTTCATGCTTTGTGCAATTGGATACACTAGTTCATAAATACTAATGATAGATTGTTTATTTTTTTGGTTTTTTATAGGGATGGCGTTTTAATGGAGTATCGTGCAGGATGTTGGTAAAGATTGAAGTTGGATTTTGGTTGTGGATGAGGTTGGATTTTTTTTGGTTATCTGTTTGTTGAAAGTTCAACTATTTAGTATTTTGCGGTCCATGGGGTTTGGATGCATTTTGTTACTGATCTTGAATTTTTTTTATTTTCCCCCCGTGGTGGACATATTGTTATTTTTCACTCTAGGAATTTGAATACAAATTGTTTTTGAACTATTTGGTGGATACCTCCTCTATTTATGAAAGTTTGTATTTATTTCTTGAAATTTTTATCTTGTATTAATTACATTAGGTTGGCAATTTTGTGATTGTTGGTTGAAATTTACAGGGAATAATAATGTGGAAAAAATTTGTAGAAAATTTTGGAATGACAAATTGGTATAGAACATTTTCCGACTAAAGTTTAGTCGCCAATAGGCCACAAATTAGTTGATTCGGAAAAACATTTACCGACTAAACTATTAGTCGGTGATAATTAAACCACGTCTCCCGACAAAACATTTAGTCGGCAAATAGGCAAGACATTTCCCGACTAACTACTTAGTCGGCCAATAGGTAACACATTCCCAAACTAAACAATTAGTCGGCAACTAGGTAATACATTTCCCGACCAATTAATTAGTCGGCCAACATATAACACATTCCTCGACTAAAAATTTAGTCGGCCAATAGGTAACACATTGGCCAACTTACTATTGGCCGACTAAACAGTTAGTCGGTACAAAGTTCAATCTTTACCGACCAAATAAAAATGGCGACTAAGTATTGGGTCGGGATATGTTATTCGGTAAAGTGTACTTTAGCCGACTAAACTTTTTTTAGTAGGCAATAATCTTTGCCGGCTCGCTTTCACCGACAAAGTTGGCGACCAATTTTTTTAGTCGGAAAAATCTTTTGCCGACTAAATAAGCCATTTGCTGACTAAACCGTTAGTCGGGAATTATGTTTTTCCTTGTAGTGTTTAGGTCTAGCTTCTTACGTTCCCATCGAGGTGGTGTGGTTCATGGTCTTCTGCTTTTGGAATTTCTGCCCATGTTGCTACATAATAATGTTACTTAGCTGAGATGCTACTGCTACTGATGTAAGGATGTTGCTCCTACTAATTGATGATTTATGCCACTCGTGGAGCAATGTGATGCGCTACTGCTGGGTTGTTTATGTTTGTGCGATTGATATAAGATGTTTATGGCTCAAATGTTGCTGCTGCTATGGATGCCCATGATGATCTGTTGATGTTCATGTTTTTCTCTTTGTTTTGGTGTATTGGTGTTTTTGGCCTTAGTACCTGGTTTTCACCATTTTCCATCATTGGGTATGTGTTAGTTTTTTTCCTCGTTGGGTTGGCTCCTTGCCAACTTTGTCTTCAGGGTTTGCAAGTGGTACATGATTGTCCGAGCAAATGTGTCACCCTCGTTATGGTGTTTGGTTTCGGTTATAATGTCGTAGTGCCCCTAGTCCTCTCTTGAAGCCATCTAGTTCTGTAATGCCAACCAAAGCAATTCCTTTCCAAACCATGCTCTCCGCTGATCTAGGGTGCATATCCAAAATGACAAATTGATTGGCCATTGACTTAGTTATTACGGAGTATTATCCGAAATTGCTTGCCCTTCTTGGAAATTGTGCATTTTACATGCAAAATAATGTGCTTATGAGATTTTTTTTATTATTCTCTGTGAGATCTTTAAATTGGTATAAAAAAATTCGAAAAAAAATCATGCTAGTTAATTATTCTTTGTGTGCAAAATACACAATCCGCAGAAAAAGTTAGCAATTTAGGACGAAGGGAGTTTCTCTTAATGTACCCAAAAAAATTGAAATTTTGTTGGTAAAAATACATTTTCTAAGTTATCCTTTTGTAAGTTCTCATTTTCGTTTTGGATGAATCTCATAGTGACCACATTTGGCCAAACAAGTGTGGCGACTTATGGTTGGGGAGGATTCACTATTTTTCAAAGTTTTTAAAGCAAAATACTTTCCACAAACTTCTTTCCTGGACGCTCAACCGAAACAATCATCATCTCGGGCATGGCAGAGCATTTTAGCAAGTAAAAAGGTTATTGAAAGGGGCTGGCAGTGGAGGATTGGTTCTGGCAACAAGGCAAAAATTTGGGAGGATCCATGGCTCTCCAACGCAAACTATCCTAAAATTCTGACGCCAAAACCGAGCATTACTAATCGGTTTTTTGTTGGAGACTTGGTGGACCAAAGCAAAATGGTATGGAATAAGCTAGTTGTGGAGGAGGTGTTTGTGCAAAGAGATGTTAAGCTGATTCTAAGTGTACCCCTGAGTACTACAGGGCTCACGGATAAGTGTATTTGGAGGTGTACCAGTTCTGGACAGTTTACAGTGAAGTTGGCATATGTTATAGCAAAAGATCTTGTACAGTTGAGAAGGGCAACACGAAGCGGGGGGCCAGGTCAGTGGTATGGAGGAGGATGAGAATATATGGAAAAGGGTATGGCATATGAGGGCACCTGCCAAAATTAACATGTTCTTATGGCAATGTTTGCATGATATTGTCCCAGTTAATAGGGTCTTAACACAACGTCATTTGCCAGTAGATCCGATCTGTTCTCTTTGTGGATTGGCAGAGGAAACACATTCTCATATGCTACTTAACTGTGCTAGAGCCTCAAAAGTTTGGGTGTTGTCTCCTTTCCGACTACGACTTGATCTAATGGGCAGTGCACAAATAAGGGACATATGGCAAAGGGTAGGGAGTATGACCTCGGGTGAAACGAGACGGGAAGCTATGGGCCTATTTGCAGTTATTGGTTGGCATATTTGGACATCCAGGAATCACTGGGTTTTTAAGAATGATTGGAAGTTGGAAACGAAGATCTTAGAAGAGGCGGTAGAGGAGTTTAATCTATTTCTGCAGGCTACGGAGAATGGAAATCAGAGGTCACAAAGGGATGTCTTGACTAACAAGTGTCTTTGGAAACTGCCGGAACCTGGCTTCTTGAAGATTAATGTGGATGGGGCCTTTGCCTCTGGGACGCATAAAGGAGGTGTGGGGGTGGTGGTTCGAGATCATGAAGGAAGGATGTTGGGTGCTATGGCTGTGCCAATCCTAAACAGATCATCAGCGGAAATTGTGGAAGCCGAGGGATTTCGGATGGCTTTGGACTGCTCTAGTTGCTTGACTGGAAGATCCTATGTGATGGAGGGTGATGCACAAGCGGTGATCAATATGTTGCAAGGCAAGAGTTAGATTAAAGCATGCCTGGAAGTTATTGTTAGGGATACTTTATCATTTATTTGTCGCTTTTCGTCTTGTTCTTTTCAATTTATTCCTCGTAATGGTAATAGGGTGACTAATGCCATAGTCAAATATGCCCTATCTTTAGACTCCCCGTTAACTTGGCAACGGAATTTTCTGAGCTAGGTTCATAGGGAAGCTAATTTTGATGTTTCATCTTTGCATTAATAAAAATACCAATATCGATTGGAAAAAAAAAAAAAAAGAATGCCACATTTTAGGTACTATGCGGTTTATCAATTATCACTATTACATTAGTGAAATGTGCTCTACTATATATGACGTATGAATCACATTCTACCTATATATTGGTGACATGTTTCATAGTACTTAAAATGTAGTACCTCAACATGACTGCTAAGTGCTAAGGCATTAAGCTTTATTTGGTTTGAATTTTGAGAAAGATTTTTGGATAAGCAGATAAAACTTATTAGGAATTGTGCATTAGAGGCCCAAAGCGACGGAATCCGCCATTCATTTGAAAATTTCCCCAGGGAAAACGGTTATGCCAACAGAATTCCCCTTCGGATACCGATCCTTCCTCTTCCCACGTCAAAACCTTCGTCTGAACCTTCTCTCCCTATTGGGAAAACGTCGGTTTTCCCTCTTAAATCACTCTCTGTACGCATACATTACGTTATACACAAATTAATTTAGAGAGAGAGAGAGAGAAACAGAGGGAGGTAGGAGAGAGAAGGAAAGGAACATCGATGGACTCGCCGGGGTCGTCGGTGCTGGAGTCGCTGAGGGGGATGGGTCGGATTCGGAGGGACGACCTGAGGCGGAGGATCACGATGCCTCAGTACCTGCGCATGGCCATGCGAGACGCCATTGACTCCAGCGACGTCGTCGCCACCGGAAACCGGTACATCGCCTTCAAGTACGGCGGAGAATCCGCCCGCCCCCCGGAGGAGGCTCCCGTCGTGGTTTTCATCAACTCGAGGAGCGGCGGGCGGAACGGACCCGAGCTCAAGGCCAGGCTTCAGGAATTGATGGGCCAAGAGCAGGTGCGTGCTTTCATTTCCCTAAGGCCCCGTTCTTCCTAAATGTTTGATACTCCGTACTTTTTCGTAATTTATTGTTAAAGCTTTTCGTTCGTACTGTATTTTTTAGATTGATCGTACGGCCCAAAGGAAGGGTAGAAATATATAAACATGTGGATTAAAGTTAAAAATTCAAAGACCATTGTTTCAAACCTTTTTCGTCTTTAGTGAATTTTTTCTTCTCTTTTGGTCATAATTTTTTAATAGTACCTTTCGGACTAATCGAGTAGTGAATTTTTTCCGTCCTTTTGGTCGTAATGTTTTACTAGTACTTTTTAGACTTTTCTTGCTGGCACAAAAGATTTACCCGTGTATCTAAAAAAATTCAAAAAGAAATGACAAACAAAATAAAAATTTAGGAAGAACGGGGCTAAGTCAGAAAATGCATGAGGGTGAGCGGGAACGAGAGGGCGAGTGTGTGAAGTGTATTTCGAGAATATTCAAACTACCAAAATTAAGATCATAGATTTAAATATTGGCCGCTAGGTCAGTAGCCGTTTTCTGACATTCCAATACCGGTGCTGCCCAAAGTTAACACATGGACGTTTCTGACACATATGGCTTCAAATTTGATGTTTTGCCCTCCTTAGAGCCGCTTCAAGTGCTTTGGTGCAAAAAACAATTGAAGAACTTCACGGCCCCTACACCCAATTCCTAGTACAAATCATTTGATACTCCCACTAGGCCACTACCATTACACTGTTACCGATACGCAGTCTGCTACTTTTGGTTAAACCTTGGCGAAGATTGAGAGCAGAATAAACAAGGATTGAGCGCGGGAGCGAAAGATCATGTGACCCAATCTCTCTCTCTCTCTCTCTCTCTCTCTCTCTCTCGGCAAAAACATATATTATGAAGTGGTTTTTGTGTATTTATGTCAAATACGTGTTTATGTACAGGGGTGGAGTCGCCTAAACTGAGGGGGAGAAAATTAGACAAGTGCAATAATCCATTTTCTATATTGTTTGCTTCCCTATATAATGTGTGTTAATTACGGGCATATGTACATAAATCTCGGCAATTGTGATGTGCAATGTGATGTACATAATGTGTGTCAAATACAGTCCATTCTATCTTATTTTGCAACACCATCACCTATTAAGAACAAAGAACTACAAAATTCCAATTGTCTGATTGGGTTTTAGTAACATTTACTTGGGCTGCCTACGTATCTTTTCTTCTAGATGGTTATTTGGCTCAGGCATTTAACATTTGTGGAACACAATTGCCTCTATGTTGGCTGTCACGTATTTTCTATTTTTTGAAAACCTTTTCTCAACTCTGTGTAAAAGTCACACTATTTAAAATAGAAGTTTTTACTTCACTTCAGTGACACAATTGTAACTGTAAATTCTGGTTTTCTTTTCCCTTTTTTCATGCTAGGTTTTTGACCTTCAATCTGTGAAGCCTCATGAATTTGTTCAATATGGGTTGGGATGCTTGGAAAAGTTGGCTGAACTTGGGGACACGTGCGCCAAAGAGACTCGTGAAAAGCTGAGGGTTGTGGTACGCATACAGGCAGATGAAATGCTCAGTTTCTTGTTTACGTACAAATATTTGTGATCTTCCATTTTATTTCCTCCGCAGATGGAATTAATTAGAAAAGGGTAGTGTCGTAGTGATTTCTGATTCCATTTTTATATCTGCAGCCCTTTATTTGGTCCTTATGCGTGTTCATTTTTCCATGGATAAGAGGACATTGTTGTAAACTCACATGAATAAAGACAGAAAGGGGACTCCTGGTAAAGACGAGTGGGAAAATCACTTACCAATCAGAACAGTGCAAATAGTCAAATTAATCAAATACATGCAAAGATTTTGCGTGACTGAAAATAACATGAATTCTACACGTTCTGGGTTACTGAGATTGGTTTGACAGGTTGCAGGAGGAGATGGCACTGTGGGTTGGCTCCTAGGAAGCCTTGGAGAGCTTCACAAACAAGGGCGTGGGCCTGTTCCTCCAACAGCTATCATTCCCCTCGGGACAGGAAATGACTTGTCTAGGAGTTTTGGTTGGGTAAGCTTCTCAGTTTATTTGGGGGGGCCAACTTCTCAATTTTTCCACTTCTTTCTGGTCATTTTGAGGACTGGTTCCTTAATTTTCTTTCCAGGGTGGTTCCCTTCCTTTTAACTGGAGATCAGCAACCAAAAGAACTCTTGACAAGGCAAGTACAGCTCCAACTTGCCGTCTAGATAGGTGAGTATTCTTTTCCCTGGAGTTACATTTACTGGTTCTTGTTCACATTGGATGATGCTGGTAATGTCGACAACATCTGGTTATGGAACCATACAGTAATTAAAGGGTTCTCTGGCTTCTCCCTCATAGTCATTCGTTTCCGTCATGTACATATACAGTGTAAAGATATTGGATATCCAATCGTTACATCTTCAAATACTTGTTGGGTAAAAATCAACATTACTAGTCCCAGTTGGACATCTGAGGTGGCATGAAGGCCACACCCAAAACCTGTAGGCTCTTGTTTGAGCCATGACCTCGTTGCTTTATCACTGTTAGTGTATCAAGTTCTTATTTAGTCCTAAAATCTTACTGCGTTGCTGGTTTTTTGAGTTCTTAAGTGTTGAATTAATTTGACACGGAAAAAATGAATCTTGTTACCAAGTTTCTACGCAGATGGACTCGCCTATATTGCTCAATGGGTAACTGAAAAGCACAAGTATTTGGAGTTTTTTGGTCGATGCCAAAAGAGGAAAGTGATTAAGATAGAATGGACTGGAACTGAGTAGGATTGCTGAAGTGGTTGATTATTCCGAGAATGATGATTTATACTCAACAATTTTGGTTTTCTATATCTATCAAATCGTATTTTTCCAATTAATATTGGATTTGCATGTCGGCATTTGAGCATCGCTCTAAGTAAGGGTAGCACATGGCTAATAGCATTGCCTAGTCGCTAGATGGGTCTGATGGTTTTCTAATTTTCAATGTTGGATTCAACTTGGTACACTTAGTTCAAACATGTATGATTTATTCACCTTCTGATTGTCAACAATTGCAATTATCACATGCTGTCTAGACATTAGCATTCCATGGTAAATATTATGCTTGGCTATTGGCAGGAGGCATCTGGATTCATGTATATGCATTCTGTGTGGGTATATAACATGTTACCATGCCAATCACCAATTTCTAGAAGATTTAGTGAACCACATACTCCTATTGAATACTCATGATTGTTTCTGGTAGCAAATTCTTTTAAATGCTTAGCAGTTCTATAGAACACAACTTTGTTTTCTGCAGTTGGAATGTTTCAATATCCATGCCAGCACTGGAAGTTGTGGATCCACCCCATTCTCTGAAGTCTGTGGAGGGGTGCTCCCTTGATCTGGTAACGATTGAGCATGTCTAATTACATCTTGTTTCAATTGGTTGTTTTTGCAGGACTGCTTTTGGTTTGTTCACGAGTATCCTTGTGAGCATCATGATCATTGGCATGGAGTTCTCTCTTAGTTGGCTAGGAGCTCATTTTTTAATGACCCCAGGATTCCTATAATAACTGTTACGTCTAGATGGTTTATTTTGAGACTGTTGTCCATTTTTTGTTCTACTTTACATCATCACATCTTATTGTTACGCGGTCTAGGGTAAAACTCAACCTCAAAAGCTAGCTATTGAAGTGAGGTGCCCTTACGCTTATATACTTCATAGTACCTTGGTACCCAGGTGATGTGAGATTTCGCTTCACACCCTCCCTCACGCGAAGCTAGCATCCTCACTCGACAACACTTGCCGCATGCAGGCCACAGACATGCACCCTACCCATCTTTAGTACCTATCTCTAATACCATGTTACACGGTCTTGGGTATAACTCAAGCCCAAAAGCTAGCTATTGAATTGAGGGTGCCTTCACACGTATATACTTAATATTACTTTAGTACCCAGACGTTCCCTCACCCAAACATATGCCAAGACGCACCATCCATGTGGGCTTGGGAGTCCCATGGACAGTGCTTCTTGGCATGTGTTTTTGGTACCCCGCATGTCAACCCTTTGCGTTATTGTACTAGCTGAACGGAGTATTGAGGCCATCACCTTAAGACCTCATGTGCCAACCTATGGGAATTGGCTGTTGGAATCGGGATTCGTTTATCACTAGAAATATGCAACATACCAAAAATAAACAAGATTAGAAACTTACTGGACCAATTTCAGGCGTCCGAAAATTGGCAATCGAGGCTAGTATTTTTATGAATAATACTTTATCCTTAAAGCAAATTTGTCCCCCACACTGGTGCTCTTGGGTCCCTTGAACGTTTGCCTCCCAGAATTACCCGATTTTTGAAGAACGAAAGCAGCACTATAATCTGTTCAACGGTCGAACGCAAACTTGTGCCGTACTCTCTTTCAGACTCAATATGAATGCAATGTATGTGCTCTGTAATTTTTCCGGTATTCAAAAAAGGATGCAAATGAACCCTATTTATAGTGCATATGGTGACCTTTCATAAAAGGGAGGTGACTGATCGGAGACACCCAATCAATTGGGATACAATGGTTAACCGTGAACGGATGTGAAAAAGAGACACACCACTTCGGCAACCCACTAGGTAATGCCAAGCATGAAAAGTTACACCCATTGGGAAAATCTCTTTACGGTTAGAAATAATAAGTTTTACACTTAAAATTTCCATACAATTTCCGTAACAAGAATACATGTTTAATGGGTCCACCATTAAACCACAAACCCAGGTATTCTTTTGTTTACCACCAACATGAATTTGAGGGTCACCCACACTTCAACCTAACATCATATGATTGTTCTGGAGTCAATTCTTATTCACTCCCAAATGATTTTAATTTATTAAAATTAAAAACCATTTTATCCAACATTGGCTTGTCCCTGCCATCTTTATGGGGATCTGTGACTTAAGCCTTGGGCAAGGAGACAGAGCTGTACTTGCGAATAATGCATGAAGTCGTGCTACAAGTCTCGTACCATGTACTTGGCAAGTGGCATGGTGCAATGGTACCTGCAGGCTTCGGATTGACACGTTGCCTTACTCGAGCGGCACTTTACTGCAACACAAACGAACATTGTTTATATAATGAAACATATCAATAAAAGACCCAACAAACCAATGTGGTACAACAAATAAACAATATTCTAACAAATGTTTTGAACATTGATGGATTGAGCAGGCAGGAGAAATAGAAGGGCAGTTGCCTGAGAACCGGTCTTGTTATGAAGGAGTTTTTTATAATTACTTCAGCATAGGTATGTAATTTTGATCTTACGAAATGCATGATGCATTTCACCTGTTTCATGTTTGCCTAATATAGTTCATGTATAAAAAGTATTGACCTTTGAACTTGTTGGTTTTGGTGTTGTGAAACCTTGAACCTTCAATAGTGAGCCTTGGCCTTTTGTTTTTGTTAAAGAATCCAACTCAAAACCAATTGGCAATGAGTGGAGAGGCTGTCCAAGCTCATATACTAGTTTTCAAGATGATAATTAACCGATGTGGGACAAATTTCAACACTCCCCTGCACGTGCAACCCCCAACTCGCACATGGAGAGGTCAACAAAGGATCCAAAATGCACGGATCACAATGAAGTGCAACTATGGCATAAACAAAGGGGAAAAGACTCTGAAAACCTAGCTCTGATACCATGTTAAAGTATCCAACTTAAAACCAATTGGCAATGAGTGGAGCCCAGGCTCATATACTAGTTTTTGAGATGATAATTAACTGATGTGGGACAAATTCCAATAGTTTCTCATGGAAGTGACCAAAATGTAGCTTATGATTTTCAAATCATTGGCTATTGCAAGTGGTTTGGATTTCATGTTTGTTTGCTTATCATCTTCATAGACCCATAGCTTCTTGTTCTTTACGACTATGTCAGATGGACTCTAGTAAGAGTGTCAGGTGCAAGTGCGGGTCTCTCTATCCGATTTATCATATTCCCACATTAAGGTTTCATATTTTAACATGCTAATACTATTTTCCAAGATAAAACGGTGTTTATAAGGTGCCATTGAGTGTTTCGTGCATAAGATGGGGTCCTCATACATGTTTTCATAGTAAACTATAATTAGTAATCACTAGTTTGTCTTTTTTGGGTGAGTAGTCAACTACAATTGTTGGGCATGCATCCCAGTATTCCCATACTTTTACCCTAGTGTTCACTGTCCAACATGGGTACTATATACACTTAGATAAGTTCCTGTAATATACTCGATCGTATGAGATCTGTGCTTTCACTGAACAAAACACACCCAACACGGAAGAGGGAAGTTTGCCTACGATGTCTTTTAGTCCATCCGTCCAATATTCATCTTTGGATTGTAATTTTATTATGCAAGAAGCAACTCTTACAATTGGCAAAATCAAAAGATGGAAGATAGTTAAGTGATGAGTAAAAGAAAGTTTGTCATCACAAGATTGTCTCTAGATTTTAGCACAACCTCTTGTGATTGGCTTGCTATCCTTAATATGTTGTTCAGTCTCTTACCTCTAATGTTTGGATGCAGGAATGGATGCACAAGTTGCTTATGGCTTTCACAATTTACGCAATGAGAAGCCTTACCTCGCACAAGGTCCTATTTCAAACAAGGTTCTCTCTCTCTCTCTCTCTCTCATAAGACATAGCTTTAATCCTTGGTTGTAGTTAAGTACATATATCTATGATTATATCATATTACTTCGTTTGTGAGACAAGTGAAAGAAGCTCCCTTCCTAAAGATTTGGTCCGCTATTGTGATCTACCTAGGCTTCTGATTTAACATGCATTGGCATATCTTTAACAAGTTGAGTCGGTTTACAATCCCCCTTATCACTTTATCATATCCTTCTCATATTATGATTCAAGCTTTTGGGCAATTGGTGCCAGGATGTATTAATGATTGTTCATCAATCTGTGTGGCTATGAATACACGCCCAGTTAGCATGTGGTAACATGAAAGAACAATGCTTCTTCAGTTGTTTGTTAACTGAAAGTGACAAACAAACACTAGTAGAGTCCATCTCAATTATAGATCTAGTCCATCGGTTCTCTTCCTCTTGGAAATGGACTTGATAGCACATCTTTGTGTGGTGTTAGTAAACCTGACCATTCCTATTTTGAATTAGGTAATGATACAGTGGCAGTTTTCAATGGCGTTGGCTGAGAATTTGATATATGATTCTGAATATAATAAGCAGATGACTTGACTTTTAAGCAATAATATTTTTTCGCCTTCCCCCTTTACTTCCAAATCAATTTTTTTCTTTCTTGACTTTTAAGTACGAGAGGGTACATGCGTGAACCATCTTGTTTGTTAGCTTGCGAGCTTTTGGGAAGACTACCACTAGACAATCTCACTAGTTTTTGGGTTGCATGGGGAATCTTTGAGCGCAAGCCCGACAGGGTCCACAAGATGCCAGTTTCACTTATCAACCCCATACGACCAATAAGATATCTTCCTGTTCCTTTCAAACCAAAACGATTGACCGTCACAAATATGTAAAGCTGGAAAAAAAATTGAGGAAAAAACTGCAATGACTACTTGAACGTATTTTTAGCTTTTCCTTCTGCACCAAATTTGAATCTGTGTTTAAGGTAAACTATTACCACGAGAGAAGCTAGAATGCTAGACTTTCACATCCATACAAAAATTCAGATAAAGAAAACATGATTACTGGATTTCAGAGGCCTCAAATGCCATGATTTGGGAATGTAAGTACGGTACTGAGGGAGGTTGTAAATGCATCTAATAAACAAAGTACTAAGAGACAGTTTCTGCCTTGCTTCATACTATTTTTCTAGGTCGAGTTGTTACACTAGCGCAAAAATTGTCTCAAGTCACCTATATTTGTGTGGCCGCCACTGCTCTCGATTGGTTAGATGTGAGAATTTGCAATTTGGGTGTTAATTTCTTTATTTAATACTCTCTTTCAATATATGTTTTGTCATGCAAATAAAGCATTTACTTACTCGACCATTAGTGGTCTTGTTTTTACAGGTGATTTACTCTGGCTACAGTTGCAAACAAGGTTGGTTCCTCACACCGTGCATGAATGATCCAAGTTTAAGGTCAGAACACTCCAAGCAAAGGAGTTTGTTAGTGTTTCTTTATCTAAGTTATATGCCTTTTGACGTTTTTCCATCTATTATTAAATTTTTAAATGTGACTGATGTCAACATGATATCTTTTCTGCTCCCTAGGATTGTTTCATATTTTTATCAACTGTTAAGCACTGGCAAATGATATATAGGCAAAGTGAAGCATATTAATTAGCAAGGACCATGAAAGCCTACAAGGCAATCACTTGTACAGCACAGAGAATAGGTTGGCGTAGATAGAGCTCAGCACCAGTATTCAGGATGGGGTTTTCTGGAGTGAAATCAAATTGTTGTAGAGCCTGATTTGCATTTCTTCAATGTGTTGTGAATAGTAGCCTTCGTGGTTTTTGATTCTCTTCCAAGGTAGGGTGCTGAGAGTTTGGAGAACATGATGTTTGGGGGTTTGATTGAGCCTGCAGAAATATTCATAGGGTTGTAAGAAGATAAAAGTGTCGAACAAATTGAAAGAATAAGAAAATTCTACAGAGTATCTTGTCTGCAATATATCGATTATTATTTCTTGCTTACTTCAATATATGGGCACATTACTTTTGTCCTTTTCTTTATTTTATCGGCACATTTCTTTTGTCCTTACTCTTACTATACGTTGAGTTTTCATGGTGAAACTTTTTACATTCATACCTACCCCGTCATTATTCATAGCTTTCTCAACAATTTATGAAATGCAGGGGATTAAGGAACATCGTAAGGTTGTATACTAAGAAGGACAACTACTCAGAATGGGAACAAGTTTCAATCCCTTCATGGTTAGTTCCATTATGTTGCTATTTGTCTGGTTACATGTATCCCAATCAGAGTGATGATTTGTTGCTAGGTTCTGTTACTGAAGAAAGTAAATTCTTCCAATCTTGCAAGAAACTTTTGAATTTGAGTATTGGATTGGATTCTCCAAATATTATTTCGTCAACTTATTCACCGAAGCATATTGCTATAGTAACATTACACATTTAGCTTGTTAGTAGTACTTTTCTTCTTGCCATATTTCTTATTCCTCTATAGTTAATTTGCCCTGACAGTTTCTTTTTCTTCAGTGTCAGGTCAATAGTTGTTTTGAATCTTAATAGTTATGCGAGTGGAAGAAATCCATGGGGTAATCTGAAGCCTGAGTATTTGGAGAAGGTAAGTTTTGCAGTTGCGTTTCGGCAATACTTGCATTATGGACACTTTCCCTTTTCGTAGTGAATAAAAAGCAGCAATACTTGCATTATGGACACTTTCCCTTTTCGTAGTTAATAAAAAGCGCTCATATTGCTTTGAAGAAATAAAGGAATAAATTGTTATTTGGTTACTCACGAGAGTGTACGGTTAGTTTAGTTGATGTCAAGTGTTCAAAACCTAGAAATTCTTCTATTGATAATGCTGTTTTGTCCTCTGACGCCTCTCGTTCAGCAGTTTACCATCTCAGGTATTGTTTTCATGATTCTAGGCGTCGTTAGAATAGTTCACTTGCTCTGGATTTAATGTCATGTATGGTGTAAAAATATCGTTGCCCCATTTGACAGAGAAAACAGAAAAATAAGGAAAAATAAATTTTACCAACCTGCTTTGCCACCTGTTTATTCTCTGACAAATAACAAGTTTAAAATTCAATTTTGCCCAATTTTTTATGTATTGAGGAATTTTCAAACATATTCATCAGTTTGTTGTTCTCTTCTGGTTTTTCTCTATTGGCTTTCTTGTATACTCTCAATCTTAACTGAAACTATTTTGAATTGAGCTAAAAATTGAATTTTGAAATTTTTTTTTTTCTTGCCTTGCAGAGAGGCTTTGTTGAGGCTCGTGTTGATGATGGTCTCCTAGAAATTTTTGGCTTAAAACAGGGATGGCATGCTTCCATGGTCATGACTGAACTTATTTCTGGTATACACATTGCCCAGGTACTACGATTGTAACTTATTACCTTTTTATTACTTAATTTTTGTTTCATTGAATAGTGTTGATCCTTCAATCAACTAGCCTTTTTTAGCTCTTGTCCGAATTACTTAGGAATTTGAAGAGCATGATGTTTAACCCCGGGAAACCATAGAGCTCTAAGTTAAGATGTTATAGATTATGTTTTCCAATATGATGAAATTAAAATTATATGGCATTAATTAAAAAAAAAGTCATTAAAGAACTCAAATTTCGGTATATAATGGGTGAGGATTGTAGTCTGTGGAAATGAAACTAATTTCATGTTACATACTGTATTGGTTGGGCTATTAGGCTTCATAGCAACTCTGAAAAGCACTTGACTGAAGTGTGGGGCTTGAGGCCTTCAAACTTTTCCATCTATGGTGCAAATGAAATGGGCCATTAATTCAGAAATCAAACCATTTCCTAGAAAACATAGAACGTAGTGTAAGGTGTTGCGGATGATGATCCCATTTCTACATCTCCGATCCATTTACTTTAAGATAAATGGGGTTTGATCCAGTATGTCAACATGTTTTCTTCCCAAGGTAAATGGATTCTGAAACTATGTTAATTGATATCCGATCGATATATTTTTGGTATGGCTCATGTTTTTGACGAGATATAAAAAGTGAATGGTTTTGATAAGCTTTGTGGCTGTGCCACAGAAGGGTTCAACCTGGGGTGAAGTAATTTTTTAGGAACTGCAAACGAGCCATGTTGATCTTAAAAAAGCCGCATAGTTATGATTTCTACTTGGGGAAAGAAGCTTGTGATTTTCTTGAATGCTAGTAAAACTTTGATATTGCTGCTCTATGCATATGATTGTATCGGGCATTTCATAGGGTGCAGCGATACAATTCGAGTTCAGAGGTGGAGAGTGGAAAGAAGGGTTTCTGCAGATGGATGGGGAGCCATGGAAACAGCCAATGAGTAAGGATCATTCCACATTTGTAGATATTAAGAAAGTTCCATTTCAGTCTGTTATGGTCAATGGAGAGTAAGATGGACACACACCTTTCACTAATTGGTGTCAGTATAAATCACATTCATTTCCTTGTGGATTGTATATTATTAGCACAAATTGTTGTATTTAATCCTTTCCTTGCTTGTATACCTCGATTCATTTTATGAAATTATGGCATTATTGGCATAGAAATTCAACTCATCTGTGTTTCTCTGGTGACTCATGGTTTCGTATGGGCACTTGCTATTGTTTACATGGTGTTTGCTTTCTTTTATAATACACCGAATGCTTATTTGTTTGAGCAGATATGAACATCAGAAAGAGAATTATGTTATTGCATGGTGTTTGGTTAAAATATTTATGGGCCGGATTTAATTTACATTTGATAGATAAATATATAGTGTCACAAATGTGAGCATTGATGGTTGTGCATGGCCATCCTTGCTATGGTGCTCTCAGTTGGCTGAAACAAGTACAAATCTAGACAACCTGCATAACGACTTCTCTAATTCTGAAGCATACAATTGGTGAACCAAAAAGCTATGGGTACTGACCATTTCAGCACCGATGGTGCACAGACACCGCACGGGTCCACTTTGAGGTCTTGTGCAAGTGATATAAACTGCTCATCAATTTTTACTTTTTTGGTTGCGCTACAAGAAATCATTTTAGCGAGACCTCAAAGTGAGTCCACAT
This sequence comes from Rhododendron mucronatum var. ripense, assembly GCA_019656295.1. Lineage (NCBI taxonomy): Eukaryota > Viridiplantae > Streptophyta > Magnoliopsida > Ericales > Ericaceae > Rhododendron > Rhododendron mucronatum. The sequence goes on along the minus strand of BPLT01000022.1, from coordinate 1,552,471 downwards.
GCTTTATATGCGCCATCGTTGCTGGAATGGTCAGTACCCGTAGTTGGATTTTGGTGAACTCTTTAGGTCAGAGATTGTTTCTCTCTTTAGAATCAAATTGCCTTCATATCGCACGGCCAACAACAACAAACTTTTAGACCATGTTTTGTTCTTGGATTTGTCAATAGAATGCAAAATGAAAAGCTCTAAAACTATTTGGAGAGATATCTGGAGGTTTCTAGAATAGATTTACATATGATCAGCCGCTACATAGCGGGTTTTCGGTCCTCCAATACCGCTATTACCAAAACTTCATATCTTCATATCTGTATCACTCAATTCTCGATCTGTATCTCTTTGAATCCGATTTACCTGCTTCACGGCCGTGACGGTTGCAACCATCATGGCCGCTTCAAGTTCTTTGGCTTCAAAAATAAATTTATACACCCTATTCCCGCTACTTATCATTGGATAATTCAGCTATTACTGCACCATTACAACTTCCACCATGCAGTCTGCTACCACTATTTAAAAACCTTGGTTTAATTGAAAACTGATTTGGTCATACAACTGTAAACAAGGGAAAATGTTTCATTTTGGTACAACTTTTACATCTGTTGTACGTAGAAACAACACTACTCCTCAATTCCGCTTATGTTTGGACCATGCCAATGTACATTTTGGACCATCTAAAGTAAAAATCTAAAACAAAGAGGTGATATTTGGACCATGCCAATGTACTAGCTTTTTTAATTTTTATTGGATATCTTTTTTTTTTACAAAAGGCTTTTGTTTTGTTTTGGTTTTGTATCTTTTTACTTTTTAAGATATGTCTCGATTAGAGGAAACTGAAACATTTACTTGACAAAAAATTGGAAAAGGATCAATAAAGACAATAACAATCATTTTTTTGTTTTTGTTTTTTTTTTTGCCTTTGTAAACCATCCTTAAAATTGGTCCATTATCTTCTTAATTTTTTAATTCGTCTCGTCGAGAGGATTAGCAAAGTAAAACACCTTAACATTTTAAAAAATTATTAATGCTAAAAATAATGCAAGTTAAGGAATATAATCTAAGATAGTCCAAACTGTACTCTAGAATTGGAGCTAGGATAAGCATAAACATTAAACAATCACATCCACAGAAGAGAAAAACAAATTAACCATCTAGTGTTTCCTCTCTTTTTTTGTTCAAATTGTTATAAAGCCAACCAATCTTCTTATACAATAATAAACACATAACCAAAAGAGAAAAATAAAATAAAAAATAAAAAGGAACGAAACAATAAAAATAAAATAAATAAGGAAATTATAAAATCATATTATCTGGGGACCAACTCTTCCTGTTTCAATCTCTTCATCTCTTCCATAATAAGGAAATTCCATCTTTTACCCTTGAGCACACCAGGCCAACACTCTCTGTCGTTCAAAGTCCGAATCCATTATTTATCGTTCCAATATCTAGAAATTCATTCCTAACAGGCGATATCGAGCTTCCAATGTTTGGCAATGTGGAGAAAGAGATTGTCTCAGCATATGTATACACAGGCAGAGGAGATAAGGACAAACACGTCGAATTTGGTACAAGACTCAAGGACAAATCCGTCAAATAATTTGGTATGTCATGACCCAAATATGGATAGGGCATGTCAACCAAATATGGATGAGAAGTCAAATAACACTCATGGATTGGATTGAAAGATGAGGAGGAGCCTTTACAACGGTGATCAACATTGACGTCGTTCGTGGGCCTTTTCCCATTTTTGATTACTTCATTAGGCCGCGAAAGGCCTGTCAATCTTTGAACCAGGGTCTTGAATTCCCGGGCATTCGCGTGGATGATTTTGGGAGGAGGAGCGTTAGTGATTAGGCCGCAAAGCTTTGGCGACCGGGTTTGTTTTTGCGAGGAAAATGATGGTTTTTTGATAACATGGGAGTCCTCTTTGATCCTCAATGGAGTTGGATGCGGATCGTTGATCGGTCTTTTTCTCTTTTCCTGGACGTGAATTGTTGTTGTGCTCATGGCAACATCCCCGCAAGCTAGCATGCAAAACAAAAAAAAATGCAGAGAGAGAAACAGTACTGGATTTGCCCAAGAAACCATGAAGAATATTTACTAGATATGCACACACACACACACACACAGAGAGAGAGAGGGAGAGAGAGAGGAGAGAGAGAGAGGGAGAGAGAGAACTGAAATTTCGGACCGTTAATTTAGAGTATGGTAGGCTATAAAACGATTGGTTTCACTAAATCTTTGGCTTTTTTTTTTTTTTTAATTTTTCAGTGTGATATATGGGTCAAATTTTACTTGAATAATTCGTCTCAGTAAAAGAATAAAAAGCGCGATGACAAGTACATTTTAAAATTTAGTACAATACCGATGCAAGTTTTTAGCTTATTTTGGCTTATTCGATCGGTACTTCGAGAACTTTTTAAATTATGTTATCATTTTTTTATTCTGGGTTTCTCTCATTTTTTTTTGAAAAGGGGTTTCTCTCGTTAAAACTAATGGATTCTCCTAATATATTGACCCAGATGCTAAAAGAACCTCACTAGAGAAGATGAACAAGAAGTTTCAAAAAAGGTCAAACACAGAAAGTTGAATGGCCCGCATTTTTCTGTAGTCGTTCTTAGACCAACATTTTAGAAAAGAATGAAAATGGACAAGTGTTGTATAGTGTTAGACTTGTCCAACATCGCTCATCTAAGTCACCCAAAACTTGGTTAATAAAATCTAGAAGCTACTCTACTTATTGCCAATTGGTTTTAGGTTAAAACCCTCCAAGAAATCTAACATGATATCAGAATTAGGTCTTGGGTGGCATCACATCGTGTCGTCAAGTCTCCGTTGCCCAAGTCAACTCATCAATTCATACCTCCATGTATAGTTACAGAAATTGATCATAACAGATAAATCATTCAAGTAGAACAAGTTTCTTTCACTTCAAGGTAATTCAAAACTTAAGTAGAGCAAGTTTCTTCACTTCAAGGTAATTCAAAACTTATACGAGAAAATCAGCATATCAGTAAAGGTCTTGAAGTCGATCTCTCTGGCCAGCACTCCGATAGTTGTTGCAGTTGGCAAAGTTGGTGCGACCAACTCTTCTAGTAACAGCTCCATCTCCTTAGCATAAGTTTCATTTAGTTTTTTGGCCCATTCCATGTACAAAGCTCATATGGAGATATTCAAGTCCAACCCCTTGCTCTAGAATAATCTCTAGAAGACTTTAAAATTATTTGTGTGTAGAAGAACTAAAGAGTAGTTCAAAATATCTAGATATTTTATTTGGAAGAGTCTAGATACTTGTCACTTGTTGAATTACCAAAAAAATAAAAAATCATTGTATGAAATATCTTGAGTCTAGAACCATTCATATATGAGTTGTATAAATAGGAATGTTGTCCAGTCATTTTGTTTTGAGAGAAAAGGCTTGAGTGTTCAATATAAAGTTTCAACGTTCCATTCACCTCTCCTGCTTCGTAATCTCTTTCAGCCTCCTTACAAGTTTATCTTTAACATTCTTCATCCAACATCTCCAACAAATAGGAACATCTTACATTCTGAGGTAACTTGTTAGCAGGGTGGGTTCTTGATACTCGAGTCTGGCGACGTCTAGAAGGGTCTGGATTCGAAGAATTACCAATAGGTAACGACAAGGTCTGGGTTGATGTTGATTTTTTAAATTCTATGGTGGATCTGTTTGATCCATAGAACTTTGTCTTCAAAATTGGTGGCCAAGATATGTGTCTTGGTTTGGAGGACGTGTTTTACATAACTGGGTTTCCCATAGATGGGAAGCCCGTGACCGGAAGTGATAGACTTCAAGTGTAGTTTGTAAAAAATTTCTTGGGACAGATTGCGTTGATCCTGACCGCCCATCAACCGTAAAGTTGGCAATGTTGAAAGACCTGTTCATGGTAGTTCTTGAACAAGTGACTGACGAGAAGATTGATTATCAAACCCGCGCCTTTGTGCTCTATGTGATTGGGCGCATGATTGAGCCTGCCTCATACGGGGCTAATGTCTCTCTCATGTACCTTAATATTATGGGGAACGTACTACGCATGGGGAGCTCCACTGTTGGCTCACTTGTTAGAAACTCCTTGCTCACTCGTTAGAAACTCTCAGGAGGGTGAAAGAGAATCAGGGCGGGCCCAACCCCAAGGCCCAAGAGGCCTGAGCCTTGGGCACCCCAAAAAGGCCAAATTTTAGGGGCACAACACTAATTTTCTTATTTGGTGGCAAGGAGTCTTTTTTAACCCAATAAAAGTAAAAAGTTGCCCCATTCCATAAATTAATTAAAAGGCCCAACCGGAGACAATCAATGGAGAAGGCCCAACAAATTTCGGTGGCAGTTTTGTAAAGAAGATATCTAATTGGTCCATTTTGGATTGTTGAGTATTCTGTAAATTTTTTCCATTCAATTTCGCTCGAGTTTGTATGCTCTTGCAAGGAATGAAAACGATTGGGAAGAGAAAAACATTGAGATGAATTGAAAATCCCAGACAATGAGAGGTCACAGAGTTTTTCTCTTTCAAGAATTTTGTCTGCTCAATTTGCTGTTCTAAATCTAATAGAAGATTGTTTTGATTGTTCTCCTTTGGCCTCTAATTAGTTTCTGTTCCCCTTGCGCTCTAGGCATGGGTAAATTCTCAGTTTCTTTCAATGAATATACTTTTTCGCATGTTTTCTATTCTTTTATTCTATGTGTTCATTCTCAATTTGCAGGATAGGTGCGAGTCAGAGAGGTGGTGATTGGCCTTCTTCGCTGCGATCTTTGTCACAGTCACACAGGAGAAGATAGAACACAGGAGGATGTGAGATTTTTTTGACCCTTTTGATGTTTTACTAGTTAGACCATGTATGAAAATATGTTTTATTTTGTTAGAGATACAATTACTTTAAATTGTTCTCTTCTGTTATTTGGGTACATTTTGGAATGAGCCTTACTCCTCTTAATTTGGTAAGCAAAAATTTAGAAACTGTTAAGTATTAATTTGGTAAGCAAAACTTTAAATTGGTTTTGCTTTCTCGTATCGTGATTGTTGCCGTAAAAATTGTTAAGTATTACTCCCTCCGTCCCAAATTGCTTGCCACTTCTGGGGAATCGTGCAAAAAAAAATTTCTAAGGGCACACTTTTTTTATTAGGACTTGGGCACTAAAAACCCTTGGCCCGGCCCTGAAGAGAACAACAGTAGTACTGATGCACCAGACTTCTTCTTTTGTTTTGTTGGTAAATCAACTTGTTTTTTTATTTGTTTTTGTGTGTTAGTACCTCCTCCCCCCATAGCTGAATATGTATGTTGTTTGTTCTTAGGTTTTTGCCCTCCAGCGTCTCCATCCTCTCTTGGAAGCGTTAGTTTTTCTAAAGACGCTACGAAAAATGCTGAGGGCTTTCCATTGGCTCTATCTTGGGCCACTATTCTAAAGAAACGCTAGCTCACGGGACAACCACCACAAGATATACTGGTTGTGATCCTTAAATGCTATTAGGGAGGAGGATGTATGTGGTTTACGTTTTATCTACGAATTCAGTTGTATAGTTTAGAGTACGATGTCATAGCCTTATTGGAAATCAATTTTTGTAGATCATATGTGAGTCGTACAACGAAAAGATGGTGGGACTTGTCCCCGATTCTTTGAAGGATCAAACCACTGTTCGTTTGTCCAGAGAACCAGTTATTTGTTTTGAAACACTTACGTGCCACCGGCTAGAACTCTGCCCGAGGCAGTTCGAGTTGGCCAAAGATTTTGAATGCACCCTAACTGAGGGAGTGACTGGATCGGCAAAGAAACGGAGTAAGGTTGGGCCAAGGGCGACTAATAGTTTTGTTGACTTTGAGCCGTATGCATCGTGTATTGATCATTGGAATAGGCGATCCTCTCTTCTGATCGCCCGTCCGAGGCTGATATGTCTTCTCCGAGGTCACCCTTGTTGTCTGCATGACATGTCCCCCATTCTCCGGGAATAGAAGTGGATAATGCAACCAATCACTCAAGCGATTTGGGCCGCACGCCACAGTATACAGGATTGTATGGTAATTAATATACTTTTTAACACTTGCCTTACACTTCATACGAATTATTGCATTTGAAGTTAGTCTTTTTTCAATAGGTTTAGATAATTCTGGGCTTTATTCCATGACGAATGCTGAAGGTCCAGTTGGGATTCATCGTGAACAATTTAATGGTAATTAATGTTCCTTTAACACTAGTTTTACACTAGTAAGAATTCTTGTACTTGAAGGGAATTGAAGCATTTTTTTTTCATAGATATGGAGAATTCTGAGTTTGATTGGACAGACCCAACTTCTATTGTAGATTTTATGGTACATGTCTGCGGACACATGCACATTTTCTGGATATCTTTTAAACCACTCTCGTCAATGGTATCAGGTGGTACAAGGATGGATGGTTCTTTGGATATCTTTTAAACCACTTTCGTCAATGGTATCAGGTGATACAAGGATGGATGGTTCTGTCAATGATGAAGAGGTAGTGGATGAGATGATGCAAGATGGTGTAGATGAACCGGATGCAACGAGGCAGGATGGCAGCGAAACAGAAGTGGACAATGCGAGGCTCGATGTACGCGCGACGGGGCTGGATGGTGAAGTTGATGCTACGAGGCTGGAAGAGCATGGTAATGTGCCTAAAATCCCCCAAGCTACTTCCTTTTTTAGTATGGCAATTTTACCAAACTAACCTTCAAAATCAAAAGAATTTAGAGAACTTACAAATTTGAAATTGCCCACCTATTGTTAGTTTTAACTATACACGTGTACCAAAGGAACCTCCACAAAACTGGTTTGGGGTATTGCCCACCTCTTGTTAGGTTTCACATACACATGATTCCTCCTCAATTGATTCTAGGGTCTCTGTGGGAATTGGTAATGGAAAACATGTGATCTTTCAAAGGGATAAAGAAATTAGGTTTGGCTCCTGGTATAGAGAACAAGGTTCCCTTTGGCTTGCTAAGTGAGAATTTTATCATGCATAGTCAGGCCTACGAAAGCATGTTACATCCTAGTCACAGTTAAACAAACTGTCCAAAACAAGTATTCAAGCACATAAGTACATGTCTGTGGACACATGCACATCTTTTGGATATCTTTTAACCACTTCTGTCAATGGTATCAGGTAATACAAGGATGGATGGTTCTGTGAATGATGAAGAGGAAGTGGATGTGATGATGCATGATGGTGAAGATGAACTGGATGCGACGAGGCAGGATGGCAGCGAAACGGAAGCGGATAATGTGAGGCTTGATGTGGGTGTGACGAGGTTGGATGGCCGTGAAACAGAAGTGGATAATGAGAGGCTCGATGGTGGTGGTGGTGATCCATCAAGGCTGGTGGTGGATAATGCGAGGCTCAATGTGGATGAGACGAGGCTGGATGCTGAAGTGGATGCGATGAGCGGCGAAACTGAAGTGGATAATGCTAGGCACGATGGTGGTGGTGGTGATCCATTATGGCTGGATGGTGGTAATGGTCCATCTACAGCCGGTCGGGTTTGGAGAGGAACCATTGTATACCGGAGGTTTTGGAAGCGACCCCGTCGAAATCTAGAAGAACAAATACCTGCAGCCATAGCATAAGGAGCAAAATTCAGTAAATCAAGATGGTCCATCTACAGTCGGTCGAATTTGGAGAGGAACCAATATATACTAGAGGCTTCGGAAGCGACCTCGTCGAAATCTAGAAGAAAAAATGGCCTTGCCAAAACATACCGTGCAAAATTCAGTAAATCAAGAAGAACATCCAGAAAAACAAATAGCCCCAGAACATAACAAGCAAAATTCAGCACAAAGTGAGGTGGCTGCTCGATATAGTTTTCGTTCAAATATTAAGGTCCCTAAAGGCCTTTACTCTGGGGATCCTCCATATTTATGAATACATAAAATGAGGCGAGAGAGGGTATTACTTGCACAAGAACGATAGTTCAAAGCTTCCCAAAAGACTGCTAATTTATTTTCTGATTGAGGAGTTTAAAATTGTTAACTGTTAGAGATTTTCAAAATAAAGGAGTCGTCGTTTTAGTTTTGTAAAATTTCCTTGTTTCCTTAGAATGCTTTGTTTTCCTCTTTGTGTGTTTTGTCCCACATTGGATAGTTGAGAGAAGTTAGAGTGGTATATATTAGGAAACATTCCTAATATGAATAAACAATGATCAAGTGTGGTGCAGCCCTACGGTGCTTCGCATACCGGCTAAGCCGGTACGCACACGCACACGCGCACGCGCGGCGTGGGCAGTGTGGCGTGGGCTGTGGTGCATTGTGGCGCTTTAGCGGCGCACTTTGCACTAATCCAACGGTACACCTGTTGGGTGTGAGTGAAACAGTACACCTGTTCGGTGTGACTGGGTGTGACTGGTCGATCTAGACCGTAGGATCTAATCCAACGGTCAGATTAGATCGGGTGCGTACCTATTCACAATGGGTGCGTAGTGGCCTATAAATAGACCACTACTTGTCAGAATCCGTGGTTACACACATGAAATCCGAATTTCTCCCACATCTCTCTCTATATTTTCTAGCATTCGTTCTGCGTTCTGTTTTGCTGCAGAAAATAGAACACAGTGGTTCTCGGTTCTTATATTCGTTCTAGCAGGTATTCTGTCCGTTTCGTTAGTGCAAACGAAAACGGAAAGAACTTCGAGTTCGGGATTCGATTTATCTTGAAGGCAGATTTGCTGTAACCCTTTGCATACCAACTGGTGGGGGCAAATACTGTCTTTAGGAAAGCGACATCGTCGTGACTCGAAGTGTATTACAGGTTTGGTGGAGATTTCGTCAACAATTCAGAAATTGCAGCGGCCAATTTTTCCAACATTAACAGCAAATACTTTCATTCTGCCCCTTTTGTATTAGCTAGGGACATGCATTTGGATTTCTGTTGTCTTTGTTCTAAATTAAGTAGAGGTGGCAATTCCAACCCAAATTTTAGAACCCGCCAAATTCCGCCCATTTATAATCCAACTCAACCCGTCCATATTGTATAATGGGTTTATATGGGTTAAACTCATATAAACCCATATTTACATGGGTTTAAGTGAGTTGAAAATGGGTTCAATATGAATTAGAATTAAAAGACTCATTCACTGCACAATGTTAGAGATTTTCAAAATAAAGGAGTCGTCGTTTTAGTTTTGTAAAATTTCCTTGTTTCCTTAGAATGCTTTGTTTTCCTCTTTGTGTGCTTTGTCCCACATTGGATAGTTGAGAGAAGTTAGAGTGGTATATATTAGGAAACATTCCTAATATGAATAAACAATGATCAAGTGTGGTGCAGCCCTACGGTGCTTCGCATACCGGCTAAGCCGGTACGCACACGCACACGCGCGGCGTGGGCAGTGTGGCGTGGGCTGTGGTGCATTGTGGCGCTTTAGCGGCGAACTTTGCACTTAGCACATTAGCGCTAGGCGCCTTGTAGGCGCCATTTCTTATTGCGAGTTGGCGGTAAGGTGGCGCTGACGTGGCATGCCGCGTGTCGCACACGTGGCAGGTGAGTCACACGGAGCGGTTCCGATCGGGTGCAACTCGAGCCTACGGGTGCGTTGGTTCGTAGAGTTGCGATCTCAGCCGTCGATCGCGAACGGGCACGATCCAACGGATTGGATCAAATCCGATTGGGTGTGAGCGAAACAGTACACCTGTTCGGTGTGACTGGTCGATCTAGACCGTAGGATCTAATCCAACGGTCAGATTAGATCGGGTGCGTACCTATTCACAATGGGTGCGTAGTGGCCTATAAATAGACCACTACTTGTCAGAATCCGTGGTTACACACATGAAATCCGAATTTCTCCCACATCTCTCTCTATATTTTCTAGCATTCGTTCTGCGTTCTGTTTTGCTGCAGAAAATAGAACACAGTGGTTCTCGGTTCTTATATTCGTTCTAGCAGGTATTCTGTCCGTTTCGTTAGTGCAAACGAAAACGGAAAGAACTTCGAGTTCGGGCTTCGATTTATCTTGAAGGCAGATTTGCTGTAACCCTTTGCATACCAACTGGTGGGGGCAAATACTGTCTTTAGGAAAGCGACATCGTCGTGACTCGAAGTGTATTACAGGTTTGGTGGAGATTTCGTCAACAATTCAGAAATTGCAGCGGCCAATTTTTCCAACAATCTAAAGACAGTATTTTGCAATGGCGATGTCTCTACAAAAGATGACGCAGGACTTTCTGAAATTGGAGCGGTTTGAAGGTGGGAATTTCAGGCGTTGGCAGAAGAAGATGCACTTCTTGTTGACTACCTTAAAGGTGGTTTATGTTCTGACTACTCCGAGTCCGGAGATACCGGAGAATCCGGATGATGAAACTATGGAACAGGCTCGTGAAAGGGGTAAATGGGAGAATGATGACTATATCTGTAGAGGACACATTCTCAATGCACTGTCGGATGCATTATTCGATGTCTATCAGAATTCAATGACAGCAAAGGAACTTTGGGATGCGCTCAACGATAAGTATCTTTCTGATGACGCTACAAGTAAGAAATTTCTTGTTAGTCAGTTTATGAATTATCGCATGGTTGATACAAAGCCGGTCATTGATCAGTTGCATGAGATTCAGTATATTCTCAGTCAGTTTAAGGTTAAGAATATGCATATGGATGAATCTATTATTGTCTCCTCTGTTATTGACAAACTGCCTGCATCTTGGAAAGACTACAAAAAGGAACTCAAACACAAGACCGAGGAATATACCCTTGATCAGTTGGCCCAACACCTTCGGGTGGAGGAAGAGACAAGGCGTCAGGAGGGTAAGGAGGGTAAGGATAATTCTACTTCTAAGGTTCATGTGGTGGAAGAAAGTTCTAACAACAAACGCAAGAACAAGGGCGGTGATAAGTCTTCCGGTAAATGGAAGAAGCAGAAATTGGATCCTACCGATACTGGTTGCTGGCATTGCGGCAAACCTGGGCATCTTAAGAAAGATTGCAAAATCCTGAAAAGGAAGAAATCTGGTGGAAATCCAGGGGCATCTGGGGCAAAGAATTCCAAATTCATTGCTGTTGTTTCCGAGGTAAATATCCTGGAAGATGCTGGAGATTGGTGGTTTGATTCTGGTGCGACAAAGCATGTCTGCAATGACAAAAGGTTTTTTACTGAGTATAAACCAGTTGCAGATGGTACCGTTCTGTTCATGGGAAATGCATCAACTGCACCCGTTAAGGGTAAGGGCAAAGTGGATCTGGAGTTCACTTCTGGCAAGACGCTGACTCTTACTGATGTGTATCATGTTCCGGAAGTTAGGAAGAATCTCGTGTCTGCAAGTCTACTTAATAAGTATGGCTTTAAAGTTGTATTTGAGTCTGGCAAAATTGTTGTATCCAATGGTGGTGTGTTTGTTGGCAAAGGCTATGTAACCGAGGGGATGTTTAAGCTTAATATCAATAACACAGTTATTTCTGCTTATATGCTTGATTCTTTTTCTTTATGGCATACTCGTTTAGGACATATCAGTACAAGGAAAATGGATTGCATGGTTAAATCTGGATTAATTCCTAAATCTGATAATGATATGGTTGATAAATGCAAGATTTGTATAGAATCAAAGATAACCAGATTGCCTTTTCCTAATATCGAGCGGACTTCTTCATTACTTGAATTGATTCATAGTGATGTATGTGATTTTCATAGCACTCCAACTAGAGGTGGAAAACTTTATATGGCAACATTCATAGATGATTATTCGAAGTTTTGCTATGTCTATTTGCTTCATTCCAAGGATGAAGTGCTTGATAAGTTTGTTGCATATAAGACTGAAGTTGAAAATCAATGTGGTTTGAAAATAAAACGTCTTAGGTCTGACAGGGGTGGTGAATACCACTTCCCTGATTATTGTGAATCAGTAGGGATAATTCATGAAGTAACTGCACCTTATACACCACAACAAAATGGAGTGGCCGAAAGGAAGAATAGAACTTTGTGTGAGATGGTGGTTGCTATGCTAAGCAATGCAGGATTAAGTAAAGGTTTGTGGGGCGAAGCCATACTTACCGCTGCTTATATCTTGAATCGAGTACCTCTCAAAAAGTCTAACATTACTCCATATGAGCTCTGGTCAAAAAGGAAACCGAACCTAAGTTATTTTAAGACTTGGGGGTGTAGGGCGATTGTGAGATTGCCTGGACCTAAAAGGAAGAAACTAGGTCCAAAAGGAATCGAGTGTGTATTCCTTGGATATGCTTTGCATAGTAAAGCATATAGGTTTCTAGTGGCTGAGCATAATGATGTTGTGTCTATCAACACCATCATTGAATCTCGAGATGCAGTGTTTTATGAAAACAGATTTGACAGAATTCCAAGGTTAAAATCCAGCAAGGATTTGGAATCTAATAAAGATTCGGAAGAGTTTCCTTTGGTGTCCGAAGAGGACAATGAGCCTTTCGAGGTTCCAGTTGAAGGAAATGAACCTGAGGAACAAGTTGAGTTGAGAAGGAGCAAATGAGTTCGAACAGAGAAAACGTTTGGTCCTGATTTCATAGTTTTTCTAGTTGAAGGCACTAGAGAGACTTCATGTGCTCACAATGTATTTTCACTTCACGTGGAAAATGATCCTTTGACATTTGAGGAAGCAATGAAATCGCAAGACGTGGCTTTCTGGAAAGAGGCTATCCAAGATGAGATGGACTCTATTATGGGTAATAATACGTGGGTTTTGGCGGATTTACCACCTGGTTCTAAACCAATTGCTTGTAAATGGATTTTCAAAAAGAAAATGAAAATTGATGGAACTATTGATAAGTTCAAGGCCAGACTCGTAGCCAAAGGTTTTACCCAGAAAGAGGGTATTGATTACTTTGATACCTATGCCCCGGTTGCTAGAATCTCAACAATTAGAGTTTTAATTGCTCTTGCTTCTATATACAAGTTTGAGATACACCAAATGGATGTCAAGACTGCATTCCTTAATGGTGAGTTAGATGAGGAAATCTATATGCAGCAACCAGAGGGGTTCGTTGTGCAAGGTTATGAGCACAAAGTTTGCAAGCTTATAAAGTCTCTTTACGGACTTAAGCAAAGGTACTATAGATTATGGAATAGTCTATAGTGGGTATCCTTCGGTTCTAGAAGGATACACTGACGCTAGTTGGATTACTGAGCGGAATGATCACTCTTCAACGAGTGGTTGGGTTTTTACACTTGGAGGAGGGTCAATCTCCTGGGGTTCTAAGAAGCAAACGTTGATAACAGACTCGACCATGGCAGCCGAGTTTGTAGCATTAGCTTCTGGTAGTAAAGAGGCAGAATGGCTAAGAAATCTATTGCTGGAAATTCCAGTGTGGCCTAAGCCTATGCCACCTGTATCGCTGCATTGTGATAGTCAAGCTACGTTGTCACGAGCGTATAACCAAGTGTATAATGGAAAGTCCAGGCATATAGGACTAAGGCATAGCTATGTGAGACAATTGATTGTTGATGGGGTGATAACCATTGATTTTGTTAAGTCAAGTCAAAACTTGGCGGATCCTTTTACGAAAGGCCTTGCAAGGGATTTGGTGTTGAAAACATCAAGGGGAATGAGACTTTTGCCCAATTAGTTTAATCACTCCTGGTGGAAACTCAACTCAACCGGTTGATACTCTCAATCTCTTGAGTTCAATGAGAAATTACACCACATGTCGTGATTGGAAACACTTTAAAGTTATTTTGCACATTCTAAGGTAAAGTGTTTTGTACCTATAATGTAAATACAAAGGAGGTTGAACTACTTAGTTCTTAATAGATTGTTTGTGTTGTGTTATAGGAGCACGGATAGCGATCTACCTATGTGAATGTGGAGGTGGTGCCGCTTCCTATAGGTCACTGGGGCTAGACCTTAGAGCGTTCATGAATTCAAGATAAAAGACCCAAGGCCAGTTCACGGGTCAACCTGTAGAGACCCGTAAATTCGTATAATTGATTTAAATGTTTTATAAGGGATAAAAAGGAGGAAATTGATTTAGAACATTGAGATTTGGGGTTAAAGTGTTAAAATGCTATACTTGTGGGGTAAATGTGTGATGTGTGTAAGTGTATATGCATATATGTGTGTGGGGTGAGAGGCAGGGAATTTATTTCCCCTCACTCTCTCTCTCCCGTTCCTCTCTCTCTCTCTCGGCTCTCACTCTCTCACTCACACTCTCACCTACTATCACCCAAACCACCACAAAACACCCTTCAATCTATCATTCCTTCGCGTGGTGGAGTTCGCTTCTCGTTGGTTTGAGCTCGGTGGAAGCGTATCTCATCCGGTTCCAAGATTTGAGGCTAGGGCTTGGAGGATTCCTTTGATTTCGTTCTTTGATCTTAAGGTAGGGAGTTCTAACTTTCAATATATGTTTATGGCTTGATTCTTGTACCTTGATTCTCGTTCGTGATCGTTGTTTTTGTTGTTGAAGTTGTTGCTGCTGTAAAACCCATGTGAATCTGTCAAAAATATGCTCGTAGGCCATTGTTATCGATAACATTTTCCCTTGTTATCGATAACACCTCGTCCCAAAGCCCAGAAAAACCATTTGTTATCGATACCTAAACCATTTGTTATCGATACCTTTGTGTTCCAAAGCCCAGAAAATCGTTCGTTATCGATACCTTTGGTCATTGTTATCGATACCCTTGCGTCTGGAATCATTTCTGACCAAATGGTATCGATACCATTTTATTGGTATCGATACCTGTTGCTTATCTCCAGCTTTTGCTGTTTTGCTTCGAACTTCATCGTTTTGGTTCCCAATCACTTCCAACCTGTTCTACTACCTCCCGAATGATCCCGTAACTTGATTACTTGTATCAAATGATTTGTTGAACGTATTTATGACCTTAGCTCTCATTCGAACATGATTTTATGAAAATTGTTTTCTAAACCAAGTTGAATTTGAACGGTACGGATTGATTGGAAAAGGATTTTGAAACTTCACGGACACGACGAAAATATATCAGGACATCCCGAAAGGGTAAAGAGCCTGGCGGAGGACATCGGGGTCCTATAAATGGCCCGGCATGAGCTATATGCTCCTATCAGGACATCCCGAATGGGTAAAGAGCCTGGCAGAGGACATTGGGGTCCTTTAATTGGCCCAGTACGAGCTTCGGCTCATGACACACGTACGAGATACATTTTGATCCAGGATGCTTTCAAGGTTTATACGTTGAAAAATATGATTGATTTTGGAAATGAAAGATTGAAGTTGGATTACTGTTGTTGCTCCATTCCATTGGTCTCAGTTGTTGTTGTTCTTCTTGTTATCGTTCCTACATTTCATATGCATACATTGTTAGATTAGAGCTTTCTACTGGGCTAGTGTAGCTCAAGCCTTACTTTATTTCAGGTACTAACCCTGGGCAGTAGTCATGATTGGAGTGCATGGATGTGGATATTCTTTTGGAAGCTAACACTGAAGAGTTATTAAGGCATCTTTGTAATTTATTTTTGGAAGCTGTATTTGTAACTCTATTTGTAAATCTTAACTTCTTGAAACATTTGATACTTTTGTTAAGGTTGGGCCGTTGAGCCAATGATGTATTAACTGGAAGTCCTTTAGGCTTGGAAATGGAATTATGGAAATGCAAATGTCGAACTATTTTGGGGTATTGTACGGAATAATGTGAGGCTTATTTATGAAAATCCTTCTATAATTATGTTGAAAATCGAGGGTGTGACACAACCGATTAGGATATCTGCGTTATTTGGAGGATTATGTGTGAGACATGTCCGGTTGGTCAACAGAGGACAACTAGTTCAAAGACACGTCTACTATGCTGCCCTGACTAGCTTTGATATGTTTTCACTAAGTGAGTAGTTGAAGTCGCGAGACACTATTTATGTATGCATAAACCTTGTAGTAAGAACCGAGAATATTTCATCTGTATTTCGAAAATGGTGGGGGATTGTTAGAGATTTTCAAAATAAAGGAGTCGTCGTTTTAGTTTTGTAAAATTTCCTTGTTTCCTTAGAATGCTTTGTTTTCCTCTTTGTGTGCTTTGTCCCACATTGGATAGTTGAGAGAAGTTAGAGTGGTATATATTAGGAAACATTCCTAATATGAATAAACAATGATCAAGTGTGGTGCAGCCCTACGGTGCTTCGCATACCGGCTAAGCCGGTACGCACACGCACACGCGCGGCGTGGGCAGTGTGGCGTGGGCTGTGGTGCATTGTGGCGCTTTAGCGGCGAACTTTGCACTTAGCACATTAGCGCTAGGCGCCTTGTAGGCGCCATTTCTTATTGCGAGTTGGCGGTAAGGTGGCGCTGACGTGGCATGCCGCGTGTCGCACACGTGGCAGGTGAGTCACACGGAGCGGTTCCGATCGGGTGCAACTCGAGCCTACGGGTGCGTTGGTTCGTAGAGTTGCGATCTCAGCCGTCGATCGCGAACGGGCACGATCCAACGGATTGGATCAAATCCGATTGGGTGTGAGCGAAACAGTACACCTGTTCGGTGTGACTGGTCGATCTAGACCGTAGGATCTAATCCAACGGTCAGATTAGATCGGGTGCGTACCTATTCACAATGGGTGCGTAGTGGCCTATAAATAGACCACTACTTGTCAGAATCCGTGGTTACACACATGAAATCCGAATTTCTCCCACATCTCTCTCTATATTTTCTAGCATTCGTTCTGCGTTCTGTTTTGCTGCAGAAAATAGAACACAGTGGTTCTCGGTTCTTATATTCGTTCTAGCAGGTATTCTGTCCGTTTCGTTAGTGCAAACGAAAACGGAAAGAACTTCGAGTTCGGGCTTCGATTTATCTTGAAGGCAGATTTGCTGTAACCCTTTGCATACCAATTGGTGGGGGCAAATACTGTCTTTAGGAAAGCGACATCGTCGTGACTCGAAGCGTATTACAGGTTTGGTGGAGATTTCGTCAACTTCAAAAATTGCAGCGGCCAATTTTTCCAACACACAAGAGTGAACCAAAGCCAGATACCTAGGTTCAATTGTGTATCTTTCTCGATCACCTTCATCTCCAGCAAAGGAAAAGTTTCTCTGTGATTACTTTTACGGGTTGGGGTTAATTTTTTTTAATTAGATTATTATCTAAATTAATGTTTTATGTGAAAGTTTATTAGTTTTACAGTAGATTCATGCGGATATTATTGTTTTGACTCATCGAAACATATTATCACGAAATGAATCTAAAATGTAAAAAATTACGATCAAACATTAAAGGGCAAATTTCCGTAGTCGTCCCTGTAGTTTTATGGTTGTCTCACTTTCGTCCCTCTAGTTTCAATTGTCTCAATTTCGTCCCTGTAGTTTGTTTTACGTTCCAAATTGGTAAAATCGTTAACACCGTTAACGAAACTAACGGAAAAATATGATTAAAAAAAATAAGTGTTCCAATTTTCAATCCGTTTGAACCGGTGGAAATATCTTATATTTTTTATCATTTTATCTTAAATGGTCATAATAAATTTTTGGCTCTAAGGCCTTCAATGAGCACCCTAAAAGAGCCCTAAAACTAAATAAGGAGTATTCGGGTGTTTGTTGAAAGGCCTTAGAGCCAAAAATTCATTACGACCATTTAGGATAAAATGATTAAAAAAATAAGATCTTCGTACCGGTTCAAACGGATTGAAAATTGGAAGACTTATTTTTTTAATCATATTTTTCCGTTAGTTTCATTAACGGTGTTAACAATTTTACCAATTTGGAACGTAAAACAAATTACAGGGATGAAATTGAGACAATTGAAACTAGAGGGACGAAAGTGAGACAACCATAAAACTACAAGGATGACTACGAAAATTTGCCCAACATTAAAATAGTTCATTAAAAATTGACGAAAAAACATATTCATGCTAGCTCGGCACTCATGGTGGAAGCACTAGCAGTCCTCCACGCTTTGGAGTGGGCTGTCCTTCATGACTGGACTAATGTGGAGATCTGAACTGATTGCGCGAACTTGGTTGAAGGCCTGAAGTCTTTGCAATCTGTTCATCCTTTAGTTAATGTCGTCTTATGTGACATTTTGTTTGTAATCCGTAATTTCCAGTCTGTGCTTGTTTGTAAATATTGTCACATAATATAGGGGATGATGTATAACAGTAATACTTATATACACTCCTGCACCGGGGATGCAATGAGATACTCTGAGTTTTGTCAAGTACTTGTTTAATTGCAAGTATTTGACAATGTTTTACGCCAGTCATCGTGTTTTCAGTAAAGTCTACCCACACGTGGAGCGGTCACGCAAGCGCCAAGCGGTTGCGCTCACACAAAGTTTGGTGCAATGATTGAAACTTAAGGAAAGTGACAGAAGAACAAAAAGAAAATGGGTAGAAATGCAAAATGCTACGTAATGTGTACAAATATTGAATTCGCTATTTCTCTCCTTTTTCTCTCCAAACTGAACAATGGAAGAGCAAATTTTGTACGTTCCCTTTCTTTTCTTTTCTTCTTCATAACTACCAAACAAAGTGTTGTCCGAGTAATTAAGATGCCAAAGAGTGGACAGATCAAGCACAAATTATCTTTGCCGCATCTAGAGAAACAAACACTCTCAAATTCGAGATGAGATGCATCACCAACCTAATGAGATTCTAATGCCTAAGTTGTCTTAGTGTGAGCAAAATCTTTGTAACCTCCTCTCATATTGGAATATTCTGGCGCCCGTTTTTTGGAGAACCAGGTAAAAACTTGTGTCTCTGTGTTAGTGTGTGTTTTGGTGTGTTTGGTTTTGATCATTAGGGCACAGCAACACTATGGAAAGCTTCAAATCAGAGGGTAATGGAAAGCTTTAACATTGTTCAAGCTTGTCTTGTTATGTAACGAACCATTAAACAAGCTTTCAACGAATGAACACGAGCTTGAATTGTAGTAGCTTGGTTTTAGTAGCCTTACCCCAAACTAGAGAGATTTACTCAGTCCTCCTAGAGCACCACCAGAGGTCTTTTCACCACACATTGGCGTGTGAGCCACACATGCTGTGGTGAATCTCATACCAATGTGTAATAGAAAAGACTTCTGGAGCACCACATGGCGTTAATCCAAGAGCAAATAATAATTTTCCCCCGAAACCAGATATTGCGTAATGTTTCAAAGCGAAAGGGGGAAGAGAGAATCTTGCACATTCACCACTTCTAAAAACCAATTTTTCCTCTCTTTCAGGAGCTAAAAATACCAGAACTCCCCAACACCAACCTTCAACCCTTCATTTCTAAAAAATCTCCCCCTCTCTCTCTCTCCCCTTATTCCCTTATCGAATGGGAGACAACATAAATAAACGAAAAACGGGTCATGTTAAACGTCAAGTTGTAAGGATTGAGAATGACGCCAAGAGGCAACTAACCTTCTCAAGACGAAGAAATGGACTCATCAAGAAGGCCTACGAGCTATCAGTTCTATGCAACATTGATGTCGCTCTCGTCTTCCACTCTCCTGACGGCCATTTCAGTCATTTCTCAGCCAAGAGCAGGTTTACGACTCTCTCTCTCTCTCTCTCTCTCTACAAAAGTATATGTATACACATCTATAGGTAGATGTATATTCTCTTCCTGATTACCGCATTGACTGGCCTGCAATAGACAAATCTAAATTTCTTTACTATATTATCTTCATCTTATCTTCTATCGATGCTACGCATCATACCATCCCACCAAAATTTTCATTAGGACATGAATCAGATAATTAGGAACGTAATGGTTCTTTCATTATACTACTTTGTTGTGGATCACATTATAAAGCTGAAGATAATTACTCCATTTTTCTGCAGGATAGAAGATGTTCTTTATCGTTTCGTATCTCTTGGTCATGACAAAGGGCGGTACGGTCTTTTTTTATTTTATGTTGGTTTTGATATTACTTCAGCTGTGTTGATAGCCCAATTAGTTATTTTCACATTTACACATAAATTAATTTAATCCGTTGTTTTGATTTGCAGCGTTCTTGAAAACCAAGAGGTATATATGATTGTAGTTGCCCTTGAAATGATTATTTTTAAATTTGAATGACAGGATTTTGTTTCTCCCTTTACAATTATGCAGTATTTGATAAGAACGATAGACGAAATAAGAAATGAAGATGACATTGCCCTCAAAACATTTAGGTACCTCTCTCTCTCTCTCTCTCTCTCTCTCTCTCTCTCGGTAGTTATTATTGAATAATTTATGAGACAATACACACCTGCATTTACATGTGCGATAGACAGCTCAGATTTTATCTCGGCCGAATAGATTTCAGCTGCTCATCCATGTATAGCCGAGATGAAATCCGAACCGTCTACTGCCGAAATTGGACGGCTCAGATGGGGACAACACTCATATTGTCTCTAAGGGACAACAGGGTCCCGAGTTCGACTGATCGAGAGTCATGCTACTTGCACATACACTTTTATGGGGCTCACCTCGGGTCCCACCAATATGATCCGAACTGTTCATTATTTTTAAAATAATTTTTTAAGAGTTCCTGTAAAAAATCAACTCGATAGGATATCGGTAAGGGCTTTTTTAAAAATCATAGGGTGAAATAGTCTGATTCGCACTGCGATTTTTGAAAAAACCCTTACCTATATCCTATCGAGTTGATTTTTTATAGAAACTCTTAAAACATTATTTTAAAAATAATGAGCGGTTCGGATCATATTGGTGGGACCCGAGATGGGCCCCATAAAAGTGTATGTGCATGATATGTGTACAAATGTAGGTGTCCTTAGCATTTTTGACTGATCGACCACCATTGGTAAAACGTCAATCCCTAAGTTGAAGTTAGTTTCTGACTACATAATTCTCTTTTTCCCTATTCAACAGACCAACGGATTCTAACTCCAATGCAAAGGTACAAAACAATTTCGCCCCCTGGATTAATGACGGCGTAAATTAAACAACCCTTTTGAATTAAATTGTTGATGATTATATTTATTTCTCCATTTTGTGTTTCAGAAACTCCAAGAGGAAATCATTACTTTGGAACAACAGATACAAGTGGCTCAGGAACAGCTGAGGTTAGAGACAGTACGTGTATTAATTTTCACGAAAATGCTACTAATATACACCCTTATTTAAGTGTAAATTTAATTTCGATTTCATGTAACGTTTTACGTAGAAATTGATAATGTTTTGTATAAAAAGCTTTATACTAATATTTTTTTAAAGATTCATAATATTTTCATAGAATTCCATTACATCTGTTTAAAAATTCAAAAAATCAACACAAAATCTCATAATGCACCAATGTTATGAATTTAAAGTTGATTTTATGAATGTACTTCCCAATGTTATGAATTTTTATACAAAAGATATGAATTGAAGACTGATATTCTAAATTTATGTAAAATATAAATTCGTATCGCGCAATTCTGGGGTGAATATCATATAAATGCATGCGGATTATAGCAATTTCCAAGCAAAAAGAAATGAACCATCAACTTAGTTAATTGTTTGGTGAAGTATATATGAGCCCAACATTTCAAATGCATCTGCGGAGGAACTTGAGTCGTGCGAAAAGGCGCTGTTGAAGACGATGAACCGTCTCATACAACGAAAGGTATGCAATCACTAACAAGCCTTTCATGCTAATGAGCGATCACAAGAAAAATACAATGGCATTTGGGAATCCCTTGTTATTCACTTGCACTCTCTTTTGTTAACCGTATTCATGTACATATTAATTAGTTCTATTATTTCATATGAATAAAGAGAAAAAGAGAAGTGCAAACGGATAAAAGAGAAGTAAATTCTCAAACTACAATTTAAAGTGGATATCATTTTAACTTAGCTCACATTTTTAGCCATTTTATAGGAACTTCCTTTTACTCTACGGCGTAGCAACTAAATAAAACTCAATAAATATAGAGCAATGATTTTGGCACTCCACTTTTTGTAACCACATTCCAATGTTTATCCTTTAGTGTTCTTGTTAAGCATATTTTGAACACTAAAAGACAAATATTGAAGTGTGGTTATCAAAAAATAGTGTCAAAATCAATTACCTAAATTAGTTTCATTTTTGTCAAAAATTACACTTTAGTCAGCCCATTGGGGATGTGTATGTTGCTGTTTGGAGAACTACTAAACCGAAAGTCTAACTACACAGATTCTGTGCATAGATCATAGTGTAGGGCCTACTACAGATTCTGTGCACAAATTTTGTGCCTAAAGTGTCCCTTAACAGAACAGTGGTCCTATAGGGGAAACCAATTCCAATGGCTGCCCAAAAAACAGAGCAAGTGTGAGAGAGATGAGTGATACAAACCCCAAAACACCCTAGTATTTAAACGCTAAAAAGACCAAAAAGAAAAAAAAAAAAAGGGAAGAAGAAAGATTTGGGGCTTGAATTTCCCTTTCTTATGGTGGAAGTTTAATTATCAAATTCAGAAGAAGTTCAATTATCAAATTCAGAAGAAACAACTCACTAACAAACTAAAAAGCAAAAGGGCAGCTAGGAATTCCCAATCCCAGCATTAAAATCCAGAGAGAAACAATCCGAAGTAGGCTTGCTACTAAACTTGCGAATTTTCTCATCTGGGTTTTGTGAAAGTCTCCTATGTAACGGGTATGTATCTCTTCCTTTCGCGAAAAGAACGGGGATAGATACCCGTAACATGAATGGGATATATACCCGTTTTGTGAAATTAGAGTGATAGGATGGAGAAACACGAGCAAATACATGGCCTGTTGCGTAAGGTACAGAGGTGTCGTCGTTCCAAAGAAGACCTCAACGCCGGTGAGGCCAAAACCAAACCAAAACAAAAAAAACAATCCCATCACTCCCATGTGTACACAATACTAGTAATAGTTTTGGTAGTATTTTTACAACTTATATTGGCAAAATGAATATCCCCTTTTATACGTTACAATTTTTTAATGGTCGCCCACCCAATTTTGAAATCCTACATGCGCGAATAGGGTTGTTGGGGCATTGGTGTGTGGGTTTGCTTCACTCTTCTCTGCCTCCACAGTTGCTCTGTTTTCATGGAAAGGTTCCAAAGGCTTATATAGATGGAGTTTATCTTGTAATTTTTCCTTTAAAAATAGATGGATTAGTAGGAGAAATATTTCCAACTCGTAGCCTTTTTAACATCTTTTCCCCACTCCACTGTCTTCTTTCCTATTTCAGAATGATGTTATCAAAAAAGAACAAGAACTACTGACACGTGATCCAAGGGGGAAAAAGGTATGCAGGTATATTTGGATCCTGTCCGTTTCTTAATTTGGACCGGAAAAGACAGTCTAAATCTATATCATCCACCGTTGCAATTAATGGTTTTGGTTTACTTAGAGACTCCCACAAGAATTGTCACATTTTGGTCTGTTTCGTCCGGTCCAAGTTTTCGCCTTCAGAGAATCCGAACCCATTGATTTACCTAGAGAGTTATAAATTTATGACACTTTTGGTTTTAGATGCAGATGGATCGAATGGGACAAATCATCTCTGAGGGAGGAGAGGAGATGCCGTCCAGCTCGTTCTTTGAGGGTCTGTCTGATTATGACTAGTACGAAAAATGGTAGAAAACGCAAGGAGGAGAAAGAAAACAAAAAAAAATTCATTATCTGGTGAGCATGAAAATAGTAAAAAGAGCTAAGAGATTATCTTTCTTGTACAGCTTATGGATTTGCCGTTCACAACTTGAGTATGAAAGACAAACTAGACAGTAACACAAAGCATAATGGCGGAAAATCAATTGCGATATAAGACTCGGTTCAGGTTGGTTTACTCTCGGACTCAACTGCCAGAAAAATGGCAGCCGGTTAACTTCAGCCTGAACAGCTTCACCTATCCACCTTAGAAACTACTCTCGACTCAACAACAACATCAGAACCCTTGTAGTCCCCAATCATTGGGGGTATGAGCGGATGAAGATTTGAGACAGACCTAACCTTTGGCAATATGCATAAAGTGACTGCTCTAAGAATACCACTGAAACAGTGGCCCCCTCTACCTGTTTTGCTGTGAAACCACGCCCCCAAATCAAAGCCAAATGGCATCAGAGATGGCATGTCTAGAGATTCAATTCAATTTTTGTGCACATTACCATGCTTCCTTCATTGATAGTCCAAAGCATCGATATGCTCAATAAAAACTACTCTCGACTATTTCTTCAAAATCGGAACCTTAGAAAAGAACCACCATGCAAATTCGATTCAGAAAATCAACATTTATGGATCACCAGCTTCAATAGCATCATATTAGCAACTAGAGGTGTGCCTGGGTCGGGCGGGGCGGGTTTGATCCCGAACCCTAACCGAACAAGTGGTAATAACTGTCCGCGAGTCCAATTTTTTACGTCGCGTCGGGTCCGACCAAAAACCAAATTATTCTTTGTTGTTTGGTCGGGTCGGGTAAGAAACACACCAGTCCAAACCCCAAACCAAAATCTAATTTTGTTACAGAAAGTGAACCTGTACCCGACCGAACCACATGTTCGATCCCGCCCGAGACCCTTCGGGTTGGGTCGGGTCTGCAGGTGGACAGGTTTTTTGCACATGCCTATTAAAAAACCAAAAAGATCATCAGCATTAAACAGAAACAGCAGTTCGTAACCAAACATCAACACTGCTAGAGAATCCCCCATTGCTTGGGTGCAACAACTGGGTTATCGTGTTGATCTAATGTCGACTCTCCACCTAATAGTCATAAGCTTTTAGATTGAATACAGCATTTCTCCATGGTATCAGAGACAAGCATGTTTCGGCCTACATCTAAAACTCTATCCTCTTTTTCATTTTTCTGATGTGGCAAAATGTTTGTTCGATTAGACAAGTCAAAAAACCAAACCCCTTACTACCCCTTTTTGTTTTGAATCAAAGTAACAATTCGAAAAGTCAAACGTCAAGGAAAACACCATGTTGAGCATTCGTTTTGTTTTATGTTTTCATTTTGCAGAGAACACCCAAAACTTGTTCCGTAAATTCTCGGACAAAATCATCACTGTAACGATCGTGTACATTTCATTGTTTTTGAGAACTGAAACACGAAAAACAAATCAGACCCTACCCAGTTCCTGTTGCGCTGCTACAAATGATCAACCATACCCTGCACAACTCCAGCAACCTGATTAACTGCAGAAGCCTAAAGAGTGCTCTCACTTGACTACCTAACCTAATACCTTGAACACTTCAATGGCAAACAGTATGGCACATCACTCCATAATATTCCATCTACAATGTTTTCTCCACTTTATGCAAATATTTTTAGGTAAACTGCATGCTCTGGAGAAGAAACTTCTTGTTGAGTAGCACTGATACCAGTAGAACTTGAATTTTCACTGAATTCTTAATTCTGGTTTCATAAATGGTATTCTTGTAGTACATATTTATATGTCCATGCATATGTTCTGCTATTTCTTTAAGCCGCGATTTATAATTCAAGATCAGTTCAAATCATTGATATTTTTGTATGTTATGCTAAAATGCTTTCTCTGCTTGATGGGAAGTCTTAACAAGAAAATTCCAAGCTCTCGATACTGAATTCTTAATTTGGGTTCATGCACATGTTCTGCTATTTCTTTCATACTGATTTAATACCAATTCAAATCCAACATATTGGTACATACTCTGATACCGATAAGTCTATTGACCTTGATTTTCTTCTTCTTCCAGAGGAGCTTAACTTCTAATCTACAACACCTCTAACTATTCATCGTAAGTACATGCTTTTCAGTGAAAAAATATAAACACCACAAAAGAAAAAAACTCTTAAGGAAGCACTATCAATTGGCAGGTCAATAACTGAATCATTCGCCATAAGAATATCACTTTATCAGTTAATCAGAAAAAGAAAAACATAGGAATTGTCACATCAAGCATGAAAACATGGCATGCTAATGTATTGTTAACAGCATGGAATTTAAACAATATAGGCCTCAGGCAGCGATCATAAAGATCTAGGAGGTTTCTCCAACACTGCAGAAAGAAAGACTTCATCCTTAGATTTAGGGGAAAGAGCCCACTTGTGTTTCTTGTACCTGAACTGCAGGAACATGTACATGTAATCATCCAGATCCTTTCTGCTGCAGAAGAAGCGGTCAACCCATAACAACCCTCCTGGCCTTAAAACCCGGTCCCAATCAAATAAGATAAAATCCATCAATTGCAAGTCGATCCACCCGTCCATAAACCCCGTTGTATGAATCAAGTCCAACGTGTTGTCAAAAAACGGGAGACGTTGATTCAGTGTCATATACAGAGGAACCAAGCCTCTAAGCGCAATCGTCTCACTGAAAGGAGCCCCTAGGTTTAGAGCGGTTGAGACGATTGTAACATTTTGTTCTCTCATCCGTGCAGCAAATGTCCCCGTTCCAATACCAAAATCCAGCCCTATCCTTATCTCCCCAGGCTTAATTGCCAAAACATCTTTGATTAGGACATCAACTGGCAAGGTAGCATTTCCCACCCATTTGAGCTTTTCTTTATCCATTTCAAAACATCCGGTGCACTTGATAAACCCCCTCTTTGGGTTCTTACTGGATAAGCACTCGAAATTTCTACACTTGTAATTGGCCCACCGGACATTTCCTCCATCCGGAAGCTTCCATAGGGACTCATTTATGGGGTAAGGCTTTTTGTAGAGCTTAGAAGCCCGGGTCAAGCACCGCCTTCTGGGCACCGGATCACACCCGTTAATCATAAGCTTCTGGGCAAGGGGCCAGTCATCTTTACAGTAAGATCCAATATCATAGTCCATGTACTCTTCCAATTCTTTCTTCAACAAGATGCACGAATGCCCTATTGTGTTGTATACCCTTTCTATTCCATATATATTGACATTCCCATTTTTGTTCTCTTTTGGAGTTATATACTTCCGAATCTCCTCAACCACAAAAGAATTAATCAAAGGCTCCTCCTTGAGCGTCGAATTTCTAATTCCTTCAACTTTAGGCAGCCGAATTTGTCTCAGACCAATATGAGCACTGTAAAGAGGTTGAATCACCTCCTCCTCTAGGAACTTCTTGTACTCTGATCTAGGAATGTCAGCTTTAGCCAAATCCTTGTTCTTTTCCATTTGTCGCACAACTGATTCGAGCTTTTCTTGCAAATTAGCCATCTTATCAAGTACTTCCCCAACCCGAGCAGACAGTGCATTTATATCAAAACCACTAACATCCTTCGTGCCATAAAAATGGCGGCAAATATCACCGTCATTTGACAAAAAACCCGCAGAGTAGAATCTAAAGAGACTCAAGGTGCTTACAATTATAACAAGCACTCCCAACAAAAGCTGAAGGCAGCCAAGGCAGCCCATCGTCTTCCCTAATCTACCTTTTGGGACACTGGGACGCGGACGACTCATCATTTAGAACTTGAATCGTACCCAATTTTCTCTTCTTTTTTTCTCCAAATCCTCAAGATTTCAACTTAATCAAACTCAAACTCCCACGGGTTCCCCAAAACAAATCGTAAAAGATTTCTACTAGAGTCTTGGCAACAGCTCACGTCGCGCCAATTCCCACGAAATTGAAATTCTTGCTGAATCTGAAGTAATACAACATAACACCACTCTATATTTAATATTATTAATAAACCTAGAGATTCAACTCAATAAAAGTAAACTCTTATGGGTTTCCCCCTGATAGCAGATAAGGCAGGTAATACAAAATAGGGATTACACAATATGAATGATCGAAAGATTGCTTTTCGAGCTCCTAACAATAGGAGTCCTGGACTAGTTTTTGTAAAAAATCTATATTCTTGACTCAAAAACACTCAACCTGCACAATTGCACAACATAGAGCGATTCTTTATTTTGGTAAGTAATTTTAAAATGGGCAAAGTCCACTTTGATCCCTTGTGGTTATCGTCATGTGTGAATACCCTTCTCATAGTTCAGAACTGACCATATAACCTGCCTGTGATTTTGAAAATGTGCGGATAGACCCCCTGCCATCATGTTTTCTATTCATATTAACAGATACAATATTAAAAGACCAATATACATTTATCATGTTCTTTGATTCTTCTTCTTTTTTAAATCTAACCACACCATCTTTTATACCAAAAATTGAATCCAAACTGTTAATATTGTAAATTTTGACAAGTATGACATCTATGCCAAAATTCAAGTCAATTAAAAAATGAAAAGCTCATGGTCGAATCAATTTTGTTATGAAATTAAAATTTCAAATTTGAATTTACTAAAATTAGATCACTGGGTTATTGATACCTGATCGAGATAATTTTTTACAGAGATACTATATTTTTTATTTACTATAATACATTATGAACGACTCAGATTACATTCTGAAGGCGTATGAGATACACCTCTGTTAATATAGATGAAAAACATGACAGCACGGGTCTATCAGCACATTTTCAAAACCACAGGTATGTTATGTGGTTAATTTTGAATCATGAGAGGGTATCCGCATATGACGATAACCACAGAGGGTCAGAATGGACTTTGCCCTTTTAAAATCAAGATTCCTATAAAATTTAGTGTTTTTTGCAGGATGAGTGTATAGGGAAAAGAAAAAAAATTCTAGTGAAAAAGTTAGTGACGTAGGTCCCACAACTTATGCACACTGAGAAAATATAGCAACATAGAGATTATGAATCTAAAGTAATTCAACAGATGCGAGCAACTCTGAAGATAAGTAGAAGATTTGAAGCTTACCCATTTGAGAAAATCCCCCAATATCTTGAAATCATGATTTGGGACTCCAAAATCAGCCACTGATAAAGCTCAAAACAAGGGTTTGATTTACATATGAAATCTTGGAAAATCCCGAATGGGTATTTGAAACCTTAACAATGTGACGAGGCCTTGCTTGAAACTGCTGAAAGTATGAAGCTTTAGAGCTGGAAAAACGTGAACTTGAATCCCTGTCGCAAAAAACTTCTGAAATCCCAAGTGGGATAACAAGTTGAAGAGACGGAGAAAGGCGAGAACCTCGTGAAGGAAACCCAGAAACAGCTCGAGAATGGAGCACTAGTGGAGTTGTATTATATTCATGCAACCGTTGACTCTGAGGATGGTGGTTGGTTGGGTTCTCCATGGCAGCACGAAGTGCGGCGGGTTTTTGAAAGGATTGACCGTTAAAGACGCATTTTGGAAGGAATCGGAGAAGAGTAGAATGAGAAATTTTTGAGTCACGTAGTGTCCGCTCATCACATTCGAGCCATCCAATGTAATTTTAGACGATGCAGATTTGGAAAGAGAAAGAGGAGAGGTGAGAGAAGAAAGAATTAAGCCATCCAAAAATGCATCGAACGGCTCGGAAATGCCGAGCGGACACCACGTCAAATTTACCTGCAACTTCATGAAGTTCAAACATTGGTTGGGGGAGAAGAATTATTTACATGGCATTCCCAAATTAAATGACCATTTTGCCCTTATTGTGGATGCGAGTCTAACACAAAAATAAGAAGCAACTTCATAAAGTTCTTACAGCCGTGCTACAGTTCCCGACCAAAGGGATTCCGACGGCTTGCCGGGCCCACTCCTGCCACCGGACGGCTAATCCAAGTCTTTCAAAAAATTTGCATACAAAAAAATAGAGTGTTTGGATCGGCCACCTGCATACATTGGATGTTGTTGATTCTCGCATAGGTTCACTCGGTTTTTTTTTTTAGAATTTTTGGTCCATGAAACGATTACTCTTTAACTTGTCATTTCTCTTTGACGTATAAGGGCGAAACGATTGCATTTAAAAGGGTGAAACAATATGAGAATTTCCCGTTTTCGTCATTTTAAAGGGACTTGCCGTGTTTATGTGATTTTGATACTTGGGAGTTGGGACCATCAAAGTGGTAAATAACGCCAATGAGCCACTGACTACTACGATTTTCTCTTCTTGGAATCTTATCATTCTTCATTTTAATTACACACAAAAAAATCAATCATTCTATAATCACGCACAGATTTGTATATATGTGAAACAATGCTCCGGGTTCACATATATCGAACGATTATGGATCCAAATCATCCAATTTAATCAGGAATTGTGTTTTAGTCGAAGTTGTGTTTCCAAACTTTTTGGTATGTGCATGCACTTGTATATGACACTACTAACTAGTATGCATCGGTATTCGGACATATGCACAAATGTATGTCCATAGCGTTTTTGTTTTTTATTTTGAACTGACATGTCACGTTGAACGCATCCACAATGGATGTGGGGGTGGATAATTTATTTAAGTCGATTTTTTTAATAGATCTTGTTAATTTGACGCTAGTTTTTTTTTTTAAGTATTTCTTTGTCTCGATTAAAGAAATTGGACAAGTAATATGAAATTTAAAAGTACTCTGTTTCTTAGGTCCTAAAATCCGGACCTAAGTAATATAATCACAAGCCGATAAAACCATTCCCAAGACTGTTACTTCAAACAAAAGGATGGCAACCACCGAGGTGGTAGCTCAGTTGGTGGGGATGATCACCCCCCTTAACGCATGCAAGAGTTTGAGTCTCGATAGGTGCTTGAACCTCGTTTATGGATTAAAGGGAGGGATCTTACACCAGCTATATATTAGGTGGTGCCGTGATGACGGTCCGTCCTTCCAGTTGGTAATTGTGGCTCGAACCGGATATTCCATTAGCGGGTAGGGAGCCCCTATGGTCATGCCCAAAGGAGGTTGTTACGCTAGTTGTCTCCACCCACCCTTTTTGATTATCAAAAACCAGAAGGATGGCCTTTTTTAGATTTACATTCATACGGCTAACTATCTAGCATCTTCCATGTTCGATGCACAAAGACGGGAAAAAATATCTATGAGAACCTTTTTTTTTGTCCTATACATCAGTGGATCAACGCGTATGGCTCTTAGAATTTACTCCATTTTCTTGCAAAATAATTTAAAAAATTCAAAGAAATGAATAAAAAAGACATGTTTCAAAGAGTATTTGTTATGTTATTGATCAAACTTAGTTTCCTTTTCAAGCAAACTAAAGTATATATTTTACATTGTGTAAAAAGTATAGAATAATAATGAATAAAAAGATGAAAAATGAGAAAATTTCATGGAGGAGAGAGAGTTTCGGAAAGAGTTTCGTTTTATTTTGTGTAACTACATTTTGATAGTATATACTAGTAGGACTTGGGGGGGCTAAAGGGACAGCAGCGTGCTGTCCCGGCCGAGGGGGCCATGCTCCGATCTTGGTAGAGCTCGTCGAGTTGAACGAGTATGCAAAAAATCAATTTGATCAGATATCTTTAAGTGTCTGATTGGAACACATATAACTTGCCAACAATGGGTTCTAGTAGATTTGATCCGGTGTTTCGGATCCATTCTTTTCAAGACAAAAAGGTTTCGATTAGGCACTTAATGATATCCGATCGAGCTGATTTTTTTACAGATTTGTTCAACTTGACGAGCTCTACAAAGTAAACGTTTCCGATCGTCGGACCAAGACCAAAGCAAGACCCCCTCGACCAGAACAGCATGTTGTTGTCCCTTGAAGGGACAGCAATCCCCCTAAGTCCATACTAGTATAGATAGATTAATGGGGTCATATGTTTTTTCCAAAATTATAAGAGCCTAAAGTGATTACAGGAAAGGGAATAGAGAGATAGTTCACGATTAACACTTGAAGTGGACAGGTAGTGTAAACTCATAGTTAGTAATGTTTTCGCGATGGTTTGTGGAAGGGTAGAAGTTCAAAACGAACTTCTTCTTCTTTTTTGTATCATTGACTTAATTTTGTAACTTCTGAGTTTGAGGTTTTCGACATATAATCAGCCAACTGCGATAGCAATTCAACGGATAGTGTCGTAAGCATAAGGCCTTGATATGGATGATGAATATCTGCAAATAGAGAATCAGAATTTGGTGGAGGGTAACATTTAGAGATGGAGTTATTAATCGGGACCACAGGGACAATGAGTTCTCTTCTCAAATACAGGTCATACTTTCGTATATCAAGCAATTGTTTTGTTTTCTAAACTTTGTTAGTGCTTTGTGATGTAGAGAGATTTGAGGAGAAACCAATTTCACATGTAAAAGGTACAAAGGCTTTTCTGGAATCTGTATTTTTTCAAAAGTGGCGTAAGTTGTCTTTGGGTTTGGCATTCTCCGAAACCATTTTTCCACCATTTTTCAAGTAAAGTCTTGGTATATCCTTTCACCTTGCTTTTATTATAGCATCTCAACGTTGACTGTTATTGTTAAATTGCTTCTGTCATGTTCGGCATCTTCATTTGACCCTTATAAAACCATCTTCGAACCGAAAGACTTAAAGCCACATTTTGGCAAACAGTTGGTGTGTGGAGTTATGGTCTACAGAGTTGTTGATATCGGTGAATGGTGTTATTGGAAGGGGGAACGTGTTTGCAAATTAATCAAAGGTACATTTTGTCAAACAGTTTGTGGGCGAAATTGTGGTCTGCAGAGTTATCGACATAAGTGAGGCAGCAAGGAAAGCAGGGAGGAAAGGTGAATGCTTGCCTTACCTGTCTTCAACTTCTGTTGGGATGCACTTGAGTTCTCTCCAATATGTTGTTGTAGTTGGAGCCTTGGTCGTGGGCTGGCGACGGTGGTTGTGAAGAACATGGGCTGACGAAGGGAGGCTGAAATCGTTGGTGTTTTGCATTGTAACGGTTGGGAAGAGGTGTGGGGTGGGGTGGGGTGGGGGAGAGATTACTTGTAAGGGTGAGGAGAGGCGTTTGTGGTTTTGTTTGGTAAGATCGTTGGGGTGTTGCATTGTAACGGTTGGGAAGATGTGTCAGATGGGGTAGAGATTACTTGCAATTGAAAGGGGCATTTGTGGATAAGAAAAAGTAGAAAACATCTTCGTATATTTAAAAGAAGTAATATAGATATATAAATTCCACGTCAAAGGCCCTGAAATTTTATTGCTCAAGAATACTATTGATTCATTCATAACAAAAAGCCTAAACAACCCATGACTTTTCTTTAGCATGCATTGATATTGCGTTTATACTCTGTCTCGGTATCCACAGAAATATAAGATAAAAGAGAGTGTCAGAACACCACGCGGCAGTGCCTCATCAGCACGCAGGATTTTTTTTCTGAGAAATCCATCAATATGATAGTTTAGCGATATTATTAAAAGAAGGCAATAAAACAAGGAACTTGCCTTAAAGAGAGTAATTATTTTAGAGTCATGATGCCCAAGCTAATACACTCTTATCCACCGTACAATATTATGTACCGATGCTCCAAGACCATGAAATAATTTTCCTCTTAAAAACACCTTTGTGAATTGTGGTCCTATCCTATCTCATCTTAAAGGTGAATAACCTTTTTTTTCTTCTTTTGTTTGAACTTAAATGTGAAAAGTATCCTATGCAGTTACACATACCTACATTCATGACCCAACCTCCACGTATATAGTTCCACGTCAAGCAGTCCTGAATTCTTTTGTACAAAAATGCCCTCATCCATAACTAAATGCCTAAACAGCCCTTATTTAGTTTGACCTGCCACCCTATGATCTATGGCTTGGATGTACTCCATTTGTTCCCATTTTTCAGTCTCACGTTCTGTCCTAACCAGATAGAAAATTAATTGGTAATGCTTTTCAATTGATAAGGCTTTTTATATGCAATATGAATTTTGTTTAACAAATCTTAATTAGTTTTTTTAAACAAATTTTTTAAAATTACCTAAAATATTATAGATCATAAGATTTAATCAATTAAAAAATTGCACGAACTTCTAAAAAAAACTAAAAAATTAAGACGGATGGAGTATAAGAAGTGGACCCCACCTCAGCCTAAATATGGATATACACATTTTGTTGAAACAAGTGTACATAGGATTAGCCAACGAGGGTTGTCTTTACTAGCTAGAGGATTGCTCCCTCGCTAGAAGTGTGAGTTCGATTATTGGAGGTAAGCCAATCAATTGGGAGGTGAAAAGTCCATGTTTGTAACTTTATGGGTGCGTTCAGTGGTTCTCCTCCTAACTGCTTTCAAATGCTTTATGTAAATGTTGATCGCCTACGGCCGACCGTAGGTGGATTAGTCTAATTCCGTTTGAGTGTTGGGATACCTCCAATATTGTTTTAAAAAAAATATTTTGTATACCAAATTATGTGAATTCATTTTGAAGTTTTACACAAATAATTTGAGCCGTTCAATTTGTTTACGAAAATTTTTTAATGATCCTTGTGAAAACATCATGTCAATATATAACTGGTAAAAGTTGATTTTTTGTCCTTGCGAGTTCAAGAATAAAAAATTGAATAAATTGATCAAATTTTTACCAATATTACTACAAAAATACTTTAAAATATATTTTAAATAAATTTAAAGACTTGAATCACATGACATGAGACTTCCGGATGAGAGTATATGACATTGCTCTCTTTCTTTTCTTTCTTATAGATATAGAAAAAGCGACTTCTGTTTTCGATTTTCTGATTTTCTCTTCGTCTCTCTCACTCTCTCTCTCTCTCTCTGAAGCCCCGCGGAATTCAAGCATTCTAAGCATAGGAAGCCGCACTCTTTAACTCTTGTAAACCCGGTAAGTCGGTAACCACGGTTTCACAAGCTCTCTCTCTCTCTCTCTCTGATATTACATATTATGCTCTTCGGTTCTCTCTCTTTCCTTCTTGTTTTCCGAACTGTACAGCAAAAAAGATTGAGAATTGAATAGTCATAACCAAGGGTAACCCATTTGTTCAGGTTCAGGTTTTGTCTTTGACGTGGGTTTGGTTTCTTTAGAGCGATTCTTTGGAGGTGAGGTTGGCCAACTCTTTATTTATTCCCCATTTCATTTAGTAGCATTTGTTTGTTTTGAACGTGATATGACTCAATGTATTGTAGCTCATCCCCTGCACTGTTTTCGTATCCTGCTTTTCCTCTGCATTCGTCGAGTTACGAATTTGATATGATGATCATAGGGCAAAATTGGGTGATA
This sequence comes from Rhododendron mucronatum var. ripense, assembly GCA_019656295.1. Taxonomy (NCBI): domain Eukaryota; kingdom Viridiplantae; phylum Streptophyta; class Magnoliopsida; order Ericales; family Ericaceae; genus Rhododendron; species Rhododendron mucronatum. The sequence continues at coordinate 1,517,736 of BPLT01000022.1, read as the reverse complement.
AATACGCTGCATTCTTGATTGAGTGAGTTGGTTTAGATTATTCTCTTTCAAAAAAACTTGGGTACCAACCCATAGCATACCGATGGTGTAGAGATGGGCAGGGCCCCTCTCCCGGACCCACACTAATGAATCAAGTCGTTCGTTGTTTATATAATAGTCGTACAATTGAAAGTACTTGGTCTAATTGTCTAACTTCTCTTTACAATTAGAATTTATGATCCTTGATTCTGAATGAAAATTGAAAGACTGGACCGAATACTTACCATTATCCGTTTGAGCTTTTTTTTTTTCCTTAAGCTATACAAAAAATTATTTTAAAATATATGAACGAATTGGGTCATTTGTGTGCGGCCTCATACACCCATCTGTGCACAATCAGTACATTGTGGGTTGGTACCCATAGTCGAGTTCATTTTCTTTTCTGTCTTGTTATGACAAGGTCCAGGATTTGGTTGACAATCCTTCGCGTACCTTGTGTCTCTCATCTCAAAACGTAGGTAATTACAGGGCCTCCACCTGGGATGCCAACCTCAAGCAGGAGTGAGGAATGAAGTTCCTCTCCTTTGATTCGTTCTTCTTCTTCTTCTTCTTCTTCTTCTTCTTTTGTTTTGTTTGTTGTGTGTGGTGATATCACGTTTGGCAATTTATGAAGCATGGGTATTAGTTTCATGTATGATAAGGGTACTTTGGTGCCAAAAAAATATCGAGTTGAGCATAACACAGCGAGGTGCGCTCTTAAAAAGAAATAGTTTTTGCAATTTGAAACATGCATTTTTACTACAATTAGAAAATTAAAAGGAAAATTTAATTAAATGGCTTGCTTGAATAAGGATCTAGCATACTAAGTACTAACCGCAGTTAGAGGCTACAAGTAAAGTACAAAGTCAATAGTAAAGAACCTACAAAATAAAGCTTAATTCGAAAAGCATGATGAGCATAAAAGCAAGTATCATCAAGCTAACTTGTACAATCTCCATTCTGCTTTGGTATGTTCTGGGTAATGCCTCCAGGGAGCAGCACTAACTAGGAAAACAATTAGGCACATACGTAGAAGTACCAGGTACCCAACAAGTACCTGGTATGGGTATGAAATGGTTTTGATGCAACCATGCTTCACATAGGTGGTAGTCGATCTTGGTTTCTGGGTTGGTGATCTTTGAGTCTTTGCTTGGATGTGTTCGTCATTCATCCTGTATTGCATGCAACGGTGGCATGTGGGCTTTGTTTCTGGGTTGGTGATCTTTGAGTCTTTGCTTGGATGTGGGGTGTCGCAGAGGATGAGAATATAAATGAAAGGGTGAAATATTTCTTTGAGAAACTATTAGATGAAAAGCATTTAGAAAGCTGAAAGCTGAGGAGGAGAGGAATACAATAATCTTGGTGAAACTACCTAGTACAAGTTTTATCGCCAAATAAGAAAGTTTTGTCCAGAAAAAAAATAGATGTAGAACTTATATTTGGCTTGTTCAAAACCTTCAAGGAGTAAAGAGACGCCCTCAAAATCAATTATCAATTAGTAGAGAGATCGACCAAAGGTCATACACTAGTTTTGAAGGTTATAATTAACTAATGCAGGACAACTTCTCAAATGTGACACATAATTCAAATGTGAAGAGATAAACGAAGGGTCCATAATTTATGGACTGATACTAAACAAAGTGCACTAAATACTAATAGCATAAACAATGTGGCAATCAATCTATTGATTATTGTCCAAAACTATTTATTCAAGAACAAAGCATCCGCGAAAGTTTTGACCCTAATCCTAAGTTTTAGCATTGCATTTTTTACTCCTTACAGCCCCTAATGCGTTCCCAGGTTTTCGGATTAAAAAATACAACAAAAAGGAGAATGTTTCCGAACGTTCTCTTTTTTACATTTGACACTGGTCGAACATGCGTGCGGGAGGCTGGTAGATGTGTTTGTGCTTTAATATAATAATAAAGCACATATCTAGCCGTAACCACTATAGATGTATTTAATTAATGACTCGTATATTGAATTTGTGGGAGAGAGAGAATCATCTAATCATGGTAATAAGAGTGTAAGAGAATCATTTAGGTTTCACGTAGGGTAGATCAACTAAGGATGCACTTTACTTGCAAAGGATGCTAATAGACAGTACAGAGAAAGAAGAAGAGTGTCTCTGCAAAGAACAAATGACTTTGGAATTCAAATAACCATTGATGTCTTGTAGAGAGTGAAACCTCTGTCAGTGCTAACTCCCCACTCAGCTAAGACAGATATATTATGTTGTTGGCAGTATTTAAATTTGGGTGTAGTTTTTAGGATAGCTGTACCCTCCTCTTGTGATATCTAGAGCTTGACATTATTCAACACCTTGGCTCTAGAGTTGTGCCATATTACATTTTCACTAAGGTCATGAGATCTTGTGTATGATCAAAAGAGTAGGCATGTTCACGTATGCACAAAGGTGAGGTCGTTTGCTGGTCGCCATTGTTTGCCAATGTTGCAGCATGAACCTCTGCCTTTCCGTACCCAGTATTCTTTTAGCTTCTCGGTTCTTATTTGGCAGAATTCTGTCTAACTTTGCTCTTTAATTAGCATATTTTTTTCTTGGGCGAGCCGTTCTATTTTTTGTCAAGTCCTTTTATCATACTTAACATTTTTTTGCGGGTCCAGCGAGATATTTTTATATATTGAAACCATCTTGAATAATAGGGATGGCAATGGAAATAATGCTTACGGTTCCATCCATCAGAAAATAAACCAAGTTTGTTTCCTCTTTTTCTTGTACGTTGATATGCAATATACTTCTTGTTTCCTTATTTGTAGTTTGACTAGATTTGTTGGTTATTAAGTGATTAAGTTAAAACTTCGTGACCCTAATTTTGGATAAGTTGTTGTCATTGTCTCGTGTCTTTGATATGGAGTTCTCTCTTTTGGCAGATGGACTCCGGGCAGCTGGATTTCAATGGAAAGTGTGTTGATGGATTTTCATCCGAGCACTTATTCTCTCCAGATTATCCAGGTTTAAGTGGCAAATTTGCAGATCCACAGGTGCTCCCGCGAGTTGGTTCTGCTTACCAGGTGGAAATTCCGCCCATTTTAACAGAATCTGAGAGGCTTCGGCTTCTACAGGACCCAGCTTATACTGAGACGAAGTTAGATGTCTCTCATAATTTTCTAATGGGACTACACATTCCAGTTATGTGGGTTAATAATGAAGGAAATACCCATGAAAATGGAAAAATTGGAGCTATTAGAAGACATGATGATTCCGTCAGTGCAAATGGATCATTGGGATCTAAAAGGGCAAAAAAGCGCCGACTTATTCCAAATAAGAAGGGTTTGAAATCCAAACCATTGGATATTGCATCTGACAATGGTAAAACAAGAAAGTCAGCAAGCAAAAGCTGCTGTTTAGTTCCTGGTTTGCATGGTGATGCATCATGGACTGACGTTGAAGTCCGTGGTTTCCTCCTTTCCATTTACATATTTGAGAAGAATCTTGTTCAGGTGAAGAGATTTGTGGAAACAAAGGAGATGGGGGACATCCTATCCTTCTACTATGGGAAGTTCTATGGATCTTACGAACATAAGAGATATTCAGGTTGTCGGAGGATGATGAAAAGCAGGAAGTGCAAGATTGGGCAGAGAATTTGTACAGGATGGAGGCAACAGGAGCTGTTATCTCGTTTGCTTCCCCATGTCTCTGAGGAGGCAAAAAGTAACTTGGTGCAGGTATTTTATGCTTAAGCTACACATGTGACATCTTAGCTATTTGGAACTATGCTTATTTGATCAATGCTGGCGTATGTTTCCCATACCCTGCTGGAATTTAGTCCTGTTTAGTTTGTTATGGGATCCGGACAAGGATGTAATGCCATTAATGTTATATGCTAAAATGTGTCATTATACTCTTATTTAGCCATCTAAGGATGTTCTGCTACTCTTATGTTGCTTCTTCGTTCTAAACTCCAAATGTTCTCACGTCCCATCCCAGATGCTATATTATCCCCAGCCCTGCATTTAGCACCCTTCTTATGTGCTTCGGTAGCCTATTTCAAAAGAAAAAGGAGAAATTTCTGTCATAGCCTAGGTTTCCACGAATGGTATTTTCCTGAAGATGAAGTTTAACTTCTCATATCACTCCTCTTTTCAGGTACTGTACCATCTCTTTTCTAAAATTGTTGACATATCTCTCCCATTTTATCGTAGGAAGGAAAATAAAGGTGCACTAACTTTGAATGTTCAAATCCTTCTACACACCCATTATATGCTGTTTTCTCAGGATGAAGTTTAGTCTGATTGCCCTCCAGACTATATTTAATTCAATGCTAGCTGCTAAAGTCTCTGGACCTTTTTTGAAAATGAAGTTCTCCCTAACTACAGTATTCTCAATTTAATGCATGCAAATGGATACGTGTTATGAAGAAGTATTAACTTCAGTGTTATGCCTGCTGTTCTGGTTTTCATATTGCTCATTCTCAGGTCTCCAAGGCATTTGCAGAAGGAAGAATTGCACTTGAAGATTACATACATACTTTAAAGACTCTTGTGGGTACTCCCACTCTCATAGAAGCTGTAAGAATTGGGAAGGGGAAGGAAGATCTCACAAACCTTTCGATGGAGCCCACTAGAAACGACCAACTGTTTAGCATCCAGCCTGAAATACCAGCTGGCAAAGCATGGTCCTCCCTAACTTCTAATGACATAATTAAGTTTCTAACCGGAGACTTCCGATTGAGCAAAGCTCGATCAAATGACATCTTCTGGGAAGCTGTTTGGCCTCGTTTGCTAGGGAGAGGATGGCATTCTGAGCAGCCGAAGAATCATTTTTGCTATGGTTCTAAACATCAGGTGGTTTTTCTTACACCTGGTGTTAAGAAATTCTCAAGAAGAAAACTCGTTAAAGGAGACCACTACTTCGATTCCGTGAGTGATGTTTTGAGCAAAGTTGCATCAGATCCAGTTCTTATAGAGCTTGAGGCTGAAACAGAGTCCATAGTGGAAAACAACACAGATGATCGTCAACCACGTTGTTACCTTAAACCCAGAGTTTCTTCTTGTAGTTCAAATCCTGCAACGTATACAATTGTTGATACAAGTTTGAGCTGTGCAGTAAAATCACTGAAGGTGACAGGGTTGCTAATTATACCTGATGACACTAAAAACACTTCGAGCTTGAATATTCACTCAAAAGAAGCAGAGGGTAATTGCTCGCGGAATTTTTCGATGGACGAGCCACAATCTGCTGATATGTTACCTAAGGGACGCAAGCAAAATTTTTGCGATCAGGGTAAGTGTATAGTTGAGTATAGCAGTGCAAACCAAAGGATGCCAATCAATGGTACCGAATATGCCAAACATTGGATACAAGACCACCATTATCAAGACACTGATTTGTCTAATTTTGAGCAGTTAAATAAATTCAACAGGAGAGTGAGACATGGATGTTCAAATTTGCTCCCCCCTCTTATGAAGCGGCGGAAATTGGCTACTTGCGTAGAGGACAAATCTAGCCAAAACAAAGAGAAGCTCCTAGTGACCAATGAATGTAAAGAAGTGAAGCCCAATCTCATGTCAAATTTATCATGTTTGTCAGAAGCTGTTCCTGTCCATGAGAAGGTACAATTGGCTAGGTCTTCACCACAATGCAGTCCAAAAAGGGAGAGCAGTGATGATACAGACTTGTTTCCTAGTAAACGTGAGAAACCTCAATCACCACCCTTGTTTGATCTAAATGAGCCCCCGATTCCTGTAGATGGTGAAAACGGCGAATTTTGCATGATAAAGTTGAACGACAGCTTGCAAAACCCTAATGTACATGTTTTAGGCGCTTCCTCTGACAAATGCAACCTTGTGGAACCTGAAGTTTTGAGTAAATCCACTCATGTCAACGTTGCGGAAAAGCTGCCAGTTGTGAATCCCAGGCGGCAAAGCACAAGAAACCGGCCCTTGACCATGAGAGCATTGGAAGCTCTCGCAAGTGGGTTCCTAGGTACTAAACAGAAGCGAAAAGGCAGAGATAGTGAGATGCAAAGTGAACGAGTATCAACAAGACCTTCCAAGTAGAACTCATATCAGAGCCAGTTTAACTTTAAATCCTGGCAGCTGTAGCCGCTGTTGTTGTGCATAATAAGGAAAGAAATGGGGTGGATGAAGTGTGGAATGGCACCAAATATAGGGTTGGAGATCCTCTTCTTGAAATTGAAAGAAAAGAAGCCCAAGAGCTAGTGGAGGACTTTAAAGCTGCTTCTCATGCAGGAGTTCATAAATCGGCAGCTGCTGGAGTCATTTTAAAATAATGAATCTGCGGAAGACGTGAATTCACGTCTTTCGGCGAATCCGATTGTACCTCTGCCTGCTCCTCAACCTCCAGTACCAGAACCGGGGGCCGTTTCAAAGGAAGTCTAATATCTAATATGTGGGTCATTTGCCTTCTTGCCTATAACTTCCCCTCGAGTGATGTCAACACCCAGTTCCATAATGAAGAGCTAACGGTGATTGCATTCAAGACTTGGGAGATTTCTTTGGATGGTGCCGATAATTATCTTTCTGGTTAGGTGCTGATTGCACCATTTTTTAGTCGATGATTTAATTCCGGTATTGTCTATGAAGAGTTTCTAAAGCAGCACCTATCTTCATGGCAGGGCTCACAGCATGCGAGAGGGTGTTGGCTGATCAAGGCTTTAGCTGACTCCACAGGTGCGCAATGATCTTTTCATCAAACCTTTGCAACTTTAAGGCATCACATAGCAGAATTGACCTCCATTTTTGAAGAAACATAGGTATCTTTTACCTTTTCTCTGTCTTCACCTTCCTTTTCTACCTTTTTTTCCGAGTAGGAAGTGGCTTTCCGTTTCATGATGTTGCCTGTTACAGAAGCGGTTAGACAATTGGCACTTGCTGACCACTTCTGAGGTAAAAGTATGTAGACGAGACAAGATTGCTTTACCCAGCTAATAAGAAGCATGGACAAGTCCATGGGGGTCACGTATCCATGTTCAACATGTGTCGGAGATGCCCAAATATGTGTATAGTTTTTCGGTTACACATTAGTCTCAGACAAGCTGGGGACACGTGGGGGACACGCTGGCAATGTACTGGTGATAGGAGTTAAGGTTTTGGTTTTCTATCAATTCATATGTATGCCAACAACTTATAGTACTTGTACGTTTCCCCACTGTGTCCGGGTCCTAATGTTTGAATTATGACGTCCTCATCTGCTGGTCATGTTCATGTCCCCATGTCTTTTTTTGTGCTTCTTAGTTACCAAGTATGCATCAATCTTCATTTTTGAAATCCTGGTGGTGGAAACTGATATTTTTTTTCTTCTTTAATGTTACTTTGCTCCTATTGTTTAACTTTTCTTTAACAGTTACATAAGAGCATTGGAAGCTCTCGCAAGTGGGTTCCTCCTACGTACTAACCGATGCGAAAAAGACACAGAATGAGATTCAGAGTATACACCTATCTGTTGTGCGCACCAGGACCTCAAACCAAACACGCGCGCGCACACGCACACGAACACGAATCAATCAAGAGAGAAAATTTCATCTATTATTGAATCGAACACAATACTAGATCACAAAAAACTCTCCCGAGGAGGAGCTCCAAAACCAGAGCTCAAGACTCAACTCTCTCTGTTCTCTCTCTCTCTCCCTCACCACGCTCCGTTTGCCACACCGACAAGCGTAAGACACAGCTGAATTTATAAGCCAAACATTGATTTGAGCAACAGCCAAGAATAACAGAAGAATTGAAGATGATGGGTAACTTTTCTTTACAAATGTGTTTCGTGTGGGAAATTGGGCTTGCACACATCCAAACCAAGGCTCCTCGCCAAAGCCTGCAACTGAGCTTCTGATTTCTCTGCTCCTGGACCGCCGACCTAGTAGAAGCACACCAAAATCAAGTCCAATTGTGAGCCAACTCTCACCCTGTCAACACCACCTTCCTGTAGAGCTCCTATCAAAGCCGGTTTAACCGCAAATTGATAACATTTGGAATCCCTTGGATTTGGAAATGGGATCTTTCTTTTGGAAGTAATAATTTGGGACTTTCTATTCTTCAAAGGACTTTTCAATACAGATGGTGGAAAGGGATAAATTTGGAACAAACATTTTCGGAGATTCGGAATGTCAACCAAGAATTAAAGATGCAAATAAAGAAAATGGATAATATGTCCATCAAGAATCCTTTCTTGGAAATTTCAACTCAAATAAGGGCTAAGAATCCTACTTTGTCCGATGATGAAGTAGTAAGTAATCAAAACCATGGACTACATGAAGGTTCAATTTTTGCAGACAGTACAAGTAACCCAAATTACTGCAGCTGACGATAAGTCAATGACATCAGCAAAAAGTAATGAAGAGGATAATAATCCGTTCACATTCTTGGCAGGGGAATCCCAGGACCCCTATGAAGATGATGGGACTACCCAAGCACCAACATTTGATGATTTTTTGGATAGCATGACAGAAATGATGGCAGAACAGCTGTCCTCCCGAAAAGAAAAAGAAAAGCACCAATAATGTTTGCTTTCGGTTAAAGTCTTAATTATGGAGACTTAAAAGACAAAAATCAACAGAAAACTCAATTATGGAGTATTTTCGAGGGCACTCAATAATAGAGTGGTTTTTCAACTTTCGGTGGAGATTCTTGTGTCGACGGGGCCTAGGGTGTACCCGACAAAGGTTTACACCTCAAGTTGTAATAATTTTATTTTACTGTTTAGTCTTTTAGAGTCCTCTATATAAAGAACGCGTTTGTGTTTATAGAATTAGGTTTGGATTTGCCCTCTCTCTCTCTCTCTCAAAACCAAGCACTCTAATCTCTCTTCTCCTCCTGTAATAAAAGTTTCTTTTAATAATAAGGCCAGTTCTCTTCTCTATCGATCTCGATCCTTTGGGTAACTTTTCTTTACAAATGTGTTTAGTGTGGGAAATTGGGCTTGCACGCATCCAAACCAAGGCTCCTCGCCAAAGCCTGCAACTGAGCTTCTGATTTCTCTGCTCCTAGACCGCCGACCTAGTAGAAGCACACCAAAATCAAGTCCAATTGTGAGCCAACTCTCACACTATCAACACCACCTTCCTGTGGAGCTCCTATCAAAGCCGGTTTAACCACAAATCCGGGCGGAAGCACTGCTATCGTGCATGATAAGGAAAGAATTGGGGTGGTTGAAGCTTGGAGTGGCAACAAAAACAGTGCCGGAGATCTTGTTGAAACTGAAAGAAAAGAAGCTCAAGAGCTATTGCAGAACTTTAAAGCTGCTACAACCGATCCCTTAGCGATGCGGGTTGGAGTGAAGAGGGAAAAAAAATTGATTTATTGCTTCATGAAGGGAAAAAGAATGAACAGAGGAAGCAAATGCAAGATGTGATTGTTCTTATCCTTGGAGTTTCAAGAGGAATCTCTAGTTTCAAGATCTTAAACCAATATGCAATTAAACCCCAAGGATTATAAATAAATAAATAAAGAGGCTTGGTATTGAATCAGAAAACAAAAACACAGCCAATGGAGTCTAGATCTATGAAACTGCCCAAAGGAAATGCCTCCAAGAGGTCCTCAACTGGTTGTAATTCTGGTTACCCTACCGAAGAAACGTCATGCAGCGATGTTCGCATCCGGGAGACATCTACTACCCATTGAGTTCACGTTCGATGCTCCTGAAGTGAGGTGCGGTGGCTGAGCAATAGCGCATACATCGTTCATTGCAAACAATTTTCAGCCTCCTGCATATAAATGCTGGAGGGCACAAGGGATCCAGGTTCTTGCCGGATGATGCACTGTTCGTTCAGAGGCGAGTGATTGTAGAGGATGGTCAGGTCGGAGCAGGGATGGCAATCTCGGCCGACCCGTTCGAACCCTCCCCGTTCCCCGTCCGAAAAATCCCCAAACTTCGGGGATTCGTTTGGGGATCGGGTAGGGTATGGGGAATTTTTTAAAAAAAATTCGGGGATCGGGTAGGGGACGGGGATAGGTCTATCCCCGCCCCGAACCCTACCCGTCCCCGTTCCCCGTTCGTTCCCCGCCCCTCCCCGTCCCCGAATCCCCGAAATATATACTTATATATAAAAATAAATAAATATATACTATATTATATATCAGTCCTGTTTTGGTAATGTTGGAAAAACTATGGAACTATGAAAAAATTAGTGCTGGCTGGAATTAACTTAATGTTGGAAAAACAATGTTGTAGATTAACTTATGTGTTGGAATTAGTTATTATGTGCTGAAAATTGATAGTACTTGCTAAAACAGTGAATAACATGTTGTAACGTGCTGAAAATTGGTAGTATATGCTAAAATTGTGAAATACAGGTGTAGGAAATGGAGGTACTATTATGTGCCGCAACTACAAATCCCCGAATCCCCAAATCCCCGAATCCCCGTTTTGGATCCCCGTTCCCCGTTTGGGTCGGGGATGGAGGAAAAAAACAAATCCCCATTGGGGATCGGGTCGGGGATGGGGATGAGGTAGGGGATAATGGGTAGGGGGTGGAGGTAGTACCCCCCGTCCCCGACCCGTCCCCATTGCCATCCCTAGGTCGGAGTTATTGTCCCGAAGAAACATGACTTTGAATAACAAGCTATGGATTCTGTTCTTGGTATCTAGTAAATTGCTTCAAACAATATTGGCAAAATATTCCATTTATTTACATCTTCTTCTCGATAGGTTTTGTTTGCCTTTTGAGTAGGGGGAAAAAATGAAGTCCCATTTCTGCTATTTGTTTCTCAGTCAAAATTTTATAGATAATTATGGGAAATAGTGTTAGCGATTTAACAAGTTGAGCACCACCACCACCTAGCATGGTTGGTTTCTTACTCACCCTTTTAAGGGAGAGCTCTTGAGTTCGAGTCCTAATGGAGAAAATGCTCAACCCCTGTAACTACTACCAACCAATCGCAGGGACGGAGGAAAGTAGGTACAAGTGGGTTCACTTGAGCTCACCCTCTTTGATTTCTCACAAGTTAATATAAATAGGTTTGAAGTAAAATTGTAAAGCAAACTTATTTCTACTTTCTAGCCAAATAATGCTACAGACACGTCTCTCGGCCACTCCCCAGATACTCCTCTCTCACAAGCAATGGAGCCCGCAAATGTGTGGAACCCACCGGTTGTGAGAGAGGAGTGTCTGGGAAGTGACCGAGAGGGGTGTCCCCAACATTTCTATTTCTAGCCAACTTCTTAATTTAGTTACTCCTGTTTCTTTGGATTAGCAAATAGAAAAAATAATTGCATTGGGATCTAATTTCCACCAACGAAAAGCTTTGGAAGAAAAAAATAATGACTATTACTCCAACTAGGAAGACATTTTAAACACATTTATGTCCACAAAAAAAAAAAAAAAACCGCAAATGAGTAAAAGCATTTTACAGACAAATAGTTTACGCCATGGAGCCTAGAACTCAAACACAAGTAATATGTCTTTGCTTAACCATCTTCTCCAAGTTCTTCGAAACCATGGAAGTCAAATTAGGATCCTCAAACCCGAGCTCTGCTCCAAGCCTGCAGCAAAAATGTTAACAAAGAAGCCTTTTACTAATAACACAACAAACAAAAGGGGGAGACTCACGGCCAGCCCAAGGTATTTGGGGGCTCTAGGCCAAATAGTTAAGTTGGGCCCTATATTTGACCAGTAATAAAAGATAGTAATTTGTATATATAATAATACTCCCTCCGTCCCATAATGTTTGTCTGATCTGCAAAACGAGAGCGTAAAAATAATACAATTTTTGCAAAAAAAAATACAAATTTTTTTTAACAATTCATTAGATATCAATGAGTTTTTGTAATTTATGAAAAAAGTTGAATTTTTTATTGAAAAAAATGCATTATTTTTTAGTCCTCGTTTTGCGAATCGGACAAATATTTTTGGACAAAGGGAGTAATTTTAGTCCACAATATACATCAAAGTTTTCAGAGGCAAAAGCGCAAGGAGAGGTGCTTGACCCTCCATGGGGCGAGACGTAAGCCTTTTGATTTTCTGTTTTTTAAATAATTAAATTAATAAAATTCAAAATACAAAAAATGTGCAGTTCATAAAAGATAGATTAATATAAAAAGATAACATAAAGTAGATTATCAGTTCATGACATTATTACCTTATCAATTAATAACTAATTGAGAAACCCTATAACATCACTTTATTAGTTAACTTTTTATCTTATTAACTTATCATTTTATTAGCTATTAACAGAATACATCAGTTCGTCACTTTAGTAAAGAAAAACAGAGCACAACTGTTTAAAGAAAAACAGAACACAACTGTAGATGATGATCAACTTCAACAAGGCAACAGGGAGATGGGGTTTGAATTAGGAAATTACGAAAATTAAATTAGGAAAATTTCTCTCCTGAGGCTTACGCCTCACCTATCGGGGCGTAAAAGGCGACTGAGGCGTATGCCTCAGTGCACCTAAGGAAATTAGGCGATTGCCTTTGTGGTTCACCGCCCAAATTTTCACGCTCTGAGGCGTTTTGCCATTGCCTAACCGCCCCAACACCCCAAGGCGACCCCAGAAAACGCCTTTGAAAACACTGATATACATAGAAGACACTTCGGTTCTAGTGGCGTTGTGTTTCATTGTGTTCTCTTAGATGCAAGTTCGAAACACAGCAACCACAAATTCCCACACAGAATTCTTTTTTGAAAAATAATTACGAAAAAAAGACTTTTAGGGCAGGATTCGAACTCGACCATGGAGCGTGTACTGAGATCAATCATACTCCCTCCGTCCCTTTTTAAATGTCTTACTTCGTAACTCCAACTTATTAAAAATACATCATCATTATATCTTTCACATCAACTTTTTCATCCCATTTCCTTATTTACCCATCATCATTACACTTTTATTCACTAACTTTTCAAAATGGAATTAACTTTTAGAAACAAAATAAACAATGCACCAACTTTTACCCATTAACTTTACAATATGGACACTTATTTAGGGACAGCCCAAAATGGAATAGTGGACTATAAATAAGGGATGGAGGGAGTACCACTGAACCAACAAAGGTTAATACATTCATGTTGCGAACTACTAATACTTGTACCTATTCCTAACGGAGGCCCCTTTTTGTCGGGGTCCTAGGCGGCAGCCTCTTAGGTCTTACCCTAGGGCCGGCCCTACTTAACACTTGTCAACTTCAATCCTTCACACAGAGAAAAGCAAAGAGCAAAATGAAAGAATCCGTCGTTGGATTAACGAGTTATCAAGGTACGTACCAATGGACCAAAAACCATTGGAAACCCCAAGTAAGAAGTGTTAGTGCTCAAGTTCATCCTCTCCTTTTTCCTATTCGGGGGCGTCGTTTACCTTTTCTATTCGCTCAATAAATCTGTTCAAACAAATCCATGATCCTAAAACATCCTTAATGGTTCTAATGGTTTTCTAGCCTTTAAGCTTGACTCCTAAACCCTGTCACTGGGACGCGAGATCAGTGGTCAAAAGACCATTTCACATGTTCACGTCTCAAGTACAATAAATCATATCAACAAAAAATCTTGAAAAATAACAGAGCATAGAATTAATGTTCCGTTGAATCCTCCGATTCCAAAAGAGATTAGTGAAGGGAGAAGAAAAGGAAGCGGAAAAACAGGAACAGAAAAGTAGTTGTAGTACTCCCTTTGCTCCATATTGGTAATCAACTGTTCTGTATTGGGATGTCCCAAATTATTAGTCCTCATTAAGAAGTCAAACAAGTATTTTGACCTCCACAAACTAACCTTCACAAATGATTCAAAATAATTTCGAAAGAAGAGAATCAATGTCTATGTTAGAAATCTAATCAACTTACATGTTCCCTCAAATCCTCTGAACCTATTTTTTGGGTATCGAGGTTTTATTGCATTTCTAACCAATGGACCGTGTGAGAAATGAGGGATGAAAAATTCTCACATGATCCAACAGCCAGCAAAGCACCGGAATATCAGTATAGGCAAAAAGGGGCATAGACTAGAGAGAATTTGAGTGGACAGTATGGGATACCGATGCTCTGGACTATCAATGAAGGAAGCATGGTAATGTGCACATAAATTGATTTGGGTCTCTAGGCCTGCCCTCTCTGATGCCATTTGGCTTTGGGGGCATGATTCTACAACAAAACGTCTCTGTAGCTCCTGGGTTCTTAGAGGTTTAGGGGAGCCACTGTTTCAGTGGTATTTTGAGAGCAGCCACTTTGTGCATATATTGCAAAAGGTTAGATCTGTCTCCAATCATCCCCCGCCCATACCCCCAATGATTGGCAACTAGATGGGTTATGTTATGTTGTTGTTGATGGGGTTACAAAAATAAGAAAAAAGCGATCAAATGTTGTCAATGATAATACTTTATTGTTAGCTTACCCTTCAAATCTAACATGAATTAGTTTTATAATTCAGCAGCTGTTTCAGCTCAACGGAAGGAAATCTATTTCCCTTACCAAATGACCCGGGATTATCTAAGAGTCTAGAGGGCCTTATTTGCTACCCAATCAAAAAGTGTCAACTCCTATTTCTTACTTCGGGTCAATTTGCAAGTTTCTTTTCCCGGATTAATCTAAAATTGAGGATCTTATACAAGTTCTTTTTCCCAAAGAAGTCCCTCTCCGACGGCCCAACGAGTCATCTACTTTAAAGGTAAATAAATGGAATACACTAAGCAAGAGATCAACTAACCAAGAGAATGACCTAATCATAATTTCTCACAAAGACTCCACACCAAGTTTAGAGCCTAGCTATCTTTTTGCAGTGAACACTTTTCTATTCAGTCTCGACCCAACAAAACCATTTGTAGTCTCTTTCGCCTTTGAGTGGGTACCTCACCTTAATGAGAAAGCTGACCCAACACCACTTTTTCCTCCCTATGAAGCGGACAGGGATGAAGTGCTAGTCTTGATGACACCGATAGCATGACGAGCCAAGGGCTAGCTTGAACATGCCTGGATGGGAAGTGGAACCCCGGCAAGAGTAACGGGTTCGGAAAACAAGGATGCCTACCCACTTCGAGCGAAGAGTTCAGTGTAGCCTCAGCTCAAGAACCGGTGGAACTCGTCCGCCTTATAATAGGACCACCTTATAAGGCGGATAGGTGGTCGATTATGTGTGGCCTATTTGATCTCATCCGTATTCCGATGGAATTGAAGTTCTGTGAGGTTTGACTGTAAAGGTAGTGAACTAATAGTTCTTTGTACCTCCTGTTCTATACAGTCTCCGAGGGCATTCCACCTATCAATAAAAAGATTAAGGTTTTACTTGCTTACTTTGGATCCAGCACTAATTTCTGTACTTCCTTGATTGCTGAACTTGCAGCGTAGAGTGACATCTTTCCGACCTGCATCAAAAACCAATCTAAAGATTTAGTAAATTCATTGCTATTAACAGACCCCTGATGGCAACCAAAGCGGAGAAATGGAAGGAAAGAAAAGGGGATATAGAGGAAGCAAAATCATTAGCAAGAAGAATAAAAAAGGCACTGAGTACTTCTAAGGGAAATTTCCTTCGCCTCACCTCCAACATTTGAAGCTTCGCATCATGGTCGTTGGGAAAACTGCGAATCTCTTCAGCTAGCCTTACAGCCTCATCCAGACTTTCAGGAGATAAAAAGTCCAGCCCCAACTGAACTGTGGACTGCAAATTTTCGAAGGACACAAAAATATTTAACAGAAAGATCTACCAACTACCTTTCACAAGGATAAAGTTTAACACAAACTAATGGACGTGGATTGCTTTTATTCTCTCTTCCTTTTTCGTACTCCAAACTCCGCAAAGCCAACCCCTTATAGAATGTTTGCTGAACTTCCACGCAACATATATGTATGCGTGTGTGTGGATTTCATATGCAAATGCATGTACAGCATACACAAGTTGAAGAGCCATCTTGCATGCTGTATTCGAATTTCAAGCTAGTTTAACAGAGAAATTTTGTATCATTGGCTGATGCAACATCGGGGGTAACCAAACCCATAATTCAACAACCCCCCAAATTCTTTACTTTGAATAGATTTGTATCTTCTATGGTATTTCTTTCTCTTACCACAGTGGTACCATTCAGCAACCATGGTGGAGAAAAACCGTCAAAGGGAGACTATACAAGTTCGGTAGAGACCAATATATAGAAAAAGAGGAGACATTATCTCAGAGAAGAGGAGGGCATCTATATAATTCGAGCTCAATATTGGAGGTCAGTATTTCCAGCATACCATTAATTGACAGCTTTTGGGGAAATATTGTCATTTTGCTTGGTCAACTTGGTGAAACTAAAATCTTCCCAACATAATTTAGAGGGGCAGGGAGGTACCTACAATTCGTCAAACCGTGGATTTCTTTCCTAAACGTAAAATAGTCAGAGGAGGTTAGAGTAATACCAATTGTAAAGGGCAATTGAAGCCTGCTAAAATCTTCTAGTTTTTTGGCAGATAGTACCAGGAATATCCTAGCGTTAGTTTACGAAGTCCCTTCTAAATATCCTGGGAAAAAAAGAATTCAAGGCTTACAATTCCTTCAGAATCTTCCACAGCCCCAATGTACAACATTTCCATCTCCAATCCAACCTCCTGTGAAGGCCGAAATTTCCTATTTGTACCAAGGGAACCACCTAGACTCAATGGCTCCCTTTGTAAAAAAAGAAATCAAGTGCCAAAAAGTAATGCAGTGAGGGGATCAAAACTTATTATTGGACCTGCTGAAAAGCATTGTATTTTCCTGTAAGACATTTACATGTAAAATATATTACACCAGAAAAAAAATTACATTGAAACAAAGGGAGGCTAAAATCTAAGTGAAGGATCTCACAGCATCATTATTATCCTGACATTTAGGTTCAGCCTTCAGGTTGTATGAAAAACACTTGTTCGCCTTGAGAGTGAAAATACCTTTTCCCTTCTTGAAAAGTGCATTCAAGTAGACAAGTGCATATTTGCTGTTAGGGTTAAAAGCGGAGTGGCGAGCCGTGTTAGACCGTCAGGTGACATGGATTTCTAGGAAGATGGATGGAGCGCAGATCTGTGGCTGTAGTCGACAATGGTGGCAGCTTCGGACGGTTCGCTTCAGCCACCGCCGGTTTTCGTTGTTGGGCGAATCTGGTTTTGGGCCTAACGGTGAGAGGTGATTGTCGCTGCCAGAGGTGGTCATCCTAGGTGGAGCTGCTTGCGGTTTTGTGGCGATCGTGGGTCAGTGTACGCCAGTTTGGGTGGTGGGAATCAAGGTTGAAGCTCTTCTTCTGGGCTCTGGGCTCTGGGCTCCGATCTTCTCCAATGGTTCGGTGCTCCAATCAGTTCCTCGTCGTGGTTGCCGATTCGGTGCTGTAGGCCGGTGGCGTGGTGGCTACAGTTGGAGGAGTTTGTGCCGCGGAGGCTGGGTTGCGGCAGGTCTGGAAAGGGGCAGCGCTTTAGGGTTTCTTTTTTATTTTGTCTTTTAGGTTCTAGGCTTGGCCCAATAGGCGTTCTGGGCTTGGCCCAATAGGCGTTCTGGGCTTGGCCCAATAGGCGCTGGCTTGTCCCAATTGGTGTTCCTTGGTTGGCTTCTTGCCAATCTCGGATTTGGGTCCCGGATTCTCAAATGCTCCGTTAGTCTTTGTAACAATTTCAAAGATTATAAAATAAAAAAAAAAATTCGCCAATCAAAAAAAAAAGAAGGAAGCTCAGTGTGAGAGAGAGTGGCAATGGGAAGAGAAAGTAAGGGAGAAGTCCCAAAAGCGTCAAGGTGTCCCTTTAACTTTTAAGGATACAGTGCTACGCTTCATAAAATACGGACCAGACTCCTACTGTACACAATTGTCAGGATCTGTGCAAGCCACTGACCCTGGTAGCGGGTAGAAGATAGTGCCCGCCATTGGTGCCTCGGGAGACCCTCATAGTCCCCATTTGGACTGAGATAGCACCTCATTTTGAGTTCCTGACTATATAGAAATACCTTTAAAAAGTCAGACTACCAGATACAATGCCTGAATTGGTCCCCAATTGCAGCTCAACGTACGAAAGGGAGGGATTGGATGTAATTAGGATAGGGGTTCCCCATGTCTCTGACTCTCCCATATGCTGGCCAGCATGACTGTTCTGGGTAACATGTCACAGGCACGTCATAACACATGAATACCATGTGCAGCAAGAAGCACTCTTCGTGAAATATGATCTTTTACATGAATAGCGTTGACAGCATATGCCATCCTTTTCCAGCAATGCAACCAATACTACTTGTCACATAAATGATCAACGAGCATTCGTCTTTCTATTACCAGGAAAATAGAGAACAAAAAAAGGAACCTCGGAGCAAAGTGTAAGAAAAATAATTCAGCAAAATTCCATGATACCGTGCTCCCAAGTCCTAGTATGTATAAATAATCCCCAAAATTTACTGCATATACCTCCCATCAAAGTAATTAAATGTGTCAAACTTAATGTTCAGTTCACAATCATCTATAGAAGTTACTATGTCATTACACTACATTACTGTACTCACCTGAAGATTCCTAACTTGAAAAGGACATCCAGCAGGGATGAATACAGCTTGCCCTAAATGCTGTTCAAATGACCATGGCTCAACTCCTGAAAAGGAGGACAAACTTTACTTGATATTGGCTCGTCAAAAAACACATTCCAAGAATCACATTTCTATTATCTTTAGTAAAAATCCAGTATCTCTGATTTAATCCCCTGATCCTCGGCCATGTGGACATCAATTAGCTAATGTCATTTTATTCAATATCTTTTACAAGAGACCAAAGAATTGCAGAACTAACTATTTACAGACTGCAACAGGAAGTAAAAAACAAACCATTAATTTTGTAATAAATGCCTAGATCTCAGGGCCCATAGTTTTCTGTGTCACACCTATACGATGCCCTTAAGACTTCTAGAATTCTAAAAAGAGGGGCAGCAGTCCAACATGAAGAATCAAAAATATCCAAATTCTACCTTCTAAACAAAACCTAGAATTTTGCCAACAAAAAAAAAAAAAAAAAAGATCCAACAGAATATTGGATACATGCTGCCTAAATAAAGCAGGTCAGAAAATTAACACTCCAACTTACTGAAAATGCAAGAATCGCTAGTTCCACTTACCAAATTCTTCCTTCAATTGCCTTTTATGATTCCTTGTCAGGAATATTTCTGCATTATGTAAAGAACGTGTTGCCTGGGTCCAAAGAGCACAATCATTGATATGCACCACTACACAAATCTATAACATGGAGTGAGAAGAATCCAGAATTTATGATCATGGAAAAAGTTAATCAAACTCACAAATTCATCTATTGAAGTCTCACTCTTCCCAAAGTCCTTCCAGTGAGCTTTCAAATACTCAATCAGCTTTGAAACATCCTGTCGACGGAAGACATCCCAAACAGCGCCTAGATGAGTCTTTTCAAAGATATCTCCACTAGCTTGGTTCAAGTCTTCACAATTAATAGTTTTCTCTACAAGGGTTTTAGTAGTTTTAATTCCTTCATTGTCGTCGCTTGCATCTAACTTAGCCTCATATTCATTCTCTCTTTCTAGAACACCAAGTGATAGTAAAGGTGACCCTGCTTTATCCAAGCCAATTTGTGGATTTCCTGGTGATTCTTTTGCCCCAACATCTTCAAAGGCTTTCTCTGTCTTCTCAATCTTAGCCCTCTGCCAACCTTTTAGCTTTACTTCATATGTATGCACCAACAGGTATACCTAATCAAAGCAGCAGAGATGGTTACTGAAATTATTCCAAAGGCATATATCAAGATGCCACATCAGAGGGCGAAGTAGACAAACATTCCATAACTGGACTCAGGAGTAATTGGTTAGAGATGGCACGTTTTCAGAGTGTTGCATCCCCACTACACAACTTCCAATTTTGTTTTGTGGTAACACACCAAGGTAGCACTACAATAATTCTTTCCAATATATATAGTTCGTATGCAAAATGGAGATAGTTCATCAAGTACAAAATTCAGCTCCTTGGTGCAATTCCTGTTAGAATTTGTAAGTTTGAAATCCATCACTAGGATAAAACTTCCATGGTTCCGTTAATTCATAGAATTCAAATTTTGTCCTCAAAAAAATACATGACATTCCATTTGCAACCCATTCCTTGTTACCTAAAAATTGTGAATGCTCTTGAACAATATGCGGCGCTACTACTGCTTTAATTTACTGATTAACTCAGAAGAATAAACGCAGACTGCCATCAGGAGGCATATCAAATGTAACGGGATGATTTCGAAACTAACAAACATACTGGTTTATATGATGTAATTATCAAGGGGAGATATTTCTTCAAGGACGATGGAGATAGGTCACATAGAAAGGAGGACAACGAGCTCACCATGTCACGCATGCTGAAATGGAGATGATTCACTGAATCACCTCTGCCAAGTTCATCGTACATCCCATAAGACATAAAAATCTTTGGGCCGACATCATTCTGCAGGGAATAATGAGGCAGTTTCGCAGCAACATTCAGTAGACCCCACTTGGAATGAATGTACTCAAGTAATGGCAATTTACTACTGAAGTCAGGTCTCTGGTACAACAAAAACTCTTCAGAAGCACTGGGAGAAGGCCAATCTTTTAGCTTTAACATTTGTGGCCAACCATTTTGATGAAATCGACCCTCTGAGTATCCTTTGATGAACTGACCTAGCTCAATACTAATCTGCAGCCATATGAAACCACAATAGGCAGATATCAGGGTAATAAGTAAAGAAGACATTAAGGCTCCGTATGTATTTTTTTGATAAGTAAGCAGTTATATTACCAAAAAGACATAAAGGAATGCTGCCCGAATACAAAAGGCCACAAAACAAAAGGGCCCTATACACTTCCATAAGAGTGGAAAAGCTCCAACCAATCTAAAAATTGGTAAGAGAGGGATAGGAGTTTATTGTAAGAACTGGATTTTTAGGCCCTCAGGTGTTATGGGCTTTGCCCTATAGGGTTTTTGGCCTTTGTCCCATTTGGCTGTACTTTCCAACCTTTGGTTGGAATCCCTTTTCCCCTTTAATAAAATGTTACTTTCGCCAATAAAAGAGAGAGAGAGAGAGAGAGAGAGAGAGAGAGAGAGGAATCCCAACTATACAAGCTATTCACAAAAAAACTTTTGACCTTAAACAAAGGCTTTTCAACCCCTTTAAAACATCTAGAATTTCTTTCGCGCCAAATAACCCACATCAAGCAAAGAGGAATCATGGCCCAGACTCGCATCCTTCTCTTTCCCACTCTAGTACCTCTCCAAGCAATTAAGAGTTCCATCACACTCCCTGACAGCGCCCACTTGATACCGAACCAAGAGAACACCAAAGACCACAACTCCCAAGCAAACAGGCAATGAATAAGGAGATGATCAACCATCTCCGAATCCTTCTTGCACATACAATACCAATTCACAATGATTCTCCGTCTTTTAATCAAATTATCGCTAATAAGAATCTTGCCTTGAGCCGCGCACCAAACAAAAAAGCTCACTTTTATCGGTGTTGGAGTTTTCCATATAGCTTGCCAAGGAAAGGATGGATTTCACCTGAAAGGAACCTGAAGTAAAGGTAATCCTGAACTTTAGCTTCTTTGTCACAAGCCAAACGATAGATGTTTATTTGGGAAAGCATCCTCAAACTCACATCCCCACACCACATGTGTTCCCAAAATTTAACCCTTCTTCCATTGCCAACCACCATACTAGTGTTCCTTACAAAAACATCCCACCCCTTCATGATACCTCTCCAAAGTGCCACCCCATAAGGCAATCTCACACGAAGGGAAGACCAACCGCCCCATCCACACCGCTATCATACTTTGCCACTGTAACCTTCCTCCACCATCTCTCCCTTGTGAATCTCCAAAGCCATTTCCGCAACAATGCTTGGTTAAACAATTTTAATCTCCTCACACCCAAGCCTCCTTTTCTAATGGGAACACAAACTGTATCCCAGTTGACTAGATGGTATTTGAACTCTTCCCCCGATCCTTTCCAAAGAAACTCTCTTTGGATTTTCTCTAACCCCTTAGCCACCGAACTCGGAATGACAAACAATGGCATGAAGTGGGCAAATTAGAAAGCAACCTTTTGATTAAAGTAAAACCGACACCTTTAGTGATCTGTTGCCGCTTCGAACCCGCCAACCTTTTTCTGAAATCTTTCCATAATAGGGTCTCATACTGCCTTTGATTTAAAAGAGGAGCCCAACGGTAGGCCCAAATACATCGCCGGAAGCAACGCCACCCTACAACCCAAAATCTAAGCAAGAGCACCAATATCATCAACCGCCCCAACTGGGATCCTCTCGGACTTTCCCAAGTTCACCTTGAGGTCGGACACTGCTTCAAAGCACAAAAAAACACACCGAAGATAGCCCACTTGCGTTGGATCCGCATCGCAAAACAATAAAGTATGTGAGAAACCATCCCCAAACCATCACCCCTTCCCAACTCGAAACCTTGCAAGAATCCACCCAGAACAGTATTTCAAATCAACCTGCAAAGAACCTCCATAACTAAAATGAAAAGAAGCGGAGAGAAAGGATCGCCCTGAAGCAAACCTCTCGAGGTCTGAAAAGGATCTGCCATCAACGAAACCCTCTAAACGTTTCCAACCACAAAACGACAAGAATTTTTTGGAAATGTCCACCCACCCACCAGCTCCACACAACTCTGGAAGCAAAACATACCTAAACCTCCCACTATCCTTCACCTCCAGTTGTAACATGAAAACCTCTACAAGAACAACATGGCGCATCATCAATCTTCAAGCAAAACCCCCGTAACTTCAAGCGAAATCCTTCTCAAAACCTGAAGACGCATCCTCAAGAATTAGGCACAACCAAAGAAGCTCGATCTCTGAAATCCACCCCTCTCGTCGAACCCCTATGCCGTGTTCTGCCGGCCCAAATCTAAAACAGCCCCCCTAACCCTCATCCACTAGTTCCAAAGATTCTGAACCACTGATTTCTGGTGTCTATCCAACATCGAACCGCCTGGAGCTGGACCCTTCTTGCAAAGCAAGATATCCGCTTTTGGTTGTCAAACGCCTGATCACTACCCAATCTGATGAACCATTTATTTGTGTAAAACAAAATAAGATGAAAAATATTCTCCATGCAGAACTCTGTTTACATGAAAATGCTTACATACTTCTCACTTTCGATGTTTGGCTTGGAAAATAATTTTTCCAAAAAAAATTCCGCAGATTGTAGCTTCTTACCATTGGTTGCACTCGCGCCCCCTAGTAGAGCAGATACAAACTTAGAGTCATTCTATTATCATGGCACATGCACATAACACAACACATTCTCTCTCTACTAGTGCTTTCATCCTTAAGTCCTCAGGTCAACACCAAATGTCGGACTCAGGAACCAAATGCTATCTGAGCCATTAAAGTGCTTGAAGGTGGGAGAGATCTAAACAGCAATGGTTGGAATTTGTCCCATATTGGTTAATTGTCACCTCAAAAACTAGTATATGAACCTCAGCGGCCTCTCCACTCATACCAATTGGTTTTGAGTTGGATACTTCAAAAACAACAAATGTTGGCAATAAACAACTTCCCCGAAATAAGCTACTCGATTTGCTGAAAACAATTTACATGTAAATGATTTTGTAAAGTTATTCCCAAACAAACAACAAGAAATAGGTCGATTGTTTTTAGAAAAAAAAAAAATTTATGTTAGAACAAACGGAGCCTGCATATGAACCACAGATAATTAATGAACCATATAAAACGATAACGAAACTAGAACCCTACCTCAGACCGATCTAAGCAATCTATAGCCTTCACAGTTCGGTTATCGTCCTTCATTTTCTCTTCAGTGGTCTCTTGAATTCCTTTCCATATAACCATAGGGTCCCACCCCGACATGCCATCACAAACCTCCTTGACAATTACAGGTTCTCCTTGGCTCCAATGCTTTCTAAACTCTCTAATCCCTTTGGCTTTTATATCATCAGATGTTGAACAGTATAAGAAATTGTCATTGCTGTCCTCTCTATGTGCATATTGGCATAGCCCAGAGTTTAACCCAGTAGTTTCTTGTGGACTAACAACATCATCATTAACCTTACATCCACTAACCATTTCCTCAGAATTTTTCACCAGTTTTGCAACCCAATTCATTTTAAAGATTCTTTTTAAGGTCAACGACAAGCAACCGCAACCGCCATACTCCTTTGGTGGGCAAGGAATACTGGCATTGCTGTTGGCTTTCCAATTTGGAAACTTATCTGATGACTTCAACGTAAGTTTGGATGGTTTAACTTGCTCTGTCACGGTTGTTTTTTGATCAGCTTCCCCATCAATATGATTTTCTGACTCTCCTTTGACACCAAGAATGGATGCTTCCCTAAGATCTTTGCAGCAACTGAGGCACAAATCATAAGAACAATTTGCACAGTGCCGATGATAATCAATAATGGATACCCTACAGCAATCACTGGGAAAAACAAAGAAAAAGCATTAGGGTCCGTTTGATTAGAAAGAAAAAGTTTATAGAAGTTGAAATAAAGTGAAAGAAAGGAAAAAGAAAACAAAAGTTATTTTATTTTGAACATTTAATTAATATGAAATATTTCCAAGAGAAGAATAGGAAAATTGAGTTTTCTTGTTTGAAAAGCATGAAAGTTCGCAAGAGACTTGTGTATTTTACCTAAATTGCCCTGGTTTAATTACAACAAAATTGTAGAAATAATGAAGACATGATGGAAGAAATGAATGCACTTAACTGTGCAGCTAGGATACTTCTGAGGTTTTCGAGGATTCTATCAATAGGTTCGATGGGTGAAAATTGACAATGTTTTAGGCTTTTAGCTTAATCCAATCTGGGATTTGGCAAATACAGCTAGGGAAGGAATTGTGGAATCAATAGATTTAATGGCCAATAGAATAAGGATGCGACTGGGGAAAAAATGAATAAGGAAGGGAGAACGGATAAAAATGGAGCCGATTCATTAGTTCCTCATTTTCACGGGAAAGAATAATTTCCCTGCATATTTTGTGGCAAAAAAAGCTACTCCCTCTGGTCCACTTTACCATAACGTTTTTTATAGGCAATATGGATCCTGATAGATCTCAATTAGTTCTATTAAACAAAATTTTCGAAATCTTATAAAACATTATAAATTGTAAGATATAGACAATTTTTGAAGGGCACGTGCGTCGAAAACGTACCATGATCAATATTGAATGGATGGAGTATGTTACAAGGCTTAAGAGGATTGTACAGGAAAAATTACTTTCTTGCTAAGTGACAACCAAAAAATTGTCTTAAATTTTCTATAATTTTCTTACTAATCAAACAGACCCTTAGTACAAACATTAGATCCTAAATGCACATGGTTGTTCTATACCTCTAACAACTTAACCCCACCAACAAGGCATGAATCAATTGGATCCTAACTATTAGAACTTGTCCCACATTGGGTAAATATAACCTCCAAAACTAGTATATGAGCCTGGGCGGCCTCTCCACTCATAGCCAACTAATTTTGCGTTGGATGTTTTAACATGGTATCAACGCTAGTTTTTCAAAGGCTTTGAAGAAAATTCTCTTGATTGATTGCCGTTGATTGTGTCTTAAGTGCACCTTGATTCATTATTAGTAGTGATCCTTGTGTCATAGGTCCGTTGTTCACGTTTCCATGTGCAAGTACAGGGTCGCACGTGCATGGGAGTGTTAAAACTTGTCCCATGTTGAGTAATTATAACATTCAAAACAAATATATGAGCCTGGGCAGCCTCTTTCACTCGTTGCCCATTGGTTTTGAGTTGGATGAGTTAACGCTAATTCATCGTGAAGAGTCATGATCAAAAGAAACCAAAACAAAACAAAATTTAAGATCATACTGATCAAGAAAACCAAGAGCTCATAGGTAAACACACATACTATGTATCAGATTCAAATTGTATAAAAAAAAAACAAAAAACAAATTCAAATTATCAAGCGTACCAGCACATCTGTTCATCTGCATTCAACTTGGTCCTGGGAAGGTCTATTTCATTTCCTGGAGAAGCAAGTAAATGGTCACTTCACTATGTATCTCAAATGTTAAAAACTTTAGGGCCCATTTGTTTGACTGGAGTAATAGTGAAGGGATATAAAATCCCATATGATATGTAACCCACCGGACTAAACATTGATGAGATTAATAATAATGCATTCTTCATAGTGTATTATACTAGAGGCCGGGGCACACGCATCGTGTGCAAGTCAAATTTTGACAAAATTTGCAAAAATGCTTCCCACATATTGTTTGATCGAATTTTTATAAATTTTGTCAAAATTTGACTTTGCACATGCAATGCGTGTGCCCAGCCTTTAGTTAAAGTTAAAAAGAACAGTTTTGCCTAAATCTGTACTATTTTTTCTAATTTTTGCTATGTGAAAAAGTGGGGAAAAAAAAATCTTTGAGAGTGACTTTAGGAGTACAAGTTTCAATTGTGACGGTAAACTACATCTTTGAGATTGACTTTTTGTTTTAATTTCCTATTTTTGTTCTTATGTGTGGGCTCTGCAATTTGTACAAAAATAGATGGACTGTTTTACTCCGCATTTAGAAATAGTGGGATGAATAACGAATATGCATTTTCTGTGGAAGCAGATTACTGATATTCTGGAGTATATATCCATGAGGTCGTTAATATCAGTGCATCACATGACATGGGATTTTTGTATCAGTTTGATTTTGACTTCCTCTGGTAGAAAGGGAAAATTAATTCTCATAACTCTTAAAAATCCAACTCTCCGATGTGAATTAGGTTTGCAAGGCTTATAACTTACAAGGAAAAAAAAAAAAATCAAAGTTGTTTTAAAATGGGGAGTGATTTTCGCACTTCTCAAATTGTTAACCGCACTCCCAAAGGGAGTACGAAAATCAATGTGTGGTGTTTTTGGAGTTGATTTTCGCACTCCCCAAATTGTTAACTTTGGGGAGTGCAAAAATCAATATCCTTGGGAGTGCAATTAACAATTTGACGAGTGCGAAAATCACTCCACAAAAATTACTAAAAATTCATCTCCAAAAACACAACATACCGCGACACAACCTTAATTTTAGAGAAAGAGAGGGATTAAGAGAGAAGGAGAGAGATTTGTTCTTACTACTTGTCATTAAAATTGGTAGAAGGGAGGAAAATAGAAGAGAAAGTGTAGAAGAACAATAGCTATAAACATATCATGATGATGCCTACACAGACAGGATGATGAATGCCTATCAATGCTATAAAGTAATTAAAAAAAACTAATTGAATGAAAAACGTGAAGGGAAAAAAAGGGTAATGCTTACTTGCATTCTTGTACTAATAGATTCTCTTGGATCTTTTATTTTTTTTGATAGACTTGGGGTAATAGATCATCTCTTCGACTTTATTTTTTTTGGGACTGGATGTACAAAACTTTTGGCAGCCATGGATTTGCATGGTTTGCTCAATAGAAGACAGAAAACTTATTAGAGCAGTGTAACTGCAGTACTGACATGTATACATGGGGCATTGTGTCCGGCTATTTTACCTTTTTGGCCTTATAGTTACTTAGGTGGAGAAGTTTATTTATTTTATGGGTGGCAATTTAGGAAGATGAAAGTGTGAGCCAGCCTCAAAGGGGAGTCCCCAAAAGGGGCTCTCCCTTTATATATTAGAATTAGAATAGATAGATATTCCTTTCTTCGAGGAGTTCTACACCCCAATGCATATTTAACCCTAGCCGTAAAAGTCTCAACTAAATCAGATTGTTCGCTTGAATTAATAGTTCAATCTGATGCTCAAATCCTGACAAACATGAATTCTTATATGCCATCAAAAAAATTCAAAAGCTTCTTACCTCGAAGCTTTCTTTCCAGCTCTACTTCAAAGCACTGTTGATGATGAATCTGCTTCACAACAGGAAGGACAGATGACAAAAGGCAATGAAGATATTGTAACTTGTCCTGGACAGGTATCTCCCTTATACGTGCCTGTTACAGAGCACAATTTTACGATGCTACTTCAAAAAAATAATAAAAATTCAAGGATGCATCAAACAAGTTAGATATGTTTATATTCGCAACATTAAAGAGGTTAGCAATGAATTTACGTGAATACCATGGCAGAATAAAAGAATACCTTGACCAAATTATCTCCTCGTAAGCAAACCTTGCAATTACAAGTACCACGACATGCAGGACAAATCCTCTGGATCTCTTCTAACGGAATATCGGAGTACCTGCCAAAAGAATCACATGGTCACCAAACAAGCAATTCGAGAATTATGTTTTTGCCAGCGGTGTCAATCTCACCAAGTAGAGATGCAGTTGCTACAGTATCCTCTCCTATCACATCTGAGGCACCAAATAACTCCATCTCTGTCATTCCGTCTACACTGATGGCAAGTTTGTCCACCAGAATTGTCAGAGGAATCAGAACTTTCTTCTGAGGTATCCTGAAATGAAAGGGAAAAAATTGATTTGGGAGGCAGCAAACACGAACAGATGAGGAGATTACCTATCAGAGTACTGACATGGCAACTATGAGCAAGACACACATAAATTTTGCCGAAACTAGAAGGAATCTTAATGGTCAAAGTAATTTAATCCAAGGATTGGATATTTCTCTATAGGGAAAATTTCAAAATGGCACCTGAACTTTCACTCAAATGTCCCATAAACACCTGAACTTTAGTTTATTTTAATTAGACACCTGTACTTACAAAATCCTCTAATTTAAGCACCCACTGTTATCTTCCGTCCATTTTGTTTAGAAATGAGCTGATGTGGCATCTTTCTTCCGTTCAATGGCCCAATTGCATGTAATAGGAAGTCCAAAAAATGCACAGGATTAAATCTCCTCCTCCTCCTCTCTCTCTCCCAATAAATTTTGGGTACCAAACTCCGCCAGAATCCAAACAACCGCGACCCTCGTTCTCAAGCCATAATCACCACTGGTTTCTTCTTCCCTTCCATAATCACCAAAGTCTAAATCCAAGAGTCAGACACCCACCAAAATCAACCCAAAACAGCCACCGGCATCGAACACACAAATTGCATAAAAAAAAAAAAATCAGAATTCCACAAAATCGGACAGAAAATACTTCCAATGAAAAAGAAAACTTGATACCAGTAGAGCCCACGTCATAATCGACAACTGTTCTGTGCAAGCGACGCCGCCGACCAACAACAAAAGACCAGACAACAGCAACGGCGAATCTGGTGGCTCACGGGGTGTCCGTACCCACCCACCTCGTAATACCTGTTTTGGTTCACACAATTACTCCACCTATTCAAACCACCAATATTACCATACCCCAATCCGTTGTTGTGCACATTGTTGTACTGATAACTCATAGAACTCGGATTCAACCCAGCGTGTCCGAAAACCGTCCAACAGCTCCTCTCCCGAGTCCAAAAACCCGTGGGGATCCATGTACAACCCCGTTTGCCCCCTCACTGCAGACTCAACATTCATTCTCTGCAAATTCAAATCAATGTAATCCAACTGGGAGCTTCAGTTATGGTGAAAAGAACCTGAGTTGAGCGAAGAGTCCAATAAGTTTAGGAGGAAAGAACGATCGAGCCCGCCTAAGTTATGTGTATTTGTGTTATCTGATTTACATGGCCCGGTAATGGGGAGTTTGGCGGCGATAAAAGCGGTGGAGGGGAGGAGGGGTGGGTGAAAGATGGAGTGAATGAGAGGAAGCTGGAAAAAGAAAGAGAGGTGGGAGGAGGGGAGGAGAGAGAGAGGAGGAGGTGATTTGATCCTCTGGATTTTTTGGACTTCCTATTACGTGCAATTGGGCTATTTAACGGAAGAAAGATGCCACGTCATCTCATTTCTAAACAAAATAGACAGAATATAACGGTAGGTGCCTAAATTAGGGGATTTTATAAGTACAGGTGTCTAATTGAAATAAACTAAGGTTCAGGTGTTTATAGGACATTTGGGTGAAAGTTCGGGTGCCATTTTAAAATTTTCCCTTCTCTATAATAAGTACAGATGCCCCGACCTGTTGAACAAAACGACTTAAAAATCAAAACATGTCAGACTCCGCAACCTAATGAATTGAGACATTTCTAGTAATTACCTCACTTGCATGACCAACATAAAGAAAACTATATGCAACTTCTACAAATTAAGAGTCATACAAAAGGCTTTTAATTAAAAACGGAAAAATAAACGAAAACAAGTACCTTATGTGAAAGGAAGAAATAAGTGTAAGCTCTTTATTGATGATATCTGGCGAACCATATGCCGCAAATAATCAACTTTTGTAGAAATACAAGAAACAAATAAGATTATGTTGTTTTCTTGTGCATTGAATATCAAAACTAAATTGTAGAACTTTCCACAACTTGCCATCTTATATATTGAATATTTCTTGACACATAAATACTTAAATATATATACCGGCGCATCCAAGTGTCTGACTCTTTTCATATCTGCTGTATAGCCTGTCCAAAACTCAAAATCATGTTGTTTATGTCCCATGTGTGTCTATTAGAACATTAGATCTTACTATCATTCGATAACTGAAACTAAAATACAAAATACAACTACCCCAGAATTGAAAGAAATATAGCTTATTCCATGTTTCTCTAACTATGTAAACTGTGAGAAGGACAAACGTAGTAAAAAGATGCATGTGTCTACCCAAGTGCAACACTAACTCACCAAGAACATAAGAATCTAGTACAATGTTTTCTAAGTGACCGAATCTCGTCAGCAAAAATTCATCCTTCTTAAATGCAATTTTCTTTTAGGAGCCCCTTGGTTCTTTGATAGTTTTGCACTTCACTCCTGTTCTCAACAGAATAACTTTTACTGAACATGATGGTGTATTGATTTGGTAACAAAATAATAGCACTTGCTAACAGAAATCGGATGACAGAGGGTTCAACTCACCGACATAACACTATGATCGAAGCCTTTGTGCAATCTATCTTTAGGTGGGTTGTAAGACCTGTGATTCTCCTCATACTGCATGCCATCTCTTTGCAGATCATCATTTTGCTTAAGTGGGTTGCGTGCCATCAAACTCCTCATTGAAAGTGTTTCAGGCGAATAATGAACCTTATTTTTGTGGAGTTTTTCCTTATACTTTTTCCCCGAGGATGAAACAGGGTAATCGCCAACTTGTTCATCAGCGATTGGTGTATCCATATCCATATCGTCACTCTTACTCTCCAAGTAGATATCACTTTCACCCAAAGATTTTCTCTTAGCTTTCTTCAGACTGGCTCGTAATGCTGAATTCGCAGCCCTCTTCTTTGCTTGGACATAGTGCTTCTCACACACCGTTTTGTCCGGCATAGACATGGCAGTGCATCTCCATTGTTTCCCATCCGACCTTTTACAACGCAAATCATCAGGAATCCCACCATTATCATCACCAGCCCCAGAGGTAGATCGAGAATGATCCATTTGTAAGAGTGACAGGAGTCTAAAACATCTAAAAATATACAAAAATATCAACCAGCAAGTAAGCAACCCTCGAACATTAATAGCCCGTACACGTAAAAGAAGGTTATAATCAACCTCTAGAAAGTGCTTTAGAAATCAAAAGGCAAAACCCCGGAAAAAAAAAAAAAATTTTGCTTGCTATTCTCCAAGGAACAAGAGCACAAGTAGGAGATTTCAGCATAAATATGTACACAACAATATAAGCTTAATCAATTCAATAGCAATTCAATTGCAGGAGCAGGCTACCCTTTATCAGTTCAATGAAGCCAAATAAACCAATGGGTTAGCCAAGTGGTAAGTTAAGCAACAAGAAGCACCTCATGAAGCGTACGTCATGTCTACAACTCAAAGATTCAACTGAGGTAGATTCAACCCCTCGGACCCACCCAGGGCTTACACCTGCTAATTATCAGGTATGGGTGGGATGGGACTACATCTAACTGAGACTAGTCCGTGGAAAAAAAAAAAAAAAAAAAACCTCGTTACAAATATACATAGAATCTAAACGGTTTCATGTACAACTATGCACTTTGAGACTGTTCATTCAACAAGAATATATTAGATTACGTAGCCATACACTTACAATTCCTCTTATACCTGCTGCTATCTTTTTTACAAATAGATAATATTATCATGACCCTTTGAGGCCATTAGCGACCCTTCTGAAGATTAGCAACCCCTACGGGCACCGCTATTTTGGACCTTGTGGCTGTGTGCAACCCTTTCGGCCATGTATGACAATGCGGCCATTAGCACATTCAATAACTCACTCAACTAAAAATATAAATTAATGCTTGTAAAACCATACTTGAAACTATGAAACTAGTCCCTGGCTCCCTGATTTTAAAGTCCAGCATTAGCAATTACTTCAGGGCCCATTGACAGTCCTACCACAGTTTCTTTGCTAAGTGGAGCTGCCATGCATGTTTTCGTCTCTAAACCTTGTAACTGGAACGTTATTATATTTGCAAAAGAACTCAAGCATTAAATTAAATGCTCATTATAATTCTAGTTCCAGCCTCCATCTAGTTCAAGTTATTCCTTCATCCAGAACCCTATGTGAGTCCCACATTTAGAATTAGGGCAGCATGGCATGATCTAAGAAAACCAAGACCATACAAAACAGGGGCTGCTAGAGTATTTCCCCCATCATACAATTCCTTCTCATTTTCAGCAAATAAATGAAATTTTGAACTTGACATGTATGTATGTGATTTTAAACATCTTTTACAGTTTTAAGTTTCAACTTCAGAGCTCACCATTTGAAGACGTGGTTCCAGCTTTAAATAGCACTAAGTTTCTGCAACTAAACATCAAATGCAGTGGTATGAGAAGCTACTTCAGCTTCTAATCACTTAACTCCGGCAGTCAATAGTCAATTGCAACATGTGGAATGATTTTAAGCAATTTGGCGCATTATTCCTTGGTCTTGACCATACATTCCCAGCAACTCAAACATATAATCTCGGTTTTAGACAGCATGGTTTCTAATCTAAACATAAAACCATAGAAAGTATATCTGATGGTATTACAACTTAATCTTCCAACTTCAGGTTCTAACAAATCTAAATTCAAAGAACTCTTACTGATTAAAGGAACCAATTTGGCTCCATATTTTCAAGCGAAAATCTCTCATTCTGTTTTACTTACAGAAGTGGGCAACTAAAAAAGATATGGCCCTCCGTAATCCCATAGCAAAGAATTCAAAATTTGCCGCCCCTAAGATATTCTAGGAGAAGTTAGCTGATTAATTTTTCCATTTTGCAGCAGGTCCTTCATGAATTCAGTCCAAGACTCCAAGGATTTTTAAAATTATGTTCATTCTCTTTAAATTCAGCAGCAGGAAACTTAAAGTAAGATAGAGAAAAATTCCGCAGGACCATATGAATTGAATATAAAAAAATAAAAAAAAATGAGCCCGCAAAAATTCCAATGTTATGGAATGCGGGAATTGGTTATATATGTATCATGTATGCATGCAAACCGCTTTAATAAACCCAACACACTTCCAATCAGCAACAAACCCAAGAACAGTACACAAATGCACCGCAGCTTTCTACCACCGAAAGAAAAGAAATTCAGAATGAAAAAAGAAAATGCAGTTCAACTAAACCCTATAGGACATAATAGTACCAAGCTTAAATCACATAATCCTTCAGACTTCCCCTGCTCTCGCTCTCAATCCTCGCCCTCGTGTATTTTAGTACTCCCTCCATCCAATTCTGAGTCCCCTGCAAAAAGACGTGAGATTTTCGGATCAAAAAATAAAATACTTCCGTACAACATTTTTCGAGTTTCTTCGCACCAAATTAAATATCCCAATTAGTTCTTTAATTTTGTGCGAAGAAAATCAAATAATTATGAACGGAAGTATTTTATTTTTTGATTCAAAAATAGCACGCCTTTTTGGAGGGGACTATCAAACTGGGACAGAGGGAGTAGTTTGGAATGTTTTCATAGACGCTTTCACGCTGCCACACGCGAAGTATGTGACTGGGATTCTACCAGGAAATTCAACTATCACCGAATCAAAAAACAATAAAAAAATAAACCGTGAAAAAACACAAAGAAACTGCTACACGAGAGGAGTTCGATATTCGTGGCCAGTGAGCGTAGTGATTATGTAGCAGCACTAAAATGCTGTGAGGTTGCGGGTTCAACTCTTATAGAGAGTAGTTTGATACACATTGCGATTGGTTTGAATGGGGTTAGGGTCAAAAGTAGGTTCTTCTATCGTACTGACAAAAAAAAATCAGACGAACACCGAAAGCAAGCAATGAAAAACAGAAACGCAATACGGTTAGAAGCAACCCAACCTGCACAATTTTTGATGAGTAAAATCAGCAACGATTCTTTGATTTCTTCTTCCGCAGAGAGGTGCCGGATTGGGGTTTCTTGAATTATTTCGGGGGAGAAAGCGGGAGAGAGAGAGAGAGAGAGAGAGAGAGAGAGATGGGAACCGGGAAGAACCGAGGTCTATCAAATAAAAAAGGGTGGGGGGGGTGGTGTTTTGTTTGGCCGTGTGAAGAACTGAGAAGAGGTAAAACAAAGCAAAACGTTGTTTTGGTGTTCCAAGGGTTTTTAACCTAGTCGAAGGTTCCCAAGAATCTGCTAATTTTTCCCCAAGTTCAAACACGATATTCAATATGTTTGCTGTATTGGGTTAGGCACGCTTTTTTTCAAAACCTTCTTTTTTTTTAAATATATATAATTTCAAAATTAATATAATGAAAATAAAAATTAATTTTTAAATTTTTTTTTCACCATTTAAAATATCTCAATAATATCTATCAAATAAAATTCATACTAATAGAAAAATTATTTGCGTAAACACGTGATTTTTTCGTTTGAAATTACCTTCTTTTTTTTTAAATAATGTTTTTTCAAGAAAGCACCATCTTAGAACATCTCCAACACTTAACTTCAAATTAAAGATGTCGTTTTTTTTTAAGGCTTATGTGGCATTTTGGTATCTCGAATTTAACATCAAAGCCTACTATCTAACCCTTATGCCAAGTTCTATTTGTTTAACATCAAGTTCTCTCTCTCCACCACTGCCGATGGTAGCCTAGTGGATAGGGTGTTCTTCATCCTCAGGTGAGACTCGGTTTCGAGTCTTGCTAATGGCAAAAGGATGTGGGGGTAAATACTTATGTCCATTTGTACCTAGGTGGTGCCATGGTGACGGCATGTCCTCAAAGGGGTGTGTGGGTAAATATTTATGCTCATTCGTACCTAGGTGGTGCCGTGGTGACAGCATGTCCTCTCGGGTAGTAGCTATGGCTTGAACCGGACATTTCACAGCGGATAGGAAACCCCTACAATCATGCCCAGGGGGAGTTACCACGTTGGTCGCCCCTCCCACCCTTTTTTGTTATAAAAAAAAAAAGTTATATCTCTCAAACCCTTATGCCAACTCTTGTGTCAATCTTTGAAAGGGAAACAAAAATGGGGCAAATTTTTAAAATTTCACATGCATGTCAATGGCTATTAAAATTGACATGTTTTCACCTCCCTTCAAAGTCATGTCATTTCGTGTCAATTTTTGCTTGATAGAAGGTATATGGATTGCAAGCTGGTGTCAATTATTACCGTTACGGTCTCCAAATTTGGCATCTCCCATTGGTGATGCTCTAGGGATAGCCATCTCGGCCAATCAGTCCCTATCCATTTCGAACGGATCGAAGATTCGGAGATTTTTTCGGAGATCGAGGCGGATTCAAATTTATTTTTCAAAAAGATTTGGAGATCGGATCGGATTCGAAGGCAAGTCCGTTCCCATCCCGGTCCGCCCTGATCTGTCCCCGAATACCCAAATATATATATGTATATATTACACATATACACTCTCACTGCAGCCCCACACCACTCCTACTTTTCTCTCATCACACTTTTCTCACAACTCCTCCTCTCTCTCCAACCCCAGTTCCCACACTCGTCACGAAAATCACGAGCAAATTTGTTGATAACGTCTTTTCTTGAGTTTGATTGAAAATCAAAAATCATTATTCAAGCTCTCACTCTCGATTTGTTGTCTTCTCATTTGATCTGGACTGGCTTTGCGTTTACCAAATATGTGTTATATATGGGTTTTTTTTTTGGTTTAATCGAGAATCTGTTTTTGTTTATGATCGAAAATCTATATTTTTTACTCTATTTGATCAAGATTTTTTTTTTCCAAATTCGGATATTCGAATCTCTGAATGTTCGAGGCGGGGATGGAGGATCAAAAATATATCCAATCGGGGATCAAGGCGGATTCAGAGGACAGATGGAGTGTTCGAATTCGAATATATCAATATCCGCTGCTAATCCGCCCCGTTATTATCCCTAAGATGCTCTTAGAAATATGATTCTTCTTTATTTTGGTTTTGGTTTATTTTCAGGAGCCGCTACTTACTTCCCACAATATTCTCCATACAACTCATTTGAAATTAGAAATATCCTCGTATGTACTGACAAAAATGCCCCAGTGAGCAATAAAAATCTCCTCTTCACCATTCTCTTTCGTCGCTTTCCTCGCGGGAGCCCCTCCCTCTCCGCCATCTATTTTCAAACTCATATGTAAATGCTCAAACTCATTCCACAGCTACCTGATACTTCAAACCCACCTTCTGATTGATCAAACCCATCTTCAACTAGAGATGGGTGTGATTTGAGTTCAAGGAAACAGCAGACAAAGATATTTGGAACAAAATTCGAGTGCAGTAACCTCCAATTTGGAACAATTATTTTCATCGTTTTAAGAATGGAAAACAACAAACAATTATTTTCATCGATCTATGATTCCCAATTTAGAACTTGAACGCCTTGTTTGTTTTGGAACTTTGGGTATTTTAGTTTTGGTAGTGGACAGAGAGAGAAATAGGGTAATAATTGAAGAGATATGTAATGATTGGAGAGAAATAGAGAGAAAAATGAAATTAATAATTGAAGAAAATAGGGTAATGATAGAAGAAATATATAGGGTAATGATTGAAAAACAAAGTTAAAACAAACTCAAATACTCAAACGAACATGGCGGAAGTCTTCGGAACTCAACTTCGAAATTCTTTCATTTATATTTTAATAATTGACTTCCGAATCCTTTCAATAATTTCGAAAATTAAATTCGGATGTGTATCATTTTTCAAGACTGGATCTTTGATCCGTTGTTCTTCATTTTGTTTTCACATTTTTAGAATATTTTTCCTCAACCTTGGATAGATGATGACCATAGATAAGGGAAAGAGATGAAGGGTTTCGATGATCGGAAATAGCATCCCATACATGTTCTTACCCACCTCCATTGGAGGTTGTGGTGGTGGAGGAGGATGTTGTAGGGATGGTTGTTATGCTGGTGGTGAAGGGTATTTAAGAGAGGAATGTGGAAGTTTTGGTGAATTTGTTGGGTTGTATGTAGTAAATTGTATGAATATAAGTAGGTTATATTATGTTGTATGAAGAAATTTGGTTGTATAGAGAAGATTGTATTTATTCAAGAAAGTAACAGTCCATTTTGATGGTGAGAAAGAGTGAGATAAAAAAGATAGCCATTTCTCATAAAATTTCATCATTTTTTGTGAGATTTGGCGAGAAAGGGAAGAAGTCCGTCAAAACATTTCATTTTTGTATTTTTCTCTCTATTTCTCACAAAAATAGTCAATCCAAATGAGTAATTTAGCTAGAAAGTAAAACCCTTTATTTCCTTTTCTTCTGAAATCACTCCATCCAAACGGGTGTAAAAGAGTGTGATCCAAATTATTTTTTTTAATAAAGCCGAAAATAACTTTTTGGCTGATTTTTGTCTTCACTAATTTTGGACCATAATTTTTGTACTTTTTCTGAAGCTCAAAAAGAAAGACGTAGGACGGTAGCTACGATACGTCCCCACTCTCGTCTCGCTCCACTACGAAGGAGTAGTAAAAAAATACCACTAGTACGCACAAACACACGCATCGATAAATAGTCGTCCCCTTGGGCTTGGTCCCCATTCAATTGAATTCAAAACCTCCGTTTCGGTTTTCCTTTGCGTTTTCCAAGTAGCATAATTTATTGGACAAACTCCAAACTTCAATTGGTTATCGATCTGATTGGTCTCTCTCCGATCTGATCTGGTCTGCGAAATGAAGGAGATGGCTCGGGCGAGCTCCGGCCTCGCCTACCCGGAAAGGTTCTACGCCGCCGCCTCCTACGTCGGCTTCGGCGGATCTCCGAATCCTTCCTCCAAGAGCGTCACCTCCAAGTTCTCCAACGACGTCGCTTTGCTCCTCTACGCCCTCTACCAGCAGGTCACAGCTTTCCTCAATTTCTTGATTTGGTCTTGGTTTGTGATGTACTAGATGTTTTCTCCAACGACGACGTCGCTTTGCGCATTTTGGTATCTGGGTTTTGACTTAGATTTGTATTAGATCTATGGCTGTGGGAACGGTTTGATTCTTGTTAAAGGGTGATTTGGGAACGTTTGAACTGTTTGAGTACTTGTTTCATGTTTTGTGATTTGGGTTTCCTTATAATGTTTGGGGTAACCAAACAAGGACTAGTAGTCGCAATGATGCGATTTGCGGGTTGGGATTGGTGTTGTGGTGTGCGAGTTAGTTTGTAGTAGTCGTAGTTGTGTGTCGTTTAGGATTTGATGTTGAAGGAATTTGAAGATTGATGTGTAGTAGGCCAAGGATGGCGGGTCATGTCTGTCCCCTCGTAGGCCAAACCCGGGGAAGGCCTATGCGGCCCAGAATCAAGCTTCCCAAACGATGAGTGGGCCAGACATGATGTTATGGGTGGGGCAGGACGTCGGGTCGGGCCATGTGCCCTGGAGGGTGACGTGTACAGCAAGAGAAGCCATATTAGTGCCGAATCACCTGGATCGGCCATGGCTCTAATCATGTTACGGCCACTTGCTGTCCACCAGCATGGCATTTGGCCATTGTCATGCATGACGTCCAACCAAGGAGCTGTTTTGCATACTGTGCATTTTTGATATTTGGGTTTTGGCTTCATTTGTATTGGATCTAAGGTTTTGGGATTGAGAAAAAAATTAAGAAAGGCTAGGTATTCGAGTTTTGATTCTTGTTGAATGGTGATTTGGGAACGTTTGAACTGTTTCTGTATTTTTGGTTTGAACATTTGAAGGGTGCTAGGTATTGGTTTCTATTTTGTGATTTTGGGTAACCAAACAAGGTCGAGTTGTCATAAATGATAAATTATGGTGTTGGGATTGAAATTGTGGTGTGAGTTAGTTTGTAGTCATATTTGTGTATGATATAAGATCTGGTGTTGGAAGATTTGAGATTAATATGGAATGCTTGTTATCTTTTGCATGTGAAGTGTGTGAAATGCATGTTTGATTAGGTTTAGCTGTTGTACATTGTGGTGAATTATTTGAGGATGGAACTATC
Organism: Rhododendron mucronatum var. ripense; assembly: GCA_019656295.1. NCBI lineage: Eukaryota > Viridiplantae > Streptophyta > Magnoliopsida > Ericales > Ericaceae > Rhododendron > Rhododendron mucronatum. The sequence continues at coordinate 1,478,519 of BPLT01000022.1, read as the reverse complement.
ACATTCGAATAGCTTGACACAGAACATAGAAAGGCAAGATTTGTTTCCCAGCCCTTCGATTCAACTACCTTACGAAGTCCCCGAGGGTTTGTCTTGTAGAGTGGTTCGGTACTCATGTTCTAAGTAGACTAGGTTTTTGTTGTCTTGGTCTTTTTTTGACGGTGTTTTCATTAGTTTCCAAATATTGAGAAATTCCAAAAAGATTTTGCCTCTGTTGTGTGGTAATGTGGGTTTGATTTTCCTTGATAGCTCACAAAAAAAATGCTATCATACTTGAAATGCATGTGTGCAAATACCTTAGTATTTTGCATCTTTTATGTTAAACAATGATTCTTTTCTTTATAAATGGCTTTTGATTGATTACAGGCAACTTTAGGCCCCTGTACGATACCGAAACCTAGAGGTTGGAGTCCTATTGAACAAGGCAAATGGACAAGGTTTGTATTACTAAGTTCTATGATTGAATTTTCTTACCATGGATGAACTTTGAGTTCGATACTAGTACTAGAACCTCTTTTATGGCTAGCTAAAAGCCTAGCTATTGTAAAAGACTCAAAATATAGTTTCCGAAATCTCAACCACATAGACTACAGCTTTTACTTGGCATTAACAAAATCCTAGAGACTAGATCAATAGCTGTAGAATCTTTTGTTTCTTAAGTTCTGAATTGCTTTTGTCAAATATAAAATTCATATACTATAACTTTTGCAGGCCCGGGTAGAATTGGGTTTGAAGAAATATTCCCAAGTCTATCCCATTTATTAAACGAGCTTAAAAGTTCTGCTCAGCCCAGTCCATTGGATCTAATAATCATCGCAAACCTTTGGGGACCCTCTAGAATATGCTTGGGACAAGTTAGGATACTCTTGTGAAACACTCTATGGACACTTGGACAGTCAGTTCCACCTAACTAGTAGTTTCTAATCAAAGCTTAATCTTCTATCTTTCCTGTCAGAGCACTTTGGTGAATTACGTAACGACGAATGTTAATAAAGGCATACATAATTTGTTACATATAATTAGAGCCTTAAATACATTAAAATATTTTCTCAAAAATCCCCAACCTGTCGAAGCATCCGGTTGGTACCTGCTTTGGTAGTAGCATATGCTACCCCTTACTCTAGTATTTCGCTTTGTGTATCGTCTCTCTTTGTCCTTGCTTCAAGATTTATTCTTGTTGTGCATGATTATGCCATCAAGTTTTGTACTCTCATAGTATCCCTATTGTCTCATCTAACCTGTCTGCTAAATTTGTCTAACTTCATCAAATTTTGCCTTGTACTATAGAGTCGTTGCAACATTTGCATTTCGGCTATGGTTTTAATGATTCTAGATAACTGAGACATGCTTCTTCTTTTCCTTTTCTCTCTCTTCTTTTTTTTTTTTTTTTTTTGGGGGGGGGGGGGGGGGGGGGGGGTTGTTAGAGAGACATTATGCTCTAGACACTTAATACCTTGTTTGAGGGAGCAGTGTTTGCATCTTTGATGGGGCAGACTATATTCTTGAATCAAGTGAAGAGAATGAGTGAAAATCAAATCTCCTATGGGATCGTCTTCCTTGAGTGTTTCCCTCTTCGTGCATCAAAAATTGCTTAAAAATTGACTGCTACTTGATACAAGGTCTGAATTATTGTGCATCTGATGCCTACTCTTTTGAGTGTTGAGTTTGCTGTTTTACAAGGTATTACTCTTTATGCAGCTGGCAGGGACTTGGAACCATGGCTTCCACAGAAGCAATGCGTCTCTTTGTAAAGATACTGGAGGTTTGAGCAAACTGATCTTTCCAGTTAATGTTATGTTTGTAAAATTTATTGGAAGCTAGTTATTGATATATGTTACATTCTTCTCAACAGGAAGAAGATCCAGGGTGGTATTCAAGGGTATCGAATTTTGTTGCAGAGCCTGTTTTAGATGTGGAAGTAAATGTGAGTGTCTCAGAAATCACTCGGTATTTTATGAGCTCTGTCCTGATATGAGTGCAAATGTGCGAAGTGAAATTAAAGTAAGTTCATTTTTAAACGACAATTCATAAGATAGTAGCAAAAGATATGGTCAACTACAATTAAATGAAGTGCCTGTTAAAAGTAGGCTGAAAGGTAAGAAATATTATCCTAACTGTGGGAATTTCTTACTAATGCTGACTAACTAGGTAAATTGTAAATATTTTATATCCAAGCATCGACGTGCACTTCTATGACCCTACCTCCGGTGTTGCCACCACCACTATCGCTCCTCCTCCACCATTACCTCGGGAACATTACCACCACCATCATCCGTTCACCAACCTTGACAACCTCTACCGTACCACAAATGCAATCAGCACTGCCACCACCACAAATGGGATCTTGTTGTTGAATTGGAAATAGAGGAAACTTGCAATTCGATTTGATTCTCCGATTCAGTTTTGTTTGTGTTTGTGTTTGCTTAATGCATAAAAGGAAGTCATTTTCACCTTACTGTCTAGAGAAACCAAGAAATCCTAATTTTTATTGATTTATCATTGAGTACATATATGGTACATACAAATATACAGTTCATTTGCATTGATGTTGTTGTATTGTACAAAGTATGTATATCTCTAACGCATATAAGTTTTTAGGATGAGATATTTTAAAAAATGAAGTGAATCTTATGATTTACGATTTGATAGGATAATTCACTTTCATCTACGCAACAGATGATTCAATTTTTGGTATGGCAGCAATGGACCATACATGACTGCCGCATGACCACCACAACATAAACTAATTTCGATAAGTTCCCTATTGTAACTTGTATTAGTCTTGTTGTCTTAGTTTATCTCTCCCATGCTATCAAACAGTTTTTCAGAGTTCAGATGTTGTATGTTGTTCTCGGTGTTGTAGTTGTATCAACTTATTATTATTGTCCTTTTAAATCCTAAGTGTTGATTAAATCAAATTTGGATTAATTATGTTTTGGAGGCGAGGGTTTCACCTCATATAGGCTTTGCATCTGTAGAGACACCATTTCATATTCCGCAAGTGCAATCACATGTTTTCTGATGCCTAATTTGATAGTTGGTGTGCATTTTCTGCATTGGAATTTTATGGAGAGAAGCGAAATTGTTCTTGAAGTAGGAATATTCTGGTCTAGAATGTAATACTTTGAAGGCATATGGTGATTTATATGCATTATTGCTGGAAGTCTTGAAAGAAAGATATGGTAAATTCTTCACTTTTGAGTTTTTGTTTTGACCTATTAAACAGTTTATTAGCATTGCACGACACATAAATCCGTCCATAGCGTAGGAAGAATAATAATCAGTCCTTGGTGGTATTTTCGAATTGATGGATAGCATGTGTACAATTTATTATGCATGGCTTTCTGTGTACTTCCTTTCTGGCTGCCCATGTTGGCTGGAAACTCCAGATGGAGATCGAAGTCCTTGATAAGTTCTAGAATCTTAATTTCTTTTGGAAGTAACAGGGGATAAACCAAACAAATAAAGTTTGTGATGAGGCCCAAGAAATTCAGTTATTGCCTTTATTTCGCCAAATTTTTTCTGTGATTTTTATGGGATTATTCCATCAGTTTCTGCACCATTTTTTCCTTATCTTTGTACCTTTTTGGGTTTAAATTGTATAGCACAATCCAAAAGTTGAGCCAGTTATGCAGAATGGAAACGCTCATCCTGAGACAAAGACTAATCCTGAGACAAAAACTATTCCCATTGAAAACGGAAGAATGTTGCAAAGTCAAGATAAAGGTGTTACATTGGATTGTCTTGCTTCTATTAGTCTCTATGATCAATGGGTTGGACCTCCAGTGAATGGTCCACGCCCAAAAGCACGATACGAGGTATTGCCTTGCTTCCAATTCTAAATGATCTGTTGGTCATAAGACCTGCATCCCATCTGCACTCCCCCTTCTTCTTGCTGTCTGTAAACATAAATTCGTGAATTGACAGCATGGAGCTGCAGTTATTGATGACAAGATGTATGTATTTGGCGGAAATCACAATGGACGTTACCTAAATGATCTTCAGGTATGGGAACTATTTTCAGGTGGGCATATGGTCCGTGGACAAATCATCTGGTTGAATGCTTTTTATTCCTATGGCCATATGGAACTGTTTGGCTACTTGCTTCTCTCTTTTACATATGTACATTTGCAATTTTCTCCGAGTATGGCCTGGAAAATCTTGATACTGTACTCAGTGCTTTAGTGATCCTCTTGATTTATTTCTTTTTTGTGCTTCTCCTTTTGTGTTTGCATTCTTTCCCTCCTCCCTTCTATGTTTTCAACTTTCATTAGCTGGGCTAGTGCACAGCAAGGCTTGGGCAGAAAATAATGATGTTCTTACGTCTTAGGTTTTGTTTCTTTTTAGCTGCAGATATGAATTTTCTTTGATCTGGGAAATTGCAGGTTCTAGATTTGAGAAGTTTTACTTGGTCCAGGGTAGAAGTTAAATCTGGAGCGGAGCCTCTAGAATCACCTTCTCCCTCACCAGTGCCTCCCTGTGCTGGCCATTCCCTGGTGAGCGTGGAACTAGTTTCTTACTTTTTAGATGTTGGCTGCAATGTCTATTGCACATGTGCTATTGTATCTTATTATTTTGGTTGTCCGTAGATACCGTGGGGCACAGATAAGCTTCTTTCAGTAGCTGGACATACGAAAGATCAGTCTGAAGCTATCCAAGGCAAGAATCGGATACTATGTACCGTGTTTTGATTAGAGATTATTTTCTTGTTGTTGAATAGGGCACAAAAGGTTTACAGTGTCAATAGCTCGGAAAAATTGGTGAAACATTGAATATTACCTATCTATCATATTCACCCAGCAGAAAACAGCGAAAATGTGTAAAAATAGCTTTTGCATATGGACACTCTTGGCAGTGGTAAAAACTAATAAACTGATGTTGAAACTAATTCCATTTGTATGAGACATCATTTTTGAAAACTTTCAATCTCGTGTAATATCTAATATGATATAAAAATCACGTTAAAAGTTCTTGAATATTTCATCAGGAATCCAACGCTTGCGCGTCTACTCACAAGGTGGTGAATCTGTTGTCTCTTTTTGATCTGCTTGATCCTGAACTCAGTTTAGTTATTACTGTTGGACCTGGATGTCGAGGTGTTGGCTTCAACGTGGAAAGGGTAATAGGAGTATAAGTGATGAAATTTGTCAGAAACACATGTTAAGAACCATTCCAAAGAATTGCAATAATTGATTGGCAAGTGAACTTTGTTTATGTGGTATCTGCTTTGTGTTTCCTAGTGGATGCTTTCTGATGCTATGATACGAGCTTCTAACTTATCAACAAAATTTATCTGACATACTATTCTTGTTTTTTCTTGTGACAGTAAAGGTCTTCGATCTTCAAACTGGTACTTGGTCAACCTTGAAGACTTACGGGAAGCCACCGGTATTTGTTCATTTACATCTTAACAAGGACATCTGTTTCTTCCCGATGACTATTGAGTTCCCATGAAAGCAATTTCCAGTTGAAATGAGATGGTTAAATTAGAATCAGATACTATGAATTTGCTTATGGTAAAATGGTCAGAAGCTTATCGCTCTTTTCCACTAGAAGTAAGAGCTTCTGGTTTCTTTGTAATACTATGAGTCTATAACTCTGTCATATTGTCCCAGAAATAAGATATGACAATTTCTATTTTAAACTTACGAAAAAGATAGCAGGTTGTTGAAAATTTTCAGAAATGGCTTATACTTTATTTGGTTTATAATTTGAGGGCATAAGTTCGTAAATAGGTTAAGTTTCCTGCTTTTTTATTATTCTTTTTAAGGTGGAATGTGTTTATGTTGTCTCTTGCTTAACAGATTTTAACGTCTATGAATGCTTGTCAGGTTTCACGCGGAGGCCAATCTGTGACCGTTTTTAGCTCAAGTTTAATCATATTTGGCGGACAAGACGCAAAGAGATCCCTTCTGAATGACCTGCACCTTCTAGACTTGGAAACCTTGACATGGGATGAAATAGATGCGGTGTAAGTTGCTTTTTCTAAAATTTCTGAAGCAATTTTTGTGTCCATTTCATGTTCTTGGTTGTTTGGTGTCGTATGGGAACAATGATGTATGTAAGGCGGAGGTGGTCATGTAATGACCATTTGCTACCATATTGACATAGGGTGATGGAAGAGTCTTTTTGGTTTTGGGGTTATGTTTTTCCACTTATATAAGTATCACTAATTCAAAAAAGAGACGTTTCAGTAGTTTTCTGTTTTCCTTTCTTTGTAGACGTAAAAAAGTTACTGCCGTCGCACAATTGTTGTTAATCTGGTGATTCTGGCCATTGCATTCAACTTCCATGTGCTGCAGCCTGCAAATTTGATTTTGCCACAATGTTGTTGCAGCACAGCAATATGGAAAAAGATGTAGTTTTGTTTTGATCGTTGAAAAAAGATGTAGTTGAAACGTGGAAAAAAAATGTATGTAGTTTTGCTCGTAATTATATTTTTTAACTTCTGATTACTTTCTCAATCTATAGTTGTGGGTTTTGTTCCTGGTCTTTACAGCAATATTGTCTTCACCTTTGTAGGGGGGTGCCGCCTTCCCCAAGGTCCGATCATACTGCTGCAGTACATGCAGAACGTTACCTTCTTATTTTTGGTGGGGGTTCACATGCTACTTGCTTCAACGATCTGCATGTCCTTGATTTACAAGCGGTGGGATAACTTTCCTTTGTCGTTTCTTATGGTAATACTTTGGCTGTTGCTTATATTGATGTTGTATTTTGATTTTGAAGATGGAATGGTCAAGACCAAAACAACAGGGTGAGATACCAAGTCCTCGGGCTGGCCATGCAGGTGTCACAGTTGGGGAGAACTGGTTTATTGTTGGTGGTGGTGACAATACAACTGGTATGTATTTGAGTACTTGGTATTCCGGCGAGACATTGGTGTGTGGAATCTTTCTATCTCAGTAGTGTGTTGGCACATGCTTGGTAGTGACGTGCTGAGGAGTACAGGCACGTCCACGAGCCACAAGTATGCATTTACACGCTCCGGACACGTGTTGGACTCAGCTTAAATACGCGTTCCATGTTTTTGTTAAAACTTTCTAATCACATAGGTTAGGACACATTTCAGACACATCAGGAGGTCATAATCCATTGTACTGAAACTTTGGCCGGAGTCAAATTGCCATGGAAATATGGATGCTTAGTCCTTGAACAGTTATTGATTTTCTGTTCGTATTATATTATCTGTTTTATGTCCAAAGGGGCCCATGTCCTATTTTTTATAAAAATCTCGTGTTTGAGTATCTGGTCGTGCCTAGTGAACAAGAAAGCGGAAGAACAGAATTGGATGTGGGTAAGTTAAGTTATTAATTGAAACTTGTCGAGGGGCACGGTCCACTGCCGTTGATTATGGAGATCTGAAGCTCATTATTGTTGCCCTTTGGTTGCACGACATTTATATCTGGTTCTGATCTTCCTTTTTGTAATTGCTGATGGTTGTTGAACTCTTTTTATGAATACGAGTGAGTGAGAAACTTCTGAATGTTTCTATGGAGACCTATTTTAGTCTTTGAAAGATCATTAGAGTGTTCTAGGAGCAATTAGTGTCAAGCGTTCCTTGGGTCATGCCCAAACTTATGGTACTAATTGTTATTCCCCCTGGTTGATGTTAATTCTGCATGCTGGGTTGAGCTGGCATCAGATAACATTGGAAGGTTCATTCTGAAAGCTGAAAATGAAATGCTGCAATCATCACATCTTTCGAGATCATCAATGTTTTCTAGTTGGTATTTCCTCATTACGAATGTGAAGTATCTTCTAGGTGAGGTGACTGCTTCTTTTTATTGTATAATCTTCGAATTGGGTTCACCCTGGATATTCCTATCGCACTGCTATTAGAGGCCTTTGCCCGTGGGATCTAGAAAAACTTCATGATTTTCTGCTCTATCATGTCGCAAGCTTGTCTTGTCTGGAGTGACATTGGTTTGTAATAGAATAAGGGAATGCCTGATTTCATTCACTTGAATACCCATTTGGATTGAGAAGCCAGATGAGGTGGGATGAACAAAAAATATTTACTTGGAGAGTTCAGATGCATGCATGCAATGCAACAATATTCTTCTTTCATGATGGTGAAAAAGACATCTCTCTGAGCTTGTGCTTTGTAGAGCTTTGTATTTGCTTATGCAAGATTGTCATTGCATGAATTTTTAAACTATTTCTAATGGTACACGAAAATATTTTGCTTGATATTCATGGTCATCTTCCAAAATTATTGGCTTGGTGAAAGAAGAAAACTGATTTGGGTTGTTTGGGGAAATGCTCTATTAATACTATGACTTCTGTTAGAGGTGTTAGTAAGGAGAGTATAGTTGTCATTGTACTCGCTCACTCTCCTTTATAAATATAATGTATGTGTTAGGGTTAATCAACATAAAAACATTTCTCTTCTCTAAACAACATGGTACCAGAGCCATGAATAAGGAGGGTATAGTTGTCATTGTACTCGCTCATTCTCTGTTATATAACTAGAATTTATGCCTAAAGGCTAATTAACAAACCCTAAACACTTTTCTCCTCTCTAAACAACTTCTATTTTGGTGATCATCATCTTTTTCTTTTCAAACTTCTTGCAGGGGCCTCAGAAACCATTGTCCTCAACATGTCTACACTCGTTTGGTCTGTTGTAACTACTATTCCAGGACGCGTTCCTCTTGCTAGTGAGGTATTGTGATTTGAGGGTCTCTTTTAAATGAGCTATCTGTAAAGTGGAAACTAAAAACTTGTAAGGTATATGGGTACGTCAATTTGGTTAATCGGTCTTTGAATATCTTAAGTGTTGGTAAGGGATGCCAAAGCTGAGTTTACCCTTAAACCTGATAACAACTTTACGACGACATGTTAACTTATGCTTTCCGAACAGTTTTAACTGTGCGCCAGTGAGTTTCAGTCATGCACAAGAAACTGATCCGTTGTTCTCTGACTAGCTTCTTAAGCATTTGTCAACTTCTCATTGGATCGTACTGGAAGTTGTCATGAATACCACAATAAACTAAACTTACCAAGCCCATAAGATATTGGAGCTCTGAGGACAGGCATGTCCACATTTTGTGAGTTGCTTGTTTGCACTTTGTCGTCATGTACCCTTTAACTTTTACATGTGCATATTTTGGAGCTATAAACAAATCCCCTTTACACGAGTGCATGCTTCAATCTATTGGAACATGCATTTGTTTCTGCTCGAATTGACACACTCTCAGTGGCTGATTTGAAATAGTTTTCAGTCCAATGTTGTCTTTACTTGTATGTGCATAATTAGACCTGTAGTGGCATTACTTTTTTAGTTTTCCTCTTATCACCATAGCTTATAAAGTTGCCTGCACTGTCAGCTGCAAGTAAGCATAGTCAAACAACTATCTAGTAAGGATAATGAAACTTATGTACTAGGGAAGTTATGGCTAGTTAGCATTTTTTATATGAATCTGCATGGTTCACTGACTATTTAACATTTCACAGACTATTTAATCATTTTTTGAACGTGACTGGTTTGGCAGTTCAACCTCTTTGTTGATGGGGTGAACCATGATAATTGGCAGTGTCACTCATAATTATCATAATAGATGTGTGGTCACTGTGATTAGGAACCATTTATGTTATATGTGAAAATATACTTCTTGGTAGTTAGGAACACTTCCAAGTCAAGGCTACTTTGGACCCACCTCTACACGGTAAACCCTGGATACTTGCAACCCCCCACAAGCATTTTTATCAGTTAAGTCACCATGTTTAACTTTAAGCCCCGTCTTCGGATTTACAGCTGGTCCAGTGACAGCCTTAAACTTCTGGATACCATAGCGGGTTTAGTAAGTAAAACTTAATTGCTCGGAATCTGAACCTGTAAGAATGACCTGGGCATTTTCTGGAAGAAAAAAATTCATGTTGGTTAACTTTGGAAAAAGTAGAATAATAGTCAGCTGCGCAAGCATTGTATCTTTGGATTTCAACTTTATAAAGCTGTAGAAGTAAAGATGTTCAGATCCATGTTGAGCAAAAATTCAGAGAGGCAATTCACTTGGACCGAGAACCCTGCTTCGGTTACTAATTGGCTGCATCAACCACTGAGGGTTTGGTGATTTTGGTCTTTTCACACCTTATCAGCGGGGTTGATCTGTTAATGACACTACAAGCACTTCATGAAGAGCTGACTGTATCTAAATGTTATGCAATGCTGAAGTGTTTATGTTGTAAGGTGGATGGTTTATTGAGGCCTTGTGAGTAAGGGATATTTATTCCGAAGTACTGAAAAAAACGAAAGAGAGAGAAAGGGATATGTATTCTGAACTTTTTTGTTAACAGAGCAAATGTTATTGTCCCCTCCAACTGGACCAGGCTTCAATGCTTCATACACCATCTTTCAGATTCGGTGGATAACTGGTTGGCTGGTGGTACAAGTTACAACTGAAGAACGACCTACTCAGGAAGTACATAATTATTGGACATATCTTTTCAGGATTTCAACGAGTTCGTATAATCTGGTCTGTTAGAAAACATTGACCTGTAATCACAATTCTATTGAGGATATATTAAGTAAGAGTTGTTTTTCTCTGAAAGTTTCATCTCTTGATAGTCACAGATGTAGTTGTTTCTGTTCTGTTTCCGATTGATGTGCGTTACTTGTCAGTAATCATCATATAACTTGGAATGTATATCAATACAACTGCTTAGATTTTCTTAATGAACTAAGAGATCGAAACTGATGAACTTCCATGACAAAATAAATTTACATTAATGAGCTATGGAACACTGGCGAAGGCAAAGAAATTTATTGTCTTTTGCATTTTGATGTTGTACTGCATGAATGTTGGTGCTTCATTCTTCAAATTACTGGACATATGGGTAGCGGGGAATCAAGCCGCCATGAAGAACTGTCGTCCAAAGTTTTACTCATGTTATTATATGATACATGGGCTTAATAATTAAATCACCATCAAGCTAGGTATTAGATGACCTGGATACACCATAAACTCTAGAAAGGTTTCATTGTTCCTCTTGTACAATAATTGATGGATTGTAGCCAGGTGTTGCACATGACTAGGAGCAGAGGATTGGTTGCGGAAAATTATCAAAGCTAGAGTGTTTTCTTTCATATTATCCTACATTGCCCTCATATCTTGGATAAGAAATATTAAAAGAAACTCATTAATATTTTTCCTACAGGGCTTGAGTTTGGTCCTGAGCTCGTACAATGGTGAAGATATCCTAATATCTTTTGGAGGGTACAACGGGCGTTACAACAACGAGGTCAATAGTAACCTTTTGCTGCTTTAGCGTAGCATATCATGCTTCGTTCCTCTTCTCAATTTGGTTATATTTACTGCTGTCAGGCTCATGTCCTTAAACCTAGTCATAAATCAACCTTGCAATCAAAGATGGTGGAGACTGTACCTGACAGTGTATTGGCTGTTCAAAATGCAACAAATGCCACCAGAGACATGGAGTCGGAAGGCCAAGAAGGGAAAATAAGGGAGATCGTCATGGACAATGTTGATTCAGAGCCCAAGGTATTGATTGTGTTGATGTGTTATCAAACTTCTCATTGGGTTACACTCCAATGATGCAACGCGTCCAGTTGGACATAAACTCTTAACTCCATATTTGTCTTTGTTAAAGGAAATTAATTCATCTTTTCCTGTGATGTTTTCATAAGCAAGAGTCTATGATATGCCATTACTGAGTAGTATACTGATATTAAATGTTTTGGAGAACAGTGCTTTTTTGTTTGCTTGGAAACTGTTGTATGATCTTTCTTAGGCACAATACCGGACAGATTATAAGTTGTGCCTAAAATGTTGAAATCCACGTATTATGCCCTCCCCTTCCCCTACCGCTTATAATTCTAGACGAAGTTGCTAGTATTTAAAAATTTTATACCATTTCCATTTATTTTAGACTGTCCATTTATCCATGTTTAGAATGCCAATGTCAGCTGTATTTTATAAATAAAATTCAATTTGCCCTTACCATTTAAGTTTGATCATTATGCCAGTTTTCTTAGTTATGAATTTTCTGTTTTATGTTCGTGATGATAATTTAGGCTTGCTGCTGTATTTACATTCTACGGTATTCTGATATATTAACTTTCGAATCTTGTAGATCTTATCTTTCTGTCATTCTGCGCCTTTCTGGTGATATCTATTTGTGTATCATGCAGATAACCAATGAAGAAAGTCCTTTATCAGCACTCAAGTCAGAGAAGGAGGAATTAGAATCATCACTCAACAAGGAGAAGATGCTGTCGCTCCAGCTAAAGCAAGAGTTAACTGAAGCTGAGACACGAAACACAGATCTTTACAAGGTAAGCTCTTATGGGTGGGTAATCAATAAGTTCTTTTGGGATGTGATTGCTATAAGATGAGTGTCCTTGCTGATTTTCGGGCTTGTCTTAGAACAAATTGAATGAAAAGCTGAACTAAATTGATGGACAATTGACCATACAAGAGCAATTTCAACGAGGTCTTGATAATTTTTCTTTGACCAGAAACACTGGCAAATGATATTTACTCTTTTCCATGAGAAAATCATAAAATATTTTCAACGATAAATCGCCTTTCTGATTTGGTAAATATACCAGAGCAAATTACTTTGATTCTACTGAATATTGGACATCTCGAATGCATCGAGTGGTGGTCTCTTTGTTATGTCCCTACTACAAATGTCAAAATTTCTGTTTCAGGAGCTCCAATCTGTTCGTGGTCAGCTTGCTACTGAGCAATCTAGATGTTTCAAACTCGAGGTACATGCTTACAATATTAAGCTTGTGTTGATTTTCAAATGATGCAGTAATGCTTGACTAGTACAACTAGAAAATTCTTTGCTGTGAAAGAGGATCAAAAAAACAATTTCGCAAATGATTAGCATCTCCCAGATCTGCAAATAGAGAACCAAATTTGCTGACTGTGAAGCAAGTATAAAATCCACGATGAATGCATTCATGTTTCAATTTTTTTTTTCCAATTTTTTTTTGACTTTTCAGTTTGTTTTCCTTCTCTCTGCAACCTGGTAGTAAATGATAAGTAAAAGTATTTGAAGATACTTCTACATTTCCGTGGCTCTTTTTCTTTTTCTTCCCTTCTTTCGATAAATGATGATTCAACTTCAAACTTCAAAATTCTATTGTTCTATTGCTCTGGTAAAGCCAAACTTTTTGTAAATTTGGCAAGTTTCGTTGTAAAATGTGATTGCTAGCGATATTTGTTCCCACACATTTTGATACGACTCCAAAAAGCAGCCGCCAATAAGTCAGGAGATCACGAAAACCTCTCTTTTTTTTTTTTTCCTACAGTTTTTTTTTGCTTTGTTTTCAAAGCTTGATGATCTTTAAGCGAAAGTCCGAAACTCGTAGCTTAGAAGCTGCAAAGTAGTTTCTTTTTCATCTTCTGCTTATTACTTTTAGCTCAGAAGCTGTAAGCAGAATCTGCACGAAACAAACTTCCAAATGCCATGTTAAAAATGAAAAAGTTGGTAGCAGTGCAAAACAAATATTATAACAACCCTAATCCCTTTCAATTTCCAGGTTGATGTAGCAGAACTACGTCAAAAGCTGCAAACAATGGAGACATTACAAAAAGAACTTGAACTTCTCCAACGACAGAAAGCTGCTTCTGAACAAGCTGCTGCCTTAAATGCAAAACAGAGACAGAGCTCAGGCGGCGTGTGGGGTTGGCTTGCTGGAGCCCCTCCAAGCCAAAAATCCGACGATGACTGAAAATATAGAACCCCAAATTACATTATAAGTGCTATTTTTGGGACTCATTAATCCATTTTTTCCTGTTTCTTAAAGTATCTCATTGGTAAGTCTTTAACCCTGTTCTTTTGAGATGTGGAAATAAGATGTTCAGTTTCTCTGTCGGCTAAAGTAAACATAGTGCCCTGTACACCAATACATGTTTGTAATTTCAGCTGTGTAATTAAACTTTTTCTGTTAAGATTTTCATCTGTCATTTTGTATTTGTTGCAAAGAAAATACCGAGTGGACGGATAGAATACCATTATTTGCAGATGTACTTGATGATTATAACATTTTCGCAAGTTTCTTTTGCCGCGTTGTTTGTCAATTGTTTGAGCCCTGCGGCCAACAAGTTGGGAATTTCAAATGAAGCGTCGGGATTGGCATTTCAGCAATGAATATAAAAGAGGAATGCTATTAACACAACAATATCCACAATATGCTTAGGTACAGTGCCCACATAAGCATTGGTGTATATTGTTGTGTTAATAGACTTTTCAATATGAAATCGTAGATGCAGTGGTGGTACCCGCAAGTCGTTCGGATGGCATAGTTTATAAAGTTTGTAACTCAATTAAGTGACCAAAAAACCTTGTAATATATATTTCATTTTAAATTAGATTAATTTTTTTTTTGAAAAATATGAAAGTAATAAAAACAATTAAAGTTCCAAAAAACAAAAATATTTGAGTGCACTTTAAAAGCTCACCTAAAAAATCTGAGATATGAAATCAAAGGACAATTTTGATAGTACAAAATTTTGAAGTAAATGGTAGTTCAGCAATGCACAATCTTTTTTCAAAGGGAGGATAGTGGCACAAAAAAAATCTTTGGTCAAAGGGTAAAATTGTTTTTCCGCGTGTAGCGATTGAGTCCTTGGAGCGGGTTTCCGATTTTTCAATTTGGAAAACCTCAACTAACCACTGTTTCAGACCTAGGGTGTACACCATCGAAATGATCATGTTCCATAGGAATCTAACGACTGAAGTTACTCGCCGTTCCAAGAAATGGAAGCCTAGGTCCGAACTAAAAGTGAACTAAACCAATCCGCAAAATACAGTTCAGTTTACAGTTTCACCCCTAGGTTGTTGGACTACGCAAAATAAATTTTCCGAACTTTCTTCTACTACATTGCTCTCAGATAATTTGGAAAAAGGTGCAAATCAAGGATCTATCGACCATAATTTTACTATCTTGCAGTTTACCAACACTTGATAGAATGAAAATAATACAAACAAATGAATTCGGATAGAAAATGAAAAAAAGAAACGCATGTACCACTATACAAAATAAAAAACAACTGTTGGAATCAAGACATGAACTTTCAAGTTGGAAGCGAGAGTCATCATCGACTCTTGGAAAGTCTCCGGATGCTTCTAGAGACTATTATGGATTGCATTAGTCTTTCAGACTCTTTCGGAATTCTCCGAATTCTACTATCTATAACCTTTCAAACTCCATAAGAAAATTTTAGGCCATGCTAGAACTCTCCATAATTTTTTTAAAATTTTATGGACTATGTTAGAAAATTTGAGGCCATGCTGGCTCCATTCCAGAAACCTTCTTAAAAAATAAGTACTTATTTTGCCACTTCTCAACAAAAAAAAAGAAGGTTTGTTCCACAAAATTTAAATAAGCAGCTTATTTCACATTTTTAAACTCAAAAATACTGTAACGTAAATGAGAAATAATTTTTCAATTTTTTTTTGCACCGTATTAAAGATCTCAATGAGATCTATCAAACAAGATCCATATTGATAGGAAAATTATTTGCGTAAGTACATGATTTTTGAGCTTGAAATTGTCTTATCAAAAAATAAGTAATTGTTCAATCTTTAGTGGAACAACCCTTCTTATTAGACAAAAAATAAGAATTTAAACCCGTTCTGGAACGGGGCCTGAATCATTCAGATTTCTCTCAAGCTTCTAGAACACTTGTTCCATAGTAGCCTTTTTTAGAAATTCTTTTGCTCCCTACAAATAGGAAAGGGGAGCCACGTAACTCTAGTGTGAGAGCGAAGTGTTGTTTTGTGTATTGTGCACATGTCCAAAGTTGAAGGTATTTTTTAGAAGTGTATACTAATCAGGGGTCTTTTCGTAACTTTATTAAATAAAACACGTATTTTTAAACTTTATCTAAGCTTAAAAACTAAGAGAATTGAAGCAAATTGGATGGGTCGGCAATTTTTACTGATTTTTCCAATTATGCCCCTCGCAACTTGCCGTCCGCATGGTTATGTCGAGGCTATTTCCGTCTTTTCGGTCTGATCCAGAATCCCACCCTCCTCCGTCTGACAGAGACCCCCCTTGGAGGGAGGGAGAGTGAGTTTTTGGGCGATTTTTCGGGTTCCTAGCCTTCAATTACGTTGCCGCTTGCTGTCCAAAGGTAAGTACTGTTGCGACTGTGGTTCTTTTCTTCCCGTTTTTGTTTTTCCATGCTTTCCCCTTGTGCTCTGTGCCTCCTGTGGTGTGCTTATTTTGGGAGGAGATGTCTGTTGCCGTTGGTTTTTGGCTTTCCGCTTGGTTACCTAGGTTTTCCGGAATCGTTTAGTCGTTCGGCTTACGGGGATTTGATTTTGCCTCTTGTTTGTTGTTGTGCTACGACTGGGTGGGGTTTTATGGTTATGGTCCTCGCTCTGTTGTCATGCTATTTTGCCGTCAGGGATGGGTTGGATCTGCAATCTTGGCCCTCTTCTATTGTGCTTTGTTTGTTTGTTATATCATCAGGTACAATTTATAGTAAACCACAGTTTTTCGGTTTGTGATTTTCTAGATTTGGTAAGTCTTTGTTTTCGATTTGTGATTTTTGGGTTTCGATTTTATGCTTATGGGCTGTATTTTGACTGTTTATATGGCGTAATTTTGAATTTTTGGACTGGATTCACATTTTTGCTCACAAACTTTGATTTCTAGGTTAGGGTTTTTGCTCACAGAGTTTGATTTTCGGATTCAAATTATTGGGTTAGGGTTTTGATCACCAACTTTGATTTTTAGTTAGGGTTTTGATTTTGGGTTTTAATTTTTGCTTAGGATTATTACCGTATATATAGAGTAACTCTTTGTGAATCAATTTTTTGGGTTACGGTTTTGTTGCTAGAGAAAGACATGGGCTGATTTGAAAAATTGACGGTTATTAGATGTGAATATTGTCCTCATCAAGTGCATGCTTTGTGATAGAAAAAAAAGGTTGATTTGCAATAATAATTTGATACGTTGTTAGAACTGCAAAAAATTGGATAATATATTTACCCAATTGTCAAATATAGTTAAGTGACGTCAGTGATAGGTTATGGGTGATTCAGTATCCCTAATAGGCCGATGATGTAGCAATTACAATGTTAATGAAGGTAGTGCCTTGGCGGGGTAACTTTCGTTGCAGCCATGAGTACCCTCATGCTTTTCTTAATACTTTTCTGAGCCTACTTGAAGAACCAAAGAGGTGGATGTGATGTGTTATAAGCTGAGCCAAAGTTGGAAAAATTCGTGGTTTGCTTGTGATCATATTTTATTTGAGCCTGACAACAGGTTGCTTTGACATATATTGGTGGATATGATCTGTTTCTTATTTGAAATAAATATGTGATGGTGTCCTGCCAAATCTGTTATTAATGGATTTGGAAAGTAATTTGTTTATGTTCATATTCAGTGCACCTGCAATTCCCAGTTTTCAGCTGCAACGGCATGTGTGTTGTGAAATTCTTTCGGAATACATATTTCTTTTCTGCTTTGGTTACATGCTGATGTCTATATTTGTTGTCTAATGTATTTTTTAGTCATCTTTTTAACATGGCATCATTTCATTCCATCCATATCCTTTATATGGTGGTATTGAGCAAATGAGAGCTAATTAAACAAGATTGGACCACATGAGAAAATATTTCACTTGTGATTTCGTGTAATTTTTTTTTTTGTGTGTGTGTGTGTCCTCTTACATCACGTGTACATAAGTAGACCTTTCCAAATTTTATCGCGGCTTTTCAAAAAAAAAAAAAAACTTTCCCGTACCTTGCAGTTAAGTGGAAGTGTGCATATCGCATGAGAAAGTGATGGGAAAAGATTTGGAATTTTGCCAGTGGAATGTCCAATTTCTGAGTTTCTTTTTGAAACAAATGGGATTTAAATGAAGTTATTAACACTAAGTGTCACCTACTGGTTGATTCCATATTCCTTATGTTTCTCTGTATTACATGTACAGCCTCCTTAGCTGTTTCTTGAACTACTATGCACAATATTGGATCTGAGATTGGGGTAGGGGAGCAGGAAAGAAGAAAGATAGGAAAAGAAAATGAAGTCTAAAGATATCTTTTTCCTCTTTTATGGTTAGGTAAGCAAAAATGAGTATAAATTTGTAGTTATGAAAAACTGAAATTTTTTGTTTGTAAAAATGATTTTTTGACTATAGCAATAAATATATTCTCTCTGATGAGGAACCCTTATGCATGTCTTCACATAGAAATAAATTATATGCTTGGTTTAGGTGGTTTGTAATTAGCAAAGAGAAAATAGAAGGCCGTAGTCAATGTATGTTTCAGTCACTAAAATTGAAGCTGCAGGCCCATAAATGTGTCCCTCTCCTATCCCAATGAACTCCTCTGCTACCTCTCTTTCTCTAGCTTTTTAATACTTCCATCATTTCGTTCAGTTGTTCATGCAAGATCTAAAGGTATAATTTACAGAGTTGTGGGTCATTGCAGTACTATTCAACTGTTGATAATCTTCCGGAGTGCTCAAACGTTGTTATGGCTCATTTGACTATGTAGACTTGCTAAACACCTCAAAGCCTCACAAATCTAGCTAAACAAACATAAAGCCTAGGAGGCTTGGAGCCCCACGAAACTTGATTTCAAATAATGGCTGCACTTTTATGTATCAAGAATGTCTTATGGAGTCTAATGCTGGAAGAAATTCAAGCTGGATTCTATATCGTCTCATATTCAACTAGAGATTTATAGATTTTGACGCTATTGCAGTAATTTCTTTGTCATTTAGTCAATTCCGAAGAAGAGAGGCATACTCTTGTGATCTTCAAAGAATACCCCCACATTATGGCGGCATACTCTTGTCATAGCTTCATTCATGAGTATGGTCAACACTTAGGACTAGATCATAATTTGCACTGAACTTCAGAAGATGCTCTGGGAGTTTGGTTAGATGTTGTTGTGCACAATTCATTTGTACACAACAGTACTTTAGGTATTTTATCTTCTATCTTTGGCTCTTAAAATCTACATGCACTACGTTTATGTTCCTTCATTTTTAAGAAAAATCAATAAGACATGCTTGAATATCGTCGTATGAATGATTAGAAATTTGCATTGACACATGTTTTTCTTCTTCGGTGTGGGTTGCAGTTGGTATTTGGTACTTATTACAGATCATCAATTGATTGGTTTAATGGTTTGACGCTATAACTTACAATTTTATGTTTAGTAGTTGAATAAACATTGGTTTACGAAATTATGCCTTAAATCTCTGTTTTATTATATTTATTATGTAACCAATGCCACAAGGATGTGCACACTATGTCCAAGGACAAAACAGAACAATTTGGGTGCTGTTAAGGCATGGATCAAAATCATGGCCAATTCGTGTTGTTGATAATGTTATGCATTATGGATGGAGCGAGTTTTATATAATGCATCAAATTGAAATTGGAAAATGGGTACAACATGATTCTGTCTTGTGAGTGCAAATGGATTTTTGACACAATAATTTTTGATGAAGATGATAATCAGATTGTGTATCATTGGTCGGATGAACCAAATGCTAATTGGAAAAATTCTCCTCCTCACCCTCCAAATCCAAAAATACCAGGCACGAAATACCTCGCGCAAGCACGAGCCATCACCTAGTTCTAGGAATCCGTTAACTCACACTTTGAAACCACATTTTTAAGAAAGTATGATTGGAAAACACGTCATGTTGGTTAACCCGTCTTAATCACGAATACTATGTTAACCACGATTTAAAATGAAAAAGCGTTTAGAAAACACATTTTATAAAATCGTGTCAACGAAACACATTTAAAAATTTATCTAACGAACTCGTGTCTTTACTTAAACTTATATAGTGAATGTAGCTAGGGTTTTTTTACACTTCTCTTATCCTCCCTCCTTACTCGACCTCCGTCTCTTCACAATTTTTCTCTGTGCTCAACCACTCTCAGGCTTTCCCTCCCTCTCTTGTCGTCAATTCATCATTCTGAGAAGATAGAGACCCGCAAAACTTTGGACCAATGCCTATATCCCTCGTATTGCTATCTGCCAAAATCCATCAATCGAGTTAGAAAATATGCACAACACTTGTCAAAGGCACATTGGATACATGTATAAGGATGGATAATAACCTGTCTAATGGCTGGGTCTATATCGATGCAACCTCTAATGAAGTACGAAAGCAATCTCATAATTGCGCGACAAGAATCGAAGAGTTATTTTTATCTTGTCTTTTAATTTCCGGTATAAGTATTGATTCACACAATTTTTAGTGTCATTTGTTGGTTCAAGGAGTCATTGAGTTGGTTCATGGAGTCTACCTAGTTTTCTGTAGTCAAATATTTGTTTTTATTTAATTTTATGTTTGAAAATGCAAGTGTCTTCTCTTATTCTTGGAGAGTTGTTCCAAGGCCTATATATTCCTTTGCTATGGATGAAATGAGGAAGTTTTGAGTGTTGAATTAAAATTGTCTTTGGCTTGTGAGAAGATAACTCTTCTTGTAACTCTTATCCTTCGGTGGATCCCGATAGGTGGCGAGTTCTCCGTTTCTGTATCTCTTAGGTGGATTCCTTTGAGTGGTGATCGGTTCCCTAGCCCTGTATCCTTAGTTAAATCCTCGGATGGTGATATCTTATCCCGTTGATTTCCTAACTTGGGTGGTGAGCTTTATCATTTTTTTTTTCTCCCTTTTATCCTCTTTTTACTTTTCTTCAATCCCATTTGCAAAATCCGGCATCATATAATACCTGATCAAAAAAAGAAGTAAGAGTAGATTCAAGCAATTTCCCACAATAAATATGCCAAATTACAAAGCTAATTGTAGGATTGTTTATCACCTGCGTTCTTCGAGTCCAAGTCTGTTTATACTTTTATTTACCAGCATATTCGGTTTTTGTTTTCTGCCACAGCTTGAGTCTTTTCTTGGGCTTAATCCCTTTATAAAACAACGGGTTCCAAAAATAAAAATAAAATATGGTCTTTACCTTTGCTAGGTTCCTTTTCTAGTAATGAAGCCGAATGATGTTAATTACAATCAATCAATATCCACCTTTAGTTGTTGATAATATATATATATATATCCACCACTGGCTTTGTATATTATGAATCCCACTTGTTTTCATATTTCGCAAGTCTCTCCATTAATGTAAAGCTATGTTTTTCTTTGACATAATATTTCTACGTGTTTTCATGTCTCTCAACAACAACAAATTATACGGAAAAAAAAAAAAAATACTGGAAGCTTTTGAAAGGCTTCCACGGTTAATAGATCTCTAGGGAACTACCCAACTAGCAAACGACAGCACCACAGCACCGCCTTTGCAAATCGTCCACCGTTCCCCTGCCCATTTTTCAAGCATGCCGAACAGGCCCCCTCCAAACCGGATAATCTTATTGTTATCAAATTGCAAGAGTTTGTCACTGGTAAGTGCGAATGACCGAGCTAATGCTATCGAAGCGATGAGAGAGTTTCGACGTTCGCCCACCTCAATTCAATGGGGAGGGTACTGACTTCTTAGCGATGAGAGAGTTTCGCCGTTCGCCCACCTCAATTCAATAGAGAGGGTAGTGAACACCTAATTCTAGTAGTCTGGAACACTTAGCCCAAAAAAGAAATGAACAATCAGCCTAAAACCAATTGAAGACTCAGTTACAACTCAAGCACAACTCATCAAACCACATGCTACACACTTTTGCATCATTGTGTTTACTTCTTGTAATTGTTGATATGTTGGCTAATGTAGGAGTATGCTACAATAACTTGTCAAAAGTGATGAGTCATGGTTCACAGGCTAAAATAGTGACCAACTAAATATAAAAAGTGACTTTTAAACTTTTAATGGTCTAAATTTGTTGGGTCTGATAGCGATGCCCTAAAATAAGCATTTAGAGATTTTAATTAGTAAATTCAGGACTTACCAAAAAAAAAAAAAGAAGTAAATTTAGCTAATTCTTGGTAAGAATATGAGGCCCAGGCGTCCAAGGCATCATTTCACCAAATGTAACTTTTTTGTTGTTGTTGAAATGTAACTACTGAGGCCCATACCACAAGTGACCCAAACCAATTTGGTAAAATTACAGTTTAATTCCCTTAGCCATTAATTATTATTTTATATTTTGTCCTTAATCCCTTGATCAAACCAATTGAGGCCATGGATCAAAAAAAAAAAACCCTATTGAGTCCTTAAACATTCCAACTTCATAGTATTCATCTAGTCTAACTTTGGATTCTCCGCATATTTACTGAACAACGGTGAACAGTTCGCTACTAGGAATGACATTTATGCTCATTATTGTTATTCAATCTAGTGTTTAATGAAAATTTTTTGCCACCAATTGCGAGGTGCATATAAATTGTGTACAGAATATCAAACAAATTTTACTTTTGTTCCTTTCTATATTATGGTGAAGAGCATTGTTCCTTTACTTAAAAAACCAAATATTATCACTAGAATAAATAGGAATTTACTATGAATAGTAGTTTCTAATTCAAAACAACAATTTCTTTGATATTTGAAAAAATAGCGGCTGTGCTCCAGCAAATAGATGCGAAATCGAAAATTAAACTAAGTGGATATCAACTTTGAATAGTTTAATGACTCAGTCCCATTCCGTTAAAGAAAATAAGTATTTATTTTTTAAGAGATTAAATTATATACACTATTGGTGTAAAATAAAAGTTTTCTCCAAATCAATTAAATCGTGCATGGGACCACTATTTTGACGATGTGGCATAATCTAATTGATTTGGAGGAAACTTTTGTTTACACCGGTGGTATAAATAATTTAATCTCATTTTTTTAAAAAAAATAAGTACATATGTTATTGAATTAAAGGCGATTTATTGTAAGAGAATGACTTATTTTGTTAAATTGAAAATAAGTATTTAAAAAAGCGAAACAGGGCCTCAAAGTGTTCAATTGAGGGGGTGTTCCGGTTTCCCCAAAAAAGAACTTTAGAAAAAAAAGGTAATTTCAAGCTCAAAAATTATGTGTTTATACAAATAATGTTCTTACCAATATGGATCTTGTTTGATAGATCTCATTGAGATCTTTTAAAAGGTGTAAAAATAATTAAAAACTTATTTTTCATTTTAATTATATTTAAGTTTGAAATTACATCCGTTTGAAAAAAAAAAACTTTTCAGAAAAGTGGAACACCACCTGATTGAGTAAAGACGAATTAGACAAAAATTGAATAATTGAGGGAATAAAAGTGAAATTTTTAGCTAACCATTTTCGTCTCCTCCGTACATATGTGGCCGTCTCAAACTCTTCTCTACCATTTGTTATCTCCGGAGAAATTTTTCAGTGCCGTGTGAATGGCACGTGGTGCCGGCTTTGGGCACATCGGAGTAGAGCTGGGCAACAAATACGAGACACGATAACACGACACAAACCGGACACGAAATTAGCGGGTTAGGGTTGAACATTTCTGACACGAAACATGAAAATGACACGACTTGAGAACACGAATTCTAAATGGGTTGGGTTCGGGTTGAACACGCGAGACACGAAATTGACACGACCAACACGGTTACAAATCTGTGTCACCCATTTTCACGAACATATGTACATAATATATGGTATATCAGCAATTCTAAATAGAGTTAGGCAACAGACACGATAACACGACACGAACCGGACACGAAGTTAACGGGTTAGGGTTGAGCATTTCTGACACGAAACACGAAAATGACACGACTCGAAAAACATGAATTCTAAATGGGTTGGGTTAGGGTTGGGTGATTTGTGATACGAACCCGACTAACACGACACGAACACAACCCGACACGACTTGTTACCTAGGTCTACATCGGAGTCATTCGATGCACTTTTGGACGGCTTGGATTTGGAGAGAGAAAAATGAGTGAGAAAGAGAAGGGGTGAGATGAGAGAGATTGTTTTAATCTAACCCGTCTAAAAATGTATCGGACGGCTCGAGAGTGCCAAGCCGGCACCAAGTGGGATATACCCACCCCGCACCCAAATATTTCTCCAATCTCTCATTTTACTGTTCAGGGTTTAAGCTTCTCCTTCCCAAACCCCTCACTCTTCCATGGAGTCATAATCCCCCCCTCCCCTCATGGCCCGGACCACCCTGCTCTCTCTCCTACTTCTCCGCCGCCTCTCCACCCGCCCCATCTTCCTCTCTCATCCCCACCTCACACCCAACCACCGCTTCTCTTCCATCTCCTCCTCACAAACCACCACCACATCATCAAACTCCTCAGACCCCACCAAACCCACTTCTCTCTCAGCCCGCATGAGCTTCGTCTTCGACCAAATTGACGCCATCGAGCGCGACCGCTCTGAAAAGGACGACGCCCTCCAGCGTATCCGCGCCTGGCGCGAGTCCAAAAAGACCAAAACAGATGAAAAAAACCACGGCCAAGGGTTTTCCCCGAGCGAGTCGAACGAATCGGGTGAGTCGGAGGTGAGGGAGGTGAAGGAGAGAGAAGTGGTGGGGTTGGCTGATAGGAAGGTGGAGGTGGTTCACCCGTGGCCGGAGTGGATTGAATTGATGGAAAGGTTGGTGCAGCAGAACTACTTTGATCATAGAAGGAAGGATGAGGACAAGATGGTGGAGGATTTAGGGTTTAAGATGGAGGAGGTTGGTGAGGATTCATTAGGGTTTGATTTCACTAGGGATTGGAAGACTGTGCAGACCGCCTGCCTCAACTTTGGACGCGATCGGTTCGATATCCTAAGGTCTGTTTCTTTGGTGCCTTTGTTGTGTCTTGTTAGAACTTTTCCCATTTTGGTAAATATATGAGCTGAAAATAGTATGTGTTTGGGTGGCCTCTCCACGCATTGCCAACTGATTTTGAATTGATTGCTTTAACATGTCTTAATGCACCTATCATCCATGAAAAAAGACATCGGGATTCGTTTCACTAAGCATATTTGTCTTGAAAAATGTACGATTAGAGACATATGGACGGATTCTGATGTTGCGTTTCTTTTCGGACGAATATGATTTGACTAGACGTTTGTGGATATCCTACCACCTGGTTTTTAGTTTAGAATCGATGATTAACACATTAGAATGGCCTACAAAATGAATGACTCGCATGGTCTAATGAGATCATTGTGGTCTTATTTTCCGTCATATGATGGAAACTTTCCGTCATATGATGGAAACATGAGAGATCATCACATGATTTGATCTCGATATCATGAGGTCTGTTTCTTTTGTTGCCTTTTTTTTTTTTTTTTTTTGCTTTCTCAATGTGCTTACCATCTGTGAAAATAGACATTGGTATCCGTTTCAATAAGCGTATCTGTCTCAAGAAATACGCCTCCTTAGAGCAATCCACAAGTGGTAGAAACATACAGTAGAATTCTATAGATAGAAATTTATTTCTAAGATGAGTGAAGGCATCTAGAATTCCATATATCATAAGGCATTAGATCTCAAAATGTTCAAATTACAATTTGTGCCCAACGAATTAACGTTTAGCTTTGGAAGCATAATAATATATATAATGGGAATCAAATATATAATCATGCACTCCTATTTATCATTTGAGGCATTTTACTTCGAAGGGTTTTATCTAGCGGCTTGTCCAATGTTGCAGCCCTTATCAATCAGCAGATGTGATGGAGTCTAAGCACAATGGTGTGAAAAAAAATATGAGGCTCTCATGGTCTCACATCATGTGGCTTGCGAACCTCAATTGTGCTTCATAAGCTGCGCCTTGCCTCAAGGTGTTTGAGATGTTTCTGCTGCGGCTGCGCCTCGACTCTACTCAACCCTTAGCGCGCCTTTTAAAACACTAGCCTAACCAAGCTTCTATGAATTATTATTTTTTGGCAAAGTTGAATCTATATGTGGTTAAAATTGCACTCAATCCTATAAATGACACCTTGTTTGATAATGGGAGACTATCTTTTTTATATGTACGTATCATCCTTTCTTTGTCCTTCCTTTGAAAAGAATAAATGAAAACCAACCTAAATTAGGTGCAGAGGTTTTTGTTCTTTAGAAAGGTACTCAAGTATAAACCATCCAAAGAATAAAGGCTAGGCCATGGTTTTAAATCGCTGTATCGGTCGGCGTAACGGTCACAATCGCGAGTAGCGGATATGAGGAGTATCGGTCAATGTGCAACGGGAATCGGACACCGCACTAGTGAATTTTTTTCAACCACTAGCACGTGCTTAAAATTTCATTGATACACATGCTCTAACCTTATTTATGACTAAATTGAATGTTTTAAAGCAGTATTTTACTTTTACAAGTATTTTTAAGTAAAATTTGATCAAATGTTGCGTTTTAAGAACGAAATTGAAGTTTTTTTTCTCATCTAACGAGAGTTTTCTTGAAATAATGTTTTAGCACGAGAAGGCATTGTAAAAAGTTTCAAAGAATACACTGTAGGATCACATGGAGATCTCAGAAAGGTAAAAAAAATAATAGAAAAGTTGTTCTCGGTGTTCTGTAGGCGTAACGGTCTTGTAATAGGGTGTAATGGCCGTTGTGTGATGCATAATGACCAATACGCTCATGAATTTTTGTAATGCCGTTATTTTCACCCGTAAGGGTATCAGGCCTTCAAAAATCCGTTATATTACGTAACGGCCGTTTTTTGAATTAGCCCTTTAAGCTTCAGCGCCCAATTTTTTAAATGCCTATGTTTCCTTTACTTCACATCCCCATTCTCTGACCCAAGTCACTACATGCTACTGTAAAACAGCAAAAGAAAATTTTACTTTGAATGAGGCTGTGGGTTATTGACATTCTTTTTTGTGAATATCCACACATGCTTTAAACTGTTTTTGGAGACTTTCCTTTCGAGTGTATTTTCACTAATTTGATCTGGAATATGTATCCCTCGTCCCCTCATTTTTTTGTCAAGTAATGTTGCTTGAGATGTGCTTAGAATGGCAATTGATTTCAGGTCATTGTCGAGACAGGATATTCAAGTTTTGGTTGGCTACGGGTGTCCTAGTGCAGACAAGAAGGTGGTTTTTTCGGCAAAGTTACTTAGGAAACATGTCCACCTCGATGAAGGAGATGTAAGATTTATTTGATTGGCAATTAATATGCTGCAAAATTTTGTCAATTGGTTCTCTTTGGGCTTAGGGTTGCCATTGTAGCATTGGCTGTTCTAGCTTGTTATTTTTACTTTAGGAAAAGTTCACTTAGACCCCCTGTGTTTTGGTCAATGTGTAGGTTGACCCTTTACGTTCATTTATCACTGCGTAACTCCCTGTAGTTTGTGGACTAAGTGCACCACTAACATTTGTTGATGCAACTTGATGGTGCTTATAAAATGACCTTAATGTCCTCGTCTTCTTCCCCTCATCTTAACTGAAGTACTAAACACGCACTTATACAGACGTATAGTAAAATGTACTCCAATAACAAGTACTGACCGTAGAATCACGAGGGCTTACTTGACACCAGACTCCTTACAAATCAAACTCCAATCTAAAACCTTCAAAGTGGAATGGCACAACAAAATTGAATGCTTTCAAACAATGAATTGCATGCTCATTTGCAGAGCAGGATTGAGTGAAAATTGGGTTTTCACAAATTGGGCATTTGGAATGGGATTGGAACCACATGTCAATCAGGCAATGTAATCTAAATCAAAGCCATGATTGCAGGAACTATAACTTGTGTTCTTCAATGCAATCAAAATGGAGGTCAATGTTAATCACAGAGTTTCGGTAAAAGTGTAGAAGAATATTATAAATTTATAACTACTTAGGAGATTATACTTGATGTTAAAATTCAGGAGTTCTTAGATATTTATACCATAGAAGTGGCAGGTAAAACTGATTTCAAACCTATCGAATAAACCGTGTAAATGTAGTCATTGTCTCTTTGATAGGCTTGAAATTAGAATGTCAAACTTTTGATTTCCATTGCAGTTTTCGATTGGTTTGACATTTAAGTGGGGTTTTCAAAATTGGGGTTCAATTTTGTGTGTGAAATGCTTTATTTTTTATTGAAAAATGGAAAACCAGCTGAGAAGTCTTGGCTAAAACTTGTTGATGCTGAATTCTCTGTTGGAAAAATAGGGAAAACTAGCTGAGAAGTTGGGGCTAAGCTTGGTTGAGCGAAATGGTGTTTGTGTGTGTGTATATATATATGTTGATATTTGAATATACATAAATATATTATTTGTGACTTCTAATTCAAAGGAAAATGCGTGGGGTGCCGAGCTAGTGGGGACTCTGGGGAGTAGTGGGAGGTTCTGGAGGCCTGGCGTAATAGGGATGGAGCAGTGGAGGTAAGTCTAGTGAGAGAAATAATGCAGAGAAAAAAGAAAGAATAAAATGGTAAAAAGTTGGGAATTAGAAGATTTTTAGAGGGTATGTTTGTTTTGAAAAATGGTTTATTCTCCACATTGGTGTGAGGGATTCACTTTGATAATTTAGATGGAAAAATCACATGGTGCACGTTAGTCCACAAACCACAGGGATTTATGTGGTGATAAATGAACGTCAGGATGTCACTCTGCACATTGACCAAACCACAAGGGGTCTAAGTGAAGTTTGCTCTTTTATTTTTGTGTTTTAAATGAGGAAAAATGTGTGTAATTTGTAAATGAGGTTTCTGTAGTACCATAGTGTCCATTATGTATATCTGATTTAAAAGTTCAGCAATTCTACTTCTAGGATTTCAAATAGTTTTTCTGTCTCATTCGTCGAAGTACTTCATTGTGTGTGTGTGTTTTTTGTACTTGAATACAAGTTAAGGGAAGCTAGATGGCATGGGGGAAATCACATTAGAGCAAAGAGAAAAACATCACACTTAGATTTGCCCAATTCTAGCCAAAACTCCTCAAACACAAACAAGAAAATGGAGAGGGAATATCAGAACAAGATTCGGTCCCTGACATAAGGGTAGCCAAATTTATCAAAACACAAAGAAGCAACCACAGAAGCTGGGAGATCCGGAGGAAAAACATAGGAAGATTAAACACCACTTGATGCCCCCACTTTAGCCTATTTCTCAGCAATTACTTTTACAATACATGGCTGAATTCAAACTGAAATGGGAAGTAAATCTGAAATAGCATACCGCCAATGAGAAAGTTGCCAAGGAGGCTTTGATCCTGTATGTAAATTGGGAGCAAGATTCTTAGAGTCTGATTTTATTCGGGCCAAGGTTATTTAATGGCCCGAGTAAAGTTTCAAGCTATCTTTAAGAGCTCTAACTTCAGCTATAATCCTTGCTGCAACTCGGTAGGCGCAACCAAAGCACCCGAGGACGTAGACTGAGCTATTGATCAAATCATATTTGCTTTATCCAGATATCTCATGGGTGATCAATTGATCAAATCAGTTTCTTTCCCAGATATTGTTGAATCACATGTTACTCAGAAACAAATTGCAGCTCCCTGTTAGTGGTGACTTTGTACCTAACATGGATGTTGGAGTTTTACTTGGGTATGTATGCTTGACTTGCTGATCTTGAAGTGTAATAGATTTACTTGGGCATGTATGCTTAACTTATTCAGCTTGAAGTGTAATAGACTGAAATTGGTCAATATCTTATAGTTTTAATGGGGCTAATAAACAGTTTAACTGAGCGCTTCCATGTTACGTGACTCACAGACTCACATTCTTTTCCAGCAACATCTTGGCACTTCTATTAGAAAATGCAAGTAAAAATTATAAACTGCTTTATTGAATAGGATAATCAGCACAATCAACTGTTTGTCTTTGATTTATGGAATGTTTATATTTCAGGTTTGTAGTTCCTGCAGTTTAAGAAGTTCTTGTGAAAGAGCATATCTTGTAACAAATAAAGAGGATGAGGCACGAACTATCGATGTTATGCGTGTCCTATTGACATATGGCTTTGATCCCGTGAATGGATCAGTTGTTAACGAGTCCCTTCTGAAAATGAAATCACTGAAGACGGTCGTCCGCAAACTACTGCATGAGGTTGTCAAGTTGAGTGCAGTTCCAATAGATCCAAATCTTCCTCCTCCTATAATAAAAAAACGACCACCTAAGGTGAAGCAACCACCCCCTCCTCCAAAGAAACGGGTCGGACGTGATGACATTGAGATGAAAAAGGGGGATTGGCTGTGTCCCAAGTATGTATCTCTTCTAAAGTTTGTATTTTTTGTTACGCCCAATTTGTTCCGCTTTTGGATTGATTTTAGAATATCTTTGGCCAATCCAAATTGTTCTTTTTTCTTCTGGTGGACGGTGTAGTATCTTGTGAAAGACATCGGTATCAGCTGCGTTCATTGAAATATTACCAGAATTAACTGAAGATA
Source organism: Rhododendron mucronatum var. ripense (assembly GCA_019656295.1). Classification (NCBI taxonomy): domain Eukaryota; kingdom Viridiplantae; phylum Streptophyta; class Magnoliopsida; order Ericales; family Ericaceae; genus Rhododendron; species Rhododendron mucronatum. Next base: position 1,448,328 of record BPLT01000022.1, on the reverse strand, counting down.
TGGACTATGAAGATTGTTAACAGTTTTCATTTGCCCCTATATTGTGCTATGCGTCGGAGGTACTGAACGTAAACCATAGATTGGTGCCCTCTAAATAACTGCTGGACATCAGACCAGTAAATATGCGTGGATCTTTTATTCTCAAATTGCCTAGTTGGATGTATTGATGGCCACCATCTAGCGGTTTTGAAGATCATGAGTGGGAATTATATCATGATTCATATTGAATGATTTGGTTGTGTTCTGTCTGCTTGTTTTTTTTTGCAATGAGAATTAATTTCCTGTGTAACTTATCTGAGGATATTTCTACGTACAGGTGTGACTTCATGAATTTTGCCAAGAATACAGTGTGCCTGCAATGTGATGCCAAGCGTCCTAAGAGACAGCTGCTTCCGGGAGAATGGGAATGCCCACAGTATGTTTCCACTCTCAACTGTTATGTATAGCCTTTTGCTGATTCTATTACTTTGTTGAAGATAATTACAGGTGATATGTGTGGGCACACATGTCTATACACATATCTTGACCACTTCATCGTACATAGAGGGATTACACTGATTTTGACCATCATACTTAGGGTCTTCCTCATTAAATAAGGGGCTGTTGGAATATGATGATTAACCAACATATGTACCTATATTGCATCGTTTACCAGCTCACTTTCTCGTTTTCCATTTTAGCATTTCTTTTACCAGCTCGTTTTCACCATCATGTGGTGCCAGTACTGGTGTAAGAGTATTTATACATGATGTGGACTATAACTTGTTCATTCCTGGTGATATCATTTGGCAGGTGCAATTTCTTGAATTATAGGCGAAATATGGTATGTTTTCAGTGCGAACACAAGCGTCCACCGGATGATTTTACGGAGAATCAATTGCAAGACCGGCAACGTGGTCCTAAGACGAGGTTGGAGAAGGTTCCCAGCAGGGGAGAGGTTTCCAATGCATGGAATTTTGACTTCGATGACAATGAATCTGATGGGGCAGACGTTGCTGCTTTTGAGTATGCAGATTCTCATAAGCTGGATGAAGATTTTCCCTCACACATTCAGTCTCAAGGAGAAAACTTTAAGGTCCCCGACAATGAATTCTATAGGCCCAACAGAACACCTAGGGAAAATGATGGGGAGTACTATGATCATGGGCACAAAAGGTCTAGGAAAGGATTTGATGATTTTGACGATGAAGAAGAAGAAGACGATGTTGATAGTTATGAGTTGGACACTCAAAATAGTCATCAATTACATAAGAGTTCTTCGATCGATTTCTCAGAGGTTGAAGGTGACTCTGAATCTGAAGATGTTGACGGCTTTGACGGTGACAATAGGATTGCTCCACAACGCAATAAGCCATCTAAGATAATGCATGGAAAATCAACTTTCTCTGGCTCTGAGGTTGATGAACAAGATTATGATTCAGATGACGAGCTTCCGGTCCATCCAAACTGGAAATCTAGTCGTAGTGGTGACTCCAATCGGAGAACTAGAGGTAGTGGAGCAGGAAGTGTTGGCTTAGATGAAGACTATGGGATCGATTCTGACACCGACGACTTGGCAGATTCGGATTTTGGGTCCCGGCGGACTAAAGGGGACAAACGGGTTTTAAGTGACCGCCATTCTAGGAGACGACAAATTGATGACACTGATGATGAACCCTTTTCTGAATCTGACATTGAAGACCGATATTCTCCAAGAAATAGATTTGGGGGAACGAAAGAAGGCCCGGATAAAAGAGGAAACAACTCAAGGGGTCGTGGCAATAACGGGGGATTTCAGAGGGATGATGGTTTTAATAGATCGTCACAAGGGCCTCATGGCAATAACAGGGGATTTCAGAGGGATGATGGTTTTAATAGATCGTCACAAGGACCTCGTGGCAATAACAGGGGATTTCGGAGGGATGATGGTTTTAATAGATCTTCACAAGGGTCTCATGGTAATAGTAGAGGATTTCAGAAGGATGATTATGGCAATAGCAGGGGTTTTCAGAGGGATGACCTTGGGGGGCGTAGTAGAAGGGATAACAGAGAGAGTGATTCGCGAAATTCCAGAGGACCTAGTAGGGGAGGATTTGGAAATAGGCGACGTGGAGGACTTAATGATTCTTACAACCGGTCAGACAACAGGAGGGACTTTGATGATGGTAGACCCATGAGGCAGCGCATAAATGTGCGATGAAGTTGAGCTGTTACTGGAGGTTGGCCCATTTCAGCCTTTCAGGTTGTGAAAATGAGTGAAATGAATATACATGGGAATTCGAGAAAATTCATTCTCGTGAAAGAAGGCTGGCAGAAGGAAAATGTTGGCGTTTTTTAGTGTCTGAACCTTATCTGGTAAATGCATGGATCCCCGAGTCCTGATGTACTGCATAACAAATATATTTGATCTGTTGTTTGCCGCGGAATTCAAGTTCATCATCTCTGCTCGGCAGATTTGCAGGCAGTAGGTCAGTCACTTTACATTCTTGCTGGAATATTGCCCGGTCTATTTACATTTAGTTGCGCCAAGACATCACAATTTAATTGGAGTGTGTTGCATTAAAATTGCCCCACTCCACCTCATGTTTGCAAAATTTATTCTTTCCGAGGACAGGAAACTTGGTGAAAAAGATGTTCCTCCAATTGCCAAAAATCCTGGGTGCAGACAGCAAATTGTATCCATAATTTCTGAAGGTTACGCTCGATTTTTCATTTCTTTATGTTCAATTACAATCCCTCCACAAATTTACTGCAATAAAATGCAAGTGTTACAAGGATCCACCATTTTCAGTTTGGGTGATATCCTTAATGCTTGTGAATGGTGATCCTCTCTTTTGTGTCTGTTCTCGTTTTAAATTTTGAAGCATCTTTTTAACACTGTTGATTTATTAGTTAGTTTGGATTTGGTAAAACAAAACTACCTCTGGACATGGTACATCAAAACCATCTGGGTAAATTGCAAACCCCCCCAAACTATAACTCGTTTTCCGAGTTGCCCCCTTAGAGTGTAAACTCAAACACTTAACCACATCTTCATGTATTTGAGTTTGACACTTAACCACCTTCTGTTTTACGTGTTCGCCATCACGACATTATCCAACAGTGAGCTAGGAGTGGGGAGGCTGGTTCGTGGTCTCTCTCCGAGTGCTAACGAGTCATACCACCTATCATGAACCAGAACTTTGGGCTTCCGGAAAATGAGGTTAGAATTGCAGATGTGTTTGACGTAGTTGATGCTGCAAAGAGCAAGTTCACTGTTGAAGCATGGGGTGTTGCTAACGCAACTTTGGAGGTTGTCTTCTTCAAGGTCACAGGTTGGGTAGACTGTAGAGGCATTCAACATCATTTGATCGCGACATGTAAAGTTCGAGAATTTTGCATCACTACGATATTGTAAAACTATTTAGGTCGGAATTATTTCAATTTTACCAACTAAACAACACCCAACAGTGTCAATTCATTATTCATGTACTCAATTATAAATGCATTCTTAGTTTATCAAAAAAAAAAAAAATGCATTCTCTTCTTTGTTGTTAAATATGTAAGATTTCAGCATTAATTAACTTATATATTATTTAAGCGTAAAAAAGAATCTATAATTTCATAGTGTTCAAAAATATATGTATTTTAAATTATGATGGAACAACAAGAAAAAAAAGGGAGCAAAAACTCTTTTGTCATTTTTTTTTGAACATTTTCGTATTAAAGTACAAGTTTGCCTCTTTTTGATTCACTTTCATATATGTAAATTTGGGTTAGTCCAAGGTAGATTAAATTCCTGGTTTAGCTCTTACTCCAAGTAGTATCAAAGGTAAACTACATCTCCTACTTATTGAATGCCGCGTTACTGCTAGCATCAGTCCAAAAACACATTACTTAGCTGATCCGTTTCATCCAAATCCATCTTGTGAAAGAAGTTTGAATTGTCCAGGTATTTTCGAAAAATAGTTGTGCATTGTAACTGTGGTGGCGTGATTTTTTAGCAAAGGCAAATTCTGTGGTGGCCTCGTATTCTACATGGATTGCCAACCATTAATGCAAATACTTTATGAGGTAAGATAAAGGAGTACTGTAACATTATTTGTCAAATGATAAAGCAAATTTGGCTACTAGACGAACTACGCTACTCAAATTTATTTTTTTGGTAAGTGAGCTGGTAGCCAATCAGTGGCAGAGCCAGGAATTCCAATCTGTAGGGGCACTATTTCACAACAAACTAAAAAAAATTCATAGTAAAATTTAACGAAGAAATACTGAGCACAAAAATTTAAGTACTGTATTTTTTAATAGGCACAATAGCTTGTAGCCTAATGTATTCAAAATATAAGTGTAAAATAAAAAATACTAGCAATTTGCTATTTATCCCTTTGAAATAAGCATTTGTTTTTATAAGTGGTCCATTGATTTGGTTGAAAACAAATTAAACAATAAACCCTATACCCAAAATTTCCAATTTCTCTAACATTTTTTGTGTACCCAAACGGAAATATATATATATATATATATATTTATATATATATATATTGTAGGGGATAAAATTTCAGGGGCACTTCTAGCATGTCTAAAAAAAACCTACTAAAATTTGATACTGTGTTCGCTTTTGTTCAAAGTTAGTTCAATATCCGTTCGTTACTTGTACAAATTAACTTAGGTTGAACAAACTTTTAATCTTGTTAGGGTTTCAAGTTCGAACACTATACTACTCGGCTCATTTGACTTGTGGAGGATAAAAAGTTCAAGCTATCCGAGATCAGCTTGGTCAAAGCTCAAATGGATATACGAAGTGGATTTGTCTTTGTTTATTCTCAAAATTCGTTAAGTTTGTTTGAATAGATAGTCAAGATAGGGAGTAGGATTGGAATACATAGATGAAAAAGTGAATAGGCAAAATAAAAATGTACATTTTTATTTAATTTTTGCTAGGTAAAATAAATGGTATGGTTGGAGATGCTCTAAATAAAGGAGGACCTAAGACCTCATTCTACTTTCTCAAATAAGTATTTAAAAAATATGAACATATTTTTAAAATTACAAATAATGGGCTTACGGAAATAATTTTTTATTTTTCTTGCAAGGTTTGATCTATTAAACAGGATTCATATTGCATATTTTTTGATTTTCGTAAAACCTAATATTTTTAAGCTTCAAAATTGTAAATTAGGACTTACTTTATAAGGGGAAAAACTGGAATGGGGTCAACTCAAAGACATCCAAAAGAAAATTATCCGTATCATTCCAATTTTATCAGATATCCCCAAAGGGACCCAAAAGAAATGGATGATTTTGAGATATGGCTACGGGAATGAAATATGCAATTGAAGTTTTAAACCAGCCCGCAGGAAAAGGAAAAAAAGTTTGCAAAATCATAAAAAATTTCAATAAAAAATACAATAGGTAGGTTTGTTTCTGACAATCGATTAGTTAATTAAAGCATGCATTCTGCAGAGGTTATACACAAATAAGGGTCATCATTTACCCGATGCCCCCGCGACCCGCCCAAAGCCCACCCGGCCCGTAGTTTGTAATGGGCGGGCCTATGAATTTTTACTTGGCCCGCCCGTAGGCCCGGCCCGTGAGCCTGCCCGTGGTACCCGTCCAAAAGCCCGCTAACGGGCCCGCCTATTAGCCCAAAATCCCACAAAATCCTTTCTTTTTTCCCTTAGTTTAGTTTTGCCCAAGGAAATTTAAGCCCACCCGTTGGCCCGTCCGGCTTTTGGCCCCCCAGCCCGTCAATTGGGCTAGACCGTGGGCCGGGCTTGGGCTTCAATTTATGGTAGGTGGCCCAGCCCGCCCGGCCAGTCAAAATGAAAAAGCCTGGTCGGCCCGGCCTGTGGGCGGACTTGGACAACGACTTGGCGGGCTGGGCCGGCCTAGCCCGGCCCAATGATGACCCTTATACACAAAGTTTATTTCGTGCGAACTTGTTTGAAATTATTTGTGTAGTGAAATCGTATTTGCAAACTTTCTTTTTGACGATTTCTATGGCTGGGATGTGGCTTGGGGTTAGATTCAAGGGTCAGGATTGGTTCTCGCTAGTCAAACACCGGTCAAAAACGTCATGTCAGCTTAACGGGAAAAATTCAAAATACCCCCCAACCTATACACCCAAATTTAATTAGACTCCCAACTTTTTAAAACTTCAATTTTACTCCCAACGTTATATTCCGTTAATCAAAATGCCCCCTTCCGTCTAAATTACTAACGGATTCCGTTAAAGGCTCTGTTAAATAGTATTCAGATCGAATTTCGATGATCCGAGCCGCTCAATGTGTTTAAAATGTGATTTTAAGGGTACTCGCGAAAAATCAGCAAAAAAAATGACCGGGAAGGGCTTCATTTAAACAGTTTTTTATTAAATAGTAAAATAAAAAACTGTTCAGATGAAGCCCTTCCCGGTTATTTTTGTTGCTGATTTCTCGCGGGTACCCTTAAAATCACGTTTTGAACACATTGAGTGGCTCGGATCATCGAAATTCGATCGGAAAAGGAGAGGTACAGACCGAAGCAAAATCCGGACGTCCGTACTTGAATAAAATCTGGATCGATCCACACCCCCCTTTTCCGATCGAATTTCGATGATCCGAGCCGCTCAATGTGTTCAAAACGTGATTTTAAAGGTACCCGCGAGAAATCAGCAAAAAAAATGACCGGGAAGGGCTTCATCTGAATAGTTTTTTATTAAATTATTCAATAAAAACTGTTCAGATGAAGCCCTTCCCGGTCAATTTTTTTGCTAATTTTTTGCGGGTACCCTTAAAATCACATTTTAAACACATTGAGCGGCTCGGATCATCGAAATTCGATCCGAATACTATTTAACGGAGCCTTTAACGGAATCCGTTAGTAATTTGGACGGAAGGGGACATTTTGATTAACGGAATATAAGATTGGGAGTAAAATTGAAGTTTTTAAAAGGTTGGGAGTCTAATTAAACTTGAGTGTATAGGTTGGAGGGTATTTTGAATTTTTCCCAGCTTAACAAATCTGAGGAATATCACCAAAAAAAAAAAAAAAACTTAACAAATCTGAGCCGTTATTAGACAAACGGTTCCAAATTTTCAGCCGTGTGATGAAAGCTGCGTGTGATGACAGCTGTGCCTGGGTGTGATCAAAGATTGCGTGGGGTTGTCTGTTCAAAATCTCTTCGGTTCCGTTGCAGTATCTTCACCGACGGAAGAAGGGTTTTAGAGAGAGAATTAGAGAGAGTTGTCTGTTCAAAATCTCTTTTCGTTCCGTTCCGTTCCGTTCAAGTATCTTCACCGACGGAAGACGGGTTTTAGAGAGAGAGAGAGAGAGAGAGAGAGAGAGAGAGAGTTGCGCAGCGCCGTCTGAATGGAGAAGCGTGGGGTGAAATTCTCTGTTCAAAATCTCTTCCGTTCCGTTCCGTTCCAGTATCTTTACCGATGAAAGAAGGGATTTAGAGAGAGCGAGTTGTGCAGCGCCGTCTGAATGGAGAAGAGGGGGCTTCTCTGTAGCTTTTTTCCTATGGCGGCGAATAATAAGGTCTCTTCTCTCTCCCTGGCTATTTCAATACCCGAAGCATCTCCCTCCTCTTCCTCCCTTTACCCCCTGCATCTCCATCTCATACAGATAGAACAATCTCTGTTGTTAATGTTTGGGTTTTACTTTAGGGTTATCAAATCTTCGAAGAGATTGGATTAATTTTACAAATCCTGCAGTTCTTTAGGCACCGTCAATTTGGAGTGAGTTTTTGCATCCTTGATTAACCTCCTTTTTTTTTCTGACAAATTTGCTTCGGCTAATCCCCTTTTAGCCGTCAATGTTTCTTAACGATGGTTCTATTATCCGGTGTTAATGGGTATTGTGTGAGGTTTTCTAATTTGGTGGTGCCGGGTGGGTGTTACTGGGTACCTAGGTAATTTAGACTTGTTTAGGTTTGTCTTTTCCCATAATAAATGTTGTAGTATAGAAATTTGGAAATTGAAGAATCTTATATGTTGCTTATACAGATGTATGTAATGCGATTAAATGGTTCCATCTTCCGTGCTGTGTTGTGACTTTTCTCATATTTGATGTGTTAACCTATGTGTTCTCTTGTTTCTCGCATTTGTTTGGTTATTAGGTACTAGTATTACCATAACTGAAGGTAGTATCACCTACTCTATTATTTTCCAATCGGGAATTCCTTGCATTTTTTTATGGTAAGTTACGTAGGTGTAAATGAACTAGTTGTATACAATAAGGTAGAATATATTATTTTCCAAAGATCTGCTCCCATGCCTCCTATGGTATTTGGTTTAAGTGGGCAATGTGGCCTTGTTGGCTTTTTTGGGGGTCAAAATATGCACCCATTGTTGTGGTACTTTGGGATGAACTATCAAGAATGGGAATGTGTGCAATTCTTCAACTAGCTTTTCATTATGCTTCTGGATTACATTGGCATTTTTTTTTCCATTTGAGTGCTATACTTACGAACAGGGTGACGAGATGAGAAAATCTTTTTACCGAATGATGCGAAGAACATGGCTGTTTTCCATTTGAAACTTTGACTTTGATGTCCGAAGATGGGCTTCTCTTCTCATTTTGGCTTTGAACTCTTCACTTGCAGTGTGTTCTGTTTGTAAAGGAATGCCTTGTGCGTAAAACTGTGAGCCTTTGATAAATAGATATAGGTAGCTAACTCACTCCCCAATGGATACAAGAGTCCCAACATTCACAAGGTTATTAAAGTCCAAATTTTATGCTTTCAATCTTCACAAGGGGTAATTTGGTCCAAAAAAATACTTTTCAGCTGATGTAAGCCACATATTTTGCAGGAACTAGTCAGATGGGGTGCGAGTGAAATGCGGAACCAAACCTCAAGGTTGGGAAAATCATTTTCCAAACGTGAGGGGGAAATCTGTACATTAGGAAACCTCAGGGGGTGTCAGTGAAATTTACCCAAGTTCATATCCTCCTGTTCCGAGGTCCTCTTCTGTCGTGAATGAAAGCGTTGCTGATTGCGAAGCTCATAAACCTCAAAATAAATTGGTTTTCCCCAACGCCAACAAAAGAATCCTTCTGGCATCAAGGTATACATATCCATAATGCGTTAAATCTACCAAAAATGTCAACCCAACGATTCTTCCAAACAGTCAAGAAAGTCTTCCCCACAACCCACATCCCAAAATCAAACCAAGAAATCGCCCATTTGATCTCTAAATCCTTAATCAAACCAGACCCAGCACAACCCCTCCTCCAAATCCCACCCTCCCTCCTTTCCAATCTCAACCCCCACATAACCCAGCTAGTTCTCTCAAACCCACAAGTCCCAATTGAGTCTTGCTTGCACTTCTTCGATTTCCTTTATACCAACCCCAACCCATCTCTTAAACTCAACCTTCAATCCCTCATAATGCTTGTTTGCCGCTTATTCAAAGCCAGAAAGTTTACCCAAGCCAAGAATTTATTGAACAAACTTGCTATAGCTGACAATTTCGGACACCCGTTTTCGGATATTGCTTCCTTAGTGGCTCAAGATGGCAAAGAACCCAAGATTGTTGTGAAGGTATATGATATGTTGTTTAGGGTTTATGCTGATAATCGGAGGTTTAAAGAGGGTTTAGAAGTGTTTGAGTACATGAAAAATAGCGGGTTTGAGATAGATGAGAGGTCTTGCATTGTGTATTTACTTGCATCAAAGAGACATGATCATGTGGAGCCATTGTTTGATTTCTTTCGCCGGATGGTTGATTCCGGCGTAGGAATTACGGTTTACTCACTCACAATTGTGATTAATAGTATGTGTAAGATGGGGAGGGTTGATGAGGCTAGAGAACTCATGAATGAAATGGCTGGCAGAGGGGTTAAACCCAACGTGTACACGTATAATACTTTGATTGATGCATATGTAAAGATATTGGATTTGGGGAGAGTTAAGGAGATTTTGATTGCAATGGAGAAGGAAGAAGTGGCCTATAATGTGGCAACTTATACACTCTTGATTCAAGGGTGTTTTAGCTCAGGCAAGATTGAAGATGCTGAGAGGGTTTTCGAAGAAATGCGTGACAAGGGTATAACGGGTGATGTTCATGTTTACAGCTTGTTAATTAGTTGGAATAGCAGGTTAGGAAATATGAAAAGGGCATTTGAGTTGTTCGATGAGTTGAGCGAAAAAGGCATCGTTCCTAATGCTCACATATATGGTGCCGTGATTCATGGTTTGTGCAAGGTGGGCCAAATGGATGCAGCAAAAGATTTGTTAAATGAGATGCAAAGCAAGGGAATAGATGTGAATCAAGTGATATTTAATACGCTAATGGATGGGTATTGTAAGAAAGGGATGATTGATGAAGCGTTTAGGCTGAAATTTGTAATGGAGAAAAAAGGACTTGAACCCGATGTGTTTGCAAATAACATAATTGCTACTGGACTCTGTATATTGAACCGCCATGAGGAGGCAAAGAGGTTATTGTGCGGGATGATGAATGAGGGAATAACTCCAAACTTGGTGACTTTCACTACATTGATTGATATATATTGCAAGGAAGGGAATTTTGTGGAAGCTTTGAGGCTGTTTGGAAAGATGAAGGAGGAGGGTCCAATACCTAATATAGTGACATTTAATGCATTAATAGATGGGTATAGCAAAAAGGGGAAGTTGAATGAAGCTCATAAGCTAAGAGACGAGATGAAAGAGAAGGGGTTGATGCCGGATGTCTACACATACACCTCACTCGTACACGGAGAATGTATTTTTGGAACGGTAGATCAGGCAATGGAATTGTTCAATGAAATGCCAGCTAAAGGGTTGGTTCCAAACCTAGTGACTTACACTGCAATGATTTCGGGCTTGTCAAAGGAGGGGAGATCAGATGAAGCTTTTAGATTGTATGATGCGATGAAAGAAGCAGGTCTTTCACCCGATGACACCCTGTACTCTACACTTGCAAGCAGCCTTCATGAGTAGGTTCTTAGCCTGAAATGGCTTTTGTCCTTTTCAAAAGAATGCACTTCTGGAGAATATATTTTACTTGGTTTTAGTGAACCACTCTGATTATTGTGTGGTCACGAGACGTGCATGTGTATTTTATGATCTATTTGGGCAACCTGTGCTTGATTTTTCTTGCGGTTGTATTCTGATGCCAGAGAATATTTTGCAAGATAGTACTTTGGCCATTTTCTTGTTCAACTCTAGGATTCTATGTGTTGTTCTTCATCATATCATTGTCGTCATTATTATCTTCATAATTAGTATTACTGTTATTGTTATTAGCATGGTTATCTTTTTATGTACTTACTTATCGAAGAAAACATTATCATTCTTATTGTCATTGGTATTTTATTCTTTACTTCCTCGCGTCCAAATCTGACTTCCGCTCAATATCCATTTGACTTGTTTATCTCATGCATAAATAGTTGATGATGGATATAATTGCAGGTTGCAACTTGTATCAAGGTGTTTGGTGTTCGACAATTTAGGGTTGGGTTGTAGTGCATGTTTGCTATCATTAAATCCCCTTTGTTTCCATGATTAGTGTGCATTTAATTTTAAATTGTTTAGGGGCTGCATGTTCAAATTTGATCTCTAGTGTTGCGCCCCCCCCCCCCCCCCCCCCCCCCCCCTCCCCTTCTACTCTAGTGTTGTCTTTTCCATGTTAACAACTGCTATTGCTCATATGCTGTTGTTAATGTTCTTTGGATGTAACTCTTACAGCTTGAAGGTAAAACCGGTTTAAAACGATAGCATGTACATGGCTGTAGTCTTGTCCGAGCAAGGAAGTTTTATGGGTATCATGCGTTGGAGGAGCTTTTTGCAAAGATACAACTGTATCCAAAGATTTGGTATATTGTATGCTTTCATTTTTGTTATTTTCTTTGGTGGACTTCTTGTCCCCCTTCTGCTGAACCTTTTTAAAGACCCATTTTCGATAGTTTTTTTTTGTTTCCATAAAGATGAAGATAATTGTATTCCCTTACACGTTACCAAATTTGTAGTTCTCCACCTTAAGACACTTGTCTGATGTTATTCAATAATTCTTCCCTGTGTGGACTAAAAATTTAGTTCTTTTTTCATAGCATATCCTGATGATGTTATTTTAGCTCTTAGACATATTGTGGCATTTCAATTCCTTTTGGTGGGGCTCCAGGCTATATTTGGAGAATCTTATTTTCTTTCACTTAAGTTACTTTTATCACTTTTAGATATCATTGTAAGGCTACAAGCTCCAGAGAGTATTTTGTTTTTCTTTCATTTTTCCTAGAATCATATGACGATAGCAACAATATTCTGAAACATGTGATGGAACACCTTGACTAAAGTTACGCTATTATCCACATGATGTCTCTCGTGCTGCAAATCTTCTCCTGGTATGCTCAACGTGCCTTTCACCAATGCTTAATTGTTTTTTGAAATCTATTGGAGTTAATACATTTTTTTGTTGGTCGTATATTGTTTAAGGGAGCCTTTGTTTTCTGTTTCATTCTTTTCAAAAAATAGCACTTGTGTGTGTTTTCACTCTAGGGGTCCGTTTGATTAGCGAGATAATGGTTGAAAGTGCAAGAAAGAGAAAAAAATGTACTTTTTTGGTGGTCACTTAGCAAGGATGTCCTAGAAAGTGGTAGAAAACAAACTTTTCTGTACAACCCTCTAAAGCTAGAAAGATTCCTTTAATTTTTCTCACAAAAAGTGCAGGAAAATTTTTATTTTCTTGCCAGAATGAACAATAATTACTCTGACTTCCTTATTTTCTTTTATTTTACTTCACTTTCTCTCATTTTCACTTTTCGTTATATTTTTCTTGCTAATCAAATGGACCCTAGAGATTTTGTTCATTAAGACTTTGCTTTTGTTTTTCCTTGCCTATTCATAATTAGAAACTGAACTTTTATCGTTCCCGAGGTGGTCGTTGAAAAAGTTGTGTGGGTTGTGCCCTTGGGATTTTCATCCTTAAACTATTCACGTAAGGTAAACTCTCATTACCAATATTTTGGAAAGTAAGATTGTAGCCTACCGTGTTATTTGGATCTTGGGCTTGTTCTGTTTTATGTCGTTTGTATTTCCCGTCCCTTTCAAAGTTGAGTGGAGTGGTCCAATTTTGCAAGGATGTCTGTTCCTTCTCAGCTGTTTCGGGGGTGGAGTATGTTTATTCTTGTTGTCTTGCAATACACTTCTCGATGGGGCAGGTTTTGGTTTTTTAAGGTCGTTTGAAGAGAATTGAATCTGTACGTTAGAATTCTTCGTCAATGAAAAAGGACCAGTTTTGTACTTCCACAATGATTTTGAGCATTTTCTCTTGAGAATGCAACTTGATGTCCTCTGATAATTTGAGCTCTTATTGTGATTTTTTTAGTGTTAGTGTACCCAAAAGCTTGCACTTCTCATTTGTTTCATTGCACAATAATGATGCGTTCAGCTTACGGTTCTAGATGCTAGAAATTGAATTCAAAGTTGCACCATGTAACTAGAATGAGCAGTAGAATATATGTTGTGTATGTCTCATTTGTAAGGGGGAGTTTCTCTGTAGCTTGATTATTCTCAATGACGGTTGGTATTTTGATGTTAGGTGAATTTTTTGTAGCTTTTTGTCAAAATATTGGGGATTAATCATTCGTTGAAATGAGAGGAACCAAAAGTTGAAAAAGAACAAAAAGATTGTAAAACTTCATTTTCCAAACTTTTTTCTTCTTTAGTGAATTTACTTTTTGCTTTTGGTCATAATTTTTTACTTTTTAGATTCTTCTTGTCAAGACGAATGACTAAACCACGAAATTTGATGAAACACTAACAAAAATTTATGATAGACGATAAAAACGATATTTAGGGGAAACACGGCCTCCCTTGTATGGTTTTGGATCATTACACTGCACACTTAAGTCAAGGTGAAGGCATAGGGTTGCTTTTTCACTATTTTTTCCCATTATCCATTCAAGAAATTCTCATCATTCTTGTTATGCGTGTGAGTCCATTTAAATTTGTGAAGTGTGCCTGTGTTTTGAAAATCAAACAATAGGAGTAGATAAATATGTGATCTCATGACCCATGGGTTTAAGCCATTGTTTTGCAAGGAGGTGACGTTCTAGAGAGGAGTTTACAACCCCATGAATCACATATTCCCTTTCTTCTCCAGTTCCTGGTAATTACAATTTTAGTATTTATGTGGAATCCAATAGTTACTTTCATAGTCTCACTGGGAAAATGAAATCAGGCTGAGTCAAACCTTATCCCCGCAGTATTCTGGAAAATTCACCAGCTTTTCGTACTCCATACCAAAACAGCTAGCTTAGGCAAAATACAAGACTGTCAAGACCTACTACTGTGAAATTAAAATGACCAGAATAACAATTGGGGTGATATACAATAGTTTCGAAGATGAGGGTAGAATCAAATCCTTTCAATGGTAAGTCTGACAGCAGCTGGTATTTCGTATTGTTACTCCCTCTTAGCCGAAAAAGTTGTCATACATGTAAATTGGTCTGTCCTAATTGTAATAAGTTGCTTTGTAAGTGTGACTTTTACTAAGAAACTGAAGGTTGTTTCAGTATCGAGGAAGTTCTTTGACTTTTAAATCTTTAGTTTCAATGGAATTTTGCCAACCGTTGAGCAATTCTTTTTATTTCAACTATTGTGATGTAGTATATGTCCTCATTTGACCTTGGATGAAACTGGTGTTGTCTATGCGGAACGACTATTTGTTTCTATGAAGAACTCTCGAGATATTTCCTAGTATGTGGCGGGGAATTGTTTATAGGTTTGTTAGGATTAAGATATATTCTCCAGTGTTCCTTGTCATTTTCTAAAAAATGGCAAATTGGGTGCCGCACCCACAATGCCAAAATTCTCTCAAATTTGGAAAATGCCAAATGAGAGAGAGAGAGAGAGAGAGAGAGAGAGAGAGAGAGAGAGAGAGAGAGAGAGAGAGAGAGAGAGATTTGCCAATTTTTTTTTAGGCAAAATGACTATTCATTTTCCAAAAATGAAAATTCATTTTCCAAAAATGAAAATGGCGATGGCAAAACGGCATTCATAGGTGATGATGCTCTTAAACATCCTACTCCAATCTGCTGATAGCTTTTGTAATTGGCCTTCAGTGCCATAAATGTTGATAACTTGATATTGTGGTTTTTTTTTGTTTGTGGATGGACTTAAGGACCGGACTGAATTTGGAAAAGGAATTAAAAAGAAAGTTATACTTCTCTTCCATCATCTGTAGTTATGCTTCTCTATTAGATCTAGGTTAGGTAAAACCACCTTCAAATGCTAAGTCACAAGTGACGACTTATTTGTTTATTTTGTAATGCAATTGTGAACTTTGTATTGTTTTCATGTCACTATGTGTTTCTTTTTCCTCTCCCTGCAAGAATAGGTTGACTGTAACTTATCCGGGATGGGATATCTACATGTATCAAAAATGAAGTTCCAGCAGCTAGTACCAGATGTTGTTTCCCAAAGGAAGGATACTTAGAATGAAAACGAAGCAGGGTCAGATCAATCCACATACGTGTCTTCAGGTTTCAATTCGTTTATTCTTTGTGTTTAATTTCTTGCAGTTCTAGAAACGGTAGCTTTATGCCTCCATTAACCTTGCATGCAGAATATTTCTGTGTTTTGATGTGGAAAATTCTCATTTGGCAGATTCAAACAACAATTCATCTTGTCATTCACCGATTTGGATATCCTCCATAATTCTAGATGGCTGGATGTGGGAGTATCCTTACCACCTTGGTTCATCCTTTCAGGATGTCATCTTGTTAAACGACAAAGTACCCCGTGAACTTGAGGGTCACACTACTGTTGAGGGTTTGTTTGGCTTCACAAATTTGCCATTGAGATTTTCACATTTGTTCCTTCATGGATTCCAAGCTGAAATGATTTAACATGTGGTCTTGCAGATATACTTAATCAGCAATTCAAAATGTACTCATCTCTCTCTCAAACCCGTTCAGACGTGAAAATGGTCAAGTCGCTAATTCCAATTTGGGAGGTGTGCATGACTCATATATGTGTTGTTTTGTCCATAGTGTTGTCTATGGGTTAAAATTACTTTTCTTGTAATTGGAGGAATATGAAAGGACTGAGATGCATGATGCGGCATTACTCTCTGATCCTGGGAAACCACTTCCAGAAGATGTCTTGAAGACACTTTCGCATGGGCTTGAATTTGAGAATAAGCTTATGGAATTGTGTAATGAATCAAAAAATGATTTATCTTGCACTCCATTTGAGAATGATGCAAGAGATGCTGAGCTAATGAAACGTTCCCCTAATGAGGAAAAGAAGGATGAACTTGGACTTTGTGACATGAAGAATGAAGGCAGAGGAGCTTTGAAGCGTTTGATAGTAGGTAATGAAACAGTGATGATGTCGCCACAAGGGCTACCGTGCAAAGATGACAATGTTAACATACCAGGAAATGGAAATAGAACAAATGTGAAGGTAACTTTCCAGTTATTCCATGTTGAAGAATTAAAGCCTGGATTGAGACCCAAAAAACTTAGGGTTATTTTCCTCATTACGTTAGATTTATACCACACTAAGAAAGTAATTACACTGAGATCCTTATCTCCTAATCTAATTACACAAAGACTTAATTATACGCTAATTATACAAACACCCATAACTTAACACTCCCCCTCAAGTTGGTGCGAAGATGTCAATTAAGCCCAACTTGAACGCAGCTGGGTGGAAACTCTTGCTACCAAGCCCTTTTGTGAATATGTCAGCTAATTGATCCTCCGATTTCACAAAAGGCATACATATCAACCCATCACTCAGCTTCTCCTTGATGAAGTGTCTGTCAATCTCTATGTGCTTTGTTCTGTCATGTTGGACATGATTATGAGTAATGTTGATGACAGCTTTATTGTCACAGTAGAGTTTCATAGGACCACTACTCAAAATTCTTAAATCTCGTAACAAGGTTTGGAGCCACAAGAGCTCACAAACACCATGAGCCATAGCTCTATACTCTGCTTCTGCGCTTGATCTGGCAACCACTGATTGCTTCTTACTTCGCCAAGTAACCAAATTACCTCCAAGGAAAGTACAGTAACCCGAAGTAGAGCGTCTATTATCCACAGATCCAGCCCAGTCAGCATCAGTGAAAACCTCTAACCGCAAGTGACCATGGTTAGAGAACAGAATTCCTTTCCCTGGAGCTGACTTGAGATACCTCAAAATACGATAAACTGCGTCCAGATGTGGAGTACGAGGATCATGCATAAACTGACTAACACCCACTGCATAAGTAACATCCGGTCGAGTGTGAGCTAAGTATATCAATCGACCCACAAGTCGTTGATACCTCTCCTTATCAGTGCGCTCCCCCACATTTCCACTAAGATGATGATTCGCGTCAATAGGAGAATTCGCAGGTCTACAACCCAACATACCTGTTTCTTCCAAAAGATCAAGTATATACTTCCGTTGGGAGATAAAAATACCTCTATCAGACCTCGCCAACTCCATCCCTAAAAAGTATCTCAGTGATCCCAAATCCTTAATCTCAAATTCTTGAGCCAGATTAGACTTAAGATTAAGAATCTCGTTCACATCATCACCTGTAATTATTATATCATCAACATAGACAATAAGGACAGCAATCTTACCGGCAGCTCTTTTGAAGAACATAGTATGATCTGCATGGCTCTGTTTGTATCCAAACCTTAACATAGCATTTGAAAATCTGCCAAACCAAGCTCTAGCTGATTGCTTCAACCCATAGAGAGCCTTCTTCAACCTATAGACCCTTCCTTCAGTCTCAGAGGAAGAAAAACCTGGTGGTATATCCATTTACACTTCCTTCTCTAATTCACCATGAAGGAATGCATTCTTCACATCAAACTGTTGTAGAGGCCAATTCAAATTTACAGCACAAGATAGTAGAGCTCGTACATAGTTCATCTTTGCTACCGGAGCAAATGTCTCCTCGTAATCTAGACCATAAGATTGAGTAAAACCCTTGGCAATAAGTCTCGCCTTGTACCTCTCAACTGTACCATCAGCATTGTGCTTAACAGTAAAAACCCACTTGCATCCCACTGATTTCTTCCCTTCTG
Source organism: Rhododendron mucronatum var. ripense (assembly GCA_019656295.1). Taxonomy (NCBI): domain Eukaryota; kingdom Viridiplantae; phylum Streptophyta; class Magnoliopsida; order Ericales; family Ericaceae; genus Rhododendron; species Rhododendron mucronatum. The sequence goes on along the minus strand of BPLT01000022.1, from coordinate 1,430,352 downwards.
GAAGTGATACTAGCTCTCAAGTGCCGTTCGTTTTCAAAGCTGTCATCTCCTCTATCATAGCTCCTTTCCACTTAGGTATCAGCAGTGCATCCTGTCAATTCTGTGGAATAGATATAGAAGAAAGAGACGAAACAAAGGCATGGTACGAAGGAGATAAACGATCATAAGAAACAAACTGGGAGATAGGATGTAGGGTGCATGACCTAACACCTTTTCGAAGAGGAACATGAAGATTATCAATAAAAGTAGGTTCAATGGGAGAAGATTCATTACCAGATGAGTTGGAGTTGGCTGGGGAATCCAGAACTGGAGCAGGCGATTGTGATTGACAAGGTGGCATCACACAGGAGAGCTTTCCATTTTTCCGTCTAGTTCTAGTATAGACCTGCAAGTCAGGCCTTTGCCACCGTTGTGATAAGTTCTCGATATCACCACCAATGTCATGTGTTGCTCTTTCCGCAAATATTGGTTCCTCCCCAAAGTTTTCCTTCTCCCCTCACCATGATTAAAAAATAATTCCGTCTCCCCCTGACCATGACTATGAACCTCCCTCATCTCTTCCTGTCTATGCTCCCCCTGAAGAGATGGAGCGGAGGGAGCGTAAAAGGACTCTGTTTCCCAAAAAGTGACGTCCATGGAGACAAAATTTTTTCGAGAGTGAGGATCATAACACTTATAACCCTTCTGGGTAGGAGAGTACCCAATGAAAACACATTTATGGGCTTTAGGACCTAGCTTGCCACCAGAGGGGTGAGGAGCATGAACAAAACATACACAACCAAAGACTCGCGGAGGAAGAGTTGTGACGCGAAAACTACCAGGAAGACACTCAATGGGAGTTTTAAAGTGGAGAACACTAGATGGCATACGGTTAATAAGGTAAGTGGCAGTCAAAATCGCTTCGCCCCATAAATATTTGGGGACATTCATGGTAAATAAAAGAGAGCGAGCAACCTCAGCAAGATGACGATTTTTGCGTTCAACAACTCCATTTTGTTGTGGAGTGTCAACACAAGTCGTCTGAAAAAGAATGCCATCTTTATCTAGAAAGCTCCTAAAAGTCCAATCGATATACTCAGTGCCATTGTCACTACGGAGAATTTCTATATGCACATCAAATTGGGTGCGCATCATCGCATGAAAAGATTTAAAACAAGAAAAAACTTCACTCTTTGACTTAAGTAAATACACCCAAGTAACACGAGAGTAACAGTCAATAAAAGTGACAAACCACCGATAACCCTTAAGAGAGGTAATATGGGAAGGACCCCAAACATCAGAATGAATAACCATAAAAGGAGAAGCACTCCGTTTATTAATAGGTGCATAAGAAGATCGTTGATGTTTTCCAAGCTCACAGGCTTCACAAAAAAACTGACTCTGAGAACAATGTTTAATTAAATGAGGAAAAAGTTTTCCTAAAATCCCAAAAGAAGGATGACCAAATCTACGGTGCCATTGATGTAACATAGAAAGAGCTGGACTCGTATCTGTTTGTTGAGCTAGACCACATGACACGGGTGAATGAGTTGAACGAGTTCCAGACTCCAAAAAATAGAGGCCACCCTGTGCTTTACCACTGCCAATCACCTTCCCCGTATCCAGTTCCTGAAAAACACAATGAGTAGGGAAAAAAGTCACGGAACAATTTGCAGAACGAGTGAGACTACTAACAGACAAGAGGTTAGTGGCAAAGTTTGGGATATGTAGAATTGAAAAGAGGGAAATAGAGGGAGAATCGCGAACGGAACATTTCCCTGAGATAGCAAAGAATGACCCATCTGCTATTCTTACCTTATCCCTACTAGAACAAGTAGCGTAAGAATCAAACACAGAGGAACAACTTGTCATATGATCTGAAGCACCCGAATCTATGATCCAAGGAATAGCAGAAGAGGCAGTAAATGCACTAACTGGAGTACCTGTGTGAGCAAAATAGGATGAAGTGGCGGCTGCTGTGGAAGTAGGAGCTACAGTAGATGGAGAATCAGCCTGAGCCATTAGGCGCCGGAAAACTTGCATCTTCCCCGAGAAAAACCACCAACATGATTGGATGACACCTGAAACCCAGTACTGAACCTTGAATCAGGCAAAGTGGACTCCGAAACATGAGCCTGGGCCTGAGAACGCACGGGACCACGACTACGACCACGACCACCACGTGCACCCCCTCGCCCACGAGGGGGACGACCATGTAACTTCCAACAGAAATCCCGAGTATGGCCGGTGTTGTTGCAGTAATCACACCGAAGGGACGCATGATCAATGGGCCCGCTGCTAGTACCAGACTGTGACTGACTACTCTGCAGAGGAGGAACAAGTCCACTACGAAAAACAGATGAACCCAGTGGAATGGCAACCAAGGCAGAACGCTCAGGAGTAGGAGTGTCTAACATAGCACCCCTCCTACTCTCCTCCTGTTGAACAATGGCATAAGCCTCTTCCTACGTCAGAAACAGAATACAACCCAACACTTGCACTCTAATCGGATCATATTCTATATCAAGTCCAGCCAAAAAATCATAAACACGTTCCTTTTCCAACCGTTTTAACCAAGTAGCAGCATCAACAGCACAAACAGCCTGAAATCCCTGATAATAATCAAATTCCTGCCATACTGCATTCAAATCAGCGAAATACACAGCAATAGAACGATGATTTTGTTCCAATGTACGGAGCCTCTTCCTTAACTCAAAACATCGTGCATCATTACCCTGTTAAGAATAGGTTTGGGCTGCAGTAGTCCAAATCTTATGTGGACAATCAAGAAGCAGAAAAGTATGACGAATATCAGCCCTTATAGAATTAAACAACCAAGTCATAACTAACGATTTTTGAGATTTAAATTTCTTCAATTCAACAGCCTCAACAGGTGGAGCAACAGGATCCTCAATAAACTCTGACATCCCTTTGGCCTCAATAGCCAAAGTAAAAGTGCGAGACCAAATCATATAGTTGGTGCCATCCAACTTAATATGGCAAATATCTAGAGAAATTATCCTGAGTCCCTATACGACTCAACTCACCCATTCTACTAGCAGAAGTCTGTTTCTGTTCCTTTGACATCTTGAAAGCAGAACAACACTACCAAATAAATAATAAATAGTGCTCTAGTAGCTTTGGAATTCCACACAAAAGAAAAAACAATGCCTGAGGTTCCAATAGCCTTATAACTTCAAAGGAACAACTGTATACCTTGAATACTTCAAAAAACAAGGACTACTGTATACCTTCGGAAAAAAGGACTACTGTATACCTTCAAAATCTTTTATACGCGGCCTTCGGAATATTAATCTCTTACCCAGCCTTGGATGTCCTTCGAATCTAACCCCTTTCACTACACAAGATAATCTAGAGTTCGAAACACGTAGAAATCTCATTAGGCAAGGTCAGATGTTTTCAAAAATGATCGGAAACCAGCTGGCGTGCGTTGGCGACGCTGTATGGCGGTCGGCGACGCTGTATGACGGTCAGAAAACCAACGGCGATGGTCGGCGATGTGACACAATGGCTGACGAAGGTTCGTATGGTCTGGGTCTGGCTGGATCTATTTGGGTCAACAACAATCGGCAAGGGAAAAAGGATCATGGCTGGTCGTCGGAAGCTAATCGATTAGAAGGACCAGCAACAAGATCGTCGGAATAGGTTACGCAGGTATATCGTTACCATGCTCTGATACCATGAAGAATTAAAGCCTGGATTGAGACCCAAAAAACTTAGGGTTATTTTCCTCATTACGTTAGATTTATACCACACTAAGAAAGTAATTACACTGAGATCCTTATCTCCTAATCTAATTACACAAAGACTTAATTATACGCTAATTATACAAACACCCATAACTTAACACATGTTTTCATGATTTATTGTTCCATGTTACCATTTTGCTGCCTTTTTATTATGACGTAGACTTTTTGTTAACATACCAGAAAATGTCTTTTTTGTTGGTTTAGTGTGAATGTTGTCTTATATAGACTTCATCTCTTAGAATTAAGTTCTTGAGAAATTTTGATTTTAAATTTCTTCATTCCATTCAATAAAATATATTTTGCGGTGTTGGGATTTGTCCCACATTGGTTAATTATCTCCTCCAAAACTAGTATATGAGCCTGGACAGCCTCTCCACTCTTTGCCAATTGGTTTGGAGTTGGATGTTTTAACATGGTATCAGAGCTAGGCTTTCGGAGGCTTTTCCCCTTTGTTTGTGCCATAGTTGCACTTTATTTCATTGTGATCCGTATGTTCCGGATCCTTTGTTTACCTCTCCACGTGCGAGTCAGGGGTCGCACATGCGAGGGAGTGTTGGGATTTGTCCCACATTGGTTAATTATCTCCTCCAAAACTAGTATATGAGCCTGGACAGCCTCTGCACTCTTTGCCAATTGGTTTGGAGTTGGATGCTTTAACATGCGGGAACATATGACGGGATTACGGAAATGGCAAGAAACAATAGAGTGGGATAGAGGGGAGAAAGAAGTGCAACCCAAATTGGTGGCAGCTCGGCCAAGTGCTTCAAGTTTCACTCAAAATAATGAGGAGGCATTTGATTGTTGAAATTCTTCTCTTTAGGAACACAATTTAGTGACGATACAGATTAACTCACCTTAACTCTTAAAGTAGCTCTAGAACTATAATCCCCTGTTTGTCCAAGTTATTATGTTGATGACTACCGCATGCTATGATTGATGGCTAAAATACTAAGATGACCACAAGTACAAAACCAATTCCACATCCTTCTAGAAAAGATGAAAATGACTGGAAAAATCCTGTGCCACAAAGATGTAGATCTTGGCTTTTGTCTTAGGTTGGATTGGACTATAAATAATTTTGTTTTTCTACTTATCTATCTAAATTCTAATTAACTAGTTAGCTATAATTTAGGGTGCAATATGACTAGTGGGTGGTTTTTAAGATTAGTACGTAGATAGATATTTATAAGGTTAATAGGGTTTTTATTTGGGGGGGGGGGGTGGTTTAGAGGTGTTCTCCATGTTTGTGTTCTCGTTCTCCAATTGGGTATGTACCTATATTATTTGTGTATGTTTCCATTACTTGGGGGGTGGTTTAGAGGTGTTCTCCATGTTTGTGTTCTCGTTCTCCAATTGGGTATGTACCTATATTATTTGTGTATGTTTCCATTACTTTAGATTTGTACCAGTTAGAAAGGAACATGTAGTTTGGTTGCACGGTATATTTTTGGTATTTACTTTACTTGGAGTAGTTTGTGTGTGTTGAGATGATTGGTGTGATGTGGGTGTGGGATCGAGTATCAGGATTTGTGCTTAGTGGTGTGTGTGAGTTTGGGGAGTCATAATCTATGAATTGATTTGGAGAATTGAAGGGAGATTTTGGGTTTTGGAATTGGCTGTGCATGTGTTCATGCCAAGTGTTGTGCACATAAATGTCTTTGGTAGGGTGATTGTGCATTGGATGTGAATAGAGTTCTTTAAGGGAGTATTTTTGATGCCTACTGTTGTTATACTTAATTAGGTTGTAGCTAGAGTTGGGGAATTTATTAGTATTTGTTGTCACTAGTTATTGAGTCAGTGCTTAACTTGAATATTTAGTTATTTTGTATTCTTTATTTGTTGTTTAGGTAGCCTCTTTTTGATTTGCTCGGTTGTATTGCCTTTGGACGCAGGTGAGTGGTTAAGCATGTTACGTACTTTCGAACTTCACCGTGTCCCTTAAATTATTATTTTAGAAAATTTATGTTTGAAATTGGACACACATAATTGTTTATATCAGTGAAACCATTTACTCTTTGATTAATCTTTTTGTGAGAACTTTGTCGATATTGTTGGGAACATATTTTGGAAGTCGAGGGAAATTAATCCTCTCTGTGCTGGTGACTTTGGCCATTGGAAGAGACCGAGTTAGGCCGGTGACCCTAATGCTCAACGGTTGTTATTGAATCTGTAGAATTAGTATTGGTGGTACTACACTTGGGGATGGACTTAAGAATGTAACTTTGCTGACTGCTACAAGTTGGTATTGATGATAGGCTAGTTGAATTGTGTGAGAGTGTGCTAGATTTTCCTACTTGTAATGCTCGGTATATCCTAGATACTCTTGAATCGTTGATCTTTGATTGGTCCTTCGTTTCTATCCTTGGTATCTTACTAGAGATTTGGTTATGTTATGTTATGTTAGGAGGGATCAATAATTATGTTAATCTAAGGAAATATTTAATGAATTCTGTAATTTTAATTAGGAGATGAATACCCTATGAACTCGTTGATGGTCAGGATTCCAATGTTTTGTCTCTTAAATCCAAAAAAAAAAAAAAAAACTTGTGACGACCAGGTGGATATAAATGATTGTTAAAAGTGGGTTTTTCTAAACGCAGTAGTAGCTCTTTGGTTGTTATAATTTGACAGTAAATAGATAGGCTTTGGCAAGGGTACGATCATTTGATTGGTATTGGCATGTAGTGGGCTATGGCTATATCAACATATGAGTGCTTTGGTTGGTTTGAGTCTATGGGAGGGGATTGTTACAGTTTGTTTGTTGATTAGATAGTGAAGTTATGGAGTGTACTGATTTGAAAGTTTAATGCATTATGGTATTGCCATTGTGGAATTCTGTGAAGTTAAGGAAAGTGAAAAAAGTGTGGGTAAATTTATGTGATTAGAGTTGTTATCCTGCCTTTTGAAGTAAATGTGGAGTATTATCAACTTGATCATTAGTAGTTTTGGGGTTCTTAGTTTATTTGCTGTGAAAGGTTAAAACTCTTCCTTTTGGGGATAATTTAGAGGTGGTTTTGAAATGACAATGGAATATTCTGTGGTGTCAAGTTTTTGGTTAGTACATGGAGTTGGTCTTCAAGTTGCAAGTTGAATGTTAGGATCTTTAGGCGATGATGTATATTATACGTTATTTTGGGAAGTGAGACTGGCGGCTAATTACAACGATTATTAGTTTTGAAGACACCATTGAGTTTGGGTAATTGATAAAGGCTGTGGATATATGTAATGACCTAATTTTGCTCTTGCCACCATTGTTGAATATGTCGAATAGCTATGAGATACGGGAGCCTTGTTTGTTACCTAAAATTTTAATCTGGATTTGATAATTTGTTGGACTCGTGAGTCGTGAAGACTTATTTGAGAATGGTTCAATGCAGCTGTTTAGACAGTATGGTTACCATAGGACTTTTGTGATACTTAGGTAAATTTTAATATCTTTGAGGGTTAAGAAGTTGGATAATAGACGTTTGGATTTTTGAGGTTGTATGGATATTAGTAAGAAATTGTAGATGTCGAATACTTAGAGCTTGGCTTAGGCTGGAATTGTTTTTATTCTTTCTATGACCGGTAATTCTAACTTGAGTATTGATGGCTTGGTTAATTATCTTCTTTGTTATTTTTGGACAGTCATTTTAGGTTTAGTTAAAATGTAATTTCGGAGAAAATCTTGCCGATTTGTCGTTGGTTTAGTCAAACTCACCTTGGGAGGACTCATATATTTTGGAAACTTGACAATTATGGAGTTGGATGGGGAAAGAGACAATTTTATAGCTAGAAATGGAATATTCAACCTTGACGTATCACTTTAGTTTAAAAATAAGAGAGAAGATTTTTGAATTTTTTTTATGGATGGAACTTAGCAAATATACTTTTGGGCATTGATGATGTACTTAGTTTTATGGATTTAGTGTCTTTTTGAGTCAGTAGTTTTTTGTGATATCCATAAATGTTTGTTGCAACATATATTCGTTTGGTTGGTTGTTCTGAGTGCATTGAGTTTGCTCGACTCGAGTGTGGTAAACGTCTAGGTGGAAAAATGAGATTTGGATTTCTGTATGTGATTTGGCGCACTCTTATTAGGTGTTCATTGGATAGGAGGATGCATTATGGTTTGAAATATTAATTTTGGAGTTTGGAGATTATGGTAGAATTGGTTATGATGGTCTTATTCAAAAATTTCATTAGTGTCTTATGCTATGCTTTGATTGCCTATTGAAAACTATGTTGGCATGTAATGAAGAGGATTAATGAGATGAACCATTGCGATCTTGGATTTTTAGATGATATGATGCCATTGCTTGCAATAATCCTTTTGTTTGAATTGTTATATTGATGCCAGCTCTACGTATTGGTGGTCCACTTGGATCTTGGATGTACTAATATCAAACATAATGAGGCAGTAACTATTGAATGGTTGGCAAATTTTTAGTGTTCTTGGATATTCGAGATGTTTAATCTTATGGAGGCATGATTCTTTTTGGAGTTTCAAATAATTACTTACATTTTTTTTTAATCTTGATGTGAGTGATATGGAGTTGTAACGAAATTGGAACGATTGCATGAATGTCAAGTTAGGGGTTGTAATTGATCGGCTCACTAAGTCAACGCATTTTGTTGCTATTAAGATGACATGTACATTGGATTGTTTGGTGCGGATGAATGTTACGGAAATTTTTAGACTCCATGGTGGAACGGGTGCATGAATGTCAAGTTAGGGGTTGTAATTGATCGGCTCACTAAGTCAACGCATTTTGTTGCTATTAAGATGACATGTACATTGGATTGTTTGGTGCGGATGAATGTTAGGGAAATTTTTAGACTCCATGGTGCACCTCTTTCAATTGTGTCAAATTGTGATTCCCATTTTGTACCTCAATTTTGGAGCAGATTGTGATTTCCATTTTGTATCTAAATTTTGGGGTGCTTTACAGGCAGACTCGCTTACTTTTTAGCTCGGCTTAACACCCGCAAACTGGTGGTCTGAGAGGTCTATACAGAGTTTGGAGGATTTATTGAGAGCATGTACCTTAGAGGGGAATGGAAAATGGGATGATTAGTTTTTGTTGATGGAATTTGCATACAATAATAGTTATCATTTGAGTTTGGGAGTTGCCCCATACGTGGCTTTGTATGGGCGGAAGTGTAAATCTGCCATATGTTGGTGAGGTAGGAGAAAGGCAAGTTTTGGCACCTAACTTGGTAGAGGATGCGAGTCATAAGATTACCAGTGTTTGGGAAAGACTTGTAACAATTCATAGTAGACAGAAAAGTTATACAGATTTTCGTAGAAGGGTATTTGGAGTTTGCAATCAGAACTAAGAGATATGGTCTTCCTTAAGGTGTCCCCATGGAAAGGAATTACTTGGTTTGGCAAAAAGGAAAAGTTGGGTCCTTGCTATATTGGGCCGTTTGAGGTTTTGGAAAAGATTGGTGAGGTATCTTATCGGTTGGCATTGCCACCTAGTTTGGCTAAAGTTCATGATATTTCATGTGTCGATGTTGAGGAGGTATGTGCATAGTCCGTCTCATGTTATTGATTACAAGCCACTTCGAATGATTTAACCTATCATGAGCAACCCGTTAAGATTCTTGATACGAAGGAGAAGGTGTTTCGTAATAAAACTTTTCTATTGGTTTTCAAGAAGCCACAAGGGGGCGTGATGACATGCGCGAGAAGTACCCACATTTGTATGCATGAGGTTAGTAAGTAATTTCGAGGACAATATTTATTTTAAGGGGGGAAAGATGTTACAGCCTAGCATTTATTTATGTAATTATATTGTCATTTATTATTTGGGTGTTATGGTTGGGTCCCAACTAATTATTTTGTGCGTGCTATGGGTATTATTGACACGATTGTAATCTTTGGAGTAAAAGATTGATTTTGGATAAAATAGTGGTACTGGATGGTAATTCTATAAATTTGTCTTAGCTTGGATTGGATTATAAATAATTTTGTTTTTCTACTTATCTATTGAAATTCTAATTAACTAGTTAGCTATAATTTAGGGTGCAATGTGAGTAGTGGGTGGTTTTCAAGAGTAGTACATAGGTATTTATAACGTTAATAGGGTTTTATGAGAGAGAGAGAGAGAGAGAGGTGTTCTCCATGCTTGTGTTCTCGTTCTACAACTGGGTATGTACCTATACTATTTGTGTATGTTTCCGTTACTTTAGATTTGTACCAGTTAGAGAGGCACAGTTAGTTTGGTTGCACGGTATATTTTTGGTATTTAATTTACTTGGAGCAATTTGTGTGTGATGGTGTGTTGGAGATGATTGGTGTGATGTGGGTATGGGATCGAGTATCAGGATTTGTGCATAGTGGTGTTTGTGTGAGTTTGGGGAGTCATAATCTATGAATTGACTTGGAGAATTGGAGGGAGATTTTGGGTTTTGGAATTGGCTGTGCATGTGTTCATGCCAAGTGTTGTGCACATAAATGTCTTTGGTAGGGTGATTGTGTACTGGATGGGAATAGAGTTCTTTAAGGGAGTATTTTTGGTGGCTGTGCATGTATTTTTGTGCACATAAAACCTTTTTGGTATAAGTAATTAAGTCCAGTTATTGTTGGTGGTAAAATGTTATTGTTTGGTTTATGGGATAATTGTTCCCCATGCTTATGATTGAGACATATTTGGCTTTGGATTTGATTAATAACGAAAAATGGTCATTTGAATTTTGATAACTTCATTTTTTTAGGCTGTGTGCCCTATGGGTTAGCCTTGTGGTTCACGGCCGGTCACTTCTCATTTTGGGGTGTAACACAGTGTCATGTAGGACGTTGTAGATGTTGTGGTGTCTTTCGAGTAATTGTATTGGTTGCCTGAGATTTAAGACGCCATTTGGTTGGAGGCCAATGCAGCACGTGAAGGGGTAAGAAGGGTAGCACAAATGGCCACAACTCTAACACAAGGCCACGATCTTATTTAATCAAACTTTGAACAGTTCAACAAACAAGCTCTTATTTATAGCACTAAAATTCTAACAGAAAAGAGTTTAGAATCAACATCTTTCTCCGGTGACTAGGGCATCTACATTCTGCATCAGAGTCTTCAAGCTAGCTTTTATGCCTTCTTACTCCAGAAGGCATGATCACTTAAGGTCTTTAGCTGTGGCTTATATACTGGAAACAAACAGATCCAACCTTTTCCACCCCAAGTTGGTGGCCTTCAGTCTGCTGCCCAGGGGAGATGGTCAAACCAGCTTATCCTCAATATAGGAAAACCTAAAACTTGCCAGCTACACAACCAAGTTAAATGATGTTTACGATGGCAACATGGTAGTTTGACATGCAAAAGGAAAAAACTTGCTTTCCTAAGTAATAAATTTAAACCATTTAAACGGGCAGCTTGCAAAGTTTGTACCTACATGCATTGCACTTTGTTGCTTTTTTGCCTTTTGAGCTAGCTTGCACCTCACAGGGCCTAACTATTATCTGCTAAGGGCTGTTTTTCCATGAATCAAATCACTATACGTCTAAATTTAGATTTTGATGAAGAATATCTTTGTCTGCAATGAATTAGTTGTTTTCGTTCTAGAACCAAGCATTATTTCATTTACTTCGAGAAGTAGCTAATTCTGAAATTGTATGTTGTTTTTTTAGACACGCGGTACTTGAAGTAGATTCTCTTTGCGGTCGGTGGTAATGCCTCTTCCTTTTTTAGCAGCTTTTGTTTATTTTGTTTGTTGCTAGTAGTGGTGGATTTCTTGTGCCTCTCAATGTCCAACAAAGCCTTGTATGACAACTACTTGAGTTCAGGTATCCTCCAGTATCTGCTGCTTACATATTTTGTTGCTCCTTATTAATGTGTCATTTAGTGGAAGTAGTGCTATGGAACAAGCACTATTTCATGCATGCTTAACTTCTTTTCTACCAAAGATGGCTTCTTTCTCCTGCTTTCGATGTTCAAAATGTTTTGCATTGCAAGAGATACTAGAATTGTGTTCTTTTTTGCGTGATTGAGTTCAAGGGTTATGCTAATAAAGCAAGTTAATGCCGTCACTGATTTGCAAGACTCTGTTTTGAATTTTGACCATTGTAGAGTTTGCTCGATGAATTGGTTATTTTAATATGATTTGATCCATGTTTATCCAGAAGTTGCTCACTTTTTCCCCCTCAAGATTATTGTGCAAGGAAAGTGAGTTATTGGAATATTTTCAAGCACTCTGAAAGTCTTTTTCATTTCTTTTCTTCAGGTCATGGAGAAGGAAGCATTGAGGCTTCTAAGTTGGCTTGCCTCCTCTCAGGCTGCAGAAGATATAAACTCCGATGATGAGCTTGCACGTGAAGCCATTTTGACTGCCTTGTTGCCTGCACCAACGATGGATAAAAAAGCTAATATGGATTTTGAGAGTGAATCCCAACGGGAGTGCGAAGATATTCTTGATTCTGTTGACCATTCAAATAAGTTTGAAGACTTGAAAGGGGGATCTTCTTCTGCTGATCATAATTACTATCTACAACAACCTTCACGGGAGAAAATAATTCCCCAAGTGGATGGGTTTGCTGATGATCAAATCTCAATTCCTATCGAAAGTAGAAATGAGCAATGAAATTGAGCGTTTTCCTCAAGACGATGAACGGGAAGAAATTGGCTCAAGCTTTAGCAGTAAGAGCAAGAAAAGAAAGCCATTATGGGGTTCTTTACCCTTTTCCTTGACTCAAAAGGTTAATGATGACCTCAAACCTTTTAATAGATGCTGCACAAAAACTGTAGAAGGTAAGCTTACGGGTTCTGGATCTGGAAATTAGGCGGACAGAGATGTTTATGACGCGCAGGATGTAAGTAAACTAGTTGGATGCTCCATGCGACTTGATGAGAAGACATGAAGGGTCAGAAAGGCTTCTTTGGATGAGGAACAACACTACCCGAAACCCTTAGATCACACGATACGGAATTATGGGCAGGATGAGATGCCTCGGGAGTTTGCCAACTCTGAACTTTCTCTAAGAATGGAAATAAGCAGAGCTCATGATGTTAGACATAGCTATCACATTGATGACGTTACTGCTCAAGCATGTGGTGGTTCTACAGAAATTACCACTTTTTTCGTAGTAATCCATCAGAGTTTTTTAATTCTGCAAATCAAAAATCGGGTATTTCTGTAGCCTATTGTGAGAATGATAGTATGGGAGACTCGGAATGTATTGATTTTAAGGAACACATAACTTCTGAGGCATGCGTTGGACAACCAGATTTGTGTGTTCAGATGCAGATTTTTGATAATGATGACAAACTATGTGATAATGTGAGGTTGAAGCCAGGAGACAGTACTGGTACAAGTTGTTTGTCTTTTACTTCATTCCAAAAGGAAATTTTAGGTGTAGATGATTGTGTATATAAGAATGCCCAGGATGGAAAAACCTGATACCCAAGCTATCAAAAACGCCGTCTACAAACGTTGGGGTCATGGAGCCCACATCTGACTCAACCATTTTACAGTTCGAGAATCGTGGTAGAGGACAGCATGGAAAAGCTACTGACTTATCTGTGCCTATCAGTTCAGTTTCCTCTACTATTGACTTTGGAACCAATCCAATGGAACTGATTGGCATGACCTTTCATAGGGAACCCCCCATGGTGGACCTTAATATTATCCAACGCATTTCACTTGAGGGAGGGGGAAGTTACGCAGGAATATCAGGTTCCCTGCCTTATCTTTAAGTCATTTTTCTACTGCTTTCAGCAATAAATCTCATCCACATAATCTTATTATAGCAGTTGAAACAACTATGTCCATCTAGCCTGGAATCCCACTCACTACCCGTGGACATCAATAAACATGATGCCTGAACGTGGAGGGTTATAATGATGCTGTCTTTGATTGTATCTAACATCTCGCTGGAATTCAAAGTCAACAAACTTACCTTTTTGGCTACTGGTGTAAGATACGAAGCTTTAATGATAGTATCTAGGGGATTGGTTTTTAAGAACACTCAATCGTCTGAATCTGTGTTGCTCCTAAAGAAAAAAAAGGTCTTTTGCTTGTCTATTTTAACTTTATTAGTAACAGATGGGTCTTGTTCTACTTCCTAATTTGTCAACCTTTTTTTTGTTATATTTTACTTGTAGTTGTATACTATGAAAATTCATTTATTCCTTTTATTGTTGATGTTGTGGATTCGACCCAAAACCACACAACACACACAACACAATTGAATGAAGTATAATCAAGAAAAAACACTCAAAGAAAGCACGGCACAAAGATTTGCATGGTTTCCCAATTGGGTACACGAACATCCATGGCTCACACCAACTTTTCACTATATATCGAACGAAGAGGAGAGCATAGGATACACCAGCTGCTGCATATATATTCTAAAGGTTTCACATCACCAATGACCATAATACCCTTGTTTCGGTGGAACCTAGTCAGAATTCGTGAAGTGCAAACCAAACCGAAACACACTTCACAAACCCAATAGAAGTGTGTTAGCTATAAAAGAGGAGAAAGCTAATCGCAGCCAGCAGTTGGTTATTAGCCTCGATGGGTGGGAGAAAAGTCCTTGGGAATGTACGGAAGGAAAGTGCTTTTGTTATAAGCTAAGTGCCTTGAGACTCTACGTATCTTTTCTTTACATTTGTTCATTTGGTGGGTAGAAAAATTGACTGATGGCAAGAAAAAAGCCACAAAGGAGTTTGACTTTGTGCCGCATTTTCTTGGCATTTTCCTGGCTTAACAACCCCCTGTTGGACTATCTTTAGCATGGCCAAAAGGAAAAGGGCATGTTACCAGAAATATGGTTGTGAAGAGATGATTTTATCGTTGATTTCTCTGGCTACCATGGTACTGGAATGAACTCTTGTTTTGTTGAGATGATCTCACTAATTTCAATGACAAAATTTCCTGTATCTACTTTGTTTATATGAACTACTAAGACGGTTGTAGGTAAAATAACATGATTCGTATTTTATCTTCTGATTTGAACCAATCTTGCTGCACATCGGTATCAATTTGCTGTCAAAGCTTATACAACAGAGAATCTTGAACAGTTAGTAATTGCACTACACTATGTTAGTCAAAGTGTCTGATACCTAACAAATGGGTAGTTTTTTCATGCTTGTTGGTAGACTGTCCTGTCTTCTTTGTTCTTTTGTCCTTACATCCTCCTAATAAAGAATCCTAAAGCGCTTGTTTGTGGGCTCTGCGGGAAAATATGGTAATTTTTCCTTCATCCTTTTTGTTACTTTCAGTACTGTACATTCTGGGACTCCTTTTTAAGATTGAGAATGTGATCTCTGTAGAAGATTGCCCAAGAAGTTGCTTTCCTCTCACTGTTTTTGTCACCTGTGACTTTATGAAGGCACCTTTGTATGGTTTAGAACAATGCATTCAAAAATTTGTCAACATCAATGCAACCTATGGAGAGAGAGAAATTGGATTGAAGAGGATGAATGGTTAATATAGCAGACACCTTACTCCATTCTTAATGTGACCAGTTCATGAGATAAAAGTGTTGTATCATTACAACCTACAACTATACTAGGTGTCCGTGACTGAGGGTGGTGTGAGCAGATATAGGGGTTAAAATGCCTTGAATGTTGTTACTTTAGATGGAGATCTCAGGGCATATAGGACGCTTTTGTTTACTCGACAGATGAAAGGGTTCAGGGTTTGTTGACGAAGAACCAGTTACCAAAGTGAGGTTTGATATAAAAAAAACCCAGCCTGCAGGATTTTCTGAGAAATGTGTGTAAGGGTTTGGGATGCAGCCAGGTTTTGGATGCGTGGTGAAATTGAAGGTAAAGAAGGTAGAGGAACAGTTGGCTTATCAGAACTTTACATTAGAAGGTTCAGGACTGACTTGTCAAAAAAACATATTAATACAGGAACTGTCAAAACTGAATTTTTTGGCTAGTTTGGTTCTGTGAACAGTATCCCAAGATAGGTAGTTTTCCTTTTGCAATAGATTTTGGTTGTGAGGGTAAGTTTTTAAATATTTCGATATACATAGACCTCGGGAAGAGTGTGTTAGAAGGGGAAGGGAAGGAGACACTCTTTCCACTTGTTTGATTTACCAAGAAGGGAAGGGAAGGGAGGATTGTGTCTCCTTCCCTGTGTTTGGTGTACCAATAATTTTGGAAGGAAGGAGACACTCTTTCCTCTTGTTTGATAGACTGACCGCATATTCAGTGATAATAATTGTCAAAAGACCATAAAAACTACCATAAGCATTTTCCTTAAGACCAAAACTATTTTTAACAGTTGTGTGAGCCTTTGCGTAAGGTTCCTGATTCCTATCTAGTTGTCTAGCTGTAAGGTATTTATTACATTAACTGGCTACCATAACATGTCAGTTCCAAAGAGATGAAAAGGTCATCTGACTCTTATTTTAGAATAACAGAAGAGAAAACGAAGTCAAATAAGAAGTCGATACGCAACTGGCTACCATCTCTTACCCTCGCGAAGGACAATTGTCACTATTTCCTCTTTTTCATTACGTGGAGAACAGATAAACTCTGTGGCACAATCCCTTCTCAAATGGGTAGTTCACAGTACCCTGTCTTACAATCTTTTGGTGACTTTCGATTGTACTTGAAAGCTCTCCCACCTTAGCCTGCAAATGTTACTCCTGTCCGCTAGAGGAGGCCATGGTGTAACTGAAATTCTGAGAAGAGCAAGGCATTGCTTGTATTCAAGATGGTAGCCATGTCTCCTTTCTCTTGCCTTTCGGAACCTTCTACCTTGATACATTCTCTCATTCTTGTCCTTCGTCCATTGTGCTTTGGCACTAACGTTTTTAAATTTTTAGTTTTTGTGTTAGTTGATAGGCCAAGACAAGGAAATGCATCTCTAATACTAGCGCATCCAACAGATACATTAATGTACTGATCTGCTCAAGAATTTTTATTGTACCTCACTATTCCCCTAAATTATGTTGTGATAGCAATTTTATTACAGCATTCTCATTTGTTGTGTAGCGGATATAATAAATCTATAAAAGGGCAAGAAGCTTGGTGGGAAATTGTCAATGTTGTTTAGGTGGCTTGTCTCTTTTGCCCCAGCATGAAATTTGGAACTTTTGCATTGATATGTGGTGCTGCTTTTTTTGCTGTAAACAGTTTCAAAAACATTGTTCGGTAGGGTGCTTTGATTTTTATTATAAGTCCATATATGGTGTCATGGTGTGTTCAAATTGAAAGAGTTTAATGCCCTCACAGTGCATCATGTTGAGTTTGATTCCATCACCAATAAACTCCTTATGTGAAGCAGTAAGGTGGTGCTTTGTTAGATGAGAGGTAGTGAAAGTTGTTACAAGAAGCTTCAAATGAACAGTAACAATTCCTAACAAACCTCTATAATGATCTTTGTTGAAAAGCACTTTGTTCGAAGCCATTGCATCACTAAACAGGATATTGGTGTTGACATTGTAGTCTCTTGTTTCTGTGTTTATTAACTGACAATGTTTATTTGTCATACAATGGCAGTTCAGAGAAATCTTGGAGACGAATTCCTTCCTTTTTTTTTTTAGAGCAACTGCTTGAAAGATGGAGAGGTGTAGAAGAAGGGCTCAACAAATAATGACTTAGATCCTCACAAACGTGTTGTGGGTGTGCCTACCCACTATCAAAATGATGGCTCTTACTTTTACATGTTGACACCCCTGGTTTCACCCCCGTCTGCAGACAGAGTTTCTAGATGGATATTGCACGTTGACTCAGGTATTCTCTCAAACTAGTGAATAAGCTTGTCATTCATTTTATTCTTGCATTTTTTTAACTAATTGGTAGTTTAATAGTAGGTGATTCAAGACAAAACTCTAATGCTGCTGCGATGGAGCCATCATCCCCAACATGTAAAGTTTTTCCTTTCTTTGAGTGGAAAGAAAAACTCCGTAGATTTTTCCTGACTTCCAAAGTATCCTATCAGGCTCCTCTGTCAGTCAGATCGGTTCACAAGGTTCTTGGGTTGAGAGCTGCAGGAAGCGTGTTCCAGAACCCTGCTCGGTATCTGTCAAGTCTCCTATTCTGGGTAAACTAAAACAACAAATCTGCGGAGATCTCAATGTTGAGATGAATCCTTTTGTTGAGGAAGTGACAGGAAAACAGGCCCATGGAGATCTCAATGGAGTATATCGTAGTGAAAGCGATTCTACGAAAGGAATAGAAAGCTCTGATTGCTTGCTGGATATGTCTCCGATTTCTGGCCCAGATGGGAAATCAAAGCCAACTCCTGTAAGCCAAATTGGATTCCATGATCCAGCAAGTTTTGGTGGGGGTCAGCAGCTAACATTGTTGAGTGTAGAGGTACTTGAAAAAAGCTTCTTCCTATTGCCATTGTGTTTGTGCTCTAATAAAGTGCAGTATAATGTATCTTGAATCAAATGATATTGAAATACTCTGGATTTCAGTTTACGTTGTCTTTTCATTTCTCACACACCTTTCAGACTTACTGAGATATTTAAATTGCTAAAAAGGCCTTCTGACATAATATTTACTCTGCTTGCCTGTCTCTTCTTAAGTAGTTTCCTATCATCGGCTTGAAATTTTGTTAGAGTTAGATGTTTTTTGTTTGATAAGAACTAGCTTTGCTTTCTTAGTGTCTGTGTGCATTTGAGGTAACTAGATTTTGAGCTTTCAATGGGTTGCAATTCTGGTTTTCATGTTCAAGCAGAATCTAGAGGAGAGTTGCAACCTGACCCTCGTTTTGATGCCATTAATGTCGTAGTTCTTGCTTTTCAGGAAGATAATGATTCCAAGATAAATGTTTTCGAGCTTTTGCGAAGCAAATACTGAACAGGATCAAAGGTATTATTTCTTCCTCCTTTTGTTCTTTTGGCTGGTATTGACTTCAAATTTGAGTCCTTGTGTCGAACTTGGTTGTGTTACTGCTATGTAAGGTGGGTCACCTTAGAGTTTTCAAGAGAAAACCATGAGGTCTACTAGGGTTGGGTTTGTTTTATCGAACAAAAGTGGAACTTGCCTTGGAATATGTCTCGTATTGTTGGAATCTATTGTGATGACAAATGTATAGACCGACCATATAATTGTGGAAATTAAAAATAGATTGCAGGATGAACTTGCCAAGCTGCGAGAAAAGAAAGCTAGAGACGTTTTTCAAGTTAAGTGTATAAAAGGTTTTGATTTGGTGGTATTGGTGAAAGATGAAGTGATAGATGGAAGTCATATTTCGAGAAGTTGTTAAACGAGAAACATGAAGGAGGCTTTGGTGGGGAGGAAGTGTATGTACCTGGCGAGAACATAGAATATGAGTTTTATCAGAGAATACAAAAGTTCGAAGTGGTTAAAGTTTTGAAAAGGATGAAACCAGTTAAGGCCTTAGGACTAGATGATATCCCTATTGAAGTGTGGAAAAATCTAGGTGACTTGGGAGTGACTTGGTTGACGAAGTTATTTAACAAGATTATTATGACTCGGAAGATGCCCGACGATTGGAGGAGCACCTTAGTATCTATTTATAAGAATAAAGGGGATATTCAAAGCTGCAACAACTATAGAGGTATTAAATTGATGAGTCATATGATGAAGTTGTGGGAAAGAGTTATTGAGTATCATTTGAGGATGGTGACTACAGTGTCACAGTTTGGGTTCATGCCTGGAAGATCAACCATGGAAGCTATCTACCTATTAAGGAGATTGGTAGAAAAACACAGAGCAAAGAAGAAGGATCTTCATATGGTTTTCATAGACTTAGAGAATGCTTATGATAGGGTACCTAAAGACATCATATGGTGGGTTGTGGAAAGAAAAGGAGTGACCAAAGGGTATATCGAAGTGATTAGAGACATATATGAAGGTGTCATCACTACCATTAGATCACCACTACGGGAAACTAGTATATTTCCAATCACTGTAGGATTGTATCAAGGGTCAGTCTTGAGCCCGTTCCTCTTTGCCTTAGTTATGGATGAATTGACTAGATAATTTTAGGAGGACATTACGTGGTGTATGATGTTTGCAGATGACATTGTCCTCGTAGATGAAACCGTTAGAGGTGTTAATACAAAACCATAAATTTGGAGGAAAGCATTAGAGTCAAAAGGGTTTTCGGATAAGTCGGAGTAAAAATGAGTATATGGTGTGCAAATTTAGGGGTATCAGCAGTGTGCATGAAGAAAGAGTGATGATCCAAGACCGGAAGATACCAAAGAGCGATCATTTTAAGTACTTAGGCTCAATTATTTGTAGAGATTGAGAGATTGCCGATGATGTGACCCATAGGATCCAAGTGGGGTGGCTCAAATGGAGGAGCGTGTACTATGTGACAAGATGGTAACCACAAAATTCAAGGAAAAATTCTATGGAACTGCCATCAAACTGGGACAGAATGTTGTCTTATTAAGGAACAACAGGTGAGCAAGATGAGTGTAACGGAAATAAGAATGTTGAGGTGAATGTGTGGTAAGACTAGACGAGATAGGATTAGAAATGAAACGGTTCCTGAGATGGTAGGTATAGCATCTATGGAGGAGAAGTTGAGGGAAAATAGGCTCAGGTGGTTTGGGCATCTATACCATAGACCAGGAGATGCAGTAGTTAAGAGAATGGATAGGATAGCTTTGGGTAGTGTAAAGTTGACAGATGACAATATCGATTTGTGGAAACCCAAAATTAGGGTTAACTTCATTAAACTGGGTATATATACAATGCAAGATATAACAATTACAATGAGGTCCTAACTAATTAACTATTTACATACTAAGGATAAATAATGAAACTCCGTCCTACAAACTAATTCATTAATCTAACACTCCCCCTCAAGTTGGTGCGAAGATATCGATCAAGCCCAACTTGAATGCAATAGGGTGGAAACTCTTGCTGCCAAGTCCCTTTGTGAATATATCAGCCAACTGATCTCCAGATCTCACAAAAGGCATACATATCGAACCCTCGCTCAGTTTCTTCTTGATGAAGTGTCTGTCAATCTCAATATGCTTCGTTCTATCATGTTGTACAGGATTATGAGCAATGTTTATAGCAGCCTTATTATCACAGTAGAGTTTCATAGGACCACTGTCAATGAAACCCAAATCACGTAATAAGGTTTGGAGCCACAAGAGCTCGCAAACACCATGAGCCATGGCTCTGTACTCTGCCTCTGCGCTAGATCTAGCAACCACTGATTGCTTTTTACTTCGCCAAGTAACCAAATTCCCTCCAATAAAGGTACAATAGCCAGAGGTAGAGCGTCTATCATCCATAAAACCAACCCAGTCAGCATCAGTAAAAGCCTCCAACCGCAAATGGCCATGATTAGAGAACAGAATTCCTCTTCCTGGAGCTGATTTGAGATACTTCAGAATACGATAAACTGCATCCAGGTGTGAAATACGAGGATCGTGCATAAACTGGCTAACTACACCCACTGCATAGGTAATATCCGGCCGGGTGTGAGCTAAATATATCAGTTGCCCAACAAGTTGCTGATACCTCTCCTTATTAGTACATTCGCCCATATCTCCACTCAAATGATGATTTGGCTCAATAGGAGAATCTGCAGGTTTACAACCTAACATGCCTGTTTCTTCCAAAAGATCAAGAATATATTTTCGTTGAGAGATAAAAATACCTCTATCAGATCTTGCCACTTCCATTCCAAGGAAGTATCTCATCGCTCCCAAGTCCTTAATCTCTAATTCTTGGGCAAGTCGAGACTTCAAATTATGAATTTCATTCACATCGTCACCTGTCATTATTATATCATCAACATAAACAATAAGGACAACAATCTTACCATCACTCCTCTTAATGAATAGAGTATGGTCAGCATGGCTCTGTTTGTAGTCGAAACTCAGCATGGCCTTTGAGAATCTGCCAAACCAAGCCCTAGGTGACTGCTTCAAACCATACAATGTCTTCTTCAATTTGCACACCTTTCCCTCACTTGCAGCGGAAGAAAAACCTGGTGGAATATCCATAGACACTTCCTCATCTAGATCACCGTGAAGGAATGCATTTTTTACATCAAACTGTTGAAGTGGCCAATTCAGGTTAGCTGCACAGGAAAGTAGAGCTCGCACAGAATTCATCTTTGCTACTGGAGCAAATGTCTCCTCATAGTCAATACCGTAGGTTTGAGTGAACCCTCTGGCAACCAATCTAGCTTTGTATCTGTCATTGTACCATCTGCATTCTGTTTAACAGTAAATACCCACTTACATCCCACTGATTTCTTTCCTTCAGGAAGTGGTACTAGCTCCCAAATGCCATTCTTTTTCAAAGCTGTCATCTCCTCTACCATAGCTCTTTTCCATTCGGGTATGACTAACGCATCCTTCCAATTTTGTGGAATAGATATAGAGGAAAGAGACGAAACAAAGGCATAATATGAAGGAGATAAACGATCATAAGACACAAATTGAGATATGGGATGTAGAGTACACTATCTTTTCTCTTTTTGATTAGCAATAGGACGATCATCAATAACAGGAGGTTCAATAAGAGAAGAATCACTACTAGATAAGTCAGCTGAGAGAGGAGAATCATTAACAGGAGGAGAATCATTACCAGATGAGTCAGCTGAGGAGTCTGGAACTGGAGTAGGCAATGGTGATTGACAGAGTGGTATCACATGGGAGGACTTCCCATCTTTCTGTCTAGCATAGGTCTTTAAGTTGCCTTGCAACCGTACTGGAAGTCCATCAGTGTCATCGCCCATGCCATGTGTTGCCTCTTCAGCAGATACTGTTTCTTTCTCTCCCTCAACTTGATTATAAAATACTGTTTCTTTCTCTCCATCAACATGATTATAAAATAGGTGCTCCCCCTCACCATGATTATACATAGTAAACATCTCTTCTTTCTGATTAGACTCCCCCAGAAGAGATGACTTGGAGAGGGAATAAAAAGACTCTTTCTCAAAAAGTGACATCCATGGAGACTAAAAACTTCCTAGAATGTGAATCATAACACTTGTATCCCTTCTGGGTAGGAGAGTGCCTAACAAAAATACATTTATGGGCTTTATGACCCAACTTACCTCCGGAAGGGTGGGGTGCATGGACAAAGCACACACAACCAAAAACTCTCGGGGGAAGAGTGATAGCATGATAACTGCTAGGAAGACACTCTATGGGAGTCCTGAAGTTGAGAACACTTGATGGCATACGATTGATAAGATAAGCGGCAGTTAAAATGGCTTCTCCCCATAAGAATTTTGGAACATTCATGGTAAACAAAAGAGACCGAGCAACCTCAGCCAAATGACGATTCTTGCGTTCAGCAACTCCATCTTGTTGTGAAGTGTCAACACAAGTCGTCTGAAACAGAATACCACGCTCATCAAGAAAAGCCCTAAAACCTTTATCAATATACTCAGTGCCATTATCACTACGGAGAATTTTAATTTTTACATCAAACTGAGTACTCACCATCGCAAGAAAAGATTGAAAACAAGAAAAAACTTCACTCTTTGGTTTAAGTAAAAACACCCAAGTAGCACGAGAATAACAGTCGATAAAAGTGACAAACCAACGATACCCCTTAAGAGAAGTAACAGGAGAGGGCCCCAGACATCAGTGTGAATAATCATAAACGGGGACTCACTTCTTTTGTTAATAGGTGCATAAAAAGAACGCTTATGTTTTCCAAGCTCACAGGCTTCACAAAAAAACTGACTCCGATGACAATGTTTAGTTAGATTAGGAAAAAGTTTTTCTAAAATCCCATAAGATGGATGACCCAATCTACGGTGCCACTGATGTAACATAGAGAGACTTGGACTCGTATCTACTTGCAGAGCCAGACCACTTGGCATGGGTGAAGGAGACGGACGAGGAGCAGACTCCAGATAATAAAGGCCATCACATGATCTACCACTGCCAATCACCTTTCCTGTACCCAGTTCCTGAAAGACACAATGTGTAGGAAAAAAAGGTCACTGAGCAATTTAAGGATTGTGTAAGACTACTAATAGAGAGAAGGTTAGTAGGAAAATTTGGCACATGAAGAACTGAAGAAAGAGGAAGGGGTAGAGAGCAGCGAATGGAACCTTTCCCTGAAATAACACCCAGATAGGGATCCATCTGCCACTCGAACCTTATCCTTACCAGAACATGTAGAGTAGGAATCGAAAAATGAAGAATAGTTTGTCATATGATCTGTGGCACCAGAATCTATGATCCACAGAAAAGAGAATGCATTAGTTGGAATACTTGTAGAGAAAGCTGCAGTAGAGGTAGGAGCTATAGTAGATGGAGTATCAAGCCTGGCCAGGAGGTGCTTGAGAGCTTGTATCTCCTCCCGAGAAAGAGGGCCAGTTGGAACGTGGTTGGGATTACCCGCCATATCAACAGAAGGTAGTGAACAAGTACCAGACACTAACAATTCCCAAAAACAACTCCAATCAAGGGAATCAACTCAAAATAAGCAATACCCAATCAATTGGGGCCCCAAACTTCAACAATCCACGAACAATTAACTGCCAACAACCAGAGATAGTAGTAACAATTTACTTAAAAATGCCGTAAGAATAATCCAGGAGCCAAACTCACTAGGCTAAAAAATAACCTCTAAAAAACTGAAAAACCAACCACTAGCAAGCGATATATGCTCTGAATCAACAAAGAAACAGAACCACAAAACACGAATTACGGTGTAACTACACGCCCAAAATGCTACAACCAGCAGCAAATAAGAGAAGACCAACCCAGAAGTTGCAGAAAAGGTGCCCAAACTCACTGGTTTAATTCAAACTGACTCGGTCGAACTCAAATAGCAGCAGCGGAAGCTTGAAAGTACCTGACTTGAACGTGAAACGACCTGAAAAACTCCGGCGAGCTTCGGTGA
The DNA here is from genome assembly GCA_019656295.1 of Rhododendron mucronatum var. ripense. Taxonomy (NCBI): domain Eukaryota; kingdom Viridiplantae; phylum Streptophyta; class Magnoliopsida; order Ericales; family Ericaceae; genus Rhododendron; species Rhododendron mucronatum. The sequence continues at coordinate 1,405,850 of BPLT01000022.1, read as the reverse complement.
GGGAAGGCGACGCCGGAAAGCAGTGGTTGGAGGTCCGAACAAGGCCAGAAGATTGTCGGTGAACCCTAGGTTTCAAATCTGAGTGGCAAATGGGGCTGAAACTGGTTGATATAGTAGTATGCTACTGTTCATCGGTACTGTTCACGCGACACTGTTCACGGGTACTGTTCACGCGACACTGTTCATGGGTACTGTTCGTGCGACACTGTTCAAGATTTGGTGCAAGGGAAATCCCACGTTAGGGTTAGGGTTAGGATCTCTGCTCTGATACCATGTAAAGTTGAGAGATGACAATATCGATTTGTGGAAACCCAAAATTAGGGTTAACTTTCATTAAACTGGGTATATGTACAACGCAAGATACAACAATTACAATGAGGTCCTAACTAATTAACTATTTACATACTAAGGATAAATAATGAAATTCCGTCCAACAAACTAATTCATTAATCTAACAGGTAGCAATGCTATGGGGAGGGGTAGACTTAAATTTATATTAGATGCTGTTGTGCTCAAACATATGAGTATAATGGGTTTGTGTGAACAAGTGGCCATTGACAGAGCTCAATGGAGGAAAATGACTCATTTAGCTAACCCCAAGTATAATTGGGACATAAGGCTCGGTTTGGTTTATTGTAGGAAGAACTTATAAATATTGGCAGCAGTCGAGTTGGGCTCTTGGAATCACGACTTGATGCTTGAAAATATTGTGCATCTATTTAGTGCTACGTAAGGTGTGATATAAAGCAACACCAAGAAATGTAATAGGAAGATGCGAAAATTTTGTGCTACGTACACTTAAAGTGGGCTCTTAGAGAGATGCGAATTTCAAGGGGTCAACTTACATGGATTAATTCGGAAATGTAAATTATTATTTGGGTTAAGAATTGTTAGAATAGTTAGTCTTTGTCCCACATCGGATAGTTGGAGTTATGTAATAAGTCACTAAGTAATATAAATAAAAGCTCTCTGGTGTTGGGGTTAATTAACACCCTAAACACTTCTTTCTCATTCTCTAAACAACATGGTATCAAAGCTTGATCCTAACCCACCATAAACCCTAACCCTAGATCCCAAAGTCGACTGCTGTAGCAGTGAACAGTGTCGCGACTACTGTAGCAGTGAACAGTGTCGCGTATACTGTAGTAGTGAACAGTGATCGGGAAACCCTAGCCACCATAGCCCAGCCATAACCTCACCCTTACGCCTGACCCAGCCATAACCCAATCACCGTGTGAACCTCGCCGGCCATCACCAGCCACCGGCGACCCTCGCCTGACTCCGGCGACCCCCGCCTTGACTCCGGCGACCCTAAATCGACCCTCTATGACCCTCTAAATCCTTCAAAGTAACTGATCCAGTCCTTGAAAACCATTAAAATCTCGTACCCAGTTGAATTCGTTCTCGTCGGTGCTCGTAACGGTCTCCCGGCTGCCGTCCAGCTCACACCAGCCATCGTCGGACATCGTACGGCCTGTTTCGGGTGTTTTACAGGTGTTTTATGGTTTTGCAGTCCGTATACCACATGTTGTGGCTTCTATCCTTTTGCTTTGTAGTCCGTAGTACTCGATTTTCAACTCTGGTAATGGTTTTCTCACTTTGGTAAAAGATTTTCAATACCTTGTGAGCCTTTGGTTTATGGTTTTCTCACTTGCATCCATTGGTATATGTTGGTGATGTTACGGACCTGTCGTGTTTGGTACTTAGTTGGCTGCTGATGCTGTTGACTTTGTTGGTTGAGTACGGGTTCTTGATTAGTTATGTTTTGTTGATTCTTATTGGTTGTTGCATCTTCATTGTTTGGTAAAATGTCTGAGCAAAAGTCTGATTCTGGTTCTAATTCTACTATTACTAATGGTGTGGCCCGTTCTTCTCGGTTTCGGGAGAGGTTGTCTATTACCTCTACACTTTTGAATGGCAAAAATTATGCTGTTTGGGCAAAAGCAGTTGAGGTCTATTATCTGGGTGAGACACTGTATCATATTTTGACTGATGACCCCCCCGCAGCCACTGCTGCCACGTATGGGGCATGGGTGTCTGAGGATGCCCGGATTCGATCTGAGTTATGGAATAGTATGGAAGATCATATTTCTAGCACATTGGTCTTCTTACCTACGGCCAAACAAGTATGGACACAGGCTCAGGAGATGTATTCTGGTGTTAACAATCTCCGTCGCACATATGATCTTCATCAGTCCTTTTCTATCTTGGCCACACCTTGGCCACACCTTGGCTTTGGCCGTCGGCCTGCTCCTGCCTTGGCTGGGAAGTTTCTGCCCGGGCTGTTGCCTTTTGTTTTGGCTCTGCCTTGGCGGCTTTGCTTCGCTCGGGCTGTTTGGCTTCCATAAGCCTTAAAGCTCCTTTATTAAGTGATTTTCCCTGCATTACAGACCAACATACTCTACGAGCAGAACAGATTAAAAACAACTAATTAACAGTTAAATTATCCTAAAACTAGACACTAGCGCACCCTCTCATTACATTCCCGGGTGCTTATCACGCCCCCCAACTTAAGGTTTGCTAGTCCCTAGCAAATAAGATACGAAGAAATAAGAAACTAACAACTACGCAATCCTTCCGTATTCACAACTTAGAACATGCTCAACATTACCAACTAGCAAGAGTTCAACAATCCGGCTTTTTATTTCATTTCTACAACTCACAATTTTAGCATCCAATTAAACAAGCTAAGTATCAAGCAAGTTAAAGAGCAAGCTAAAAAGGTTTGTGTCCTCGAACAAAGGGAGGATACGGGACACAAAACTTACGAATTCAGACTAAACCATATCCACCGAAGAAGTGCTTGACAAACAGGCAATAGTGAACAAGAAATACTATGCCTCAAACAACGAAAGCACTTTATTCAACAAAATTGAAAACTAGCAGATGATATTTGGATAACGAAAGGAAAACATGCCATTACTAATTATGCAACTATCAGACAGTCAATCAAAATGGAATCCAAGCGCACAAAAGATCAACTAAGGTCTTTTTCAGCTTGTAATGACCTTGGTTACAAAGGGAAGGGACTCAAAATAGTGTAATGGCCATATGCTAGCATGGTTTATCCACCCTTGGCCACTACCGACCCTAAACTACCCAAGACATAACCACACGCCGGCCAAGCACCAAACAAAATTACGAAGAAAAAAATAAAGAAAACTACTAGATAAGTACTACTAAAACTACTACCACCGACTCGATCACACTCAGTCGCTATCCTCATCCGACTTCCCATTGTATTGAGCCTTGAGCTTCCCCTTTCCATAGAACTTTTTCTCATCCAGAATGAATTCTAACCCATAAGACAAACCAATTTTCTTATCAAAGTATTCAATCCTCTTTCGAATCCAATTTTGCTCTTTCATAGCATTTCTTTGATCTCCTTTCTTTGAAGAATAGAGTCATTTGAGGTGAGGTTAGTAGTGAGAGAGATTGATGAGCCAATTTTAGGGCTTTTTGGAGAGGGAGATGAAAATTTGGGATTTTAACTTTTTGTAGTGAGAGAGGAAAGATAGGGATTCATGTATCAATTTTTGCCTTTTCGCATTCCAACCACTTCTATCATATTCACACCACCCCCAAATCCCTTTGAATCATTGAAAATCATTATCAACCCTCCAAACATCCGGTTGCCTAGGTTAAAGCAAAGAACGGGAAATAGACGAGGATGCAAAGTAGGACTAGGTGACACATATGTGGTATGATCATGTAAAAAATGCCTTGTATCCTTTCCTAAGTGCGCCATGGATTCCAAAATGACTGAAAATCGACTTTTAACACAATTAGAGATGGACATGCGATTATTCACCTACACTACAAGCAATTTATTAGAAAGGTGGGGATATGGGCAACACTTGCTCAAGAACTTGCTCAAAACTTAACCAATTCAACTTTCAACTAAGCATGCAAATCAAGAAGCACAAAATTCTTAGGATTGCTACGAACTCTTGCCAACTAACAATTATTGAGCATGCAACAAGCTAAGAACAAAACTCAAAATCATGACAAAAGGAAAAATTTGCAAGTAAAAAGCTTTATTTATTTTTGAAAATTTTGAATTTTCTCATTTTTTTTTGGTTTTTTCAATTTTCTATTGTTTTTGGATTTTCAAATTTAACACAAAAAACGCAAAAAGCAAACGAATGGCACATAAGCTAACCCCTCCCCCCAACTTAAAGTGATGCTATGCCCTCATAGCATTAAGAACAAAGCGAAGAGAAGAAAGTGCGCGAATGTACCGTCCAAGGGGAATGTCAACCCCTAAATACCTCGACCAAGTTGGAGGATTTTATGTCAATGTCTTGCTCCAGCCAGATTAGATGCTTCCAGGGTTCACTCCTTCGGTTCTATCAACTCGGAACCATAGCTAGTCACACAGGGCCATATCCAAAGCTTTATCGGACTAACAACCGCGGCACTTAGCCGCACCCATGCTTAGGGCTCCTGAACGCCTCACTCACTCCGGGCTTTAGACCCAATCCACCAAGGCTGGTGTGGTAGCACATAAACCCTGCAGAAGACTTAAGAGAACGACCTTCCACAAAACAATTGACATTAGAACCACTGGCCCGTGTTATCCGGCTTCAAACCAAACAAAAATGAAAAGACAGAACATAAAGAAAACACATAGAACAAAATAAAATATGCAACACATAATGAAATGCACCATCCGATCATCACGCGATCACACGAGTCATACTTTTCTTCCCATTTCCTACCGGAGGGGTAAGTAATGGGTGGCTATACTAGACCGTTGAAAATGTGTTATGCTAGCGCCCGTAATAAAATCTATCGCTCGACCTCGCCAATCAATCAAGTTCAGCGTCCCCTAGGATCAAAAACAAGCAAGGAAAAGATACAACCTAGCGTGCACTCCAGGCAATATCACACCTCACTCACAGACCTAAGTTGCCTCCGACTAGGGGCAATCGCGGAGTGCATGGATCATTAACGATAGACTATTACAAAGAAGAACTAATGAAAGCCCTTGTTACACTAACACATTTGTGAAATCTTTTACATTTGAGGTGTTTCCAAGACTTTATTCGATGCAAAACAAAAAACAAAACATAACCAAAACTAAACAAAACATGCAAAGCTAAGCAAAAGAGAACAAAGAAAGAAAAAACGAACAACACAGAACATGCATAACTAAACAAAAGATGCGAAGCAAGAAAGAAAAACAAATATGCCATTAAGAGAGAGAGAATGAAAAATTAGAGAGAAAAAGAAAGAGAGGGTTTAGCCACACGTGGGCTACAAACATTTAGCATGCCATTAAGAACTATTAGCATAAACAGAGCACTCCAAGCTACACTTTTTGCCAAAAATTGAACTCGACCATGCCATAAGATAAGATATTTTGAGTAAAGCAATTGCCGAATTCGTTTTAAAAACTTAAGTTTCTCCAAGTGCATAGCCCAAACCAAATCAATTTTCAATTTGTTGACAAAATCTACAATATAAGGATGATAAACCACAAGAAAATTGTCAATACCAAGAAAATCAATATGTTCTATGATTGGTAACTTCTCAAGAGTAGGCTCACATGGATCGTGTTTTTCTATCAAAGAGTATAAGAAATCTACCTCAGCATCCATCTCTTTAGCAGTGAGAAGATCAAGGCATGGAGAATTTAAAGGAACAAAAGGAGTTTCCATGGGAGCCAACTCTTCAAAGATTGGTCCATAAGCATCTTGTTTAGCCAATAACGAATACAAGTAATCCACTTCGGCATCCATTTCCTTAGTGGTGAGAAGTTCTTTTAACGGATCTTCATGGTACATGCCCGAAGCTTCAAGTATATTCATCTCGTGAGCAAGAAGTAATTCCTCCGGAGAAGAATCAAGATACGAGAGATCAGAAGAGAGAACTTTAGCGGTGAGGCATTTCTCCCCCGGATAATCACAAAAAGGGGAATCCACAGGAGGAGAACTCTGGATCTCAGTTTCATCAATAGGCTCATCACTCCATGTAGACTTTAAGGAGCTATCACAATCTAAACTAACAATTTCAACCAAGATATGCGGCTTAACTTCCTCTTCCATGGCATCCAAGTTAGAATCCTCAAAATTTTCAGTCAACTCACAAAATTGGAGCTTTTGGGCTAATTTATCAAGGTAATCCCAACCATCTTCAGCGTTTTTATCCAGGAATTCATCATTTGACATAAAATCAACTTGACATGTCTTAAGATTTAAACCATGGCAAAAGATAGCCAGAAGGTTGCCAAGCTCACAATTAAAACGTGACCAAGAGAATACGGAACCTTTAAATCGCTCCCAATATTGAGAAAAAGACTCATCATCTAGTTGATAGAAATGGGATAGTTCTTGTAAAAGCATATAAGTCTCATATGAGAGAGTGAAAGTTTTGAAAAATTGTTCTGTAATCTCTTGCCATGTCGATCCTGGACTCAGAGAATAAAACCAATTTTGAGCGCTATCCCGCAAAGAAGTTGGGAATACTTGTAAAATAGCCCTTTCATCGTTAGCAAAAACTTTCTCAAGATCATCAATCTGCGAAAATGGATTTTCTGAGGCCAAGCCATAAAATATAGGAATTGACACTGAACTATCAAATTGTTTTGCATACCCTCCATAGCTCCTTGCAAAATAGGCCATAGTCCCCCTTGCTACTCAGAGTAAACAGGCATACACAAAACAAATACTACTAACTACCAACAAACTATCAGACTGGAGGGGCTATGCCGCCACCTCAACTAAGCAACAGAATATGCGAGGGGTTATGCCACCACCTCGGCTAAGCACGGCAATCAAATTAAGCTAAGTAAACTAACAAAGTAAACTAAACTAACTAAGCACACACTCAATATTTAGCTTGGTTTCGTTACACCTCAGGTTTGACAACAAGGCCAGGTTAGAGGTATCCACCAAACTAAATACAAGCAACTAACACATACGCTAACACATAAACTACTAAACTACTACTAAAAGACGAAAGCGGGATACTTACAGTGGTTTGTCGAACCTCCAAGAAAGCCATAATAAGAAATCCCCGGCAACGGCGCCAAAAATGCTTCGTTTCCTCCGATATAGAGAGATAACGCCCCAAGCGTAGGGCTTAATATGTCGATTGAAGCATAATAATTCGGTGAAGTCCGAGATCGTACCCAAGGGAATTAGTTTATGGCTTGGTTGGATTTGTAGGTGCAAGTAAGGATTTCGGCTATTAGGTAGCCAACCGAGTTTTACTTTTAAACGGTGGTAAATAAAAGGGCTAAATTGAAAACGAATAAACTAGGAAAAAGATAGGCTAGGTCTAGGAATCACTAGCCCTCATGACTCGGGCTAAATCACATTTTTCACCAATTCACGCGATTTAAAATACACAATTGTAGGTATCCAAACTGGGAAATAGAGATTCGATTATCAAGCTAGCTCTAGAACTCATTTGGTAAACACCTCGAGCGACAGAGCTCTAAGCATCATGTGTGGTGAGTAGGCGATGCTCCCACCTACACATGATCAAAGAGGTTAACACCTCGGCGATTTACCAAACGAATCCGAACCCCACATCAATTTTCAAATCCAAAAATTAAAGCTTTATTAGTGAAAAATGCAATTTTTACCCAAGCCATGGGATGCTAATCATCCCATGACCTAACCCTTGAAACTACTCACATATCTATGAAGATAAGAGCAAGCAAAAATCTACTTAGCATACTTGAAGACAACACTAGAAGAAAATTAGCTTAAACAATAGATCGGGAATTAAGCAACAACTTTAATTAAAGCAAGAGTAGCAAAAGACAACTAATAAAGGCAGGAAATTAAGAAATAAGTGCTGAAAATGAAGAACAAAGCAAGAACAATTCAAAAAGCTGAAAAGTAATCTAAGCTAGATCTAGAAATTATGGGTACATTTCTGTCCAAATCGTGCAAAGGTGACATAACGGGGTATTTATACCGCCTCTGTTTCGCGCACGGAATATCCCAAAAGATGCTCTGAAGATGCCCCGCTAAGCCCCTCGGTACCGATTGCCAAGCCTTACATTGCTGAGATAAGGTCTCGGTACCGATTGAACTAAAAACCTTCGATCAATACCGAACCAGTTAGGGCCAACGTTAAGCAGCTCGGTACCGATTGGAAGGATTCTCTTCGATCGGTAGCGAGCTCTTATCAGTTCTGAACCTTGGCTTATTTTCCTACCTTGGCCACACCTTGGCTACTTTTCCTACCTTGGCCACACCTTGGCTACTTTTCCTACCTTGGCCACGCCTTGGCCACACCTTGGCCACACCTTGGCTTTGGCCGTCGGCCTGCTCCTGCCTTGGCTGGGAAGTTTCTGCTCGGGCTGTTGCCTTTTGTTTTGGCTCTGCCTTGGCGGCTTGGCTTCGCTCGGGCTGTTTGGCTTCCATAAGCCTTAAAGCTCTTTTATTAAGTGATTTTCCCTACATTACAGACCAACATACTCTACGAGCAGAACAGATTAAAAACAACTAATTACTCCCTCCGTCCCATATTCTTTGGACTTTCTCGATATTCGCACCATTTTTTAAACTCTTATATCTCTAAATTTATGATATTTTTTATAATTTTGAAAACTTTGTATTATAGATCTAATCGAGAACTATCAAACAAGATCCATATTGCACATTGTTGGAGATTCATGTTGGAAGATATAAGCGATTGAAAACTGACACAAATATCAAAAAAGTCCAAATAATATGGGACGGAGGGAGTAACAGTTAAATTATCCTAAAACTAGACACTAGCGCACCCTCTCATTACATTCCCGGGTGCTTATCAGTTCACTTGAATAGCGCAAGGGGTTCATTTTAATCTCTGATGCAAAAGTATGTTTTTCACTTTTTTGTCATTTTTGCTCGCAACCCCTCATTAAAGGGTGCAGCCGCTTCAGCTCCAACATTAACCTTTTATTCCAGGCTGTACCTTACTTTCCTTTGATTTTTTACCAGGAAACATTTTGGTATGAGATTCTATTGAAGTTTGAAGAACTCTCAAGAAAGTTATGATTTCCATTGGGTCCACGAGATGATGTCTGGGGTGATGAGATCGTCCATTGATATTTTGGACTCGTGAAATTGTGAATTTCGAAGAACTTGCGAGGCATCAACGTATTTCATTTGACTTCATTGTGGTAATTTGGTGAATAAATTAAAGAAGTCTGGAAGCTTCTGAATTTGGTTGAATAATACTACAGTGATCACCTTATATGATGAATTCTTTGATCACTTTCGATGATACTACAATAATACTAAGATCTTGTATTGCTGTTAATACTAGTTCAAATACCCTGCTTCATTGCTCTCTTTTTTCTGTTGCCCCTTGCGCGCGCCTATCTACATATGAATGTGCTTGTGCTTAATTTCATCATTGCATATTTTCTTGCTCTGAGTGAAGTCCGATATAATAGATTGAATTGATGGTTAAATTGACTTGCAGATTTGTCGGCATTGTCGAGGTGGACACTGGACCCTGGAAAGTGGTGTGCAGTGCACATCACTGGCATGCTCTGTCTTTTTTGAGAGGCGGAAAGTCCAGAAGGAACTACAGGCTCTTTCTACCGTTTCAACAGAGGCAGGTTTATATCCAGGATGTATGGTTGAGTGGTTCTGAGTTTGCGATGGTATCCCTCTGCACCGTATCGTAACATGAATTGAGAAACGGGTCCTTAACTTTCCAGCAATCCTCTGGATGCATACAGGATTGTTGCTCCCGTTTCTTATGGTGGCTTATTGTTGTACATTATATATGGTTTCTGTGAATATCTGTTGACTGTTCTATCTATTTGTAAGTTAGAAGGCAGTTTTTGTGTATTTGGTGTCAATTGTCTTCTTTTTATTTTACTTCCATTCAGTTCCATGTTATGCAATGAAAATGGAGAAGTGCAAAGGGTGCCGTCGGGGGGTTGCTGGTTATATTGTCAGTTCGGTTTTCTATTTTTTGTATTCTGTAAATTAAGTAGGGCTGTTCGAAACATCTGGTGACCCATGAAATTGGTCCAAACCGAACCGATCCCTACGTTTCGGATTTGATCCGTAGATTAATGATCTGGGCACGGATCTAAAAATTATCTGTCACATATGGATTGGTCCAATGATGACTTACAAACGTTTGATATCTTAGCTTGGTGGGAAAAAAAATTAAAGGACATATCTCATTCTTTCTATCATGGCACGTGATGTACTAACACCTCCTTGTGTCTTCAGTGGCTTCCGAATCTGCTTTTAATGCAGGTAATAGAGTGTTGGATAAGAGGAGGAGCAGACTAGCTCTCGACATTTTGGACTGTCTTATATGCTTAAAAGATTGGCAGGATGCACGTCTTGAAATTCAAAAATGCCATCCTAGGGATGAATTCAAAATTATTTTTCGAACTTAGATATAGATATTAATTAGGGGTGCTGCTACTGGTAACTTATGAAGGCCTTAAATGACAACTTAATGTTGTCGCATCCAGGTGTTTTTCTTTGTATATCTGAGTATGTGCTATGATGATATTATCTAAGCCTAATTGGTGTTTAGTGTGACTGTGATGATATAATTTGAGCCAAATGGATTATGAATGAGATAATATGGGTGATGTAGATCTGGTGGTTGGTGATGTAGATCTGAGTTACAACCGTGGTGGGTTATACTTCAGGTTTTCATCTGTTATTAGACTAAGCAGAAACTGAGCAGAAATGACTTTGTGTGTTGCTGCTGCTGTTTGAACAACTCTGTGTATGTGTGCGGGTGTCTTTCAAAGTAAATTTTAGTGTGTCCGAAGTGTGTTTACTGGATTAAGCAAGTTATGTGTGTGTTTGAGAGTAATCTAGACTTTATGCATCTGGAATTTGTTGAGGAAAAACTAGGCTCTGTGTGTTTGAGAGAAATCTGCACTTTTATTGTGAAGTGCACGTGTGTGTGGAAAGTGTAGGTGCGTGTGTGTGTGTGTGTCTGCTGCAGCTGGGTATTTGCAAAATTGCAGTTTTTTAGCGGGGCTATGGGTGTGTGTTCCAATTGGGCCCTTTCCAGTTTTGGTTGTATTTTGGGTAGTTTTCAACCAGTTTGACAGGTTTGGTTTGTGTTTATAGGGTAATTTTTTGCTGGTTTCAAAATGTGCAGTTTTTTGTTTGTTGTTGGTTCAAAGACCGAAGGTTTTTGGTTCAAAAAAGTGCAGGGGTGTGTGTGTTTCCAGCAGGTGTGTGCGTTCCAATCAGCTATAATGATAAATTTTATTTGGCTATGATGATAAATTTTTATAAGATGCGTTAGACTTAGGCGAGGCAACATTTGAAAGTCAAATTGGCAACTAATGTTGCAGTCTACTAGTCCTTCAAAAAAGTGGTTTATAAACTTGCAAATTATCTGTGCCAATTAGCCAAATGTTAGCAAGTGTTCAACACGTATCTAAGTATCCAAACACTCCGTCACCAAGTCCCACGAGTAGAAGTAGCAAAGGATGGAAGAGTGAATACCAAGAAATTTTTTTTTAATTAGGGGTAGTTACGAACATTTGTAATACGTTGTTTTAATTGTTAAATTTTACTTTATTTTGTATATGAATTTTTTTCATCAAATGAATTTTTATGAATTTCTTGAATGGAATCTAGTTTTTAGTTTGGTATGATAAATCCATGCAATAATATTTCAATCCAACTACAACTTTATTTCATTTTGGCTACAACTTTTTACAACCTATTTCCAATTCATGCAACCTCTGTACTAATATTGACATGCTAAAACGAAACCCATTTTTCTTAAAAAAAGCGAACGCCGTTTTGAAATATTGACACGATGAAACGAAAACCATTTTTCTTAAAAACAACAAAAGCAGTTCTAAAACCTTACAAAATGATATACCATGCCATAAACATGATTTGTAGCATAGCCGCATAGTAAACGTAAAGAGTTAGTCTGAAACGCTATGGCAACAATTTCCCCAATCTATAGGGGTGAAGAAATTCAAATAAATTAAATACAATTTTATACGAAGTAAAAAAAATACAATTTTATTACAACTTTCATTTCGGATTCAACTTTATACAAATACAATTTTATTACAAATAATATTTCAATACAAATACAACCCATGCATAATATTCAGGATGAAAATTGGTTGGCGATGTGCTGGCTCAGGCACGACACGACTTAAAATGGCACGGCCTGATCCGACACGATTAAATAAATGGGTCGACACAACTTGACACGATTGAAAATGACACGACACGATTTAAGAAAATGGGCCGACACGACACGACATGATTGGCAAACGGCACGGCACGACACGACACAATTGGCAAATGGCGCGACATGACACTATTTAAGTAAATGGGCTGGCACGACACGATACGATTGACAAACGGCACGGCACGATTTGAGTAAATACTGTAAACGGACAAGCATGGCACGGCACAAAGCACGGAGGAAAACAGGCCGTGCCGCGAATAAGTGCCAACATCCATATTTATTGTCCGCTAACTTCCTTTCCATAATCTTGCAATCCGATCATCTGATGCATATATTAGCTCCGCAATGATCTTGTTGGACACCTATGAGCGCGTCATTAAGAGGAAGAATGAGTTTCGAATGGCTGTAGTGTTTTTTTTTGGTGGCTGTGAACTTTGAGTCTTTTAATAGGTTTCTTGTGGTGGAAATTAGCTATATAAAACATTTCATTTTTGGATGGTGGTACTTTTGAATGGTTGTAATATTTGAGTCTTGTAATATGCTTCTTGTGAACACATTAAGAAGTCGCAAATTCGAATCTCACGAAAGCTAAACTTTTCAAACCTTAAGGCCGTTGGAGATTTGGGACAGTTAACTTCAGAGTTTTCGAATTTGGTTGAAGTGCGTACAAGCTGGCCCGAACATTCGTTTATAGAAAGAAAAAAATCCCCGTGTGGTAAAAAATTGGAAAGGGTCCGCAATGACATTACTAACATTAGCAATGTTGGTCTAAAATATAGCTCATACTGGTATAACCAAACTTAGGAACTCCTTGATCGATAATTAAATTTTGATATTTGAATAACCAAAACTAGGCGCATTTTTTAGTGGATAACCAAATTTAATAGGATCACACTCTTTCTTTTCTCTCTCCTCTCATCACTGTTAATGGACCCAACTTCACATTGTTAATCTTAACAACTGTTAATTTTGAATAACTCAAAATGATTTGTTAGATTATTAATTTTGATGATGTAAAATGGGATATGTTATTGGAGATACCCTAACAGGGCTGCAGACAACCGCCCAGTACATCTTTTCAAATTTCCCGGACAACGAACGCCAGAGCTCCCCGGCGAATGCCTAGAACAAATTCTTTTCCGGAAAATCTTTCCGGCCAACCAAACGCCGCCGTTCTCGGTCCATGAGGAAATCCACAACGATCAATTCAACAAAAACCCTCTCATTCTGCTTTACCCACCATTCAATCCACACATCACCGCCCCTCTCCCAATGGAAACCCCGACACGAGTACAAGCTGACCCGGCCCGACCTCGTCGACCGGATCTGCCGCCTCCTGGTCCTCCGTCGCCACGACGCCATCTCCAACCTCTCCTTCGACTTCTCGGACGACGTTGTCGACGCCGTCCTCGTAAAACTCAGGTTGAACCCTAACGCCTGTTTAGAGCTCTTTAAATTAGCTTCCAAACAGCAAAAGTACAGACCAGATATAAAATCATACTGCAAGATAGTCCATATACTGTCGAAGGGCCGAATGTTCGACGAAACTAGGGTTTACTTGAACGAGCTTGTTGGATTTGTGAAGAACAAGAAACTTAGTTTGGTAGTTTGGGGTGAACTAGTTAGGGTTTATAGAGAATTCTCGTTCTCGCCGACTGTCTTTGATATGATCATGAAGGTTTACGCGAAGAAGGGTTTGACGGCATGTGCCTTGCATGTGTTTGATGAGATGAGTAAGAGCGGCCGCATGCCGAGTTTACAGTCTTGTAATAGTTTGCTTAGTAGTTTGGTTAGGAATGGTGAATTTTACACTGTTTTCGTTGTTTATGAGCAAATGGTTAGGGTTGGGATTGTTCCTGATGTATGTACGTTTACGATAATGGTGGATGCGTGTTGTCGGTGTGGGAGAGTGCGTAAAGCTTTTGAACTTGTGAAAGAAATGGAGGGTTTGGGGTTCGAACCGAATGTAGTGACGTACCATTGTTTGATCAATGGATATGTCGAGTTAGGGGATGTACGAGGGGTTGAGGGAGTGTTGGAGTTGATGGAACACAGAGGAGTTTCAATGAATGCTGTTACGTATACGTTGGTGATTAAGGGTTATTGCAAAGTTTGCAAGACGGAGGAGGCGGAGAAGGTGCTTCAGGATATGAAACAAATGCCATCGTTTACTATGGATGAGCGTGGTTATGGTGTTTTAATTGATGCATACTGTCGAAATGGTAGAATGGAAGAGGCCTTGAGGATGAAGGATGAGATGCTGGGATTGGGACTGGAGATGAATTTGTTTATTTGCAATTCCATTATCAACGGGTACTGCAAACTAGGTCAAGTTCACGAGGCAGAGGGACTTGTGATAAGCATGTCCAATTGGAAGTTAAAGCCTGATTCTTATACTTACAATACTCTTCTTGACGGTTATTGTAGAGAAGGCCATACAACCGAGGCTTTTAGTATTTATGACAAAATGATAGAAGAACGTATTGAACCATCTGTTGTAACTTATAATACCCTCCTAAAAGGTTTATGTCGAAGAGGTGCATTTGCTGATGCTCTACAGCTTTGGCATTTGCTGCTGAAAAGAGGTGTGGCTCTAAATGAGGTAAGCTATGGTATTATATTGGATGGGTTTCTGAAGATGGAGAACTCTGAAGGCGCTTTAATGGTATGGAAACATGTTTTAGCTAGAGGCTTTGCGACTAGAATAAGTTTCAAAACGATGGTTAATGGATTATGCCGAATGGGGAAAATTACTGAAGCAGAGGAGATTTTGGAGAAGATGAAGGAGCTGGATTATTGAATTGATGGAATAACTTATAGGACATTGAGTGATGGATATTTGGAAGCTAAGCATAAGTAAGTCATTTGTCAATGTTTTCTCTGATGCCTTTCATTTGTCTACATTTCCTGGCACGTGTTGTTTGTTGCTTTAGGTCCAAATCCTTCTTAACCATAGTTGTTCGGCGCCGGCCCTCCCGCGGTTGGATTAGAGCCTACTGAAAACTTGTCTTGACTTACCACCCTTCGAACACAGACATGGTTCCGCTTGTTGAGTTTTGGATATGCATTCGAAGGGAGTTTGGTAAGTTAAATGCTTTTTTGATACTTTCATCCGAAAGAGCCGGATGAGAAGAAAGTCTCATGTTTGTTTGTAGACATAAAGATGGCCCCATAGCTGTACCATGGGTGCTTTATTATGTGAATCACCTGGGATGGTAAATTAGTTTGGAGTGCATCTTGAAAAGACGCTATAACTAGAAAAGGATTCTCTCTGACAAATGGACAAGAATTGTCGGTAGCTGGATAAGCTAGGTACTATTACAAGGCACACAGCCTTTGCAGTACATATTTTGATCTTTGTCTGGTTCTAGGCAGAAAATCTTTTAACTGGCCAGATTGTTCTGAACCTCCTATAGCTTATGGGTATGCGGTGAACTCCTGCTGTGTAGATGCCCAATCCCTCAGTTGGTCTCAGAATTTCTACTATATTGTAATTTTTCCTTCAATTTAGTTGTGCATTTACCCATATTCTTCCCCTTACGTACCAGGGGAAAGAAACTGTGCATTTTCTGCCCCCTCTGCCCCCAACTGAAAGGAGAAAAACAACAAGATTCGGAAAAAAGGTAGGAAAGTTGTTCCTCCTGTTTTTGTACCTCTGGAATTCACCTTTGCATGGGCGCAAAGAAATGATTAAAACAAAAATTCACATCTTGTTAGGATGATAAATACTGTTAAATCTGGTTAATACCAACCAAAAGTCATTTGACTCTGCTGTTTAGTGGGTGGGTTTTGTCCAGGTGAACATGTTTGATACTTTGATTCATTTAATAAATTTTCTGTTTCTCCATTGGTTCTTCTGTTCTTCAAAAATGTGTTTTATCGTGTCCTCACCCTTGCTTTTGACTATTTTAACAATAGTCTGTTTAGATCTTACCTGCGATCTTCAGGTAACGTATATTCTGTGCTGTGAGACAGGCTGTACAGTGTTACTACCACATGTAGGAGGAAGATTGTCCGCTAGAATTATGTTGAAGCAAGTAATGTTGAAGTTGGTCCTCTTTGCAGCAAGTTTTTTTTCTCAAGGTGCAGCCTCACTTCTTCTAAATAAGAACGTTTCTTCACCCAGTTGCCTTAAATGGAAATTAATGCTTATTTCATAAGCTTGACTAATATAGTTTAGATTTATTCAGAGGGAGAATATTGTTCGAAACTTGGCTGTGTAGTGAAAATAATAGGAAATAATCTGATGGGAGGGATAAAGGCATAGACTGAAATAAGCTGGGTTTCTCATTTCTGTTCTCTTTTTGTTTGAGTTTTTCCTTATTCCATTTTATTACATCCATTGGCTTTTGTTCTTTTGTAGGGTGTAGTCATGTGGTCACTCATACACGTTGCTTGCTTCCCTCCTGTATTTTATGAATAACTTCTTGTAGGCTCTGAAACCATTGGCTTTTGTTCTTTTGTAGGGTGTAGTCATGTGGTCACTCATACATGTTGCTTGCTTCCCTCCTGTATTTTATGAATAACTTCTTGTAGGCTCTGAAAGATTTATAAACACCAATGAATGAATTATAGTTCTTATGAAAGTAGAGAATAACCTCTTTCTAGGTTTCTATTAGCCATAGTTGATCGTTTACATTCAATTCTATTCCCAAATAAAATTGCAGTTCTAGGTTTCTATTAGGCATAGTTGCAGGAACCTTAGATTGGAAGACCGCTCCACACTCCCGCTCCCATCGAGTCAAAATGGCATTCCCAAATAGGATGGAAATTCTAATATATATCCATTTTGAATAAACAATGAATGAAAGAAGAGCTACTAAGAAGAGAGCTTGTAAGACAAGAAAATGTAGTATCCGTACGATTATATTGACATCAATATACACTCTGATTTCCTGTTTCCTTGATATTTACAGAGAAACAATTCTTGATTGATGGAAAATCTCCAATTATTGGTATTTTAGCCTTTATGTTGCAACTGAGAGAGAAAACATGTTTGTACTACTGTGGTAACTAGTAAGTATCCTTAAGGTGTAATTTGGATTTTTCTATCATTATGCCCATTGGAAGTCGGAACCTGTCCTTTTGTCTTACTTTGTAGTATCTTATCAAGGATAGTTTGCAGTTATGAGTGCATATGAATGCATGAGTTCCTTACTTTTCTTGGCTTTTTTTCCAGGCAAAGGCAGCATCCATTTAAGCAAGACCGTAACGTATGGCTATACAGCTGCTGGATTAGTGGTCACTGGTCACATACCTAGTTAAGAGCGTGCCGGTAGTATGATTTAAGGCGACGTTCGAATATAGGAAAATCCTACATCATTCGTAAATGCAAGTGATAAGTGGAAGGCTAAAGCTTTACAGGTAGAATTTCCCTCCTCTGCCGATCAAGTGATTCAGAGCCTTGTGAATTTAGTACGTCTGGTAGTTTTCTGCTTTTGCTTTGGTTATGTTTAAGCCTTGTGGTTAGGCAAAAAATGCGATACCATCGTGTTCAAAACCTTTTATTGCATTCTCTTGGTTTGGACTAAAGTCCAAGACAATATATATAATTGATAAACTGTTAACACCAATATGCATCACTGCAACATAAAGACGGCCTGAAGATTATATTTGAAGGAAAAGTTCCTCTCACTAAAGTATGAATTATTAATGGAACCTATGGATTTGGAAAAACTAGTACTCTTACAGAAATTTGATTGCTATGCAGTCTTAATTCCTATCGGTGTATTTTTGCTGTACTTATGAAGGTTTTTATTGCAAGTGAATGTAGGATAAGCTAATAACATCAAAGCGCCTTTCAATAGATGTAAACCCTACCGCAGCATAACGAAGGCCCAAAACATAGTTCCTCTAAATTGTTATTTGGTTATCTACAGGGGCCGTTGTTTTAGTGGAAAAATGCTTGGGCTGTCAAAAGTGAGAATGCATGTTTGAAAACGAGAGCAGGCACTTGGTTCTTGCTATGTGGTGGGTTTCTCCAGGCTTTAGCCTTCTTATGTGGGTAAACTTTTCTTAGAATGCTATGCAACAGCAATCATCAGATAAACTTGGCAATGGAATGAGAGATCAAACCCCTCCATTTCTATCAACAATAATGGAACCCTCCATTAAGCAGTTTACAAGGGTAGTTCATCCTTTCATTTTGACTATCTTTGTCTAGGATATTATTTTTTCATTGTGATGTCCGCGTCCTCTCATGAACTGTGGAAAACATTTGTTCCTAGTTAATTTTCTACGTTTTTAAGCTGCAAACCTTTTGTGAAAACTTATGACACGTTCAGAAGAAGTCCCATGACAGTTAGAATATTCTGAAATTCAAAAATCCTGAAGTGAGAGTGAGACTATGCATTAGATATCACATGTTGATGACTTAATTGTAATTTGTAACATATATATACTGAGTTCTACTGATTCTGGTGAATTGAGCAATTTTCTGTGGACTGCTCAATTTGGCCAAAATTTTCCCATCTGACCTCGTGCGTTTCATAATTCTTGAATCTTTATTAGCCAAAAAAATTGCTTCCCAATATTGGCCTTTGGGTCTAATTCCTGCTTCCAACTCTCTCTCTCTCTCTCTCTCTCTCTCTCTCTCTCTCTCTCTCCACATGCATATTCTATGGTGTAGACTGCACACATGTTTTTGAACTTCTTCTCGGGAAGATTGTTGCTTTTTGTAAAACTATCTAATTGATGGTTAAAAATTTAATTCTCTTCTCGATTTGTCAGCATCATGGAGCCAGGGAATGGCCTCTGGAAGTGAGGTTGTGCAGAGACTAGCAAGCTTGGTGTTCTTTGAGATGTTGAAAGTACAGAAGCAAGTGCAGGCTCTTTTCTACTTTGTATCCAAGTTGCATAATTGCATAGTTCCGAGATGGTGCCCCAACTAATCTTATTAGAACATGGATTGAGAAAGAGGCGTGCTGGATACCTAATGGTTCTGCTTCCCATCTGCTTTGGGTGCTTATTATATTGTTGTATGTTATCTGACTTCTATTTGTGTGATTACTTTCAAGGTTACAACTGTCAGGATTTGGATTAGGTGTTTCTCGATCATATGGTTGTATTTCTGGTCATTCCAGATGTTGTTCTTTGTTTCAATGGTCTTCCTTTTCTATATAACATACTGCTTGATATCCTGCCAGAAAAATAATGGTTGAAGTTCCATTTTAAAAGCAAGGGAAGCGATTCCAGTGACCTCATTGTACAGCACCCTTTTATGCCTTAAGGTTTCTGTCAATTCTTTATGACTTAACTCAAGGTTTCCTTTACATGAACGATATTCTAAGCTTCCGTTTGTTTGAGTCGACTAATGTCAAGCGGTTATAATCCTATGAGATAAGTAATACCATCAGACTAATACTGAAGGGATCAGTGTTACCATGTCCACCAGATTGTATATCCCCCTTTTGGGATTTTGTATCTGGCGGATATAATCATGACCACAAAAGTTCTTACCGTGAATAGCTTGGTATACATTGTTAGTTTTTTTTTTTTTTTTTTTTCTAATAGCTCAAGCTTTTGAGACAATTGGTGACTTAATATGGTACAGAGCTCAGGTTGGGAGATCTTGGATTCAAGTCTTGCGATTTGCATTTTTTCTGCGTTTGCAGTTTGCTTCTTTGCTTCGTATTTTGTTTCGCTTTTATATATGCGTATTTTCATCTCCATGTGCAAAACAGGGTTGTATGTGAGGGAGGATGTTGAAAAGCTTTGATATATATTGTTGGGTCCATTTCCTAATTGCTTAAGCTTTTGGGGCAAATCGGTAACTTAAATCTAACCAAAACGAGTGTGTTTGGATTTACAATCCAATCCAACATTTAAATCCTGACAAACAAACGGGTCCAAATAGCACTTATGTCTCATTGGCTTAGGTGCTCAGCAATCCCTGATTCCCATCACCTCATGGTCTGCTTATTACTATGAAATATAAACTTCATGTGCACGACCTTTTTAAGATGCAATGGCAGGTGCTATCCATCTGGATCTATGCTGCAGTTGAGTCAAGGAATCATCCTCTTCCTAAAACTTATGGGAAGTTTTGCCTACCTGCTACCTCTCTGATCTTGCTCTCAAGGGAGAGCTTAGAGTAGTGAACCAAGAAATTTAACAATGGGAATGACTCTCCGGGCAAAAAGTGGTCCGTGGGCTATAAGACTCTTAGCTTCCAGCGAGCTATGTAAATGGATCTACTAAAGTTCTTTCACCAGGTAGGCTTGACTAACTGAACCTACAACTCCAACTGCTGGTTATTTCGAACATAAATTTTGAAGGTTACTCATAAAAGAACTACTACCTTTTACATGTTTTCTTGTGCTTGGTCCTTAATCAGTCATCCTATGACGAGATATAAATGAGGTACTAATGGTGAATTTTGACACTTTTTTTGATGACCTTCACTATCATTATAAACTTATTGGTATAGTAAAAACTACTACAGATAAGAACATAGTAATAACATCCCAAATAAAAAATCTCAGATCGAGACACTGTTAGGAATCCCCTTGCCGGTAAGTCCAACATCGCTACTTGGAAATAGCAGTGTGTAAGGCATCTTGGCTGGTCCAGTCCGGTTCTTCCATTTCTCATCACTGTTCATTGCTCTAATTCCCACCCCAATTTCTGCCAACTTCGTTCCAAATCTCCCAAAGGCATCTAACGATTCTTCATCTGCTGTCCATTCAGGAGTATCTCGCTGTCCGAGGAAAACCTCGTCTGAAGTATGCCTTGACAGAATCTCTATCAGGGAAATGCCAAGGATGCTCTGCAGCTGAGGGGTAACTGTTTTCAAGAAAGCCTTGTCTGGGTTTGACTCAAGCTCATCATATTCAAGAGAACCCGGTTTGGGTATGAACCGGCGGCTCATGGCGGGTCGGTTAGGAAGGTACCCTCCGTAAGGGTATTGTCCAAAGTTGACTGCTGCATGGAGGGCAGAAGCGATCCATATGATAGTAGTACACGTTTCCACTAGCTCTTTGAGATTCTGCATTTCGTGCCACCATGATGCATTTTTCTTGTCAGCATGACCTTTCTCCCGGATCTCATTCCACCACAATTGAAGTTCAGAATCTTTTTCAATCATGTCATCTGAGCTATAGTACAAGGAGCAATACTCCTCAACCCATTTTTTGATTGCAGACCAGATTTCCAGGCCATCAACAGCATATGGGTAGTCCTTTATTAGCAGGCGTATGCCGTTTGGATATTTTGGGTCCTCAACTGCCACCCCTCTGCACAAAAAAAAGGTCAGAGTGCAGAATTAGTAAGCAATGAGGATGGATATGAATTCATGAACGGTAATTTTCTTTGCTTAGAGCCTTAGATCATTTGTATCAGTCACCAAGTTCTGAGTTTTGTTTGCCAAACTCTAAAATCTGTATTGTCAAAATCCTACTACACATGGCACACATAGCTGCGATTTCATGATTTGGTTGAATAACCAAACAATTGACTCCTATCTTGGGGTGGGGGGGGGGGGGGGGGGGGGGGGGGGGGGGGGGTGGGATTGGTTTAACTCAGCATACCCATGTATACGATTCCGTTTGATAAACTGTTCAACAGATTCATGGATTCAACTTTAGGAACACGTTTCTACTTGCAGAATCAATGTTATAATGAATGGATAATGTGTTGAATTCATGTCACTTTGATTTAAAGTTTTGAATTTTGAATCTGTTGAGTGATGGATCTTTGATTACTTTTTCATCTAGTTCATACAAATTACATATCAGTGAATTTTGAACAATTTTTGCATTGATATGGATCTCAACTTTTTCAGATTTACAACATACATATATGTCTAAGTGATTTATCGTTATATATGACTACCTCTTGATGAGATCAGCAGGGAGTGCTTGCTCTGCGAAAACCCAGTCCTTATATGCGACAGCTGACCATTCCATGGCATACTTTGCTGGGAAAACTGTTCTCTCAAGTAGTCCCCCAGCATTAATGAGAGTCTGTCTAGCGAGTGCATTGATGTTCATTGTATCGCGGAAGTGAGGATGCAAAAGCTTATTAATCGGGTGAAGCACACTTAGCTGCCTGTTTGTTGCAATCACAAATGGCTCAATTACTGCATGGGTGTGTAACCTGTGAACAAAATCAAAGATATGGTAACCATTACAAACCAGACCATGAAATATACAAATGAAGGCTTTTGACAAAAAATGCTTTCCGGTGTTAATGTTGCACCGATTTCCCCTTGTTTCGTTGGACCAAAAGTGAGTAGGCTATTTTTTGAAGTGAAGTATTTTCATGATATGGTGAGACTTGGCTCCTTCTTAAAGTACCTGTGGCTGTAAGGTATTTAACTCAGGGTTATTGATCGCCAAGGTGCCGACCCACTTTAATAGATTTTTGAGGGTACATTGTTCGCAGCCATGACGTTCAATCAGGATTTTAGTCTATCTGTATTTATGTACGTATGTGTTACTGTTTATGTGTTGACAGAAGTATATATGTTCATAATCATATTTACGAAAAAGAAAGAAAGAAAAGAAGTGTATGATTAACAGTTGTATTGTTTTTATAATGCTGATGTTCTGGTTTATGTTTTGTTCTTCACAACAGTGCTTTCAGTGAGATTGATTTGTTTTTTTTTATTGTTTTCCTTATTGTTTTTTCTGTAGGTCAACCAAACTACGGAAGACAGAAGGAAAAAAGTGATTTGCAATTTGCAAACTCATTTTACATACTTGTACGCTGAAACAAATGGAGCTGGATTCCTTGAAAGATACATACCAGTGGCAAATGAGCTGATGATAGCCAGAGTCATTTACTGCAACATAAGCTTTAGCCAACTGCCAAACAGTGCCTTCAGCTCCATGTTCTGCTGGAGTGTACACTTCACTAACTTCTCCTAATTCATCTCCGTCAGGGTGAGGGAGGCTCAGCTCGATTGCCAGTGGCTTCAAAGTTCCATCATTTTTCAGGAAGAGGAGTGTCCTTGTGGCATATGTCTTGGTGGAAGTCAAGTTTATCCGGCTCAGGTATGGCATCAGAACATCGTGGTAATCTAATGTGAATAGCTTGTTGCACTTCAGTGCCTATCTCAAGAAAATGGGTTTATTTCAGTTAGACGATATTGTGGGTTCCTTTTGTGAACTGTTTGGTTTAAAATTTTCACCATTATGGTAGTTCTATGAAAAATACCTCTTCTAAAGTCAACCCCTCTAGGTTTTTCTCAATGCACTCCTTAGTCTTTGAACTGGCCTCATCGTTGTATGCCTTCGGATTTAGCTTGCTATTTGGAGGGAACTCCTGCAAATATGTTTTCTGGTTGTTATAATTGAAGGTGAAGGGTGTAAGTCCTCTTAGATAAGCTGTACACAAGAGTTCTCAAACTAAAGAAAATCAAGTTACGAATATGCTTGTGAGTTGCTTTTTTTTGTTGTTACTTTTTGGTTGAATAATATATTAACATAAATGCGTACAACAAGAAAAATTTAGTTTACTTGGAGAAGACGGATGACAACAGGGTTTAATCCAGCCAGCATTTCTCTTGCAAATTCTTCGTCTGTCCTCCATGCGGACTTGTCCTCTGTTTTCAGGAAATCATGATTAGACACAAATTCCGAGCTGTTAAAGTTGTTCCATGACATGAGTAACTACAAAGTGTTTTATTACACTCCTCGCCAGAAAACATTTCTGAAAAATGACTTCTGCAGAAACAATTTTTTGTTGAATTCGGTTTTCAAGTAAAACACTAGAAAAAATGCAGAAAATCTTTTCTGGAAGTTGTTCTCGGGAAAATCAAATTGAGCGTTAGTGTCCATAGAAGTGTCTATTCTGAACAGGAAATAACTGCTTAGAAATTTTATCATGCCTTTGATTACTTGTGGCATTGGAAAATGGAATGGACTTTCGCCATCGGTTCGAAGTATTTCCTTGAGTATCGGAAAGGGGATCTCTTTCCTAATGCTCTCTAGGAAATGGAAGTCTGGTAGCTTGATTCTTCCTTCATAAAGTTCTAGTATGTCTTTGAGGCTGTCAAATTCACTCGGGGTCCTGTCAAATTGAGCCTCGGCCTCGGGGACAAGGAATTGAAATACAGATTTCAACCCATAAGCTACTACATCTGAGAGCTTCAAGTGGCTGAATCGTTCGTCTCTTGGTACATAAATGCTTAAGCTTTTAAGAAGAGGGAGCCTGCTCTCGTGTCTAGGATCTGTAAAGAATACAGCAGGAAACATATTATGGGATTAGCATCTCTCTATAAAGATATAATCAGAATATAGGAGATCTGGGCAATAACGGTAACAGGATTTCCAATTGAATGTATTTGTCTTTTCTGTTCAGTCCTCATGCCGATCTAGGAAGCACGGTAGGGATATGGGCCATACGATATTAAAAGCACGATACGGCACTATCTTTAAAATTAGGATATTGTTACAACAACAGTACATCTGTAAGGAATATCACTATAAACTTTTAATGTCATGGTACATATGGAAATACAATCTAACTGGATGTATATATGCGGCATTGATTCTAAAACTCAAAATAAAGGCAGTCTAATTGGATAAAATAGTTTCATACAATGATGAAGGTGCAACTTTTGATTTTTTTGGGGTGACCAATAACCTTCACAAACTTCAGGGGGCGAAGTGAGGTTGTGTTTTGGCCCTTGGCGCGAAACGTATCATTGCTGTATCCTGCCGTATCCAAAATTGCAAATACAGAAAGCAATTTCTGGTCAGTTTCCAGCCATATCGGATAGTTATCTGACCGTACGGGGGTGTGTATCGATATCAGATACATATTGTATAAAAGTACGGGGCACTTTTTGGGAGTGTCCGTGCGCCTGAGTTACGAAGTTACTACTAGACATGATGGAGGAGAAGTATTAGTAAAAGTACTATATCCTGGAAGTGGCTGAGAATGGACACAAATGTCTGACCTGTTTCTGCCGGTGGTCGACCTGTTCTTCCCCTGCGAGGATAAGGGTATTCGGAAGACCCTCCAAGAATTGGGCGGGCGTGCTTTGGGCCCTTTTCTGGGTCACTCAAATCGTTGTATACATCGTAGTCATACACACGATCCCATTCCTCGAGTTTTCCAGTTCCACTTCCTCTAAGGGTTAGTAGTTCTTCTTCTCTGTAGTGACGTAGTGGAAGTGGGGTCTCGGTTGGAAGATATGTCTGCATCAAGTAATAAGATTTGTCTTCTTTAGCAGAGGAATAGACCTGGTTAGGCTAACTCAACAGCACTGCTATGTTGATCATAAACAAAATTTTGAGCGTGGTAATAAATTTTGGTATTCAAAAATTGTTTGATTAAGGTTGTATTATGGGGGCTTTAGGTTCATTGGTATTATCTCAAACACGAGTTACTAGCATGTTTAAATGTTGAACTTCAAAATATTTGCTGCATATTGTCAGAGGTTTATAAATCAAAATTTTTCCCATTAAAAGCGTACTTCTATGCCTCTCTATAGATGATGGCATTCAAAAGAAGCACCCTTTACTAATGTAAATTAAAGTAGGAAAACTGCCCAACCATTACGGGACACTTTTCTCGAAGACTGACATCCTCAATTTGTATTTAGTTCTGACAGTTTTAGGAGCAGATATCTAACAAACCACAGATTTTAATTAGCAAAGTACACATAATGGAGTGTGTGGGCCCCATCCAACACTGCTCTATGCATTGTGTTTTTGTAACAATGCTTTTCATATCATTTTCATACTTCTGAAATTCAAGGGTGGAGCCTGTCTAGCAAGTATGGGTGCAAACGAGATGAGCCGTGCTTTAGGGTGTTTGAGCTCAGTTTGTTTTAAATTTGGTGAGCTTGAGCTCGTTTTGAGTATTAAACAAGCCGAGCCCTTACACAGGAATCAAGCTTATCTATACGAGCCGAGCTATGGTAGCTCAAGCTTGGCTAGTTTACTAAGAATGACTCTTTTATTAAACGAACTGAGCTAAGTCTAGCCTTGGGCTGCTCGCAAACTGCTTGGTTCATTTGCAACTAGGGTTGCAACACCTCAATTACTAGCAAATTTCTCAAGAATATGAATAGGTTTTGCTTTTATTTTCCCTATTTGACGCAATGACGCCAAAGGTACCAAAATGTTGCCCCAATGACCTACATGAAAGTTACTGCCTTTGTTTGGTTTTAAGTTTTGAGAAATATTTTTGATGTAATGAGTGGTAATGAGTGGAGAGAGATAGATAGAGAAGCTTATGAGAATCGTGCAGAGTAAAAGAAAACTATCTTTGCCCTTCTTACTCCATTACTAAACAGGCCTCTCTAGAAATCCTGGCTCCTGCCTTTCTTGCATTAACAACATTATAATAATTCATCTTGCATTATTCTAGAAAATATTGGTTCATACCTGATTAGTAAAGAATACTCTGTCTTTTTTGTAGTTCTCAGCGGGGTAAACCCAAGAGTTGCAGACAAAGTGGATCCGGCCATGACCGGGAACATCTTCGAGGGTGACAGTCTTGAGGTAAAATTCATTGTGGTGGGAATTCTTTATTATGAAAGCCCCAGGTACCCCTACCTCCTCTTCCCATTCGAAATTAACGCTAAATGTCTCATCTGCAGCAGTTATTTGGGTTATTTTCGTATCCCAGTCCAAATATGCTGGCTTTCCAAGTATCCCTGCATAGGTGTGATAATCTTCAAATTAGATCCTGTAGTTCATCTGCCAGAAAAACTTTAAACGAGAAATATACTGATAATTTGCTACTGTATTAAAAGACAATAATACTGGTTAGGTGAAGTATATGTTGAATGAGAGCTAGCTGGGAGGCCTTATCTCTTTTTAGTTAATGTAGGCTTTAGTGCTTGCTCGCAAGATTTGCTAGCTTTTCTATATAGATGTCCTGCTACAGGTTAATTGATCACTCATAAATTTTCCTTTATCAGCAAAAGACAGTGTTGTTAGTATAGTCATATTAGCACCTTGGAAGAGGGGTTGAACTCCTGGTCTCCTTTCTCCTAGCACACACTATTGGGCCAAAGGCT
This sequence comes from Rhododendron mucronatum var. ripense, assembly GCA_019656295.1. Classification (NCBI taxonomy): domain Eukaryota; kingdom Viridiplantae; phylum Streptophyta; class Magnoliopsida; order Ericales; family Ericaceae; genus Rhododendron; species Rhododendron mucronatum. The sequence continues at coordinate 1,378,711 of BPLT01000022.1, read as the reverse complement.
TCTTGGCAATTTACAGCTCGTAATTGTCCCAATCGGTGCTATGTTTGGATCCCCGGATTTGCCGATGAAAAGAAAAATGGCATTATGAAGAGTCATTGATGCCTTTTTGCGGAACCCATTGGAAAGTTATCTTTTTGTATTATTATTATTTTTGGCATTTACCTACCCTTTTTATTCTCCTGTTTATGACCTAATCAAACAAAAAAGAAAAGTGCAAATGTTTCTTTTCTTACTTTGGTTTTTTCCTTAGTACGTTATCTTTTTGCTTTTGCTTTCCCTCCATAAATCCAAGATTCACTATTAGCTTGATAAGTGCAGATGGATTGATTTGTGGCCATTTTGTAGTATTAACTAGTAGAGAAGACTGGTAGAGTTTGGGAATCAGTACTTTTAAGAGATTTTTTGTAATCCACCTGAAAGAAAAAGTGATGAACAAAAAGTTTCGGGTGAGTGTACTATTGACTATGCAGTGGAATGGATTACCTAAAACTAAGTTCAGTTGCAAATCGCAGCCGGAAAACGCAATCTGTTTCTCATGCAAACCCTACTAATTGCTAAGTATGATTCGTTGTTATGGTTTCTTTTTGTCATGCCCTTCCAAAAATCATTGAAATGAGCGGTCAGACACTGACCGTCCATTTCTCTCTTGACAATTATGCTTCGTCCAGGTAGATGATCCTAATATCTGAATAATCTGATACTTCGCATAGATGACGATGAGGCTTACAAAATGAACTACTTTGATCGTCAAGTGGGACTGTGGTGAATCTCATTCTGTGACACATGAGAGTCACTTCAGAGGATTCACATTTGGAACACAACCAAGTCAAGAAAACTACAAGGGATTTGTTATGGTCTGTTTGGCAATGTTATACTAATGTTTTCTGCCCTTGGAAAAGTAAATTAACATGCTAAACCATTTTAACTTCTTAACAATTTACAGGAAACAGCAGCAGCAGATACAAAGAGGAAAAGGAAACAAAATCAATGAAGTTTGGAAATGAATATAGCAGAGAGCTGACCTGGGTCACCATTAACAGCACTGATGAGCTGAAGAGAGACCTTATGTCCACGAATCTCGTCAAACTGGTCAAGAAGTTTTGCCGTAAGGTCATTGAAGTCCAGTAAGTTCTTCTTCATCAGCAGCACAGTTCCCTTGATCTTCTTGATCTCTGCTACTTCATGCTTGGTCCTCTTGTTGCTGTTATCATCACTGAGTTGATCCATGTGAGAAACCTGTTTTTGTTTGAAACAGAGATATTGATGGTGGGAGAATCAAGATAAGATTGTTTCTTTGTTTTTTTTTTGGGAGTTGATAGATGTGAAGGAATGAGGAGGGTTGGTAGGATTTTATAGGCAAAGATTAACGAGGGTGATGTACTGAGAAACTTCACTGGATCTCATTGGAAGGTGTTTTTTTTTTTTTTTGTTTTTCTTTTAGAAAGACTTTGGACAATGTCCTCGTTAAATAATTTAATGGAGTCTCCTCTGCTTTTTTGTTTCTTTCGATAACTCTGGGCATTTGAATTATTTTACGCTCATCTCAAGTAGTCTTTGGAGGATCAATTGAAGCCAGAGCGGTGTCCTGTATCAATTAGCCCTGCGTAAATCGATAGCGCTTGGGAAGTTTTGAATTTGAGACTGGAGAGGGAGCAGAACTCTTGTATTTCAAGTTTTGACCACCAAGACCAATCGAGTTATGATTTTACGAAACAATTAATATTTTTTCTTCCAGAATATTTTCAAGTGGTTGTGTGTGTTGTGTTGACTGACATTGCATTCATTTTTAATATGGTTCACTGTTGATATGGTACAATTATTAAATTCGGGCCCCATTTGTGGCGGACCAGCGGTAGGACAAGGCTTCTTTAAATAAATAAATATATATATATATGAGGCGGTTCCGGAAACACCTAAAAAAACCTAAAAAAATACCTCATAGTTTTCGATTAAATGTTGATGATCCGAGCCAATCAATGTGATTAGAACGTAATTTTAAGGCTACCCGAGAAAAATCAGCAAAAAAAATGACCGGAAAAGGCTTGATCCGAACAGTTTCGAACAGTTTTTTATTAAACGGTTCAAATAAAAACTGCTTAAATCAAGCCTTTCATGGTCATTTTTTTTTGCTAATTTCTCGTGAGCACCCTTAAAAAATAACATTCTGAACACATTGAACGGTTCAGATCATAAAATTTGATAGGAAACTATGAGATTGAGATTTCGGATATTTTTTTATGTGTTTTTTTGGGTGTCTCAGGAACCGCCATCTTCTATATTTAGGTGAAGTTTAATTTTGTAGGATTTTTGGTCCCACCTTGAGCTAAAGTGATGATTTAAATTGTTTATTTTGTGGTACTTAGCTATGAAAGGCCAGGGTGTTCTCCCACCTTGAAGGTAGGGACGGCGATTTCGCTTGAACCGTTGGTTACTCAAACCATATCGAACCGATTGGTGCGGTTCTTAACCGATTTTTTAACCGTAGTTTTGGTTTTATTTTTTGATTTCACAAAATCAGCTAGTTTGGTTCCGGATCCGGTTGCATTAACCGCACCGAAAATCTAACCAAACTGTAACCGAACTGCATGATAATTATGCAAATGCCCTTGTATACATACCTACCTACCTACAGTATCAACTCAGTTCAGTTAGGGTTTGTCAACTCAAAGTCTTGCGCCTCTCTTCCTGCCAAAGAAGAGTGGGAGTTTGCTAAAGAAGTTTTTGAGGGACTCACAATTTTCTTTAAGGTGACGGTGGTTTGATAATGCAAGGGAGAGGAGATGCCAATTACTACTATTGGTTTTGTTTGGACACTTCTATCACTTGGTTTTTGGGGATTAGGTCTTTGTTTGGACACTTCCATTGCTAGGACTCTTGTACCAGTTGATTTTTGGGATTCGGTGTTTTCTTTGTTTGTGTTGGCTTCTCCTTCTTCTTCTTTTTTTTTTTTTTGTTTGTGTTGGTTTCTTGCCATTGGTCTTGGTGAAAAACTGAATCGAACTAATAACCGTGGTTTTGGTTATGTTTAGATAAAATGAAAATCGTTAATTTTGGTTGTAGGTATATGTTCCGCTTTTGGTTTTGCTAATTAATTAGCAAACCGAACTGCACCATTGCTGTCCTTACCTAGGGGTGTGAGTTTGATTCTCGAGGGGTAGGCCAACCGGTTAGGAGGCAAAAAATTTACAACTTAAGAAATTTTCCTTCTTTGTCTTTTTATTTTTGTTTTGCATTCTATTTTAAAATATATCGTAGGAATGTGATTCTTTGGTTCCCCTTTCCATTGTCTGGCTGAGTGGAGGACAATAAAGTAGCAAAACCTACATACATAATCTTGGTGAAAATTAGAGAATGCTCGGGAGCTGTTATTTATTTATTTATTATTATTTTAGATTTAGAAAGTGAAATTATGTTGAGAATTCAAAAAGTTCATCCATAAGTAATTTTCAATACTGCCATTATATATTACTAACCAATAAAAAAGATGCCTTAAGCCAGAGAAGAAGTACTAGACGTATATCTCAATAACAATTACTACTTTTCTACCGTTTTTTAATTTACCCGGAATAATAAAAAAAAACATCTCAATATAATTTGTAAACTAAAAGGCTAGACTTAAAATAAAAGGCCTACTGTAATGTCGTGCTTCAGCTTGTCATCTCAGATTAACAAGTCAATACGAAATATTAAACATTTATTCTTATTTTTTCCGAGTTACGTGAGTTCAATATGTATTTGTCCCGCTTAATTTTCAGGTTGTCGGTTTGTGTCGTATTTGGTTCGTACAACAACAAAAAAAAAAGTTTACCCAACTCCTCTAATTTCATGTTGGATTTTCATCGTTTACATTGTATTAACGCACCGCGTTCGAAATTCCAATTCCTACATATGTCTATTCAGGTGGACCCTTTAGTGATGGGTATGTTTTTCACTTCATTTATTTTTTTCTCTTTTTATAAGAAAATAAATGTGGGTTGTGTCATGGGATCGAAATTCCAATTCCTACAGATGACTATTCAGGTGGACCCTTTAGGCTTTAGCGATGGGTAAGTTTTTCACTTCATTTATATTTTTCTCAAAAATAAACGTCGATTGTGTCATGGGAAAAGACACCTCCAAGAACATTCTTACGTACAAATAGAATCAAACATTATACTGCTGCTCCTTTCGTCCTTTTTTAAATATTTTGGTTCGTAATTTCAATTTATTAAAAAGACATCATTATTATACCTTTCACATCAATTTTTTTTTTCCATTTTTCCTACTTACCCATCATTATTACACTTTGGTAAAATTATTGCCACTGTCTTCTTAGTTATTTTGTAGATTTTTTTTCAAAATTTTTTTTATATATTTTTTTTTCTTCAAATTCATTATTGGTTTTGATGAGCAGAATCTAAAAAGTAAAACTAGCGATAAAAAATTTAAGAAAAGTTCGCAAAAAATGAAAAAGGCCTCAAAAGAAAGTTTGTTCGTATTTTCTGAATTGTTTTTAATCGGCTTATATTTTTATGCTTTTATGCTTCATCTCGCTGACCTTCGAATGATTAATCCATAAACTTTGACAAAAACATAATTTTTTTCCACCTAACATCAAATTACCAACTCACTTTGGAAATAATCAATTTTGCTCAAATCTACACTTAATTATGTTTGGAGGAACAACCATAACAAGAATAAGTCGTCCTTCTTCATAATCCAATTACACAATATGAAGTAATTATGGTGTGCTTGGACAAAATTAGTTTCTTCTGAAGATAGGGGGTAGTGTTGATGAATATTTTTTTACGTTTAATTAGTTTTAGTTAATATTCGTTTGGATTAATGATATTTTTTCAAGAATATATTTCTAGACAAGTTATTAAATCAGAATATGATACCCCTTAAAACTTTTTCCTTTGCACAAAAATATTCCCACCATTGTCTCTTTCTCTGCACAAATGTTCAGTTCTTCTAGTCCAATTACTGCCCAAAGTTTTTGCAGAATATACCTATGCATAAATATTAGGGTTCCTCGAGGTCAACTCTTTTTTTAATTTTTCGTTTTCTACTCTCCCCTTTTTTTTTTTTTCCGGGTAATACATTTTTTTTTTGAAAGGCAAAAAATTTATTAATCTTTGGAAACAAATTACAAAGATTAAAAGGATCCAAGACAGCTTCAACATGGTGTCTAGTGCCAGCTTGCGCTCGTGCGATTCGGACTAAACTATATATATAACCCCTCCAACAGTCTCTTCAAAATGCGAGTTGCTGGCAAGAGAAAAATCAAATTTGAGACCATAAGTAGCAAAGTCCTGAATTTCAGGCCAAGACCACTGGACCAACCCCTCATGGTTTAGTAAAAATTATCCGTTTCCTAACCTTCTCTTATATTCGTTTTTGGTTTCATGAAGATCATCAACAATGGATGGAAGGGGGTATTATTGGTAAGCTTGAAAACCCTCCCCCAGTGAGTTTGAGCACTAATCTAGTAATCTTAGCATCTCCAATGTCATTAACGATAAATGAGAAAATCTTTTTAACGGTGGAGTCGTGAATAGTTGTTTACTGAACCAATTGCGACAGTTCAAAAGTGTTCACGGCTGAGCCGTGAATAAGTTTCTCTCAACGATAAATACCATTATATGGCACTATCCAACTCCAATGGCTTGCGATTGATGAAGCCCCAATAAATAATTTTTTACCACTTATGAAAACAAACGAGTTTGTAGCCCAATAACACTTCCACGCTTCTTTCATATGAAAGGTGATGGTCCAATTCTTGCTAGGAGTGCTAAGTATTTGGTGTGGTGGTTAATGGCCTTTGAGCTTGCCCCACCCGTTTGCTGTTTAGTGCTTTCTCTTTTTCATTCCCTTAAGAGTAGGCTAGACCTCTATCGATTGACAAGGAAAAAAAACAAATTTACCTTGCAAACCCATCAATAATTTTTTTATTAAAACTCCTCGTAAAGAATTCGTGATCCAAAATTCTAGCTTATGCATCATACACGATACCCAATGGATGTGACCTGTATTAACAAATATAGCTTTGACACCACTGGAGTAGTATTGACATTTTTTAAAAAAATTCATGGAGTACCAAGCCAACTAAAGTTTTTAGTTTTTACTCTAAAAAATACTCTCTCCATCCCAAATTGTTGTTCCATTTTGGACAGTCGTGCCATTTAAATAATTGCCTATGTTTCACAATCTATATTTTTTCTTACGATTCCAAAAACTTTGTTTTAATGAAACTAATTGAAATCCATAAAATAAGATTCATATTGAATATAAAAAATATTATAAATTGAAAGATATAGAATTTTTTTAAAAGCAAGAGCAACAATTTGGGACGGTAGGAGTACTTCATATCCTTTAGATGTTCTTAGCATTGACTTGGTCCCCTTGCTCGTGCCATGATTCTTTCTACTTGAATTCAAAGCTAGTATAAGAGTCATATTCACACTTAATTGAGTAATACTTCTTTTGTCCCAAAAAAAATTATGTGGTCCGCAAAATGAGAACTTTAGAATAATGTACTTACTTCTATAAAAAAATTAAATATTTTCCATAAGTTGAAAGAACTTACTAATCTAATAACTAGCGCACAAAAAAAATAAATTCCACCAACTCCTTTTTTTTTTTTTTTTTTACAGAAATCCATTATTCTTAAGGGGTTTTTTTTTTTTTTTTTTTCAGGCCGGACAATTTTTGGGACGAGGCAGTATTGTTTTGGTTTCATGCATGAGTGAAACTCCTTGAGAGTGACCCAACACCAAAAAAAGGTAATTTATAAAAATTTAAAAATATTGGTGGTAGGAAGATGTCATGTCAAGTTGAAGTGAGAATGGTAGATAACCGTGTGAATGCTAATATTTTATTTTTAAAATTTTTATTCTAGCAATTAATAAACGCAAACAAGAAATGAAAAAAAGGATTACCACATGTTAATTGCTTATTGTTTGGTTTGACCCGACCGAGTGCGTCCCACAAGGGCCGGCTATTCTTGACAACACGCATTTCCACCTACAGTGTGTGCCAAGTCAGTCAAGTCAAGTCAAGCAAAGTTTATCCAAGCCTCCGGCTAACCCATTTGCTTTGCACGAAGTCTGTGTGCCCATAGGCGGTTTAGTTCTATACCATGGAGTATCCGAGTATGAACACCCATTAATTTAGGCAATTCACAACTCAACACTTTAATACATTGGTTCAAAATAAGGTACACACCTTCTTTAACGGTAGAAATTGAAAAATTGGAGAGAGGATAAAGTATCTGTTGTTATCAGTATCGTGCACTGGCTCCTCTGTGACGACAATCAACTCTATATCTCTGAAAAGAAAAGTATAAGTTCAAAAAGATCTATGCGAATCTATTCACCACCCAATTTCCTACAAAAATATATCAGTGTATTTATGCGTTGATTGAGTCTTGGTTGTCTATAAATATAGAAATTCACCGTAACATATTATGTATTTTTGTGTTGTTTGGTCACATTATTTACATTAATATGTGCATTTTGATATATATATATATATATATATATAATTGATTAATAGAGCTAGTAGAGTTAATATAATTCTTGACACCTTATTGAAATTTTTTGGAGTTATGCCCGACTTTTGTTCACAAATTCAAATGCATGTATATTTGTAATTGTCCGATGCCCGTTGCCTATATAAAATAACGAGGATTCTACGTGCATCATGTGATTTGAGATACATCCGTATACATAAATTCCGTGCACGTAGTAGTATTGGTCCTTTACTTCAGGGTTCATAGTGTTTGTTCTTTTGACTCACTAATGCTTTGGTGATATCTCTGGTGATCATATTTTAGGTACTACATGATATTTTACTACTATATTGATAGAATAGAATACACCTCATCTATTATGTATTTTATCAATGCAGTGGTGACACGTTTCTTGATTGTTATTAGAGATGGTCACCATAGCATTGCTCTAAATTCGTATCGGAGTAAAAGAAGTCTTAATACAAGGCTCTCTTTTCTAGGTTGTTTCCAACTAGCTGCCTTGGTGTGAACGAAAAAAGGATAACTTTCTTGGTGTTAGACTAAAAATTTATGGTTCAACACTTGGGGTGAGTTTCCAGTCCATTTTCCGAAGTGGACAAACAGCCCCCAAGGCATGTAGTCCATAAAAAGATACCAACACCATTCTCTTCTAAGATTCGGAATCTTGTGATTCACTTTCAAAGACTATATTCCACCGTTGTCTTATTGAAATTGCGCACTTTTTTTTAGCACTGACTAAGAAATGCTAGGCACACATGCATGCATATATCCTCTTGCACAAATGATGATGGACCTAAGAATGGACGTGCGCTGAACATTCCTAATAGAGCATCTCTAGCAGGAATCCAGGGGTCGGCTGTGTAGAGGTGCACAACATTCCTATCATGCATCATCTCAACTGTCTGTTCGTGTTTTGGACAGTCAGAATTTAAATAAAATTTTTTTAGAATTTTTTTAATTGAATTCGGACCGTCCAAAACACAAACGGGCGGCTGAGATAGTGCACAACACTTGCTGCACACCATAGTGCCCAGCAGGCCCCCCGCTTTCATCGATGCTTCAAATGTTAAAAATAAAAAAATGTAAGGTTGAATGTTCTCCAACAAACTCTTCAAACAATAAATCACCCCCAAATTTGACATTTGGTTTTTGAAGAGTCTGTTAGAGTGTACTGTTTAGATAGCAGTAAGATGAAAAAAATAATAAACCCATAAAAAGTTTGAAGATTCATTTGAAGAATCTGCTAAAGATCCACTGGCCAAAGAAAGACTAACCACAATGCTATGGAAATTCAGTTAGTTATATACTCTCTCATCCCATTATTTACATAAAAAAAATCTGTTAAGTATAAGCTTTAGAAGGTTTTGAAATCACCGAAAACAAACCCATTCATGCGATAAATTCCAACACCATTTGCATAATACACACCTATGTAACCCATTTCCGTAAGCTCCTATGGAACTGCAATACAACTTCATATAGAAACGCTATTGGGAATTCCCTTGCCAGTGAGCCCACCTTGACTAGTAGGAAACAGCAGAGCGTAAGGCATCTTAACCGGCCCAACCCCGTTCCTCAATGTCTCATCACCGTTCATCTCAACAATCTCATCCTCAATGTCACCCAGACCCTTTCCAAATCTCCCAAAGGCCTCCAATGGTTCCATGTCCGTCGTCCACTCTGGCGTGTCTCTCCGGCCAAGGTAAACCTCGTCCGTTGAATGCCTGGACAGAATCTCTATTAGAGAAATTCCGAGAAGGGTCTGCAGTTGAGCCGTTATTGTTTTCAAGAAAGCCTTTTCCGGACTCTCCTTAAGCTCCTCGTACTCTTTGCTGCCCGGTTCGGGCATGAACTGACGGCTGATGGTCGGGCGATTTGGGCAGTACCCGGCGTAAGGGTACTGCCCGAAATTGACAGCCGCATGGAGGGTGGACCCCACCCATATGATGGTGGCGCAACTGTCGATCAGATCCTTCAGAGTTTGCATTTTAGGCCACCAGGGTTCGTCTTTCTTGTCGCCGTGTCCTTCCTCTCTGAGTTCCTTCCACCAAGATTGGAGCTCTGAGTCCACCTGAACAGATCTGTCGTCCGTGTAATAGAAGTGGCAGTAGTCGTGGACCCATGTTTCGATTGCCGACCAGATTTTGAGTCCGTCCACGGCGTAAGGGTAGTCTTTTATTAGCAACCGGAGGCCGTGCGGAGCATCTTTGTCCTCGACGGCCATGCCTCTGGATAAAAGCCAAATTTTAGAAGACTAAATAGGAACAGGACACTTTGAGGAATCAATTGGCTTCCATTTCAATAATACTCTAGATTCAGAAAATATAAATTCCAGAGTGGAAGTAATAGACATTGTAAACAAGGGAATGCTACCTAGAAAACCTTGAATTTAATTCAATATTTGTCTCTGAGATAAATAGTTCAAAATCGAATATGCATATGAAGGTCTTCCAGAATCATAGAACGTGCTCCAAAGGCATGTGGTAGGTGTCACGTTATTTTTGTGACATAGACCTAAAAAGGGGTTCTAGTTACTATAATAATAAAAAAAAACCATCTTTATTTTTTCTACATGAGCATGAAAAAGCCAGCACAGGATTGGGTACATCATATTCCGTTATGCTTTGTATCTATAGATATCCATAGTTCTACACCCTTTAACATTGATAATGATTTTCCATCTAAAACTTTTAAGTAACCATTTTGGCTACAATTATTATGGAAATTGTAATATGGTGAGACGAACCAAGGATTTTACCTCTTGATGAGATCAGCAGGAAGTCCTTGCTCAGGGAAAACCCAGTTCTTGTACAGAACTGATGACATTTCCATTGCGTATATTCCTGGAAAGACTGCTCTCAAGAAGACCTCCAGCACTGATGAGGGCTTGCCTGGCAAGTGCATTTATGTTCATTGTGTCACGGAAATGGGGATGCAAAAGCTTGTGTATTGGGTGAGCACACTTAGCTGCCTATTTGTCGCAATCACAAATGGCTCAATCGTGGCATGAGTATTCAACCTGCAATCCATATAGGAGATAATAACTTGACGCCTTCCAAAAAACTGCAAAAATCTGTTAACTATTATTTTGTACTTCCTTTGTTTTCGTTACGAGTTTGCGTTCAACCAATAACATGGAAAAAGGTTGAAAAAGTAACGTTTTGATTTTCATGCGAACATTGTTTTTTTAATCTGTGTTTTCTGACTAGGCGGAGTTTGCCGTTAAAAAATTCCGGAAGAAAGTTTGCAGAAACAATTGAACTAAGAATTATCTAATATTTTCTGACCAATAAACAGAATCTAAAATGTATACCAGTGGCTGATGAGCTGATGGTAGCCAGAGTCATTTACTGCAACATATGCTTTAGCCAACTGCCAAACAGAAGCTTCAACACCATCTTCAGCTGGTGTGTAAACTTTGCTTATGGCACCATCACCTTTTGGATTTGGCAAGCTCAATTCTATTGCCAGAGGCTTCAGAGTTCCATTGTTTTGCAGGAAGAGGAGAGTCCTTGTGGCATAAATCTTTGTTGTTGTTGAATTAATCCGACTCACATATGGCATCAAAGCATCATGGTGGTCTAGTATGAAGAGCTTGTTGCTTCTGAGTGCCTATACAGAAAATGGTAATTAGTTACTGTTAGAGCTTGTTCTACATTGGTTAATTATAACCTCAAAAACTAGTATATGAGCCTGGGCAACATCTCCGTTTGCTGCCAATTTGTGTTGAGTTGGGGGCTATAAAAGTTACTAAAACAACTCTATAATGCGCGAGCACACAAACACCAAAATTAAAACAAAAGTGCAGACAAAATGAGTTGTGTGCCTGAGAACAACATGTTAGATTCAAACATGGACTATACACTTCATTTTCTAGGGAATTTTGATTTATTATCTGTGTTTTGCATAACAGATACTAAACTCAGGAAGTATACCTCTTCAATTGTCCACCCATCTAGGTTATTCTCTATGTGATCTCCAGTTATCGCACTGTTTTGATTGCCATACACTTTGGGATCTAGATTGCTTGTTGGAGGGAACTCCTGCAAGCATAAAACCAAAAAGTTGACCATGAAGTGAAGGTAGGTCAAAAGAAAATTCTTCCACAATATCTTCTCGTTTTATCCATTTCCTGTGAAACCAGACTGATGATAAGGAAGTTAGTAATAGAAGCTCTAGCTTACTTGGAGACGCTTGATTATGACAGGATTCACTCCAGCCAGCATTTCTCTTCCAAATTCCTCATCTGTCCTCCATGCAGTCTTGTCCTCTGCTCCAAAAAGCATAATGTTTTCATTGAATGGAAAATTAACAAATCATTAAAAGAAGTCGCAAGGTAAAAGGAAAATAGTACATCAAAAAAGAACTACCAACTTTTTCCTTTATTCTTCTCATTCCCTCTTGTTAATACGAAACAAAAAAAGAAGCCTCTTCTTTCTTTTTCATGATTAAATGAAAGTAACCGAGAAACCATAGCGGAATAGCATCCAAGAAAGTAATTTGTAGAAGTGACTATAAGGGAAAAAAAGTTGGTTGAAAATTGTGTTTCTCCATGCAATGGATGATCTTCAAAATTTCAACAGAAAGACAATTTGAGGAAAAAAAAATTCCTCGAGAAAACTTTGAAGGGGGAAACCACGTATAAAAGGAGATTGCCTGCGTATGTTTCCTTTTCTTTCCTTTCCTCTCAACTAAGCACAAAATTGGTCGAGTTTCAAAATCATACAATACCTGCTATTACTTGTGGCATAGGGAATTTGAACAACCCCTCACCGTCAGTCTGAAAAAGTTCCTTAAGCAGTTCAAAGGGGATATTTTCCCTGATATCGTCAAGAGCAGAGCCTTCAGGCAGCTTGATTCCTCCTTCATAGAGTTTTAGAGTTTTAGTGTATCAGCAAATGAGTCAAACTCATTATGGGTAACACATAGAGCTTCAAACTCTGGGCCAAGGAATTGAAGTACAGATTTCAGTCCATAAGGCAAGAAATCCGACATCTTCAAGTGTCCAAATCGCTCATCTCTTGGCACGTAAATATTTACGCTCATAAGGAGAGGCAGCCTGCTCTCTGTTTCTGGATCTGTGATGAAAATAGCCGAAAGATTATATGACGCACTTTTGATAAACCTGAGGTGATTTAAGCTACACTAATTGGAGGTTATTCAATTTTGTGCAGACTGCAAATATCATAGGTGCTCAATAAGCCCATATTCCCAAATGACATGACACACATACTTAATACGTGGAGCAAACTGATCAATTAGTGGCAAAACTGCAATTTCTATGACTTTCCAGTTTCCAATATTGTTAGATTCTACCCACAAGGCCCAAATCTGTACGGAAATGGTCCGATGAACAATAACAATACCAGCCGTTGTTTGTGCTTATGTATTGCTGCCTTAATTCCTGCAATTCGGGTTCATTTTTGGAATTTCTACTCTTCGACTAGGTTCAAATGAATCTATTTTGACTTAGATTTTGTGGGATGTTCCTCAAGTGAATCCATACTTTTAGTAGAGCATTTGTACCTTTTAGCTTCTTTGTTTGATAGGGAATCTGCCCTGTTAGTTAACTTCTGGTAGAGTTATGAGGATCCTCCAAATCCATCCAATTTTCGTTATGATCCATACTATTTGGCAAAGGTTCTCGTTTCTATTTTAGTGGGGACACCTGTTTAACAGTGAAAACTGCCTACCGCCATTAAGGTTGTAAATTGAACTTGACGTTCACCACTTTGTGACAAAAATGCTAAATGCTAGGCCCATGCCCAATCTACCTCTCCCTGGCTCCAGTGGTGGAGACTAAACATGGCTTAATCTTAATCCCTCCTATATAATATGATTTCCGTACCTTGGACGATTCAAATATCAACATAATTGTAGGCTAGCTGAGCAAATTGATTAAAACTCGAAAAAAAGACTAACCTGTCTTGGTTGGGGGACGGCCAGTTCTCCCCCTACGGGGATAAGGGTATTCCGAAGACCCTCCAAGAACCGGGCGGACATATTTGGCACCCTTATCAGGTTCTCCCAAGTCATTGTAATAAGCATAGTCATAAACCCTGTCCCATTCCTTAAGTTCTCCAGCTCCATTGCCTCTCAAGGTCACTAATTCATCCTCCCTGTAAGGAATTAGCGGTGCTGGAGTTTTACTTGGAAGAAATGTCTGCATCACAAGTATATTTTAATTAGTTGGTACATTTCTAGCATGCAATTCACCTAGTTTAGGGCAGTCTGCCCACTGCAAACTCCACAAGGAATAGGATAGTAGCAGGGCATGAGTGGCATGAAATTATTTACTGAAATATATTCTATACATAGTATGATCATTTTTTGAAGAGTTCACTTGATTCGGAAATTACTGTTACACAAGCTCAGAGAAGATACAGAGTTCGCTATTGTTTATTTTTTCTTCGTTTATCATGTTATTATAAACAAGCTGTAGCTCATTATTTTTGCAGTAACATATTCCTTTTCATGCAAATATAGTTTGAAAGTAAGAAAATATCATTTTCTACTAAGGATTCATACAAAAATGAAACGAAAAAGAACACTTGAAAACATTTTTGTGAAACGGTCAAACAAGATTTTCTTAGTTTTCGGAAAAATCAAACAGAAAATGCAACAAAGCAAAAATCAAATACGTATCTTGCTCGACAAACTCTTAAAGAACCAAAATGGGCAGTCAACCCTTGATGACAAATCTGGAGGTGGAAATACTATCGAATGACTTATGCCTTGATCGAAAAATTAATACAACTAAATCTTACCTGGTTCGTGAAGAAAACACGGTTTGTGTTGTATTTGTCAGCAGGGTAAACCCAAGAGTTGCAAACAAAGTGAATACGACCATGACCGGGAAAATCATCTAGTGTGAGAGACTTAAGGTAGAATTCACTGTAGTGCAAGCTTCTTATTATGAAGGCCCCTGGAACTCCTACCTCCTCGTCCCAACCAAATGTGACACCGAATTCTGAATCACCAGTGATTAAAGGGGTAACTTCGGTACTCCAGTTTTCCAAATATGCCGGCTTCCCAAGTTTCCCTCTCAATGCTTGCTCTGAAAAAAAAAAAAAACCATATTCAAAATATAGCATTCCAACTTTATTACTGATTAAAATAGATAAAGGAGGGGGACAGCGGACAAAAAGTCGCTAAACTGATGAATATGCGAGAATTGCGAACAAACAATAGATTCCGACCCTAATGGCAAACTAAAATTGGAATATTAAACTTCCAACTTAAACCCTACACTATCAAAGTGGTCTCAAACTAAGCCATTCCAACATTTCAAATTACAGCCACTAAAAGTAGAAGGAAAGTTTCATCCATTTCTGTCTTCTTTCTTCCCTCCCGCTCATGCCACTACTACACAATTCCTTTCATACATTGCCTGCTTTCGTGGGTTAGACTATGTTCGCAGCTTAAATGCTACTACTGAACACAGATATAAATTGGCCCTCTCCCTATTGCTGCAAGACTGCAATAACATTTGTTCTCTTATTACCTTGCTACACAACTTCTCTTCCTTTTCTTTCTTTCAGTAATCTCCTTTCTATTTGTTTTCTCTTCATTCATTTGTTGTTGAAATCTAAGAGGCACGGACAAGGATACGGGATATGGACACGACACGACACGACACAGATACACGAACACGTCAAATGTAAGTGTAATTGTATTATGGAGGTATGTTATGAATTCAAATAAACGTTGGAGACATTTCAATTTGTTGTCCACATGTTCCAAGAGTGCCAACATGTCCTAGAGTATCCACAGATGTCTCTAAGTAAAAGAAGTATAATAAAAACATTGGACCGGTATTTAGGCATGTCCAATACGTGTCCGGAGAATGTTTTTGTGACCGACATGTGTTTGACACAGATATGTGAGGCCGCAGCCATGTCCGTGCTTCTTAGGATGAAATGTTAGTCATATTCTCCCCTTGCACTCATATATATATATATATATATATATATTTTTTTTTTTTTTAATTCATCCTTGCCCTTCATATATCCATGTATTATTTTCCTTCAACTTCTTATATCAAATGTTCAATTACCCACATTTTCAGTTCATTTTTGCTTTGTATATTCACACGGGGGAGGGAAAAGTCGCAGCGAAAAGCCATTAGCACATTGAAGCCTAGCGCAACAATAAATTCAGAAGGGTCTATCAAACTCCTATAGAAAGCATAGTCATAAAACCCTACCCCAAGGATCCGGTCATTTTACGCATGAATTTGTCCTAAAATTGTAAATAAGCACAGAAATTATCTGAAGTTATACATCAATTCTCCAAAATTTCCATTAAGTCCCTCTATGTCCAGTTGTCCACTCCCTAGTCGCTTCGTCGAGGTCCGTGTAAGCTGGCTTGGACACCTGAGTTATTAAATAAATGTCTACTTCGTAATCTCTACTTTGTCCACAAGTAGCTCCCAAAGAGAGATCAATATTTCAATTTAACTTTCAAATTCTCAGTGACACAAAAACACACATAGAAACTGAACCAATCAAAATGCAAAATTGATAGCAGCAAGCACACCGGAAGACATGAAGGCTACAAATCAACACAACGAAAAACCAGATCCACAACGTTTTGGCCCAATGACATGTCAATATGACTATGCAGGTTATGTTAGGAGTACATACCAATTGATCCTCCATGACACACGAAATCTTTACGATTCCCCAAAACTTCTATATACTGTGGGGTTTTAGCAATGATGTGGGGGGGGGGGGGGGGGGGGGGGGGGGGGGTGTGGGGGGAGGGGGAGAGAGAGAGGGGAGAAGAAGAAGAAGAAAACCAAACTCTCTCTCTTCCCTTGATTAACGGACGTCAACGGAATGTTGAAACTGTTGTCATCTAGAGCGCAATTCGTAAATATACCAAACTACAGGGGGTGTCATAATTTTCTGACTTGCTCGGAGCCTAATGGAAATGACTATTTTGGCCAAATAATTCAAATGAATTATTTTGTTTTTATTCAAAATTTTTTTTTTTTTTTGCGTTGGTTAATTTTGCGGAAAAAATTAAAGTGTTTTCAAAATTGACAATAATTAAAGCAAAATTAAGAAATGCAAAAGTATTTGAATAAGAACAAAAAAATAAGGGAAATGATATTGACACTCCAAAAATTGATGCAGGCACTCCAAAATCAGTGTAATTCCAAAGTCATTTTCCTTTGTTTTTTGGAGTGTCTGCATTAATTTTTGGAGTGCCAATATCATTTTCCAAAAATAATCCATTTGGATTATTTGGTCAAAATACGCGGTCACAAATCACCATCCGCTTCTGCTCTCAATTCTCTGCTTTGCGGTTGTGCTCCCAACCTTCTCTCTTGTGAATTGAAGTAGGTTTGAATATTTTAAAGACCCAAGTGAATTTCGGACCTTCCAATTGGGACGGTGTTGTTGAAGATTAATTATCTTTTGGGCTTGGCCCATCATGATTTTTTATCTTTGGAATGGGCCCCCCCAGAGATATAGCCCACTTCTTCCTTTTTTTTAACTAAAAATTTAATACAGCGGCTTTAATATTTTTCGAGCTATGAAACAACTTTGTATTAAAATTGATCTTAATGAGGTTTAATTACAATCTTTTTAAACAAAATAAGAATACCAACAACAATTACTTAAAGCTATTGCCTAAAATAAAAATAAATAAGTAATGGTAACATATTGTTATTTAATCAAACATTAATGGACTACTGCTATACTTCTATTAGGCATGGGGGAAACGGATTGGTTATTATCTTATGACTTTTGGACGTCTTTATTTTTCTTTATTTTAATTTTTTTGATTGTGTATTTTCATCCACGCTATGCAAAAATTCAGACTATGTATGTCCCTGCCTTTTTGTATGTTCTCATTTTATCGAGTGAAATAATTTGTCACACCATCCTTTTTAATAGATGCAATCGCTTTCTTGTCTACTAAAAAATTTATACATAAAATTTCCACTAAAAGAAAAGAAATGAAGTGACATTCATAAAAAAAGGAGTGTGAAAATCATAATTTACCAAGGGCACAACAATTTTGTTTACGAAAAGTTTTCAAATTCAGTTTTCAAGGAGACCTCCAACCACTACACCATCCACTACATTTTTTGTGTGGCTCATCCAGGGTCCCAAAAAATACAGAAAAATATCAATAAATTTTAGAATAATATTTTATGGGGCCCTGTAAAAAATTAGCTTTAACGGATATCGGTAAGTATTATTTCTTGATTTGTAGAGGCGAAACTGCTCAACTGTACAGTTTCGCCCCTACGAATCAAGAAATAATACTTATCAATATCCTTTAGAGCTGATTTTTTACATGACCCCATAATATATTATTTTAAAATTTATGAACATTTTTTTGTATTTTTTGGGACCCAAAATGAGCCCCACAAAAGATGTAGTGGATGGTGTAGTGGATGGATGGTAGTGTCTGTAGCATCTCTCATATATGTAAACACGGATTCTTGTTTTCAAAATAAGTATCCAAAAGTTTTTGTGCAAAGTGCATTTATACTGTGAACGAATATGATGTGTGTTTTCTTTTTCTTTTTTTTTTTTTTTTAATTTATAGCCAATTATATTAAAGGAGACTAGTTGTTTAGACTCGTAGCAATAATGACTGCTCCTTTCATCTCTCCCATGGCTAGAGTACTCTAGAGAGACAAGATAAAAGAGTACAACGATTACTATAAACTTTCTATGGGGAATGCAAGACTAAAATTAGTGTCATTAATTATGAACATTTGAAGAGATTAATTTTTACGTACCGGACATAAATACCCTTACTTTAACATTTACTCCTAAGAAACTCACCGATACACCCATGGCCTATAAATTCTCTTCCCTCCTGAGATTTGTCATTCATTCCCACCTATTCCACTTTTCCGAATTCATATAGAAATAAAAATAATTGAAGAAAATTGCACCAATTACAGAAAATCCCACTCTATTATACGTACATATACTAATTAATTATTTTTATGTTGACATTTTATGTTATTTTTATGTTGGATATTTTTAGTATCTTTGAGATCTAAGGATTCACTTTCTTTTTTGTTGCAAACTAATTCTAGAGTACCATATATCAATATATATCTCGTCGTGTAGTTGTTTTCAATGATTATAAATTCTTTTTGGCTGTTCAAAAAAAGCACTTATTCTATTATAGTGCCACAATACGTACGTAGTATTAAGGTGTGAGCACTATGCCTTACTTGAATCACCTTTTAAAATTCATAATAATTGTCGGAAAGATAGTCAAAAAATTTATAGTACTCTAAAATATAGCCAACTGTGAAAATATATGCAATTTTCATATTAAAAATATAGTATTTCTGTGCATAATTTTAAAATTTTTTTGACACTAAATTGAAGATCTCTTGAGTTCTTTAATTTTTTTTCTGTTGAGATAGATCTTTTAATTTTTTTTTTTTTTGCTGTTTAGATCTTTAATTTCTTAAAGATCTTTAATTTAGTGTCAAGAAATTTTTAAAAAATATGCATAGAGGTGCTTTATTTTTTGGTCTAAAAATTACACATCTTCTCTTAATGAGCAACTATCATTTAGGAACAGAGGGAGTAACATTTAGACAAAAACTCATGACAAGTAACTGTTATGAATTTAACTTTGGCGATAAATTTATGCATAAATATTTTGAAGTTCTATACAAAAATACAGCATTAAGAATTGACACTATGATTCTATGTTCAAATATTGAGAATATTTATATAATTTAAAGGATGCACGCAATATTCACCCAAATATAAGGTCTCTGATATTAATTGTTGCATTTTTATTAAAATTAAAATTGTTCAACGTCCAAGAAGGCTAGCTAATTAAGGGAGACGATTAGTCTTCCTCTTTGTCAAGGGACAATTAATTAATTAATTAAACCGTTGGATCCCTAACACTGCATTTGGTCTTTTGATTTTGGACCTAATCATCTAGAAACATGAAAAATTCCACTTAAATTTTATCATAATTGACCTTATAGTTCAAGCAAGTGTGTAGTAGCCAACTCGTTGGGATGCATTTGCTTCGTTACGATGCCATCATGCCCTTTAATCTTTATATTACTATTTCACAGATTAATAAAATGTTTTTTTTTTTGTTTGGAAAAATTTATTAAAAACGGGGGGAGGGGAAAGGGAAATCCAACAAAGTACTACATCTCATTGATGATGTAGCGCAATGACCTCAAATTTTTTTTTAAAACTTTTCAGTAGCAAGTGCACAATAAAAAGAAAGGATACAACGAAATGAAAAAACATTGTTTAATCATTTTTATAATCTTTTGGTAGCAATAAAAATAAGAGAAAAATGACCATTGGGGCAAAAATAAATGGTGATTAAATGGTTCCTTTACTTGAATGGAAGATGGTACTCATTGACCCATTGTTGAGAGGATTATAGCCAGAGTTTCTAATTTGATCAGCTGGAGGGGTTTCAGCAAACTTACTGTTATTAGAGATGACCCTAATCCTAAACCACCACAGTCCTAATACCCCACCATCTTAACCTTAATCATAAACCATCACAACCCTAGCCTCTGCCTTAACCCTAACCTTAATCCTACACTACAAAACAAATTGTCTATGCTGGCGTTTGAAAAATGCCAGGAAAGACCCGAAAAACGCTGGGAAAAGTTTTAGCGGCGTTTTTGCAAACGCCGGGGACGCTAATGTCGGCTTAGGTTTATGGCGTTTAAAAACACCGGGAAAGATCTATGGCGGCTTATTTCGAAAAACGTCGGGATTGATTCATGAGTAAAAATAGCCTTTTTGGCAACGTTTTTCCAAAAACGCCGGGAAAAGTCACCTATGCCGGCGTTTTTTAAAAACGCTGTTAAAAAAAGCGTCGGCAAAGCCACTTTTTCTTGTAATGCTAGTTCATCGGTTACTGTTCCCGCATACTGTTCATAGATTACTGTTCACCGCTAGTACTGTTCATCGTCATTACTGTTCATCATGCACTGTTCATCGCATTTACTCTTATTGTTCATCACTGTTTCGGCGACCATCTTCATGCACTGACACGCATCACCAAGCTCTGTTTTTCTCGTCTTTGCAATTTCCGTTGATGTTTGTCTCGTTCTGGTAACTATTTTCTATGCTGTTCTTGTCAAGTATCCCTATCATGTGGTGGACTGGTGGTTGTAAAGAATATGTTATGTTGGGGTTGTTGATATTGGGTATCTATCCTGTCTGGTGGCTAGTTCGATGTTAGTATATTAGTTGATTTTGTTGATCAATAGTTATTGGTATTCTACTTGGTTGATATTGCTTTGGTTGCGTACTGGTTATTTGCTAGTTATTGATTGTTGGCCCTCCATTGTTCGGTAGAATGTCTGAGAAGAAGGATTCTGATACTGTTTCTAGCTCTAGTGCTACTCTTGTTGGTAGCTTATCAAGTGGTTCTTGGTCTCGTGAGAGGCGCCCTATTACCTTCACACCATTAAATGGGGGCAATTATGTTCTTTGGGCTAAAACTGTTGAGGTGTATTATACGGGTCAGTCTGAGGACTCTCTTTTGACTGATGAGCCTCCTGCTACTGCTGAACCCACATATAGGGCATGGAAAGCTGTTGATGCCCATGTTCGTTCAGAGTTATGGAATAGTATGACAGAACATGTTGCTAGTACGCTGGTGTTCTGTGATACAGCTAGAGAGGTGTGGACACATGCACAAGAGTTGTATTCAGGTATCGATAATCTCCGTCGCACATATGATCTTCATCAATCTTTCTTTAATATATCTCAGGGTGATGATTATTTTGAGGATTATTATGCTAAGTTTCGGCACATTTGTAATGAATTGGATATATGTGAGCCATTTACTGCTGATTTTCAGGTTATCCGGCTCCAACATGAACGCATGAGGGTTACTCATTTTTTATCTAGTGCATCATCTATTTTTGGCCCTGTGGGTAATCAGATTTTGGAAAATCGTGAATTACCTCCACTCAATGAGGTATTTAGTCGTCTCCGGCAATCATTGATCGTCTATTTCTGCACCGCCTTCTGGTCGTTTTGCTTTGTCTTCCGCTATTTCTGACAGCTCTGTTCTCTCTGTCAGCCATGGTCATGGTCGCAGACGTGATTCTGGATTTAGTAGTCGTGGCCGCGATTATGGGGTGAGTGGTCGTGGCTTTGGCGGCCGTGATTCTAGATTTGGAGGTCGTGGTTGTGACTCTGGAGGCCGTAGTTTTGGTCGTGGTCGTGGCTTTGGTGGCCGTGACTCTGGTTTTGATAATCGTGGAGGTCACATATCAGGGGGAGGTGGCCGCGGTCGCGGCCGTGATTCGAGATTTTGTACTCATTGTTGGGAAACAAATCATACAGTGGCGTTCTGTTATAATCTTCACGGCTTTCCCCAGGCTCATCAGGCTGCTATCTCTCAGGATACTGAACAGTTTACTCAATCCTCTACCGATGTGGCTATTTCAGCTGAGGAGTACCATCATTTTTTGTCATTTCAGGCTGCGTCAGGATCTTTTACTGGTACGCTTGCTCAGACCGGTTCATCCGTTGCTTGTGTTGCCTCCTCTTCTTCCTCTCCTTGGGTTATTGACTCAGGAGTCACAGATCATATGACTGGTACATCTGCTTTCTTTGATCAACAACTGGTTGGTAGAACATCTCATGTCACCTTAGCCGATGGCTCTACCACTGTTGTTACCGGCTTCAGTTCAGTTCCTATCACTTCCTCTTTTACTTATCATCTATATTGCATGTTCCTCGTTCCTCGTTTTTTGTTTAATCTTATGTTTGTGAGCCGTCTTATAAAATTTTTAAAATGTTCCGTCACATTTCTTCCTCATGGCTGTGTTTTTCAAGATCTCAAGACGGTGAGGAAGATTGGTGGGGGCATTGAGCGAGGTGGCCTATATTACTTGACTGTTCCTCAGCCTGTAGCTCTTCAGACATCAGAGTCTCCATACCAACAACACTGTCGTCTTGGTCATCCCTCTCTTCAAAGTTTGAAGCACCTTGTGCCCTCCTGTTGTTCCATTAATAGGTTGGTTTGTGAGGTCTGTGAATTTAGTAAACACCGTAGAGTCACTTTATTACCTAGGATTGAGCATCGTGTGTTGCGTCCTTTTCAGTTAGTTCATTCAGACATTTGGGGGCCTATTCATATGCCTAGTGTTTCTAATTTTCAGTATTATGTTATTTTTGTGGATGACTTTTCCCGTCTTACATATCTTTATCTAATGAAAAAACGGTCTGAATTGAAATCTATTTTTAAAACTTTTTACATGGAAGTCAAAAATCAGTTTGATACTTGTGTTAAGATATTTCGTTCCGACAATGCTCGTGAATATTTTCACCATCATCTTTCTCATTTTTTCGATGATCATGACATTATTCACCAATCGTCGTGCTCTTGGACTCCATAACAAAATGGAGTTGCTGAGCGCAAGATTCGACGTTTGTCTGAGGTTATGGGTGCCTTATTATTTCAAATGCAGGTTCCTAAGTTGTATTGGAGTGACGCCGTTCTTAATGCATGTTATCTAATCAACCGTATGCCCTCTACAGTCTTAGGTGGTCAGGTTCCCCATACGGTCTTGTTTCCCGGTTGGCCTCTCCACTCTTTACCCCCTCGGGTTTTTTGGTGCACCAGTTATGTTCATGCTCTTGATCCTGATAGGAGTAAACTTGATCATCGGTCTTTTAGGTGTATCTTTCTGGGATACTCACACACCCAGAAAGGCTATTGATGTTACTCTCCTACATTACGTCATCACTTTGTTTGTACTGATGTCACGTTCAATGAGTCATTGCCATATTACGCAGACCCTGTTACTACCAATGATCTTCTTACACTTGCGTCTGTGTTACCTATGGTTGTTCCTACTGGCACTATTCCACCCCAACCTTTGCAGGTAGATGTTTGTCGTTTCCCAGCATCAGCACCGCCTCCACCTCCAGCACAAACCCCGCCTCCGGCACCACCTCCGCCTACAGAACCATTCCAGTTTGCCGAATTCTCAGTGCCCACGCCTCCGTCTTCTCCCCCGTCGCCGGATCCACCTGCTCCTCGATATCCGACTCGTGAGAATCGTCGTCCCCCAACAAAATATGGTTTTTCTAATCTCTTGAGCACTTCTCATCTTATTTCTCAGTTTCTCTCTTATACTCATCTCTATTCATCTCTTCGTGCTTTCACTACTGCTGTATCCTCCGTTTTTATTCCTAAAACTGTTCAGGAGGCATTATCTCGGTCTGAGTGGCGGACAGCTATGGCGGATGAAATGTCTGCTCTTCATACTAATGGCACATGGGAATTGGTTACTCTTCCTACTGGAAAATCTACTGTTGGCTATCGTTGGGTCTATACCGTCAAGTATCTACCTGATGGCACTGTTGAGCGTCACAAAGCTCGCCTGGTTGCTAAGGCTACACCCAGACTTATGGTGTTGATTATTCCGAAACGTTCTCTCCTGTTGCCATGCTTGGCTCTGATACTATGTTATTAGAGATAATGAAAAGTGTACAGGGTGTTAATGAACCCTTACACATATACCTTTATTTATATTACTCTGGAGAGCTACACATACATAAGATAGACGATGTGGGACAAACCTACTCTCTCTAATGAACACTTCTAACACTTACCACTTTTTTTTTCTAAGTAAAACCTAACATTTATGTACCCCCAACAAACTCTAGGGTTCGATCAAGAAGGGTTGGAAGATATCAGACTCCTTTATATAGTCCTGTAGGACATGCATGCATGTCTAGCACTTTGTACCTTTTTTTGTAAGAAAGGCAAAAATAAATTTTATTAATCTTCGAAATTGTTACAAAGACTAACGGGAGTTAGGATTCAATGGCATCGGGTCTAGTACTTTGTACCTAGGTCACATAATGCGCGAGCGGGTGCGTGAGCGCGCATGCACAAACGTCTTTCAAAAATCTCTCAATCAATTAAAATTTATGAGAACCTGGAGGATTGACCAGAGCGTGAGCACAATGTGACGTTTAGCAGCGAAAGCGGCGAATGCTACTTCAAAGGATTATGTGACTAGATTTTGTAACAAACTTGAGTAACTATTCGCTAGCTAATTAACTCGGTGGGTTGATAGCCTGATATGGTAGCTCCTAATATGAGTGATTGACAGTTAATGAGTGAAACTGACTTGAGCGGCCCATAGATCGGATAAGTGAACGACAAGGCATGTGGATGCTAGTTCAGACAACCGGTTCTCAAAAATATAAACTTTTTTTTTTGAACGACAAAAAAAATTTTGAGGGAAAGGTTGAGGTGATCGGCCAACTGATCAATATTTCAAAACCTAAGGAAAAATAAAGAAATATAAAACAAAAAACAAAGGATTTCAGCTTGATTGCCAAACAAAAAAGAAGATTTAATTCATGGAAAAAAGGGCCACTTGCATGATTTTATGGTTCAAGTCTACCCACGATGTGGTTCACTCAAGACCACTAGATTCTGGTTCCATTATAAATACGGTAAACATTAAGGCCGCGTTTGGTTGTCGAAAAAATAAGGAGAGAGAAAATTTTTTGTTAGGAAAAGTAGTGAGACATTTTATGTCATGAGCTGATCGCAGTGGCTGCTCAACAAGCTAGTGTAACGAAATTTTTCTAAGAATATTATTGGCCTCAACGAGAATCCATGAATAAAATAAATCAACCTGGCATAGAGCGCGCTACTTCAATATTTTTCTCAACGAACGATCATTTACCCATCGATTTCTACATTGAGAGAGAGAGAGAGAGAGAGAGAGAGAGAGAGAGAGAGAGAGAGATGGGTTAAGGGTTATATTATCTGAACTTTTTAAAATCTCTATCTAAACTTAATACTTGTTGATTCATTCCATCGAGACAAATTATTATTCTAAAAATTTTCGAAGAAAAAATGGATAAGAAGTTCACTAAACACCAAACTGAAATATGAAACATGTCTGGAAAAGGAAAAAGAAATTCAGATCGATTAAGAACAAACCAGGGTCAGCATTAACAGCACTAATTAACTGCAGAGAAACTCTTTGTCCGAACAACTCATGAAACTTATCGAGAATCGATGTGTTGAAGTCATTGAAATCCAAAACATTTTTGTTCGTCAAGATAACCGTTCCTTTGATCGTCCTCCCCTCATGTTCTCCAGTGATCGCGTCCCAAATTTGATGGAACATCTCTTGGTCTTTTTTTCTCCGAAAAAGAAAAACTATGGCCAAATTCAGGTAAAAAAGCAAAGAAATAAGAATATCAACTCAAGAGTATGGCTGCAATGTGTGAGAAATTATGGAGAGGATGGGTTGGTATTTATAGGCCTTAACCCTAAGAAAGTTTCATGACCAAGAAAAATTCAACACCCTTTTGTGTAATATAATAATAAATAAAGACCATTGTAAATTTGCAAGGCTCAGACCATTTCCACAAACTCTCTCTTGTTTGAATGTAATTAGTTCTTGAATTCATTACCAAAATTTAAAAAAAAAGAATTTAGGTCTTGATTCTCTTGAATTCTATCCTTATCCAAATGATTGTGCATGAGAACAAGCCACAACGTATTTATTGCCTTGGTTAATACACAATATAATTATTGGGCCGGGCTATTCGCACTCACAAATTTACTCCCATACCCCACTATATTTCGGCAAGCGGTTGTTGAAAATCATAAATAACATTTCGGTAAATAGTTGTTGAAAATAAGATTATATTTCGGTAACTACATGTTGAAAATATATTCAATTTTCGGTAGACAATTGCCAAACATGCATTTTCGGTAAACAGCTGTTGAAAAAAACATCATATTTCGGTAATTGGATGCTGAAAATGTATCTCAATTTCGGTAACTAACTGTCGAGTCTAATTGAAAATTTTTAACGGGGTATGGGAGTAAATTTGTGGGTGCGAATAGTCCGGCCCTAATTATATTTTGTGATTAATTACACTGACGTCCTTGAGATTTGTGATATGTACTGGGATAGTTATTCTAGTTCATTAAATTACACTAACCTACCTTATATATACTGATATAGATTCCCCTCACGTATGTACGTACGAACGGTCTCAAATTTGGTGATCATAAGAATAAAGTTCCTGGAAAAGGACTACTAAAGTACTACTATATATATATATATTTTTTGGGGGGGTCATAAACGAGCTAACATAAATAAGAAAATGCGAATAAGTTTGGGGTATTTAACACCTATAGAGTCTTGATGCAATTGAAAATACAAAACAGAAGGAATTATAGAAAATGAAATGAACCCAAACGGCTAAGGTAGAGCGTTCTTTGCCAAAATGTCTGCGCAAATGTATTTTTTTTTATTAGCAATAAAAGGTTTCTCTATCATTAATAGTAATGATACAAAAAAGAAACCCTGTAGTAATACACCAGGAAGCGTTACCCAAAGGAAACTAGCTCAACCTATCACTATAGATCACCTCACAATTTTTTAAAAACAGAAACGTTGGTCGGCCTCGCAGAGATCATGCCTGAGCGTCACCACTGGTAAAGCCTCCACGAGGTACCTGCAATCGAAAATCAAAGCACTCAAAGGATGAGAGCCCGCAAGTTGGTGGTCTTGGATGGCATGCAAAGCAGCAAGATCATCCGTAACAATAGTAACCTTACTCCAGCAACAGCATCTGTAACTAAATTAGTACTACTATGTAACTTACAAAAAGACGATTACCAATAAGGAAAATACGAAAGAGACTTTTATCAATAAGCTTAACAAATATATTACTCCATCCATCCCAATTTAAATGCTTTCTACGGTTTTTCATGCATTTTCAAACCCTAAAAAAAAAATATATTTCTACATATTATTTTAAAATTTTTCTTACATCAAATTAATTTGGTGTAAGAAAATAAAAAAATGTAGAAATGTATCATTTGGGATTTGAAAATGCACGAAAAACCATAAGGAGTATTTAAATTGGAACGGAGGGAGTAGCATTTTTTTGGAAACATCTAAGAAAAAGAAAAAAATGTGGTTTTTTTGTCCTTTTCTTGGATATTTCAATTTTTTTTTTTGTGTGTAAATGTCATAATTTTTTACTTTCATCTCTTCGAGACAAACCACTTATCCACAACTTTGTAGTCCAAAACTAACAAACACGAATTTATTTTGAATAAAGACAAAACAAGAAATTTGTAGTGCACAACTTTGGGTTTGTTCAGATGGATGTTAATGTCAAATTAATTAATTAACTCGATCTTTTAAAGAAATAACTTACCCGTCGAGCTTACAAAGTAGTAGATCAGTTGGATCATGAAAACGAGGAGGGGACCTCATTTGCGACACATGAGGGGAATTATGTGATAATCTCGCACATGATGGATATTGGATTCATTCAATTTAGAAAAAGTACCAGGCGAGAATGAAACTTAACTATAAGGGGGACTTTTGCAATTATAAGATCCAAGGTAGTCAACGTTCTCTCTCTCTCTCTCTCTCTCTCACCCACCCATTATTTTGTTTTTCCTTTTCACACACATTTTTTTAAAATTTTTTTTGGTAATGAAGGCGTCCAAGAAAGCTTATGTGCACATCAGACTAATCTCGGGCTAGTTTGCATGTACTTCGGACTAATTCCTAAAGTCCCTCCCACAGACGTTTCGCATGCTTACATGTGGAGATGAGGCCAGGTGGCCCGAAGATTTGTTGCCAAGGAGAATCAAACTTGAAATATTAGAGTATCCCTATTGTAATAAGCAAATGAATGTGGATAAACAAAATTAACAATAATGCTCAAAAAATACACCACATTATAATAAACAAAGTTACAAATCTTTTAGCAAATAACCAAATTTCACTCATTTCATAACCAAACTTAACAATATTTATCAATAACCAAACGCAAAACTCAAAAACACCTCATATTAGAATCGTTTCATCGAAACAAATAATTTAGTGTGGTCGGGTGCCTGATTATTGGTTTTGATTATTACCATTGCGGATGCTTTTAGGATGAAGCAATTCAACACCTAAATTTTAAGCTAAGATCACTCGGTCAAACCCTCGAGTTTCATATTTTTTTGTTTTGCCTTCACACACACACACATGCTTTTCACACTCGAATAAGTGTGCAGATATAAATAAACATGTACAAGGTAGCTAATGAAAATACAGAGTTTATATGGACAGGCACATTGGTGAGATAAAATGGCAGTTGACATTCCATTGATACCGTGGTACGTACGTAGGTACGCGCGCACGCAAACCAAGAATGTAGACGTGAATATAAAAGAATGTAGTATTTATTTATTTCTACGAGAGTGAACATACGATACAATATCTTGCCATACACATCACCTGTCACATAACATACTAGTTTATGACTTCCCTCCTCGTGTCCTTCACTAGTCAATATATCACGTACGGCAAAGTGCATTTTTAAATTTATTAGTTAGTCACTTTTCCGTCAAAACTCTAGCGTTGCCAGCAGCCTAGGGGAACCTCCTGCGAGGACAAAGTGGCGGGCCGATCGATGTGCCCCTTTTTGGTTTCCACCAGTGGGGAGCGGGGGGGTGCTGTCCCCAAGGGGAGTCCTTGATTTGTGGGGCCATTCCGGTTTCGCTTTAATGATCGGAATCGTTCATTATGTAGATCTCGTTGAGTAGAATAATTATGCGAAAAATCAGCTATACACGAACAATTATTAATAATATGAAAAAAAATAGGTATATATAAAATAAAAACTTTAAAACTCAGGAGCTTGGGGTGCTGGGGCCCCGGGCCCCAACATAACTCCACCACTGTAGAGCCACCTCTCTCTCTCTCTCTCTCTCTCTCTCTCTCCCACCCACCCACCCACCCACCCACAGAAAGGATCCTAACGAGTATTCTGCTTGGTTCGAGTTACATCTTTGAACGCACTACTAACTTAGATCAGATCTATTTTGGTTCGAGTTGCTCCGGCGAGTTACCCTGACGAATTAGATCTCGTTTACTTCGGCCATTTACTCCGATGAGTCAAAACTGTTTACTCCGGTGAGTTATCCTGTCGTAAAAAAAGTTACTTCGGCGAGTTATTCAGTTTGCGTATTTTGGTCATTTACTTTGTCATTTGTGCGCGCGCGTGTGTAATGCCCCGCCTTTTTCTAAAATATAAAACACCAAATCTACCGTATTTAATACACTTCCCCATTCTCTTCATATACAAATTTACATCTCTTAAAATGAAAAAACCTCCAAATAAATAATCATCTGAATACTCCAAAAATGTTAACTTTTCCATGACTCTCCAAATAATCCTTATATGCTTCGATCTAATCTTCACTAATCCGGCTCCACATCTAAAAAATAAACAAGTCATTCATATTGATTTGTGGAGTTTATTTGTGTAACAATTCAAACAAGTCATTCATATTTTAACAAATATTTAATCTAATAACATGTACTTACTTTAAATATTTGGTTAACTCAAACTACCAATTTTAAAATTAAAAAAAAGGGGTGCAGTGGGGGCGGATGCCCCTAGTGGGAATAGACTGGCTCCGCCACTGAATCGACTACCAAATCGACGCAAACAATCACAAAGGAACTCATACCACATTCGAGCCTCTCTAATACATGATTAGTGACCCTCCTCAATATCTTCCTCACCGAACCTACACTGCTATCTGGATATGGACAAGCTATTGATAAGGTTACTTGATCTATGAACTAAACAGTTCTATAGAACTCACAGAGTTTGGCCATATATAATTACTCCAAGTGTGGTGACATAAGTTTTTGTCCTGAGTTTATTTTTAGATTTATTATTTTTATTTTTTTGGTATCTGAGTTTATATCTTGGTGCCAAAATGCATGCAAATTCCAGAAGCCGGGTTGCCATATCCGAGGTCACGCGATATGCAGTATTCCGGTCATATTTGACCGTTAACAAACATGAAGTTAGAGAATATTCTATTGTTTCAAGTTGTTGCTGAGGCTCCATCAAGAAAAGTCAATTTTGTTTTAGCGAAGGGATATAATTTTCACATTCCCTTTTTTAATTAATGCACCGTCCTTTCTTTTATTTTAGTAAAATTTTTATTGTAATTTTTGTACTAAAAGACAATAAAATGAGCGCATTTATAAAAAAGGAAAGTGAAAAATCATTATTTTAGTGAAATTAATGTAAACAATTCCTATTGGAAAGTTGTAAGAATTTTAAAAGATGAATCTCTCAAAAACATGTCCATTTCTAGCACGCGTTATGCAATTTTTTGGGTACTTTTGACTCGTAATCACGGCTGCTTGGGATTAGTTCTCTTTTCATGGTATTTAAATTGACACATAGCCGTTCTTTAGGTTGTAAACATAACACATGATGTATGTCATTTTGTAGTTATCGATCAGAGCCGGCCCTGATTTTTCAGGGGCTTAAACTGACCACAGCATGAACTTTAGCTCAGGGCTGGTGATAGGCGTGTAAATGTTTACATGAGCGCTCCTAAATTTATCTTTGTTAAGTCCTATTTATATTATTATTCGGAGTTTAATGCTTAATTGTTGTGTTGTAGGTATTTAGAAAGTTTGATACAAAAATATGCAAAGTAGAAATATAGAATGGCGTTCGACATTGGTCCGTTTGAAGGTCAGTACAGAGTCAAGGATTTGCTGTGAACGTATTTAGTCCACGGGCAGGACTACACAATTCCATTCGGAATTAGGTCGGCAGTGGTAACGTGGCCCCCGGGAGAATAATATATACACGGAAAAGAGGAGAACTGGGGCTGCGGTTTTATACACGGAAAAGAGGAGAACTGGGGCTGCGGTTTTATACTTATTTTTTCAGCAAGTTTCAGGAGGCCAAACAGAAAACGAAGAACGGGGCTGCCGGCTGCCGACACTTGTGTTTTGTTTAGTTTTCTTCCTCGTCTTTTCCTTTCAATCGTTTTGTTTAAGTATTCAAGCATTCGGTAACTTTTTAATTTTTGTTCTTAATTAAAGTTGTTCGTTGGTATTCAATCAGTTGATATTTTTATATTTATTTTTCATCTCGCGCAATAGAATCATGTTTTAAGTTAGGATTTCTTTTGTTTATTGCTTAATAATAAGTGAGTAGTTGTTCAGGGAGGATCGCGGGGTGATTAGCAAACCGTGACCTGTTCGGGTACTGCTCCTATTTTCAAATAAGAAAGAAAAAAGCAATTATAGGTTAATAAAGAATATTCGTTATTTGAATCTAGGTATTGTCGGAGCTCATATGAAAGGGGGAAACGGGGGTCCAAAATCCATTCTTCGTTGCGCATGGGTGAATGGCGACCATAAAGATTCACATCTTTCGGGGTATCTTTTTCTCACTAAATTCGAACGTTTTAAGGACACTGAATGGAGCATGCTAATCCGGACTGGTTGCGAGTGCTATAAACTTTACGACCGTACCTCCTTTAATTATTTGAAAAGTACAATCAATTTCTAGGTTTTAATTAATCTCCGCATTAAAGGACAAGGGGTGGCTATCTAAGAGCCAGTTTAAATAAGTAACAACCCGAGATTTTAGTCAGCACACATCACCGTCTTTGTGGATTCGACTCCAGTCTTACTGGATATTATGCTACGTTGGTGTAAGCTTTACGCTTGGGGCAACCCATTATTTAGGTTTAGGAAATCGTCAAGCATTTTTGGCGTCGTTGCCGGGGACGGTAACGTGTGTTAAGAATTCGTGTAGTTATCGATATCCACTGGAGCTGATTTTTTACACGGCCCCATAAAATAATATTCAAAAATTTATGGATATTTTTTTAGATTTTTTTGGGACCCAAAATGGGGCCAAACGCATTTGTCTCTGCGTGGTTCTCTGCAAATTGTCTCTGCGCATAGCAGAGCTCTTCGGTAATTTGTTTCAATTTTTGTTCTTAATTAAAGTTGTTCGTTGGTATTCAATTAGTTGATATTTTTATGTTTATTTTTCATCTCGCGCAATAGAAGCATGTTTCAAGTTAGGGCTTCTTTTGTTTCTTGCTTAATAATGGCTGAGTAGTTGTTTAGGTAGGATCGCGGGGTGATTAGCACACCGTGACCTGTTCGGGTACTGCTCCTATTTTCAAATAAAATAAAAGCAATTTTAGGTTAATTAAGAATATTCGTTAAACGAATCCAGGCATTGTCGGAGCTCATATGAACGGAGGAAACAGGGGTCGAAAACCCATTCTTCGCTACGCATGGATGAATGGCGACCATAAAGATTCGCATCTTTCGGGGTATCTTTTTCTCACTAAAATCGAACGTTTTAAGAACTTGAATGGAGCATGCTAATCCGGATTGGTTGCGAGTGTTATGAACCCTACGACTGTACCTCCTTTAATTATTTGAAAAATACAATCAATTTCTTGGTTTTAATTAATCTCCACATTAAAGGACAAGGGATGGCTACCTAATAGCCAGTTTAAATAAGTAACAACCCGAGTTTTTAGTCAGCACACATCACCGTCTCTATGGATTCGACTCCGGTCATACCGAATATTGTGTTACGTCGGTCTCAGTCTTACGCTTGGAGCAACCCATTATTTAGGTTTAGGAAATTGTCAAGCAGCTGGCTCTGTTATCGATACTTACCATCTTGTATTTTGAAACAAGGTAGTATCAATCTTTGGACCAAGCTCCCATCCTAGGCCATATTTAGGCTTTTGCGGGTCCTCGGCCCTATACAATAATCAAAATTAGTCATTTTGAAGAGCACACGAAGTATACAATCCATAAAAAAATTCAGCCTAATGTAGACATCAATAGCTGCATGAATAAAACAGATTTGTTGTTCAAGAAAATGTAGCAATTTAAATTCCGAACAATTTTTGTCCGTCTAGTTTTGTTAGCACAAATCCATTTTATTTAACCATCGATGTTAGAGCAAGTTCAATCTCTAAGATAATTCTGGACCGGTCCTATTTTTTAATTTCATAGTCTACTAAATCCTTTTTCTATAGAATGCAATTCCTTATAGGTCCTGTAGAGTGTATTTTACATTTTTATCCCGTTTAAAAACAAATAACTGTTGGCTGGGTAAATATCAGGGTGTAAACAATCCTAACCATCTCCACCGCAAAAGGATCGATAAAGAAAACTAACCCTTTTATTGAGGAAAAGACTGCAAATATTACAAGAGGAAGAGGGAGGCAGAGTGCTTGGTTTTTACAGAGAAAGAGAGGGCAAACCAAAACCTGCTCAAACAACGAAAGACGCGTCCTTTAAATAGAGGGCTCTACAGGACTTAAACAGAAAAATGAAATTATTACAACTTAAAGTGAAAACCCTTATTGGGTACACCCTGGGCCCGATCGACACAAAAATCTTCACCGAAAGTTGACAATCACTCCATTATTGAGTGCCTTTGAAATCACTCCATAATTGAGTTTCCTGTTGAATTTTGTCTTTTAAGTCTCCATAATTGAGACTTTAAACAAAAGCATCCATTATTGATGTCCTTAGTTTCTTTTTTCTTTGCCTTTACGTGTCTGAGTAGCCATTATTTCCACCATGCTGTCCCAAAAATCGCCCAAGGTAGGTTCATTTTGATCTTCCTCATACGGATCTTGGGATTCACCAGCAAGACAAATGAAAGGATTATTGTCTGCCTCATTGCTTGTAGCAGATGTCATAGATGCATAATCTGTGACTTGATTGACTGATTGTAAAAATTGATCCTTCATAAACTCCATTGTTTTTACCACTATTTCATCATCTGTCAAAGATGGATTTTTTTGCTTTGATTTGAGCAGAAATTTCCAAAAAGGGATTCTTAATTGAAGGTTTTTCCCTCTGTTGGACTTGCTTCGCCAATTCTTGATTTTTCAACTTAATTGTTAGCATTTGCTCATTCATTTGAAGCCCCTTCCACCACTTGTGTTGGAAGAATCTTTCTAATATTGGGAATCTTGAATTATTAGTAGTAATTTGAATATCCCATCTCCAAATCCACGGAGTTCCACAAAATTCCATGGCTTGAAGAAACAATTTCCCTCTTGGAATATTTGATCCCCATAATTGGGACTGTAATTTCATGAAGGACTCCATTTCCTCTCGTAATTCTTGGGGTAAATAATTTGGCTGTGGTCCAAATTTATTCCACCAGGCAATAAACCAATTTGAAAATTCATTTTGTCCAATAGAATTTGGACACATCTTGAAAAACCATGAGTGGTCCAAATTCATTTTTGCTAGCATCAGTGAGGCTTTGAGAAGTTTTCTCAAAATATTGAGTTGGAACAATCCCTTCTTGAATACAATTCATGTCTGCACCACTATCAACCAAAGCAATAATATTGTTGATAGTATATTCTTTATGAATTACCAGATTAACTTTTATGTGCCATTTTTGGTAAATCACTTTATTAATAGAATTTAAATAAGCCAAATCATCAGTTTTGCTTGATCCGCCTTTATTTTCTAAGACAACTAATCTTGTCTTAATATCATAAAACTCCTGAGCAGCTTTATTCTGAAAAGTCTCTAACAGTTTGATTTCTGCTTTCAGGATATTTATTTTATTTTTTAATTCAGGAATAGTAACAGGTTTAAAATTATCAACCTGTTCTAACCTTTCCAAAACAGTTTTTAAACTATAATTTTCATTAGGAAGTTGGGGTTTTTCTTCCTCTTCTTCTTTCATTATTCAAATTACTACTAATAATTCAGGATTTTCAATATTGGAAAAATTCTTCCAACACAAGTGGTGGAAGGGGCTTCAAATGGATGAGCAAATGCTAACAATTAAGTTGAAAAATCAAGAATTGGTGAAGGAAGTCCAACAGAGGGAAAAACCTTCAATTAAGAATCCCTTTTTGGAAATTTTTGCTCAAATCAAAGCAAAGAATCCATCTTTAACAGATGATGAAATAGTGGTAAAAACGATGGAGTTTATGAAGGATCAATGTTTACAATCAGTCAATCAAGTCACAGATGATGCATCTATGACATCTGTTACAAGCAATGAGGCAGACAATAATCCTTTCACTTGTCTTGCTGGTGAATCCCAAGATCCGTATGAGGAAGATCAAAATGAACCTACCTTGGGCAATTTTTGGGACAGCATGGTGGAAATAATGGCTACTTAGACACGTAAAGGCAAAGAAAAAAGAAACTAAGGACATCAATAATGGATGCTTTTGCTTAAAGTCTCAATTATGGAGACTTAAAAGACAAAATTCAACAGGAAACTCAATTATGGAGTGATTTCAAAGGCACTCAATAATGGAGTGATTGTCAACTTTCGGTGAAGATTTTTGTGTCGATGGGGCCCAGGGTGTACCCGACAAGGGTTTTCACTTTAAGTTGTAATAATTTCATTTTTCTGTTTAAGTCTTGTAGAGCCCTCTATTTAAAGGACGCGTCTTTCGTTGTTTGAGCAGGTTTTGGTTTGCCCTCTCTTTCTCTGTAAAAACCAAGCACTCTGCCTCCCTCTTCCTCTTGAAATATTTGCAGTCTCTTCCTCAATCTCTCGTGATCATATTTTAGATACTATGTGATATTTCACTACTATATTGATAAAATAAACCTCATTTATCATATATTCTATCAATGCAGTAGTGACACGTCACTTGATTGTTATCAGAAATGGTCACCATAGCATTGCTTCAAATTCTTATCGGAGTTAGAGAAGTCTTTAATACAAGGCTCTTTTTTCTAGGTTGTTTCCAACTAGCTGCCTTGGTGTGAACGAAAAAAAGGAAAACTTTCTTGGTGATAGGCGCAAAATTTATGGTTCAACACTTGGGTTGAGTTTCCAGTCCATTTTCCAAAGTGGACAAACAGCCCCCAAGGCATGTAGTCCATAAAAAGATACCAACAACCTTGTGATTCACTTTCAAAGACAATATTCCACCGTTGTCTTATTGAAATTGCTCACTTTTTTTTAGCACTTACTATTAGCCAAGAAATGCTAGGCACACATGCCTTCATATATCCTCTTGCACAAATGATGATGGACCTAAGAATGGACGTGCGCTGAACATTATTCCTAATAAAGCAAAGAGGTGCACAACATTCCTGTTATGCATCATCTCAACTGTCTGTCTGTGTTTTGAACGGTCAGGATTTAAATAAATTTTTTTCAGAAAATCTTTATTTGAATCTGGACCGTCCAAAACACAAACGGACAGCTGAGATAGTGCACAGCAGGCCCCTCGCTTTCCTCGATCCTTCAAATGTTAAAATAAAAAAAATGTAAGTTTGTGTGTGCTCCAACAAACACTTCAAACAAGAAATCACCCTCCAAATTTGACATTTGAGAAATAAACTTAAAATACACAATGATGCTACAACAGGAATTTGGTTTTTGAAGAGTCTGTTAGAGTGTACCGTGTTTAGAAAGCAGTAAGTTGAAAAAAATAATAAACCCATAAAAAGTTTGAAGATTCATTTGAAGAATCTGCTAAAGATCCACTGGCCAAAGAAAGACTAACCAGTAACCACAATGCTATGGAAACTCAGTTAGACATACTCTCCCTCATCCCATTATTTTTTTACGTAAAAAAATCTGTAAGTATAAGCTTTATAAGAAGGTTTTGAAATCACCGAAAACAAATCCATTCATGCGATAAATTCCAACACCATTCACATAATACACACCTATGTAACCCATTTCTGTAAGCTCCTATTGAACTGCAATACAACTTCATATAGAAACGCTATTGGGAATTCCCTTGCCAGTGAGCCCGCCTTGACTAGTAGGAAACAGCAGAGTGTAAGGCATCTTAACCGGCCCAACCCTGTTCCTCAATTTCTCATCACCGTTCATCTCAACAATCTCATACTCAATGTCACCCAGATCCTTTCCAAATCTCCCAAAGGCCTCCAACGGTTCCGCGTCGGTCGTCCACTCTGGCGTGTCTCTCTGCCCAAGGTAAACCTCGTCCGTCGAATGCCTGGACAGAATCTCTATTAAAGAAATTCCGAGAAGCGTCTGCAGTTGAGCCGTTATTGTGTTCAAGAAAGCCTTTTCCGGATTCTCCTTAAGCTCCTCGTACTCTTTGCTGCCCGGTTCGGGCATGAACCGACGGCTGATGGTCGGGCGGTTTGGGCAGTACCCGGCGTAAGGATACTGCCCGAAATTGACAGCCGCATGGAGAGCGGACCCCACCCATATGATGGTGGTGCAACTGTCGATCAGATCCTTTAGAGTTTGCATTTTAGGCCACCAGGGTTCGTCTTTCTTGTCGCCGTGTCCTTCCTCTCTGAGCTCTTTCCACCAAGATTGGAGCTCTGAGTCCACCTGAACAGATCTGTCGTCTGTGTAGTAGAAGTGGCAGTAGTCCTGGACCCATGTTTCGATTGCCGACCAGATTTTGAGTCCGTCCACAGCGTAAGGGTAGTCTTTTATTAGCAACCGGAGGCCGTGCGGAGCATCTTTGTCCTCGACGGCCATGCCTCTGGATAAAAGCCAAATTTTAGAAGACTAAATAGGAATAGGACACTTTGAGGAATCAATTGGCTTCCATTTCAATAATACTCTAGATTCAGAAAATATAAATTCCAGAGTGGAAGTAATACACATTGTAAACAAGGGAATGCTCCATCTCAAACAAGAACAAGACATAGTCTGGAAAAACCTTGAATTTAATTCAATATTTGTCTCTGAGATACATAGTTCAAAATCGAATGTGTATATGAAGGTCTTCCAGAATCATAGACCGTGCTCCAAAGGCACGTGGTAGGTATCGCGTTATTTATGTGACATAGACCCAAAAAGGGGTTCTAGTTACTATAATTAAAAAAAAAAAAACCATATTTATTTTTTCTACATGAGCATGAAAAAGCCAGCACAAAGTTCTCAACACTTCTGGAAAACAGGATTGGGTACATCATATTCCGTTATGCTTTGGATCTATATATATATCCATAGTTCTACACCCTTTAACATTGATCATGATTTTCCATCTAAAACTTTTAAGTAACCATTTTGACTACAATTATTATGGAAATTTTAATATGGTGAGACTGAACTAAGGATTTTACCTCTTGATGAGATCAGCAGGAAGTCCTTGCTCAGGGAAAACCCAGTTCTTGTACAGAACTGATGACATTTCCATTGCGTATTTTCCTGGAAAGACTGTGCTCTCAAGAAGACCTCCAGCACTGATGAGGGCTTGCCTGGCAAGTGCATTTATGTTCATCGTGTCGCGGAAATGGGGATGCAAAAGCTTGTGTATTGGGTGAAGCACACTTAGCTGCCTATTTGTCGCAATCACAAATGGCTCAATCGTAGCATGAGTATTCAACCTGCAATCCATATAGGAGATAATAACTTGAAGCCTTCCAAAAAACTGCAAAAATCTGTTAACTATTATTTTGTACTTCCTTTGTTTTCGTTACGAGTTTGCGTTTTAACCAATAACATGGAAAAGGTTGAAAAAGTAACGTTTTGATTTTCGTGCGAGCATTGTGTTTTTTATCTGTGTTTTCTGACCAGGTGGAGTTTGCCGTTAAAAAATTCCAGAAGAAAGTTTGCAGAAACAATTGAACTAAGAACTATCGAATATTTTCTGACCAATAAAAACATGAAACACAGAATCTAAAATTTATACCAGTGGCTGATGAGCTGATGGTAGCCGGAGTCATTTACTGCAACATATGCTTTAGCCAACTGCCAAACAGAAGCTTCAACACCACCTTCAGCTGGTGTGTAAACTTTGCTTATGGCACCAAATTGATCACCTTTTGGATTTGGCAAGCTCAATTCTATTGCCAGAGGCTTCAGAGTTCCATTGTTTTGCAGGACGAGGAGAGTCCTTGTGGCATAAATCTTTGATGTTGTTGAATTAATCCGACTCACATATGGCATCAAAGCATCATGGTGGTCTAGTATGAAGAGCTTGTTGCTTCTGAGTGCCTATACAGAAAATGGTTATTAGTTACTGTTAGAGCTTGTCCTACATTGGTTAATTATAACCTCAAAAACTAGTATATGAGCCTGGGCGACATCTCCACTCACTGCCAATTTGTGTTGAGTTGGAGGCTATAAAAGTTACTAAAACAACTCTATAATGCGCGAGCACACAAACACCAAAATTAAAACAAAAGTGCAGACAAAATGAGTTGTGTGCCTGAGAACAACATATTAGATTCAAACATGGACTATACACTTCATTTTCCCTGGGAATTTTGATTTATAATCTATTTTTTTGCTTAACAGATACTAAACACAGGAAGTATACCTCTTCAATTGTCCACCCATCTAGGTTATTCTCTATGTGATCTCTAGTTATTGCACTGTTTTGGTTGCCATAGACTTTAGGATCTAGATTGCTTGTTGGAGGGAACTCCTGCAAGTGTAAAACCAAAAGTTGATAATGAAGTAAAGGTATGTAAAAAGAAAAATCTTCCATAATATCTTTCCATTTTATCCATTTTCTCCGAAACCAGATGGATAATAAGGAAGTTCATAACGGAAGCTCGAGCTTACTTGAAGAAGCTTGATTACGACAGGATTCACTCCAGCCAGCATTTCTCTTCCAAATTCCTCATCAGTCCTCCATGCAGTCTTATCCTCTGCTCCAAAAAGTAAAATGTTTTGATTAAATGGAAAATTAACAAAAATAATTAAAAGAAGTCGCAAGGTAAAAAGAAGATAGTACATCAAAAAACAACTACCAGCTTTTTCCTTTATTCTTCTCATTCCCTCTTGTTAATACGAAACGAAAAAAAGAAACCTCTTCTTTCTTTTTCATGATTAAATGAAAGTAACCGAGAAACCATAGCGGAATACTGTCCAAGAAAGTAATTTGTAGAAGTGACTCTAAGGGAAAAAAAGTTGGTTGAAAATTGTGTTTTTCCATGCAATGGATGATCTTCATACTTTCAACAGAAAGACAGTTTGAGGAAAAAAAAAAATTCCTCAAGAAAACTTTGAAGGGGAAACCCCGTATAAAAGGAGATTGCCTGCGTATGTTTCCTTTTCTTTCCTTTCCTCTCAACTAACCACAAAATTGGTCGAGTTTCAAAATCATACAATACCTGCTATTACTTGTGGCATAGGGAATTTGAACAACCCCTCACCGTCAGTCTGGAAAAGTTCCTTAAGCAGTTCAAAGGGGATGTTTTCCCTGATATTGTCAAGAGCAGAGCCTTCAGGCAGCTTGATTCCTCCTTCATAGAGTTTTAGTGTATCAGCAAATGAGTCAAACTCATTATGGTTATCACACAGAGCTTCGAACTCTGGGCCAAGGAATTGAAGTACAGATTTCAGTCCATAAGCCAAGAAATCCGACATCTTCAAGTGTCCAAATCGCTCATCTCTTGGCACGTAAATATTTAGGCTCATAAGGAGAGGCAGCCTGCTCTCTGTTTCTGGATCTGTGATGAAAATAGCAGAAAGATTATATGACGTACTTTTGATAAACCTGAGGTGATTTAAGCTACACTAATTGTAGGTTATTCAATTTTGTGCCAACTGCAAATATCATAGGTGCTCAACAAGCCCATATTCCCAAATGACATGACACACATACTTAATACGTGGACCAAACTGATCGATTAGTGGCAAAACTGCAATTTCTATGACTTTCCAGTTTCCAATATTGTTAGATTCTACCCAAAAGGCCCAAATCCATTCGGAAATGGTCCGATGAACAATACCAGCCGTTGTTTTGCGCTTACATATTGTTGCCTTATTTCCTGCAATTCGGGTTCAATTTTGGAATTTGTACTCTTCGACTAGGTCCAAATGAATCTGTTTTGACTTAGTTTGTGGGATGTTCCTCAAGTGAATCTGTACTTTTAGTAGAGCGTTTGTACCTTTTAGCTATTTTGTTTTTGTATTTCTTCAAGTAATTGGCGTTTGATAGGGAATCTGCCCTGTTAGTTGAGTTCTGGTAGAGTTATGAGGATCCTCCAAATCCATCCAGTTTTTGTTATGATCCATAATATTTGGCAAAGGTTCTCGTTTCTATTTTAGTGGGGACACCCTGTTTAGCAGTGAAAACTGCCTACAGCCATTAAGGTTTTAAATTGAACTTGACGTTCACCACTTTGTGAAAAAAATGCTAAATGCTAGGCCCATGCCCAATCTACCTCTCCCTGGCCCCAGTGATGGAGACTAAACACGGCTTAATCTTTATCCCTCCTATATAATATGATTTCCGTACCGGTACCTTGGACGATTCAAATATCAACACAATTGTAGACTAGCTGAGTGAATTGATTTAAAACTTGAAAAAAAGACTAACCTGTCTTGGTTGGGGGACGGCCTGTTCTTCCCCTACGGGGATAAGGGTATTCTGAAGACCCTCCAAGAACCGGGCGGACATATTTGGCACCCTTATCAGGTTCTCCCAAGTCATTGTAGTAAGCATAGTCATAAACCCTGTCCCATTCCTTAAGTTCTCCAGCTCCATTGCCTCTCAAGGTCACTAATTCATCCTCCCTGTAAGGAATTAGCGGTGCTGGAGTTTCACTTGGAAGAAATGTCTGCATCACAAGTATATTTTATTAGTCGGTACATTTCTAGCATGCAATTCACCTAGTTTAGGGCAGTCTGCCCACTGCAAACTCCACAAGGAATAGGATAGTAGCAGGGCATGAGTAGCTTGAAATTATTTACTGAAATATATTCTATACATAGTATGATCATTTTTTGAAGAGTTCCAAGTGAAGATTCAGAGCAGATTCAGAGTTCGGTATTGTTTATTTTGTCTTCATTTATCCTGTTATTATAAACAAGTTGTAACATATTCCTTTTCATGCAAATATAGTTTGAAAGTTAGAAAGTATCATTTTCTACTAAGGATTCATGCAAAAATGAAACGAAAAAGAACACTTGAAAACATTTTTGTGAAACGATCAAACAAGATTTTCTCAGTTTTCGGAAAAATAAAACAAAAAACAGAAAATGAAACAAAGCAAAAATCAAATACGTATCTTGCTTGACAAACTCTTAAAGAACCAAAATGGGCAGTCAACCCTTGACGACAAATCTGGAGGTGGAAATACTATCGAATGACTTATGCCTTGATCAAAAAATTAATACAACTAAATCTTACCTGGTTCGTGAAGAAAACACGGTTTGTTTTGTATTTGTCAGCAGGGTAAACCCAAGAGTTGCAAACAAAGTGAATACGACCATGACCGGGAACATCATCAAGTGTGAGAGACTTAAGGTAGAATTCACTGTCGTGCAAGCTTCTTATTATGAAGGCCCCTGGAACTCCTACCTCTTCGTCCCAATCAAATGTGACACCGAATTCTGAATCACCAGTGATTAAAGGGGTAAATTCGGTAATCCAGTTTTCCAAATATGCCGGCTTCCCAAGTTTCCCTCTCAATGCTTGCTCTGAAAAAAAAAAAAAAAAAACCATATTCAAAATATAGCATTCCAACTTTATTACTGATTAAAATAGATAAAGGAGGGGGGAAAGCGGACAAAAAGTTGCTAAACTGATGAATAAGCGAGAATGGCGAAGAAACAATAGATTCCGACCCTAATGGCAAACTAAAATTGGAATATTAAACTTCCAACTTAAACCCTACACTATCAAAGTGGTCTCAAACTAAGCCATTCCAACATTTCAAATTACAGCCACTAAAAGTAGAAGGAAAGTTTCATCCATTTATGTCTTCTTTCTTCCCTCCCGCTCATGCCACTACTACGCAATTCCTTTCATACGTTGCCTGCTTTCGTGGGTTAGACTATGTTCGCAGCTTGAATGCTACTACTGAACACAGATATAAATTGGCCCTCTCCCTATTGCTGCAAGACTGCAATAACATTTGTTCTCTTATTACCTTCCTACACAACTTCTCTTCCTTTTCTTTCTTTCAGTAATCTCCTTTCTATTTGTTTTCTCTTCATTCATTTGTTGTTGAAACCTAAGAAGCATGGACACGGACAGGGGATATGGAAACGACAAGACACAGATACGCGAACACGTCAAATGTAAGTGTAATTGTATTATAGAGGTATGTTATGAATTCAAATAAACGTTGGAGACATTTCAATTTGTTGTCCACATGTTCCAAGGGTGCCAACATGTCCTAGAGTATCCACAACGTGTCTAAGTAAAAGAAGTATAATAAAAACACTGGACTAGTATTTAGGCATGTCCAATACGTGTCCGGAGAGTGTTTCTGTGACCGACAGGTGTTTGAAACGGATATGTGAGGCCGCTAGACATGACCGTGCGTCTTAGGATGAAATGTCATTCATATTCTCCCTTTGCACACATATATATATATACATATATATATATATATATTTTAATTCTTCCTTGCCCTTCATATATCCATGTATTATTTTCCTTCAATTTCTTATATCAAATGTTCTATTACCCACATTTTCAGTTCATTTTTGCTTGTATATTCACACGGGGGAGGGAAAAGTCGCAGCGAAAAGCCATTAGCACATTGAAGCCTACCGCATCAATAAATTCAGAAGGGTCC
The DNA here is from genome assembly GCA_019656295.1 of Rhododendron mucronatum var. ripense. Lineage (NCBI taxonomy): Eukaryota > Viridiplantae > Streptophyta > Magnoliopsida > Ericales > Ericaceae > Rhododendron > Rhododendron mucronatum. Next base: position 1,334,858 of record BPLT01000022.1, on the reverse strand, counting down.
ATCAAACTCCTATAGAAAGCATAGTCATAAAACCCTACCCCAAGGATCCGGTTATTTTGCGCATGAATTTGTCCTAAAATTGTTAATAAGCACAAAAATTATCTGAATTTATACGTCAATTCTCCAAAATTTCCATTAAGTCCCTCTATGTCCAGTTGTCCACTCCCTAGTTGTTTAGTTGAGGTGCGTGTAAACTGGCTTGAACACCTGGGTTATTAAATAAATGTCTACTTCGTAATCTCTACTTTGTCCACAAGTAGCTCCCAAAGAGCAATCAATATTTCAATTTAACTTTCAAATTATCAGTGACACAAAAACACACATAGAAACTGAACCAATCAAAATGCAAAATTGATAGCAGCAAGCACACCGGAAGCCATGAAGGCCACAACGTTTTGGCCCAATGACATGTCAATATAATTGAAGATTAACTATCTTTTGGGCTTGGCCCATCATGGTTTTCTGTCTTTGGAATGGGGCCCTCCAGAGATATAGCCCACTTCTTCCATTTTTTTTTTCTTTAAAAATTTAATACAGGGGCTTTAATATTTTTCGACCTATGAAACAATTTTGTATTAAAATTGATCTTATTGAGGTTTAATTATAATATTTTAAAGCAAAATAAGGATACCAACAACAATTACTTAAAGTTATGGGCTAAAATAAAAATAAATAAGTAATGGTAACATATTGTTATTTAATCGAATATTAATGGACTACTTCTATACTTCTATTAGGGCTTGGGGGAAACGGATTGTTTATTATCTTATGATTTTTGGACGTCTTTATTTTTCTTTATTTTAATTATTTTGATTGTGTATTTTCACCCATGCTATGCAAAAATTCAGGCTATGTCCCTGCCTTTTTGTATGTTCTCATTTTATTGAGTGAAATAATATGTCACACTATCCTTTTTAATAGATGCAATCCGTTTCTTTTGATCTACTAAAAAATTTATACATAAAATTTTCACTAAAAGAAGAGAAATGGAGTGACATTCATAAAAAAAAGGGAGTGTGAAAATCATAATTTACGGAGGGCACAACAAATTTGTTTACAAAAAGTTTTCAAATTCAGTTTTCAAGGAGATTTCTTTTTTAAACAATAACAGAAGATCATATCTTTTTAATTATTATCGAAAATTATCTCCACTCCACTTTATATATGTAAACACGGATTCTTGTTTTCAAAATAAGTATCCAAAAGTTTTTGTGCAAATTAAAGTGCATTTATACTGTGAACGAATATGATGTGTGTTTTTTTTTAATTTTAAATTTATAGCCAATTATATTAAAGGAGACTAGTTGTTTAGACTCGTAGCAATAATGACTGCTCCTTTCATCTCTCTCCCATGGCTAGAGTCTAGAGAGACAAGATAAAACAGCACAACGATTACTGTGTATTACTAAAAAATCGTTCTTTTTTTTTTGTGGTTGCAAACTAATTCTAGAGTACCATATATCAATATATATATCTCGTCGAGTAGCTATTTCCAATAAATTCTTTTTGGCTGTTCAAAAAAAGCACTTATACTATTATAGTGCCATAATACATACGTAATATTAAGGTGTGAGCACTATGCCCTACTTAAATCACCTTTTAAAATTCATAATAGTTGTCGGAAAGATAGTCAAAAAATTTATACTCTAAAAGATAGCCGATTGTGAAAATATATGCAATTTTCATATTAAAAATATAGTATTTTTGTGCATAATTTTAAAATTTTTTTGACACTAAATTGAAGATCTCTTGAGATCCTTATTTTTTTTCTTCTGTTGAGATAGATCTTTAAATTTTTTTTTTTCCGTTTAGATCTTTAATTTCTTATATCTTTAATTTAGTGCCAAGAAATTTTTTAAAAATATATATGCATAGAGGTGCTTTATTTTTTGGTCTAAAAATTACACATCTTCTCGTAATGAGCAACTATCATTTAGGAACAGAGGGAGTAACATTTAGACAAAAACTCATGACAAATAACTGTTATGAATTTAACTTTGGTGATAAATTTATGCATAAATATTTTGAATTTCTATACAAAAATACAGCATTAAGAATTGACACTATGATTCTGTGTTTAAATATTGAGAATATTTATATAATTTAAAGGTGCACGCAATATTCACTTGAAAATAAGGTCTCTAATATTAATTGTTGCATTTTTATTAAAATTAAAATTGTTCTACGTCCAAGAAGGCTAGCTAATTAAGAGAGACGATTAGTCTTCTCTTTGTCAAGGGACAATTAATAAACCGTTGGATCCCTAACACTGCATATCGTTATCTAGAAACATGAAAAATTCCACTTAAATTTAATCGTAATTGACCTTATAGTTCAAACATGTGGTAATCTCATAAAATATGTAGTAGCCAACTCGTAAGGATGCACGTGCTTCGTTATGATGTCAGCATGCCCTTTAATCTTTATATTACTATTTCACGGATTAATAAAATATTTTTTTTGTTGAACCAAAATAGTCTCATATTACTCCCTATAGCTACATCTCATTGCGCAATGACCTCAATTTTTTAAAAAACTTTTCAGTAGCAAGTGCACAATAAAAAGAAGGGAAACGACGAAATAAAAAAAAAAACATTCTTTAATCATCTTTATAATCTTTTGGTAGCAATAAAAATAAGAAAAAAATGACCATGGGGGCAAAAATAATTGGTGATTAAATAGTTCATTTACTTGAATGGAAGATGGTACTCATTGACCCATTGTTGAGAGGATTATCCAATTTGATCAGCTGGAGGGGTTTCAGCAAACTTTCCACCATCTTTTTTCTAAGTAAAACCTAACATTTATGCAGCCCCACAAACTCTAGGGTTAGATCAAGAAGGGTTGGAAGATATCAGACTCCTATATAGTTCGGGTAGGACATGCATGTCTAGTACTTTAGTACCCTTTTTTTTTTTTGTAAGAAAGGCAAAAATAAATTTTATTAATCTTCGAAATTGTTACAAAGACTAACGGGACTTAGGATTCAATGGCATCGGGTCTAGAACTTTGTATCTAGGTCACATAATGCGCGAGCGGGTGTGCGAGCATGAGCGCGCATGCGCAAACGTCTTTCAAAAACCTCTCAAGCAATTAAACTCATGAGTGCCTGGAGGATTGACTAGAGCGTGAGCGTAGTGTGACGTTTGGCAGCGAGAGAGAAAGCTATTTCAAAGGATTATGTGACTAGGTTTTGTAGCAAACTTGAGTAACTATTCGATTGTATGGATCACTAACTAATTAACTTGGTAGCCTGATATGATTGCTCTTAATATGAGTGATTGACCGTTAATGAGTGAAACTGACTTGAGCGGCCCCTAGATCGGATAATTAAGTGAATGACAAGGTGTGTGGATGCTAGTTCGGACAATCGGTTCTCAAAAATATCAACTTTTGTTTTTTGAACGACAAAAAAACATTACGGGGGAAAGGTTGTGGTGATCGTCCAACTGATCAATATTTCAAAACCCAAGGAAAAATAAAGAAATATAAAACAAAAAACAAAGGATTTCAACTTGATTGCCAAATAAAAAAGAAGATTTAATTCATGGAAAAAAGGGGCACTTGCATGATTTTATGGTTCAAGTCTACCCACAATGTGGTTCAATCAAGACCACTAGATTCTGGTCCCATTATAAATACGGTAAACATTAAGGCCGCGTTTGGTTGTCGAAAAAATAAAGAGATAGAAATTTTTTCGTTAGGAAAAGTAGTGAGAGTTTATGTCATGAGCTGATCGCAGTGGCTGCTCAACTAGTGTAACGAAATTTTTATAAGAATAAAATAAATCAACCTGGCATAGAGTGCGCCACTTCAATATTTTTCTCAACAAACGAACAATTACCCATTGATTTCTACATTTAGAGAGAGAGAGAGAGAGAGAGAGAGAGAGAGAGCTGGGTTAAGGGTAGTATTATCTGAACTTTTTAAAATCTCTATCTATACTTAATACTTGTCGATTCATTCCATCGAGACGAATTATTATTCTAAAAATTTTCGAAGAAACAATGGAAAAGAAGTTAACTAAATGCTGAACTGAAATATGAAACATGTCTAGAAAAGGAAAAAGAAATCCAGATCGTTTAAGAAACTAACCAGGGTCAGCATTAACAGCACTAATTAACTGCAAAGAAATTTTTTGTCCGAACAACTCATGAAACTTATCGAGAATCGACGCGTTGAAGTCATTGAAATCCAAAACATTTTTCTTCGTCAAGATAACCGTTCCTTTGATCATCCTCCCCTCGTGTTCTCCGGTGATCGCGTCCCAAATTTGATGGAACATCTCTTGGTCTTTTTGTTCTCCGAAAAAAAAAACCTATGGCCAAATTCAGGTAAAAAAGCGAAGAAATAAGAATATCAACTCAAGGGCTATGGTTGCAATGTGTGAGAAATTATGAAGAGAATGGGTTGGTATTTATAGGCCTTAACCCTAAGAAAGTTTCATGACCAAGAAAAATTCAACACCCTTTTGTGTATAATAATAAATAAAGACCGTTGTAAGACTCAGACCATTTCCACAAACTCTGTCTTAATTGTTTGAATGTAATTAGTTCTTGAATTCATTACCAAAATTAAAAAAATAAAAATTTAGGTCTTGAATTCTACCCTTATCCAAATGACTGTGCATGAGAACAAGCTAGCTACCACGTTTTTATTGACTTGCTTAATACACAATCTTTATTATAAAACAGAAGGGTGTGAAGACAAGTTGTTGCAACGACTCAGATATGTTTGATCTAAAGGCTGTAGTGCATTCTCCTACTTATCGGTTAAGTGTCCATGGTTTCATCTAAATTACACAATTGCCATCCCCTTTAAACATGGATCGTAGTGCCGAAAGCACGGGTTAGCACTAGTGAGTCAATAAAACAATGAATAGGAATGGCAATTTCACATTTGAACTATATATGTGGTCCATGTTCAGGACCCCAAGTCCATTGATGCCCAGAATATGTTGTATTGTAATTTTCTAACCCCCTTCATACGTGAAAGAAAAAGAGCGAACAACAGACTTTGAGGGTTCTGTTTTTGTTTTCTTGTATAATAATATTTTGGGATTAATTACATTGACGTCCTTGAGATTTGTGATATGTACTGGGATATTTATTCTAGTTCATTAAATTACAATAACCTACCTTATATATACTGATATAGATTCCCCTCACGTATGTACGTTCGAACGGGTCTCAAATTTGGTGATCATAAGAACAAAGTTCCTGGAAAAGGACTGCTAAAGTACACTACAACAAATTACACCATTGCCGACTAAAATTCCCGACTAAAAAAAGTTTAGTCGCCAATTTGTAAACAATTACCGACTAAAATATATTTAGTCGGCCTTAATTTACCATTTTCCGACTAAATATATTTTGGTCGGTAAATTTAGGTTTTTTCCGACTAAACAAAAGTTTTAGTCGGGAAATGTTTAATTTTTTTAAATTAAAATATGAATACGTTTGCCGACTAAATAATTTGGTTGGTAAATGTTTACTTTTTCCGACTAAACTTATAGGTAGTCGGTAAATGTCCATTTTTTTTGTTAATTTAAAATGTCAACATGTTTGCCGACTAAAATATTTAGTCGGGAAATATCAATATTTTGCGTTAAATACTAAATAAATGAAATATATTTGCCGACAAATTATTTGGTCGGAAAATATTAAATTTACCGACTAAATATATATCTAGTCGGGAAATGATAATTTTTTTGGCCAATTAAGAAAATATCAATATTTGTTCCGATTACATTCATCACAATGCAACCTTCCTGATCGACACCGTTCATTTTTCTTTTTCTTTTTAATAATAAGATTCTCGTAAATTTTTTACTCCATTGGGTTAAGGAAGCTTCTTCATCAGCACTCAAATTCCTAAATAAAAAGAATTATAGTGTTTAATAAAAAGATTTTTTATCCGATCAAGTGTCTATCCATATACAGTTAACTTCATTCTTGGTACGAATGATCTAGTTCGTATTACGTCAAATATAGATGATTTCGATTACCAAAAAAGACCTCAGGCAGGGCTCGGTTAGCACTTAAATGTCTCTAAATGCGTTAAATGTCTTTCAATCATGTGGTCCCTGATATTTAATGATCTCTGATTTTTGTGACAAAGCTATAATTGATAAAACGTAAAATCCTAGCGGTTCAGATCGAGCATTAAAAAAATAAGGCGGCAACTACATTTAAAATCTATACATTCAACTTATTTGTTTATGAATCAAAGTCTTGTGCTATAATCTAATGTACAGTAGTCAAACAATTGCAGGATAATTAGGACGATCGATACCGTTCATTTTATTGTGCTTTGTGTTTTAGTCATTCTCGAACATTTTTGTGTCTATCGGATTTTGAAAGCCCCTTATTTGGGATGCAGATTCATTATTAGAATGATATTTTACGTTCGATCCAGTACGTGAGGGTAAAAAATTTATTCATTTTCGGCTGGAATGATGTAATCCCACTTACGTAAAAGATAGGCAGTTCCGATTTTAAAAAAAATTAGCTTAGGCAGCCCTCGAGCGGTGCACTATAAGATTTTAATGCCTCCGAAAGCACTGAATGTGTTCCGATCATGTGGTTGCCGACATCTAATTATCACAAATTTTGGTGAGAACGATATAATTGATAAGATGTTAAATTCTAACGGTTTAGATCGATCATTTAAAAAAATGAGTTAGCAACTATCTATAAAATCTACACATTGAAGTAATTTTGATCTGTTGAAAAAAAAAAAAAGATCTGTCGAAAAAAAAGAGCGATTTTGATCTTGTTTCATCGACTAAACTATAACTAGTCGGGTAAAAACAAATTTTGCGCCAATTCAAAATTTCGCGAAAAAAATACAGTGTTCGCTAAGGATTGGCGGGGAACGAAATGATCTCAAACTTTTTCAAGGGGTTAAATCATAAATACTTCGTCCCTAAAAAACACTACACGCCTTTCCCAAAATCCCAAATCATCAGAGCTACACCCAAATCTTGTTCCAAAATCGAACACGGTTCAGGTCCTCCGGCGATGACGATCCTCAAGGCTGGCGACTCTGCTAACATGCAGGTACCTCTCTCTCTCTCTCTCTCTCTCTCTCTCTCTCTCCCATTTGGGTCTCGTGAGTTGATCCTCAAGGGGCGCTTGAAGCGGTCAGTTTCTACTCTCTCATCCAGATTCAAGTCTCAACAGATCTACATTCGTCTCGTCTTGGGAGTCTTCGAAGATTAGATCTGTGGTTGTGCGTGTGGCCATTCCCGAGCTCGCCTTTGCTTCTTCTGGACAGCTAAAGGTAGCTTGTTAGCTCAAAGTCGTCGTCTTGGTTTAAAGATTAGGGCTTTTTACAATTAATCCCCTATCTCTTTTTCTTTGTGCAATTTTTGTTTAGTGTTCGTTTATTTGTGGTATTTATGTCTAATGGGCTTATAATTTCTGTTTTTTTTTTGTTTTTGTTTTGGTCATCCATATTTTTCTTTTAAGGTTTCGTCTCTCAGATTCAGCTCTTCGCGCTCCATCGTCGTCGTCGTCGTCGTCGTCGTCACATATTTCCTCAGGTAATTATCTAACTTCTATGTTTGGAAAAGCAAAAAATCGAGAGAATGAGCTTTATTCTTTTATAGAATTCAAGCTTACCTTTTGGATAATGGCCCTGATAAAACTATTGTGGGTTAGATGATGCTACACCATGATAAAACTATTCATGTCTGGGGCCTCTAAGTTCTTAATTAGATGATGAAACACGTTTGGTTGCTTTAGCTGTTGTGGCCTGTCCTGCCTTGTCCAATGCTCTGCCTTTGCCATGGCAGACTTGTCTTGGTGTTGGCATACCTTCATATATGTCTTGTGCGCGCGTGGTCTTGTATGTTATATCGTCTATAGATTATTAAAATTTTTGAGTGTAGTATACTTGTTAATAGCTAATCTGATATGTATTTACCAAAAAAAGAAAAAGCTAATTTGATACAAATTGGAGGTTTGGTGCAGGGATTGCTATCTATCAAACCTGTTTTTCGAGTTCGTTGTAAATTTAATGATCCCTGCACTTGGGGTAATACGTGCTTGATTTGCTAGATGGTCAAACAATTTAGAGGGTAACTTTTAGGTCTATCACCGAAAGATTAACAATTGATTAGTTATTAATTTTTAGGCTTAGTTCTTCATCAATTAACATTCAGCTCTATCACAAAAAGATGCCGATATATGGGTGTCGTGGAGATCCCAATAATCCTTTTGTAAGTTGAAGCGTGATTCGGTGATTTTATTGAATTCTGCACATTTGCTATTGTTATTGTTTGTTTGTAGAGATTCTGTACCTCACGGATATTGTTTTGCAAGGGACAACTAGATTTTATAAGTAGAGTTTTTAGTTTGAAACTTCTTCTCAAAAGATCATGGAAGAAGTTTGGTTATATCTGGTGTACCATACTTATCTCATTGAAGAGTTTATGTATGCTTTGATAAATTCTATTTTGGATGTTTCAGAATGTGGAGAAACAATCAATGAGACCTGCAATTATCTCATAACTACTAAGTTGTTTTTCTGTCCGTCTCAAGATTCAAGACTACCATCACCAAAATCGGTATTACTTTCTCTCTTGATTTGAAGATTTTAACCAATGTTCATTGATTCAATTTTTTGAAGTTTTTAACTTGAGATTCAATTGAGAGAGGGGGATAAAAAAGGTAAAAAAAACTGTTACGAGACTGACTTGGGGTTGCTTGAATGGAATGTAGATATAGCCCATGAATGGGGTTGCTTGACCAGGGTTGATGCCTTAGGCGTTTGAGTTTTGAGTGTCCATGTGTTCAATTAGGAAAAAGTTTATAGCTGCACCATGATAAGGAAATATACATGCACAATCTAGCAAACAATGGCTAAAAGACCTACTGACCCATAGGAAGAACATAGGGAGGAGCGATTTGTGCACCCCTTAGTTCAATTCAACTTCTGACTTTCCTACGTACACCGCCGGAAAAGTTTAGCAGGTAATTCCTTTCTCTTTGCCTATTGTCTTGTTCCTCCTCACCCCATCTGCCGTACGCGGCGGCGGTCATGGCTACCAATCATTCCTCTTTTCCCCAGTAGCGGCTTGATCGCCGCCGATGTGCACGCTAGGTGTAAAATACACATACATGTATACAATAAGGATCTAAGTAGAATTAATTGCTTTGTCAAAAAAGAAGAAGGAAACAGTAGACATATATTTGTGTAATTGGGTACTATATGTGATGTTAACTGTGTATATATTAATAGATGGATACCAGGTTAGTTCCTAATTAGATGTTAGTTTTTGTAACACTAAACAATCAGATTATGGAAAACACTATCCATTCAAAGTTACAATAGGTTACTGCTGCTATGAACAGTTATTGAGTTTTGAGTATTCTTTATTTCTTCTCAACAAAGAGAACCTATGTAGCACGGACACTACATGACACCGACACCCCAACACGCAAATTTTCAAAAAATAGGGGACACAACACGTTGGGAGACACATTATATATATAAAAAAAATTTAAAATATTCAAATAAGATAAAAGTTTAATAATATTATAACAAGATAGCTCTAAAATTGATCAGAGAGAGAAAGAAAGTGATAACACAGTCAAACAAAGAGAGTGTCCCTAAAGTGTCCCCCAAAGTGTCCCGAAGTCTCCCGACACGTGTTTGAGACTTTGGTGTGTTTGGAGACTTCAGGAGAAGCGTCGGACATGTGTTTGGAGAGTGTCCGGGAGTGTCGGTGTCCAAAAAGTGTCCGACACCGGTACATGAGCTCCGACGAAGAATCCATGTTTTTCTACAAAGCCACTACATTCAATATGGAAAAGGCATTTTGTCGAACACGCTAGAAGCATTTCCACCAAAGCGAAAAAATGGGTGTGGCATTTTTCCAAATTAATTTGGTCTCAATTTCTCATTCAAGTAATTAACGTTAGTTTATCAGGGGTTTTTTTTTCATATTTTATTCCCTTTTGCTTGAATAAGCTATATGCATGAAACTTAAAGTTCCTAGACACTTTTCTTAACATCTCATTTTGTAGAAATCTAAGAAACCAAAACAAATAAGCAGGTTACTATACCACTAATTTAGGTAGAATTTTTTTTCTTTTTGTTTTGATCTGCATTTAGATAATTCCAAATTGTAAAGTAGTAGGGATTTAAAAAAAAAACATTTTCACCACAAAAAGCTGTTAAGCATCACCACCCACATAGCATTACTCTTGAATGCCAACCGAAGGTAGGTCAAAATTCACCTTACTTTTATTATAGCATCCCAACTTTCCCTGTTATTGTTAAATTGCTCCTGTCATGCTCGACATCTTCAAAATTCACCGTGTAATGCTTTTTTTTTTCGGAGGCCAGGGGAGGCGTTGTTTTGTATTGTTGACGTTGGAGTGTTGCATTGTGTTGGTTAGGAATGGGCGTGGGGTTTGTATCGTTTATGTTGGAGTGTTACTTTGTGTTGATTGGGAAGGGGCATGGGGTGGGCAAGTGCACGGGTTTTTTTTTTGGGAACATAAGAGTAGAAAACATCTTCGTACATTTAAAAAAAGTAATATAGATGAGCATGACAATATTTTGATATAATAAAACAAACATTTGGTCACTTCTGATGGAAGAATAAAATAGCAAGATTTAACGTATATAGTTGTTGAACTTTCAAATTAGATGGCTCTCGTCATTCTTGTTCCCATACCGGAGAAATATTATTGTATGTGCATGTATCAATATCATGGTGTTAGGTTTTTTTTTCTTCCCTAGATCTACCCTTGTCAAATTTTTACTAATATCATGAGTCTTATTATTGTGTTTTGTTCTTTCTACAGATATTGGAGTATCTGGCATTTCGTTAAGGACTATCAATGAAGAAATTGGATTTTTGTTGTGAATTCTACCATAATTTAGTTTGCTTGCTGTTGAACTTTTCTATTATTTTGTGCTCTAAGGCTTGGATATGATATGTTTGATATTACGTACACTTTTTGTGGTACGATTTTTTGTTATTTTGTTCTCCGTGAATTCGGATACCATTTATTAAGTATTTGGTGAACACCCTTTATTTATGGAAGTTATGAATAAATTGTTTTTGAATTTTAATATTTGATTACAGTAGATTGGTGAATAGATGTTGCTTAATTTAATTTATTGTGAATCACCAAAAAAAAATAGATTCTTGAATTGGTTTTAAAATATGTAATAGTATATTTCCCGACTAAATATTTAGTTGGTAAAACCAACAATAAATGTTCCATTTGCCGACTAAATAATTAGTCGGTAATTAATTAAATATTTACCGACTAAATAATTAGTCGGTAATTTATTTAAAATTTGCCGGTAATTTATTTAACATTTACTGATTAAATAATTAGTTGATAATTTATTAAATATTTTTGCCGACTAAATAATTAGTCGGCAATTTATTTAAAATTTGCCGGTAATTTATTTAAGATTTACCGATTAAATAATTAGTTTGGTAATTTATTTAATATTTCCCGACTAAATAATTAGTCGGTAATTGATTTAATATTTCCCGACCAAATAATTAGTCGGTAATTTATTTAATATTTACCGACTAAATAATTTTCCCGACTAAATAATTTGTCGATAATAATTCAAATTACCCGACTAAACAATTAGTCGGGAAAAGAAACCATATGCCGACTAAATGTTTTTTAGTCGGTAATTACCTTTGCCGACCGCAATTCCCCGACTAAATCGCCGACCAAAGGTTTTAGTCGGGAAATATTATTGCCGACTAAATTCCTACCCTTTGCCGACTAAACTGTTAGTCGGTAATGGTGTAATTTCTTGTAGTGCTACTAGTACTATTTTTTTTTGGGGGGTCATAAACGAGCTAACATAAATAAGGAAATGCGATTAAGTTTGGGGTATTTAACTCTTACAGAGTCTTGATGCAATTGAAAATACAAAATAGAAGGAATTATAGAAAATGAAATGAACCCAAACGGCTAAGGTAGAGCGTTCTTCGCCAAAATGTCTGTGCAAATGTTTTTTTTTTGATTAGCAATAAAAGGTGTTCCTATCATTAATAGTGATGACACAAAAAAGAAATCTTGTAGTAATACACCGGACAGTGTTACACAGAGGAAACAAGTTCAACCTATCACTATAGTGATCCACACAATTTTTTTGTTCTTTTGGTAATGCAGGATGTCCCAGGCAAGTTTGCGGGCACATCGGACTAATCTCGATTAGCTTGCACGCACTTCAGATTAATTTCTAAAGTCCCTCCCACAGCTGTTTTGCACATTTACGCGTGGGGATGACGCCAGGTGGCCCCAAGATTTGTTGGCAAAGAGAATCGAATCTGAAATATTAGAGCAACCCCATTGTAATAAGCAAATGAGTGTGGATAAATAAATTTAACAACAATGCTCAAAAAACACCATACATTGTAATAAGCAAAGTTACAAGTCGATCTTTTAGCAAATAGTCAAATTTCATCCATTCCATAACCAAACTTAACAATTTTTACCAATAGCCAAAATTCAATAACTAAACTCAATAACTTAAAAACACTTCACATTGGAATCGTCTTATCGAAACAAATAATTTGGTGTGGTTGAGTGCATGATTATTAGTTTTGATTATTACCATTGCGGATGCTCCAAGGATGAAGCGATTAACCATCTAAATTCTAAGCTAAGACCACTCGGTCAAAACCGTGGGTTTCATATTTTTTTGTTTTGCCTTTTCACACACACAAATATATATATTTTTTGCTTTTCACACTCGAATAAGTGTGCAGATATAAATAAACATGTACAAGGTAGCTAATGGAAATACAGAGTATATACGGACAGGCACATTGGTGAGATAAGATACCAGTTGACTTTCCTTCGATCCGTGGTACGTACGTACGTACGTACGTAAACCAAGAATGTAGACGTGAATGAAAAAGGACCGAATTATTTTAAATAACTTCTATTTTGTGCCGTGCGTATATATACATATATAGTAGTATTTATTTATTTCTACAATGTGAACATACAATACAATATCTTACAATACACATCACCTGTCACATAACATTCTAGTCTATGACTTCCCTCCTCGTATCCTTCACTAGTCAATCTATCACGTGCAGCAAAGTGCATTTTTAAATTTAGTTTAGTCACTTTTCCATTAAAACTCTAGCTTTGCCAGCAGCCTGGGGAACCTCCGGCGAGGACAAAGTGTCGAGCCGATCCGTGTGCCCCTTTTTGGTTTCCTGCAGCCTTGCCATTTCCTATTTTCGCTACAGATCTCTCGTTTGGTAGATGTATAATTTTTATTGCAACGTATATTTATTATATTATAAAGTTTTTATTTTTTAATACATTACATTTGTATATTAAAATGATTTCAACTCAATGTAGTTAAAATATATCAATTATTTTGTATTTTTTCTTTATGCTACTTTAACTATTACGTGCTTATGTTTTATTTATGAAAGAAATTGAGAAATGAGAATATGAATAACCAGTTTTTTATCAAATCAAACAAAATTTATTAAGAGTATGTAGCTATACACCAATAATATCAATTATATTAAAAATCAGGTATATACAAAATAAAAATTTTAAAACTTGGGAGCTCGGGGTGCCCAGGAGGGATCCCTGGCCCCAACGGATCCCTGGCCCCAACATAGCTCTGCCACTATAGAAGGCCTCGCACACCCTCGCTGCTCCCCTCTTTCTCTCTCACCCACCAACCAAACAAATTTTGGCGAGTATTTTGTTTGGTTTGAGTTACATCTTTGAACACACTACTATCTCCGATCAGATCTATTTTGGTTTGAGTTGCTCCATCGAGTTACCTTGACGAGTCACATTGGTTGGGAGCTAAAGTCTCATGTGGTATATTAACACCCACCTAGGGGCTACATGGTTTTAGGTATACTTTTTTTAGGCCAAGTGTTTGGGTCGAAATAAGGTCCATGGTCAGCTGGGTTAGATTGTTATAAATGGTATCAGAGCTTGCACCAACTGAAAAAGTGGGACGGAATCTTAACCCCGGCCACACGAAGATGTGTGTAGTGGGGGAGATTGTGATGCCCGGCCCTTAGGAGTTCCAGGTAGTGGTCAACCGGCTTGAGGGTGGTTGGATCTGTGCGGGGGCTTTCTGATCGGTCACTAGAGGGGTCAATCGGGGGTGGTCCCACATCACTTGGTAAAGTGTAAGTTGTGTGCTATAAATAATAGATCGTCACAAGGTCTTTTAAAATCGTGAGGGCGTCGAAATCCATTGAAATTTCACTGTTAAATATGCTCGTCCTGAAGTAATCGTGGAATGGGTGACCTTACTAGGAAGTTTGATGGGGTTTGGCGTTCAAAGTGGATAATATTGTACTGAACGGGAGCGGGGAGCGGGTCGTTACATTCAGTCCGTCAGAATAGAAGTTAAAGATGGTATTTATGCTCGGCATGTTCTTTATAAGAGTTTTAGGATAACTTTTTTACTTAGGAGAGTCATTTGGTAAATCCAAATTAAATAACTAGTTTTTTTATCAAATCAAACCAAATTTATTAAGAGCAAGTAGCTATACATGAACAATTATTAATAATATGAAAAAACTAGGTATATACAAAATAAAAATTTTAAAACTCAGGAGCTTGAGGTGCCGGGGCCTCGGGGCGCCCCGGGCCCCAACATAACTCCGCCGCTGTAGAAGACCTTGCCACATGCACGGCCCCCCCCCCCTCTCTCTCTCTCCCTCCCACAGAACGGATCCTGGCGAGTATTCTGCTTGGTTCGAGTTACATCTTTGAATGCACAACTAACTCAGATCACATCTATTTTGGTTCGAGTTGCTCCGGCGAGTTACCCTGACGAGTTAGATCTCGTTTACTTTGGCCATTTACTCTGATGAGTCAGAACTGTTTGCCCCAGTGAGTTATTCCGTCGTATATGTACTCAATATTAGATTATCAAAAAAAAAAAAAGATTATCAAAAAAATATTAGAGGTGTTCTGGCAAGTTACTCCGGTGAGTTATTCCGTTTGTGTATTTTGGCCATTTATTCTGTCATTTGTGTGCGTGTGTGTAATGCTCCGCCTTTTCCTAAAATAAAACATCAAATCCACCGTATTTAATACACTTTCCCATTCTATGCATATACAAATTTACATTTCTAAAAAGGAAAAAACCTCCAAATAAAAATGATCTGAATACTCCAAAAATGTTAACTTTTCCAAGACTCTCCAAATAATTCTTATATGCTCTGATCTAATCCTCACTAATCCGGCTCCATATCCAAAATATAAATTATCTAGAAAATATATGATACAACAGAATGCCAACGCTCATATTCAAATGAAATCAATAACGACAATTGACTACCAAATCGACGCAAACAATCACGAGGGACCTCATAGCACATTCTAGCATCTTCAATATATGATTAGTGACCCTCCTCAATATCTTCCTCACTAAGCCTACACTGCTATCCGGATATGGACAAACTATTGGTAAGGGTACTCGATCTATGAACTAAATAGTTCTATAGAACTCAGAGTTTGGCCATATATAATTTACTCCAAGTGTGGTGGCATAAGTACGTTTTTGTCCTCAGTTTCTTTTTAGATTTATTATTTTTATTTTTTGATATCTGAGTTTATATCTTGGTGCCAAAATGCATGCAAATCCCAGAAGTAGGGTTGCCATATCCGAGGTCACGGGATATACGGTATTCCGGTCATATTTGACTGTCAATAAACATGACGTTAGAGAATATTCTACTGTTTTTTTTTTTTTGATAGGCAACAAAATTTTATTAGAACTCGACAAAGGGTACATCGAGGGGAGACCAAATACGGACCACAGAGGATGAGGTACCATAAAAGGCCTACAGAAGAAAGAAAATGAAAGGAGAAAAAAAACAAGTTGTTGCTAAAGCTACCGTCTAGAAAAGTCAAATATTATTTTGTTTTAGTGTAGAGAAATAATTTTCGCACTCCCTTTTTTAATGAATGCACCCCCCTTTCTTTTATTTTAGTAAAATTTTTATTGTAATTTTTGTACTAAAAGATAATAAAATGAGCGCATTTATGAAAAAAGGGAAGTGAAAAATCATTATTTTAGTGAAATTAATGTAAACAATTCCTATTGGAAAGTTGTAAGAGTTTTAAAAGATGAATTCCTCAAAAACATGTCCATTTCTAGCACGCGTTATGCAATTTTTTTGGTACTTTTGACCCATAATAATCACGGCTGCTTGGGATTAGTTCTCTTTTCATGGTATTTAAATTGACACATAGCAGTTATTTAGGTTGTAAACATAACACATGATGCATGTCATTTTGTAGTTATTGATCAGAGCCAGCCTTGACTTTTCAGGAGCTTAAAGCGAAAATTAAAAATGAGGCTTTTTTGTTTGACTACTATAAGGGGTAAAAAAGTAAGAGGGCCCCTAAAATTCAAAAAAATTTGGAGGCCTAAAGTGGCCGCAACATGGGTTTTAGCTCAATGCCGACTCTGTTATCGATACTTATCATCTTGTATTCGGAAACAAGGTAGTGTCAATCTTTGGACCAAGCTCCCATCCTAGGCCATATTTAGGTTTTTGCGGGTCCTCGGCCCTCTACAATAATCAGAATCAGTCATTTTGAAGAGCTCACGAAGTATACAATCCATAAAAAAATTCAGCCTAATGTAGACATCAATAGCTGTATGAACAAAACAGATTTGTTGTTCAAGAAAATGTAGCAGTTTAAATTTTGAACCATTTTTTGTCCGTTTTGTCTGTCTAGTTTCGTTAGCACAAATCCATTTTATTTAGCCATCGATGTTAGAGGAAGTTGATCTCTTACATAGATGTTCTACTTATAGAGCTACATGATGTTTTATAGATTTTTATTGTTGTTGTGGGCCCATAAGAGGCCTACAATAATCCAAACTGAACAAGATTAGACCTGATAAAATTGGACGGGGTCTTGGTCCAACTATTTGAAGCCACATTAAATATAGAAGAGAAAATTATAGTTGTGTGTGTGAGAGAGAGAGAGAGAGAGAGAGAGAGAGAAATATTCCAATGGCACTTGTCAAGACAAATTTTCATTAGGCAAATATGAAAAAAAGTTGAATAAAGACAAAAAAAGAAGAAGAAGCCAATAGGCTTATTTAGCCGAACGGGGCCTTAAAAAGGTGGCAGATCACTGTTGTTTCCCTTCAATTTCTCCCTCTAATGTTTTGTTGTGTCTGTTAGTGTCCAGCTCAGCGGTTGCCGTTAGGAAAGTCACGGATTGAGATAGAAGGGGGTAAATTGAATAACGGAATGAAAGTTCAGGTGTTCAATTGAAGTTTATTTAAGTTCAGGTGCCTGTTTGACATTGGGTTCAAAGTTCAGGGATTTTTTTTGAATTTTTCCCTATTATAATTAATAAAGACCAAACAAGATAGAGTTACAACCACGAACGACATACAATGATAAAAGTGCTAGAGCATACGACATCACAACAAAAAATTAGCATCCCAACGAAGTTGGCACCCTAATCATGGACAATCATTTTTGTTATTAGGGTTTGGTATTTGAGTTATGCTATTCACGTATCAGAATTGAGGAGGAGAAAGAACTGAAAAGGATGTTTCAACTCTCTGCTAAAGCACTTAAAATCTTGCTGATTAAAAAAAAAAAAAAACAAGCACTTCAAATCTTTATGAATTTTTATTTTTAAAATTTGACACTTGAAGAACTAATTGAGTATGCTTTCACAGTTGAATGAGGAAAAAACCATACTCCGTATTTATTAGAGAACTTAAATAATCATCCTCAAACCCAATAGACGGATGTTTCCATCCCATTGACTTTTTGAAATTATGTTTGCATCTTCAAAAATTGAATATTTCCAATACTACCCTTTTTCATTTTTATGTGATAAACTAATACCATATATAGGCAATGAATTTTGGGATGACATCTTAAAGTTATGGGTCCTATCCGTTATTACAAGGATAGAATTTACTGGGCAAATCCTGTGAATTGCTCTTACCTAGCTAAATACACCATAAACCCTTCCCAACAACCAGCACCTAATCTAAGAGGGTGTGTTTTTCCGAGAGGGTTTTGATTGTTGGATAGGCTTCTGTGGCTGGGTGGGAGGAGTGGGTATTTTTTTTTTGGCTTTTCCTTGTTTCTTGTGGCTGCTGGTTGTGTTTTCATATTTGACCGTCAATAAACATGACGTTAGAGAATATTCTATTGTTACAAGTTGTTACTAAAGCTACCGTCTAGAAAAGTCAAATATTATTTTGTTTTAGTGTAGAGAAATAATTTTCGCACTCCCTTTTTTAATGAATGCACCCCCCTTTCTTTTATTTTAGTAAATTTTTTATTGTAATTTTTGTACTAAAAGATAATAAAATGAGCGCATTTATAAAAAAAGGGAAGTGAAAAATCATTATTTTAGTGAAATTAATGTAAACAATTCCTATTGCAAAGTTGTAAGAATTTTAAAAGATGAATCCCTCAAAAACATGTCCATTTCTAGCACGCGTTATGCAGTGTTTTTGGTACTTTTGACCCATAATCACGGCTGCTTGGGATTAGTTCTCCTTTCATGGTATTTAATTGACACATAGCAGTTATTTAGCTTGTAAACATAACACATGATGCATGTCATTTTGTAGTTATTGATCAGAGCCGGCCTTGACTTTTCAGGAGCTTAAAGCGAAAATTAAAAATGAGGCTTTTTTGTTGGACTACTATAAGGGGTAAAAAAGTAAGAGGGCCCCTAAAATTCAAAATAATTTGGAGGCCTAAAATGGCCGCAACATGAGTTTTAGCTCAAGGCCGACTCCGTTATTGATACTTATCATCTTGTATTCCGAAACAAGGTAGTGTCAATCTTTGGACCAAGCTCCCATCCTAGCCCATACTTAGGTTTTTGCGGGTCCTCAGCCCTCTACAATAATCAGAATCAATCATTTTGAAGAGCTCACGAAATATACAATTCATAAAAAAAATTCAGCCTAATGTAGACATCAATAGCTGTATGAACAAAACAGATTTGTTGTTCAAGAAAATATAGCAGTTTAAATTTTGAACCATTTTTTGTTTGTTTTGTCTGTCTAGTTTTGTTAGCACAAATCCATTTTATTTCGCGATCGATGTTAGAGGAAGTTGATCTCTTACGTAGATGATCTACTTATAGAGCTACATGATGTTTTATGATTTTTATTGTTGTTGTGAGCCCATAAGAGGCCTACAATAATCCAAACTGAACAAGACTAAACCTGATAAAATTGGACGGGGTCTTGGTCCAACTATTTGAAGCCACATTAAATATAGAAGAGATAATTATAGTTGTGAGAGAGAGAGAGAGAGAGAGAGAGAGAGAGAGAGAGAGAGAGAGAGAGAGAAATATTCCAATGGCACTTGTCAAGACAAATTCTCATTAGTCAAATTCTTTGGGCAGGAAAGCGTCACCACATATTTTAATAGCTGATGATATCAAAAGGGTATTTCGCTACCTTACTATGTATATTCAAAAGTCTAAAAGACTCCTCAAATTTTGTTTTTTTCTCGGCTTTCAGATTTTGTCAATGTTAATATAATAGCTTTTCTGTTTTCTTACCATAATACTCCAACGGTTTTAAATACCAGCTAACTTTTTGTTATTATGGTTTTTCTTTTCTTGAATAGCCGAAAACGATCATATTATAATTAATAAAGACCAAACAAGATAGAGTTACAACCGCGAACGACATACAATGATAAAAGTGTTAGAGCATACAACATCACAACAAAAAATTAGCATTCCAACGAAGTTGGCACCCTAATCATGGACAATCATTTTTGTTATTAGGGTTTGGTATTTGAGTTATGCTATTCACGTATCAGAATTGAGGAGGAGAAAGAACTGAAAAGGATGTTTCAACTCTCTGCTAAAGCACTTAAAAATCTTGCTGATAAAAAAAAAAAAAAAAACAAGCACTTCAAATCTTTATGAATTTTTATTTTTAAAATTTGACACTTGAAGAACTAATTGAGTATGCTTTCACAATTGAATGAGGAAAAACCATACTCCGTATTTATTAGGGAACTTAAATTATCATCCTCAAACCCAATAGATGAATGTTTCCATCCCATTGACTTTTTGAAATTATGTTTGCATCTTCAAAAATTGAATATTTCCAATACTACCCTTTTTCATTTTTATGTGATAAACTAATACCATATATAGGCAATGAATTTTGGGATGACATCTTAAAGTTATGGGTCCTATCCGTTATTACAAGGATAGAATTTACTGGTCAAATCCTGTGAATTGCTCTTACCTAGCTAAATACACCATAAACCCTTCCCAACAACCAGCACCTAATCTAAGAGGGTGTGTTCTTCTGTGAGGGTTTTGATTTTTGGATAGGCTTCTGTGGCTGGGTGAGAGGAGTGGGTATGTTTTTTTGGCTTTTCCTTGTTTCTTGTGGCTGCTGGTTGTGGTTTTTGGTATGAGTTTCTGTTCTGTTTTGTTGTTTGGTGGGTTGCTACTATTTTTGCTGTCATTGTGCTGTCGCTCTTGGTGTTTTGATAGTAGTTTTTGGAGCGCTGCGCGCTGATCTTAGCTTTTTGGAATGCTTGATATATTTTTGCAGCTGTTGTTTTGTGGGTGAAGTGTGAAGTTCTGTTGTTTGGACTGCAGTCTTTTGGGATCTCGTGGTTTAAGGTGATTTGGTTTCTGCTTCTGTTAGGGCTCAGGGTATTGGGTGCTTGTTGTTGCTTGTTGTGATTGAGCAGTTTTTGCCTTTCTGGGTTACATTCAACTTTTTGTTAGATGTACGTTCTTTCGGTATTTTATTTTGGGCCTTTTACTCTTCTTCATGTATCAACATTATGATGCTGGTGTCTTGTCCCAGTTTGCTTCTTTGATGTACCATTTATTAAGTTTCTAATAAAATCTTTTTGCCATTTCAAAAAAACAACCAGTACCTAATCCGGCGACAAATTCATCTTCCTCTCCCTCGATTTTTTTGATCATGTCCTCTCCCTTGATTCTCTTCCACTATTCTCCTCTCCACACTCCATTGCAACAGAAAGTTTTCTCCATCGCATGCAACTCGCCCTTGTCAACAGAATCATCGTCGCTAACCACAACATCCTCCAATTTGTTGCCGGTGTCCGCCTCTTCTCCGACATTTTCAAGTTTAAACTCTCCTTCCTCTCTGGCGTCTCTACCATTGGCCAGCCCTTTGTCGTAGGGGTGAGCATAGTCCAGATTGGTTCGATTTTATAGTAAACTAAGAACTAAACCAATACCTACGGATTGTGAATTTGAAGAACCAAACCAATCAAAACCATAGAATACGATTCGATTTCGGTTTGAAACCATGGTTTGCTTTAAACTAACTATCATCTTTAAAAAGTATTTAAAGTACCTAAAATTACAAAGCTAAATTAAAAGAAAACTTATAGTACTATTAAAACCAATTCCATTCAAGAAAAATGATGATGCATCCAACGGGAATCGTGTTCTAAAGTTGTGCATGTATCATTGTTGATTTTTTCTCTCAAAAACTGAAGGAGCAAAACTTCAAAACTCAACTTTGGACACAACTGTGTTCGGAAATGTTGGATACTTAGATGCACGTGGGTCTAAGTGTATCCAATGGCTCGGGACAGAATTGTGTCCGAAAATGTGTTTTAAAGTTGTGCATATACCATTGCTGTTTTTATATGCTTCGGAAAGCCATTCTCTGTAGTTCGAGTCAAGGTCTTAATACTTATTGGGACAATGATTGGAGGTTTCTCTACTTCAGGAAAGTTTATGCCCGAGAGGGCAATTGGAACTCATATGGCATCTTGAAGGTGGTAGTGGGTTTCAGAGAGGACGGTAGAATCATATACATTTCCTTCATGAAGGAGGGGGAAAATATTCCGAACAAAGAAAGGAGCATCCGGCGATGAAAAGACCATATGGTTTTTTTTTTTTTCCATCATGCTTTACATACCACAACCCAAATGAAAGCAGCGCAGCCTTCGACGGTACGAATCCAACGATGCTTCCTCAATATAACGAAGCCCGGATGGAAGATCTTTGGAGTAATCAACGACTGACCAGAGACAATTGTGGACACAAAAATTTCAACATGGCTTAGTCGCCGTCTGATTAATTAAGATAATTAAAGTCATGATTGGTCAAAGCCTGCAAATAAATATTGAGCTCTCAAAAGTATGGGCATAATCATATAGAAAAAAATGTGGGCTAGACCAAAAGAACATGGGCCAACTCAATTGGCCAAATGGGTCATGAAATTGGGCCAACCCAGGATAGGGCCCAAATCAAATTATAAATAGGCCGAACTAATAATACTAAATTTATTATCTTTTGAGATAGCTATAGTTTTCATTTGGAGAATTTTATCTTTTGAGATACCTATAGTTTTCATTCGTATGTTTATTTTATTTTTTTTCCGGCAAAAGTAACATTTTATTAAAAGGGGGAGGGGATTTTAACCAAAGTTTAGAAAATACAGTCAATTGAGAAAGCTCAAACACACCTTAAGAACAAAGTCCAAAACACCTGTGAGCCTAAAATGCCCAGATTATACAATAAAGCCCAACACAAGAAAACCCAAAACCTAACCCGATTCTTTTGAGAATAATCAAGTCACCGCCGCCCAAACGCTGCCAGCACCGCCGCCAAAACCCAAATCTTCTGAGAATAATCCAACTGCAGATCACTTGTGTTGTGTTGCTCTCCACTTTTCTGATTTTCTCTCGTTCTTTTCTCAAATATGTGTAATAATACTGTTTGAATCATAGTTCATGCTATTTTTTATTTTGCGGTATCTAAAATATGTACTACGACATATGAGAGCTAGCGACAACATTTACAAAGCGAACACCATATAAAGAATGGAGTACAATTAGACGTCATCAGCCGAATTTCAATCGACTTTTAAGCATTTGGCTGACATTAATCAAATAAAAAGTACAAGGAAATGTACGACGCCAATTCAATTTCCAGTTATTACTACAACTAAAGACTCTCCGAGTGGGAGACTTGTTCCTTGTACTCTTCTCTTATAAGCTAAGGTGCTTGATAAGACCGCAGCCACTGACTTAAAACCTCAACTTCCTTAACCAGGTGCAATAGAAGTCATGTTTTTGATGATGAAGATCCCGCAAACTCTTTAAAGTCTCTTTAGTTGTATTCAACTTGATTGAACCAACTCATGAGCAATTCGTTGTTGTGACACTTCGAGGATCGATTTTCGGCATGTTCGTTTCCACGCTATGCTCACTTCAATTTCTCCTCCTGCTGCTTCAGAAGGGCCTCCTTCAGCTGCTGCAGAACCTTCCTTTTGCTGCGACTCTCCTACTGCATGACAGTCTTTTCACTGCTCGGCATCTCCGGCTTCCTTGCGCTTGCGGCAGGGTTGGACGATCCACGTGAGAATGAGAAATCCATGCATCGTGTACAATAAAGCATTGCGCTTCTTGACGTATGGTACCTTCTGTTCCCTTGTGAGATTCGTACTAGCCAGTGTGAAAGGGACTGCACGTACGTTGAGACCTCCAAACAGGTACAATCACGGCCAGGGTGAATGTCACCCAACTGAACGAGAACTCTAGGCCGAGCTTTTGGGTTACCCGCTCGTAATCTTGTATGACATTCTCGATGGCCTTGTAGAAGGCTCCTTTCACTACAACTCCAAATTGAATTTCTGGGAGCTGCATCATTTCTTGGTGCGATGCTAGAGGTTGTGGTATGTAAAGCATGATGGAAAGAAAAAACCATATGGTCCTTTCATCGCCGCGTGGTTCTTTCTTTGTTGTCGTAACATTTTTCCCCTCCTTCATGAAGATGATGTATAATTCCACCATCCTTTCTAAAACCCGCTACTAGCATGAAGAAGCCAAATAAGTTCCAATTGCCCTCTCGGGCACAAATTTTCCTGAAGCAGAGAAAACCTTCAATCATTGTCCCGTATTAAGACCTCGACTCGAACTAAATAGAATGGCTTTCCGAAGCATATAAAGAAAAACATCAATCATATATGCACAACTTTAAAATAGATTTCCGTACACAACTTTTTTTGGAACCGTTGGTTGCACGCATCAAAGTATCCGATGGTTCTGAACACAATTGTGTCCGAAGTTGTGTTCCTAGACTTTTTGAAAGAAAAACAAGAATGATACGTGCACAACTTTAGAACACAATTCCCGTTGGATGCATCTTCATGTTTCAGGATGATGAAAAATTCTGGACACAATTGCTCTTTTTGAAAGAAAAAATCACTGTTAATTCACGACAATGAGCTAACATATTTTCAGGAAAATCAAATACAAAACCTTACTATTTACGGAGCAAAAGCCTTACAGAGAACAAGGAATATGATGGAGAAGATTAGTCGCCCATTCATGCTAGCTGGATGCACAAAATATTTAAGCACCAGTACCAAATACTAGATTTGGCTATAGAACAAAAGAGAGACTACTTTTGCCCACAAAACAGAGGAAAAAGGTTTGCTCGAATTCGTTGTATTTTTGGTTTTCGGGAAGCGAGGGAGTCGAATACTGATGAAATGTATTATGATCTAGCTCCAACGACAACAATATATTCTAATTTCAAGCACAATGGACGGAGGGAGAGAGTCGAGATTCATGTAATCAATCGTTGTAGGTTCCATAAACTAGAGGAGAGATGAGATTCGTGAGATTGATCATTGTAGATTTGTAATGAAAGGAGGAGGAGAGATGATATTCAGGTCATGGCAGTTTGATTTATGATTTTCTAACACGAGAATAGGTAGTATTTATAGTTGTGAATGAATCAAGGATGAGAGAGAGAGAGCCGTTTTTTTAGTATGTTTGATAGGGTACCATGTAGTGTACTGCGCAATTTGAGTCATCTGTCTCGAAAACCATTGGGTTATATTTCTTCTTTGCTCCTACAGGTCCCTATTCCAGGGCGATACCGTTGTCACACCAGGGTGACATGTAGTATGTTTGACAGGGTACCATGTATTGTACTGCGTAATTCGAGTCGCCCGTCTCGAAAATCAATGGGTCATATTTCTCCTTTTGCTCCCACATGTCCCTATTCCAGGGCGATACCGTTGTCACACCAAGGTGACATGGAGAGAGAGAGAGAGAGAGAGAGAGAGAGAGAGAGATGGTGCAAGGGAATTGGTCTTGAGCTAGATACTGTTTTTGATATAATGCCATCCGAGGAATAAAATTCTGGTGTCAGTGTAGGCACGTGACCCCATGTGTCTCATTGTGGATCCACCTTTGTCCATAGTGCGTTAGACATAAATAAACCAACACTCAACAAGTTAATAACATTTTATTAGGTCTTATCCAATTTCTCTTTCTACAAAAATTTAGTTTCACCAGTATGGATAGTCTTGTGAGCAAATCACCGATCAAATTTTTTGTATGCATAATGGACATTGTAATTAAGTTAAAAATTAAATATGTCATCAATTTAAGAGAAATAGATGCGAATTATTCAAAGTTATGTAAAGCTAAAGAAACAATATTTAATGTGGAGTTTAAAAGTGAACGATTGTGGGTTTTTGTTGTGGGCTTAGAGTGAGGCCCAAACATGACCACCCAATACTTTTTTGGAAGGAACTGATCACCTCCATACTTCCGAATCTCAAAATCCCTCCAAATGTGAGTTTGCCATAGAGTTATAAAAATATGGGGTTCTTTCAAGCCGGTCCCATGTGAACATTAGGCGCACAATTATTTTCCCACCAAGTCCATGTGCCCACCCCCCCCCGGCTCCCCCAATTGCGCATGACTCACACACTCACTCACTCACTCACTCTCTCTCTCTCTCATATTTAATTTCACTTCTTCAAAAAATGGAAGAGCGAACACGGAACACCCAAAAAATTATCTGAAACCTACTTGATGAGATATATCAAACAAACCTACTACTGCATGTGAATTTTTGTGCAGAAACGAAATAATTTTTTCGGTGTAAGCTCCTTTTTAATTTTATTTTCTGCATTGTAAACTTCAAAATTCTATAACTTTTATTATACAAGTTTACGCTAGAAATTGTTAATCGACATTGTGAATTATTAGTTTAACACTGTTAATTTAGAATTTTCAGCATCAATTGTAAATTTAGATTGTTACTTGTTAATTTAAAACTATTAATTATCAAATGAACACTGTTAATTACTAATTTAGACCATTAATTGGTAATTTAAGGCTATGAATTGTTAATTGAATACTATTAATTGTGAATATACTCCCTCCGTCCTATTTTTATTATCCATTTTTGAATTGCGTGTTATTTTTGAATTGCTTATATATCTTTCAATCTATAATATTTTTCATAATTTTAAAAACTATGTATTATAGAACTAATCGAGATCTATTAAACAAGATCCATGTTGTATATTTTTTAAGATCCACGCTAAAAGAAATAGGCAAAAGACATAAAAGAGAAACAGAATAATGGACAATGAAAATGGGATGAAGGAAGTAACTATTAATTGTTAATTTAATACTGTGAATTGTTAATTGAACACTTTAATTGTGAATTCAGATTGTTAATTTTTAACGCTTTTAATATTTTAAATTAACAGGTTAATTATAAAATTACATTGTTTATTATTAATTAAATATTGTTAATAGTGACTTCAATTGTTATTTGTGAACTTAGAAAAAAATAAATATTTATTATCATTACAACAAAAATTAACTGTGTTTAGAATGGAAAATAAACATCTGTACATAAAAAATTAATAGTTAAAAAATGCAAAAACTCACAACATAAAATTCAGTGACAACTAAAACATAGCAGACATTGAAAAATGAAAATTCTATTTTACATAGTTTATATTCAATATTGGTCTCCTTAGGTAAATCTCTATAGCTAGATTTTAAATATATATTTTTGAAAATAGATAGACATGAAACAATAAAAGTAGTTATAAACATTGCAACATTTTAAGCTTTAAAATAAGAGAGAGAGAGAGAGAGAGAGAGAGAGAGAGAGAGAAAAGTGTGTGAAGGCAATAAATGCACACATGGTATAGTGGGAGAGGGAGAGGGAGAGGGAGAGGGTGAGGGAGAGATGCATGTGAGACTTATTCGGAGAAGGATCTAGTAAGACATGAAATTATTGGTATAAACTAAAAAAATAGGACCGGCCCGGAATTATGCCTAATAAGTATGGATCACAACCACACCATTCATAGATTTTGCACAGAAAAAATACTATTCTTGTAAAAAAGTATTCCCTCCGTCCCTTTTTTATAGTCCGGTATTCTATTTTGGGCCGTCCCTTAATAAGGTTCCATTTTGTAAAGTTAGTGGGTAAAAGTTGGTGCATTGTCTATTTTGTCCCTAAAAGTATATTCCATTTTGAAAAGTTAGTGAGTAAAAATGTAATGATGATGGGTAAGTAGGGAAAGTGGAGGAAAAAATTGATGTGAAAGGTATAATGATGATGTATTTTTAATAAGTTGAAATTACGAAGCAGGACACTTAAAAGGGACGGAGGGAGTAGTTTTGATCGGAGATAAATGAAAAAAATGAACTACTCATATTTTGTTAGACAGTAAATATGAATTTAAACTTAACCTGATCTTTAATATAACACTTCATTTGGTTTTACATGTATCAATGTCCCATATAATTATTTTTACCAAAGTAATTTTTAAATTTACGAAAGAACAATTAAGATAAAAAAAAATTTAGACCTTGAGGTTAATCTACAAAATCGAGTTTGAAAGGGTCTTCAAACGAAGATAGTGTTTAGAGTTCATCTACTTCCTATTTTTTCGAACAATGAGAAACCAATTCCCCCAGAAAAAATTCCTTTCCCATGGAATAGGGCCTAAATTGATATGTCATCTGACGTGATAACAGTATCGCTTCGGAAAAGGGACCTGTTGCAAGGAGAAAATTGAACCAATGGTTTTCAAGACGTACGGCCGGCCTCAAATTGCGCACTATACCACATGGTACCCCATCAAACTAACTGAAAAACGGTTTTCTCTCTCTCCGTCTCAACTACAAAAAGTACCTAGCTATTCTTGTGCGCGTAGCATTTTGTGTAAATCTAACTCCCATGACCTGAATGTCATCTCTCCTCCTCCTTTTATTACTAATCTACAATGATCCATCTTACGAATCTCATCTCTTCTACATTTTATGAAACCTACAATGATTGATTTCAGGAATGTCGACTCTCCTCCTCTATCCATTGTGCTTGAAATTTGAATAAATTCTTGTCGTTGGAGCTAGATCATGACATATGTCATCAGTAATTGACTCACTCACTTCCTGGAAAACAAAAATTACAACAAATTGGAGTAAATTTTTCTTCCTCTCTGTTTTTTAGGCAAAACTAGTATCTCTCTTATGTTCTATAGCCAAATAATATTTGGTACCAGTGTTTAAGTATGTATTGCTTCTAGCATCAATGGGTGATTAATCAATCTTCTTCATTATATTCATTGTTCTTTGTATGGTATTTGCTCTGTAAATACTATTGTCGTATATTAGGATTTTGTATTTTGATTTTTCTAAAAATATATATATGTTTCAATTGGGAAGAAACTGACAAAATGGAAATGTAGATTACAAATTTGAGGTATGAGCCCTTTAACAGTGATTTTTCTTTCAAAAAGTCTAGCAACTGTTGTGTCCGGATTTTTCATCATCCCGAAACATGATGATGCATCCAACGGGAATTGTGTTCTAAAGTTGAGCATGTATCATTGCTGTTTTTTTCTTTCAAAAAGTTTAGGAACATAATCCCAAAACACAACTGTACGTGTTCTTATGTGGGTCCAAGTGCATCTAACGGTTCCAGATAAACTAGTTTCCGGAAATGTGTTTTAAAGTTGTTCATATACCATTGATGTTTTTCTCTATATGCTTTGAAAAGCCATTCTTTGTAGTTTGAGTGAGGTCTTAATACCTATTGGGACAATGATGGGAGTTTTCTCTGCTTCAAGAAAATTTGTGCCCAAGAGGGCTATTGGAACTCGTTTGGCATCTTGAAGCTGGTAGCGGATTTTAGAGAGGATGGCAGAATCGTATACATCTCCTTCATGAAGGAGGGGAAAAAGTTCCTACAATGGAGCAAGAAGCATCCGGCGACAAAAAGACCATATGTTTTTTTCTTTCCCTCATGCTTTACATCCCCACAACCTCTGGCATCACACCAAGAAATGAAGCAGCGCAGTCTTCGAATTGTACAAATCCAGCTACGCTTCCTCAGTACAAGGAAGCCCTAGCTGACCGAGAAACTTAACTGAATCTCTCGTTATTATGACGGAGAATCTTTGGCGTAATCACCGATTGATTAGAGAATATGAATTGCCCAAGAGTTGGTTCAATCGAGTTGATCAACATGACTAAAGAAACTTTGAGATACCCTCAATTCGGAGAGAGTTTTAGGATATTTTAAATTCGGATAAAGCTTATGGATACAATTTTTGTGGACTCTGACAATGAGTTCGTTAAGTACCCAAACTACCTTCTGCTGACAAAGAAAATTCAAGTACGTGCATCCTATTAATTAAAGAGGATGTGGAATCTTGAAAATCTATGGTGTACAAATCATGGACTGACTAAAGAAAACAGATGGCTCATGGATTGGTTCAACAAGAGTTGAATACTACTAAAGAGACTTTGAGAATTTGCAGAATCTTATATAGAGATTTGTTTGAATGATGGTAGTAGTCATACTGTATCTACAAAATGAACGATTTCTGAATAAATGTATTCGTTGAACAAATGTATTACGTCTCTTGCCTTAAAACTTGAAGTTCATTGTTGAGTCTTCTATATGATCCAAGCCAACAAATCCGACTTCTTGTCCAAATCGCTCATTTCTTGGCATCTAATTGTTTAGGCTCATAAACATACCAGAAATGTTATATGACATGCTATAGATATTCATAAGGCGATTTAAGCTAAACATAGTTTTAGGTTATTAATAATTTAATGCTAAACGGAAACGTAATAGGCGATCATTTTGCTCATTTTCTCAAATTTTACAATCAATGATGAAACGACACACATATTTGGATAGTGTTTGGCTGGGATTTTTGGCTAGTTAAAAAATATGATTATATACAAGCGTGCTAGAAAAGACTTGTAATTCTCCTTTTCAGATTTAACTTATAAAAGCCAACCATAAAGTCACAAATTTGTTTGCAAACGGGCCAATGAAGAAGACAAGCTGTTGTGTTGTGATCTAACATATTGCTGCTGTAATTCTGCATTCATGATCAATTTTGAAATTTCGACACTTCAATTAGGTTCAAATGAATTTGTTTTTTTTATCAGAAATCTACCCTGTTAGTGGAGAATTTGCTACCCGAGGCTGCAAGATATACAACTTTACATAACATAGACATACTATGTTTCCCACAAATTCTATTAAAATATAATTTTCAATCTCATATATGTGTTTCTGTGGAACTGCAAAAGCAGTACAGTAACATAGAAACACTATGGATCATACCACAAAGGTCTCCTACAGATTCTGTTAAAATATAATTTTCTAGAAAATCAATCTCATATATGTGTTTCTATGGAACTTCAGTACAAAATAGAAGAACTAAAGATATATTAAAATAGAAGTGGCACTCAAAATTTGTACATTTGATTGAGAAGTCTAAATTGGTTGCACCGCAGACTTTAGCTCAGGATCGGCACTGGCGAGAGAGACCAGGTTATATCTTGAAAGCACATAAGTACTTAAGTTGAAGAGTAATTAAAGAGAAAGAACTAAAGATATAGTATTTTTGGGGGAGCTGAACTAAAGATATATTGTAATCCCACAAGCTAATACAGTCCTATTGTTTTGCACCATATGAAACACGTTAATTGTGAAATCACATTGTTTATTATTAATTTAATATTGCATGTTAATAGTGACATTAATTGTTCTTTGTGAATTTGGATTAAAATTAACATATCTTATCATTACAACAAAAATTAACAATTGAAAATGCAAAAATTCACAAATAAAAAATTCAGTCACAACCAAAATAAAACAGCCAGTGAAAAATGAAAATCTATTTTTACATAGTTTATATTTAATATGGGTCTCATTAGGTAGATCTCTACGGCTAGATTTCAAATATATAGATTTTATAAAAATAGAAATGTATAACAAAAGTTATACACATTGCAACATTTTAAGCTTGAGAGAGAGAGAGAGAGAGAGAGAGAGAGAGAGAGTAGTGTGTGAACACATTAAATATACACATGATAGTGAGAGAGGGAGAGACGCTCCTAAAAAATATTGATGACAACCGCACTATTCATAGACTCTGCATAGAAAAATATTATTATTAAAAAAAAAATAGTTTTCATTGGAGATAAATGAAAAAATGAACTACTCGTACTTTGTTAGACGGTAAATACGATTTTAAACTTAAACTACCAATTTTTCAATATAACATTTAATTTGTTTTTACAAGTATCAATGTCCTACAAAAAAATTAAGCAAAAAAAATTTGAAATTTACGAAATGAATAATTAAGATCAATATTATGAGACCCAAATGTGATCTACGAAATCGAGTTTGAAAGGGTCTCCTAACGAAGATAGTTTTTAGAGGTGATTTGTTCCCTATTTTTTCGGGTACTAAAGGAAACCCACTACCTGAACAAAAATTCTTCCCCATGGAATAGGGCCTAAAATTGACATGTCACCCTGGTGTGATAGTAGTTTCGCCCCAGAATAGGGACCCGTAGTGCACTGCTCGAATCTGTAGTTGAGGAGAAATTTGAACCAATGGTTTCCTAGACAGAGTGCTCAAATTTTGCACTACACACTACGTGGTACCCTATCAAACAAACTGAAAAACCATTCTCTCTCTCTCTCTCTCTCTCTCTCTCTCATCCTTGATTCATTCACAATTATAAATCTTACCTATTCTCGTGTCACAAAACCATAAATCAAATTCCCATGACCTGAATATCATCTCTTCTCCTCCTTTTATTACAAACGACTCTACAATGATCCATCTCACAATTATCTCATCTTTCTTCCATTTTATGGAACCTACAACTATTGAGATAAGCCACTTGCTCGCTTCCCCAAAATGAAAAAATACGATGAATTCGAGTAAACCTTTCTTCCTCTCTGTTTTGTAGGCAAAGCCAGTCTCTCCCTCTCTAAATTAGTATCTCCGCAATAAATTCCCTGAATACGGCAATTCATCTCCCAAGAATAAGTTGACCCCAAAACCTGGTTATAACTCCTGTGACTTCCGGATCGATTGGTACGGTTTATCAAATCTTGGTCACTGAGTGATTATTCAGTGTTTCTGGAGCACAGTGCTAGTCTCTACTACCACGTGGTCCTTGGCCCCACGTGAATATGGGGTGATAGAGGTTACTAGAGTACCACATGGCCTTGCACCCATGGACACCTCTGTAGTTCCACGGGTTGAGGTCTTGTCCAGTTTGGCTATCCTTCGGTCCATTCCAGTTTGGACCATTTGTAAGAGCCCACAACAATAATCGGAACTGTTCACTTTTTAGAGCTCGTCGAGAATATTGACCACACCAAGAGTCACGTTGATTGGATATCATTTGATATGATATCGAAATGCATTAATCTTCAGATAATTGTGTCAAATGGGTTGCAATCCAATATTGCTCACGTGGCCTCCGAAACAATGCTGGTAGTAGCGTGCCAATATTACTCACCAGCGCAATACCTCGTCTCTCTCAACCTCCAAGGTGGGGCAAACCTGAGGGGGGCAGGTTATGTTCAACATCGGCACAGGTGCAGCAATGTTTTCAACCAGAGGGTTGTGGAGGGCGTCATTTTTGTGGCCAACTTCATTATTTTTGTTGGTACCATGGCAATCCCCCGGTTGCACGGTCAAAAGTTTCTCTCCTTACGAGCTTTGAGATGGGTTGTCGTGGTGACCATGGCTTTCTGTGGATGTCTAGCTTCTAAATTAATTGTAAACACGATTGTGTTTATAATTAAGATATCCGATATATGCAGTACAACCATCCTGTACTACATAAACAAGATCCGGAAAACTCTTATTTGCATTGTATGGTTCACAGCTTCCTTAATAACTTGGTCCTTGATTTTCGATGACGGGGTTGTCAAGTCGCTGAAGAAGGAAAAAATGCAACGGTATGTAACCTTGCCATTGGGTTGTCTGACAATTTCAGCCAATTTGTGGCTCGCCAAAACTGCTAGGGTACTATTTATTTTGAAAGACTAAAATCTTCAGCATTGTTTTTTCAATATGTACTGAAAACATTCATATTCTTACCGGCCAACAAATTGGCAAAAGAACTGGTCTTTGCGGCTAAAGTCCCAAAAAAGAAAGGAACAAAGGAGTTATTTGTGACATTGACACTCACCGAGTGGCATACCACACACTCAAATGTTAGAGCCTTGACAATAATGAATTTTATTCACATTGTCCAACACACTACACTACATGAATACTTGGAAGAAATACACTTGGAACAAATACATGCACGATCGAGCAGCAAGAAATGAAGCAGCACAGCCTTCGGACGGTACAAAATCGACTACGCTTCCTCAGTAAGGAAGCCCTTGCTGACAGAGAAACTTGCCTAAACACTCTCATCATCATGATGGAAAATCTCTCGAGTAATCACTGACTTACTAGAGACAACGAATTGCTCATGATGAGTTGGTTCAATCGAGTTGAATACGACTACAGAGACTTTGAGAGTTTGCGGAATCTTCATCATCATGACAGAAAATCTTTGGAGTACAAATCACCGACTGACTAAAGAAAGTGGATTGCTCATGAGTTGGTTCAACCGAGTTAAATACTACTAAAGAGACTTGGAGAGTATGTGGAATCTTATATAGAGATTTGTTTGAATGATGGTATTAGTGATATTGTATTTACAAAGTGAAGGATTTCTGAATAAATGTATTTGTTGAATAAATGTATTACGTCTCTTGCCTTATAAATTGAAGTTCATTGTTGAATCTTCTATATATATGATCCAAGACCGAATTAAACTATGAATTATACTCTCTCCTTCCCTTATTTAGAGTCCAGTATTCCATTATGGGCTGTCCCTTAATAAGTGTCCATTTTGTAAAGTTAGTGGGTAAAAATTGGTGTATTGTCTATTTTGTCCCTAAAATTAGATTCCATGTTGAAAAGTTAGTAAATAAAAATGTAATGATGATAGGTAAGTGGGGAAAGTGGAGGAAAAAGTTGATGTGAAAGGTATAATGATGATGTCTTTTTAATAAGTTGGAGTTACGAAGTAAGACACTTAAAAAGGGACGGAGGGAGTAGTGCATAAGCCAAGAAATCGGACTTAGTGTCTAAATCGCTCATCTCTTGGCTCCTAATTGTTTGGGTTCATAAAAATAGGTAGCCTACTCTCTGTTTCGATCTGGATCGTTCTGAACATGTAACACAGGTTATATGACATGCTATAGATATTCACAAGACGATTTAAGCTACGCATAGTTGTAGGTTATTTTTACTGCTAAACGAAAATGTAACAAGCGCTCAATAAGCTCCTTTTCTCGAATTTCACAATCTATGATGTACACGACACACATACTTATATAGTAAAGCGATGCAGACCTATTTGCCACACAATGTGTGAAGTAATCTTGACCGATTCGTAGTAGAACTGTAATTTCAATGACTTCCTAGTTTTCAACACTGTTGGATAATGGATTCAAAAGGCTAAAATTCGTTCTCAAACAGACCAATGAAGAAGGTTATAAGCTGTTGTGTCGTGATCTAATGTCTTGCTGCCATAATTCTTGCAATCTCTGGGGGGCCAGCATATATAGGACGAGAGGGGTCATGTGCCCCTCTTAGCTAGTTGGTTTTCAACTACAACAGTAGTTCACTTCCTTTCATGACATTTTATCCTCTGTGCCATTTTCTCTTTACGTACATTCTACTACGTACACATTTGTTTTTGCTTCTTTTTCAATTCATTTTTTTTTGTCCAAGTCTCAAAATAGCTCGACAAAGAGACAAAATCTGCCTCATATATTTCAATTTAGAGCAATGAAAGAGTTTACTTTATCCTCTTATACTTTTATAAATTACACAGACCACCCATTTGTTAAGAAAACATGGACTATCGCACCTTTTAAAGAAAACTATATCAAGCATCCACATCTTATGGTATATTATTTTTATTTTATGGTAAAAAGATGCCCCCTTTGTATAGAATTCTTGCCTCCGCCACTGCTTGCAATTTATGATCAGTTTTGAAATTTCGACACTTCGACTAGGTTCAAATGAATGTGTTTTTTTATTAAAATCTTAAAGGCATGTTCGTCAATTCCGCCCCATTAGTAGAGAATTTGCTCCCCGAGGCAGCAAGATATACAGCCTTCCATAACATAGAAACATGAACTATAGTTCTATCATACAACAAACGTCTCCTACAGATTCAGTTAAAATATAATTTTCTAGAAAATCAACCTCATATATGTGTTTCTGTGAAACTACAATATCGTAAGTAAATATGTGAGATAGAAATACTATTGGGAATTCCAATTCCCTTGCCAATGAGCTCAACTTGACTAGTTGGACACAACAAAGTGTAAGGCATCTTAACTAGCGCAAACCTATTCCTCAATTTCCCATCACTGTTCATCTCAAC
Source organism: Rhododendron mucronatum var. ripense (assembly GCA_019656295.1). Taxonomy (NCBI): domain Eukaryota; kingdom Viridiplantae; phylum Streptophyta; class Magnoliopsida; order Ericales; family Ericaceae; genus Rhododendron; species Rhododendron mucronatum. The sequence goes on along the minus strand of BPLT01000022.1, from coordinate 1,299,272 downwards.
AATCTCGTCCTTAATATTGGTCTCCTAGTTTATATTCAATAATGGTATCCTTAGGTAAATCTCTATAGCTAGATTTCAAATATATAGATTTTATAAAAATAGATAGACACAAAACAATAAAAGTTATAAACATTGCAATATTATAAGCTTTAAAATAAGAAGGAGAGAGAGAGAGAGAGAGAGAGAGAGAGAGAGAGAGAGAGAGAGAGAGAGAGAGAGAGAGATGTGAAGGCATTATAAATGCGCACATGGTAGTGAGAGAAGGAGAGACGCGCTTGAGAGTTGAGACTTATTTGGAGGATGATCTAGTAAGGCATGGAGAAATAGGACCGGCCCGTAATTATGCCTAAAAAGATATGGAACACAACCGCACCATTCAAAGACTTCACACAGAAAAATACTATTCATGTTAAAAGGTAGTTTTGATCGGAGATAAATGAAAAAATGAACTACTCATACTTTGTTAGACGATAAATATGATTTTAAACTTAACCTGATCTTCAATATAACACTTAATTTGTTTTTACATGTTTTAGTGTCCCATAATATTTTTTTAACCAAAATTATTTTTAAATTTATGAAATGAACAATTAAGATCAATAGTTTTAGACCTGATGTGATCTATTACATCGAGTTTGAAAGGGTCTCCAAACAAAGATAGTGTTTAGAGGTGATTGATATGCTTCCCTATTTTTTCTAGTATTGAGAGAAACCAATTCTTGGAGGAAAAATTCTTTCCCATAGAATAGGGCCTAAATTGACATGTCACCCTGGCATAATAACGGTATCGCCTCTGAACAGAGATATGTAGGAGCCAAGGAGAAATTTGAACCAATGGTTTCCGAGACAAACGGCTCAAATTGCGCACTGCACTACTTGATACCCTATCAAATAAACTTAAATATCGGGGTTCTTTCTCTCTCTCTCTCTCTCTCATCCTTAATTCATTCACAACTATAAATAGTACTTATTCTCATGTTACAAAACCATAAATCAACTCCCATGACCTAAATATCATCTCTCCTCCTCCTTTTATTATGAATCTACAATGATCCTCAATCTATCCCCTCTTTTGTTTCAAATCGTCTATCTTCTCTTTGATTTCAACCTTTTTGCAAGAGACATGGCTAAAATTGACATGTCTAAATTAATTAAAACATTGACACAGAATTCGTGAACCCTAAATGTCTTAACCAATTATTGAGGTCTAAAATTATACATCTTGTCCTTTCCATTACGTATTTAGCAATTCATTCTTTTGGTTGACATGAAGTTCAAGGAGAAAATGAAGTTTGAATGTTGCTGCACCGCTTGTGAGTATTGTGTGTGGGCAGCACTCTTGCTAATAAATGCTGCCGGGTATGGTTTTAACATAGGAAAGGCCAGCTGTGAGATTGCTCGGGCAACAGGAGAAGTAGGAGGAGCGGCGACAGAGATCATATTCCTACTTGCAATGTATGCTTTGATCTTCTATACCACGCCAAAGTGATTTTAGCCATTTCTCTTCCAAAAAGGTTGAAATCAAAGAGGGGAAAGAGGAATTGTTTAGTCATAAGGAAATTGTGAGATTTTTCTAACAACTCTAGTACAAGGAAGCAGTGCAACCTTCGGACAGTACAAATCCGACTATGCTTCCTCAATACAAGGAGGCCCTGGCTGACCTAGAAACTTGCCTCAAAACTCTGATCATAATGATGGAAAATCTTTGGAGTAATCACCAACTCACTAGAGAAAATGAATTACTCATGAGTTGGTTCAGTCAAGTTGAATACGACTAGAGAGATGTTGAGAGTTTGTGGAATCATCATCATCATGATAAAAAATCTTTGGAGTCCAAATCATCGATTGACTAAAGAAAACGGATTGCTCATGAGTTGATTCAACCGAGTTGAATACTACTAAAGAGACTTTGAGAGTTTGCAGAATCTTATATAGAGATTTTTGTTTTTTGCTAAGCAATATAGAGATTTGTTTGAATGATGGTATTTAAAAAATGAACGATTTCTCAATAAATGTACTTGTCGAAATAAATGTATTACGTCTCTTGCCTTAAAACTTGAAGTTTACTGTTGAATCTTCTATACGATCTAGGACCGAATTGAACTTTGAATTTCAGTATATAAGCCAAGAAATCCGACAGAGTGTCCAAATCTCTCTCTCTTGGCACGTAATTGTTTAGATTGATAAAGATAGGTAGCCGACTCTCTGTTTCTGGATCTTTTACGAACAAATAAGACTGGTTAACATGCTATAGATATTCACAAGATGATTTAAGCTATGCATAGTTGTAGCTTTATTTAATTTGGTGCTAAATGTAAATGTAATTGGTGCGATTATTTTGCCCACGAAGAGACAAAGACACAGTGATTGAGAGAGAGAACGACGGGGTGAGATACTGAGAGGGACAGAAAAAATACCTGGACTGATCGTAGCGACGGCCGCCGGTTTGTGGTCGGGGTCACCGTCGGTGCTGATGGAAATCTTCAGCGGGAGCGTGGCTGCGGGAGTGGAGATTGAGAGGCAGAGTAAAAGTGGAGACCGGAGAGAGGCAGCGTGAAAAGAGTAAAGGTAGGGCGGGGTTTTGGTGACAAGCTTGTAAAAAGGGAAAAATTCAAAATACCTCCCAACCTATACACCCAAATTCAATTAGACTTTCAACCTTTTAAAAACTTCAATTTTACTCCCAACGTTATATTCCGTTAATCAAAATGCCCATTTCCGTCCAAATTACTAACGGATTCCGTTAAAGGCTCCGTTAAATAGTATTCTGATCGAATTTCGATGATCCGAGCCGCTCAATGTGTTTAAAATGTGATTTTATGGGTACTTTCAAGAAATCAACAAAAAAAATGACCGGAAAGGGCTTCATCTGAATAGTTTTTTATTGAACTATTCAATAAAAAACTGTTTAGATGAAGCCCTTCCCGGTCATTTTTTTTGTTGATTTCTTGAAGGTACCTTTAAAATCACGTTTTAAACATATTGAGCGGCTCGGATCATCAAAATTCTATTGGAATCCGTTAGTAATTTGGACGGAAGGGGACATTTTGATTAACGGAATATAACGTTGGGAGTAAAATTGAAGTTTTTAAAAGGTTGGGAGTCTAATTGAATTTCGGTGTATAGGTTGGGGGGTATTTTGAATTTTTCCCAAAAAATTATTTTACTTTAGCGCGCCTAAATGAGTTGGAGCCCAGGAGGGCGAAAATTCAGGTCTTTTGGTGACAACTTTGTACTTGTCACTGAAAACAAATTTCAGTGACAAATATTTTGTCACAAAATCTCTTCATTATTTACCCAAGTCATCCAAAGATTTTCGGTGACAAGCAATAAAATTGTTTGTCGCCGTTGAGTATATTCCGTGTCAACTCCAATTTTTTGTCACCAAAGGGTGTCACGGATGGTGTTTTTTGTTGTAGTGAGATCTCCCAATCACTTCGCGCGAACTGGAGCTTGATATCTCAAGCATTGCGAGCTGGTTTTGCTCGTTAATGGATCAATTTCTCGTGTCCTTTGGCTTCAATCGTGCACACCAAGTTTGTTCCTCTCTCTGAGTGTATATGTTGATCTAAGCCCTAGCTTGTGCACGTTTGGGTCTGGGACTAATTTTTATCACGAGTATATGATGTAGCCAAACACATTGTAGCACCTCACGGAATACGTGTTCCGTCTTGAGCACTAATCTGATTTTAGGAATGCCGAATATGATAATTTTGAGTACTAATTTTGCTTTTGCAGTTGCTGGTGTTGAAATCGGGTAGTTACTGGTACTGGGTAAGGGCTGCATGTGTTGTTGATTCCATAGTTTTTGTTTGTTCAAATGTTTGCATTTAATTTCTAGGGATTTTTTGGGTGTTTATGGTGCAAAGGGTTTCCAGCCATGGCTCATTATGGACTTTGTCCAATTAAGTAGCTCCTCCCAAATTGGTATCCACCCCCTCAAAAATCAGCTCGTTTCTTGCTTTTCCAAACAGATCATGTGAGAAAAAAAAAATACAAGGTGATTGTAGCAAGCATATATAGCATAGCATACCACATCAGCTTAATGTAGAATGTATTAGCCTACTCGTTAGTTGGTTGAATGACTAGGATGGAATGAAATTGAAGTTCAATTTGGACTGGTTTTGTGGGTGGGTGTCTTGACACCTTTCTCCCTACAGTTATTAAGGTAAAAGGCATATAAGGCATAGAACATTGAATTAGTCATGTTTCAAATTAAAAAAGAGTATAGCTAGCCAATGTTTCATTACTCTATCATGAACATTGACTTGTTCAACCTTTCAAGTTATTTGTAGGTCATAAAAAATGGATAAGAGTAGGATGACGATAAAACATAGGTGGTCAAGTGATCATATGATTAAAAGCTCAAAGCTTGTTTTGGATTTCACTTAACTATGAATCAAGTATTATTAGAGATTAAACGTGGAAAGGGAAGGGAAGGAAAAGTTTCCCTATTGTGTTTTCTATCATCTTTGTTAAACTGAAACATAATGCAGAATTGGACAATATAAATTGTTTAAGTTTTCTCTGATTCTCTATGGCTTACATGTCAATTCACGTTCATCTACGTGCCCATGCTTCTTGATCGAGTCAAAGTTGTTATGTGATCCATTAGAGATTTTGTCCGGTTCTTCATATGGCTTTTAACTTCTTAAGTGTTAACAACAATGAATGCAACTCTTTGTTGTACCATATATCGTTCTGTTTCTCTAAATTTTGTGTTTAAAGAAGTAGTTGGTCATGTTCTATTTTGGCCAAGTTTGTGTTTCACAAAGAAGTTGGTTATGTTGGTCTCCCGCTTGGTTGATTGCAAAGACCATTGTACCTTGGCTCAAGCATCATTTTTTGGTAATTGCCTCATCATTTATTTGGTGATCGTATTAGGTTTTGCTCATAAGTTTCATCTTTAATTGGCTTTAGGCTCAAGTAATTATATGTACAGTAGTTGACATCTAAACATAGTAATGATTTTCTTTTATTTCACGTTTGCAGATTGGATATGCGGAAGGTTGGTGATATATATGAGAAGGCCAAGATCTTTTTGTGTTGATACTTCTTTTTGTTGGTGGTATATATGAGAAGGCCAAAATCTTTTTGTGTTGATACTTCTTTTTGTAATGATGGGCCGTCCAACAACATTTCCTTTTTGTTTCGTGTCTTCGACCACTACTCACTAAGTGCATCACTTATGTTATTATCTATGTTCAGTTAACTTGGTTCATTTTGGACGGTGAATGGATACCTTGAAACCTTTATTACTTTGTTAGCTGTTTATGGTAATATGAAGGTTATTAGTGACTTCTGTAAGATGCATTCTTATGTTCAGCCATTTTTTTCCCTTTGTGTAAAATTTTGTTGATTGGATTTGGGAGTGATTTAAAATGGACTGGGTGAACGAAAAAACACCAATTGTAAATTAGCGACGAAATAAATTCTCTCCAATTACAAGATAATTATTTTAAAAAAATCTTTTGGACGAGGAATACTTTTCTCGCTGTTGTTTTTTTCGGAAAAAAGCATTAAATTACTTCGCGACGAAAAGAGAAGCGATGGCAAGGAAATAATTCGTCGGCCATGGGAATAAATTAACGAGGAAATAATTCGTCGGCCATGGGAAACATTAGCGAGGAATTAATTTGTCGGCCATGGAGAGTCATTGACGAGGAAAATGCATTTTTTGTTGTGAGGGGTCTTCTGCGTGAAACAAAGATCGACGAATGGGACGATTTTTTTTTTTCTTTCGTCGGAAACAACTTTGGCGACGAAAAGCATGCAATTGGCGAAGAATTTGTTTCATCGTCTTAAACCTTGTTTGTTGTAGTGTCATCGTCTCGCCGGAGGGCCTTGCCGGGCAACGCCGGCCAAGTCTTAGTAATACGTTCACTGTGCAGGTTGGAGCAAGAAGGCTAGGAAAACCACAAGCCAACGGAGGAGGAATTCGGATCAAGGATCATGGGCCACACAGTTAATTTTGAATTTACAGTGGCAATCGAGAATTTAAACTATTAATTGTTCAATGAACACTGTTATTGGGGGAGGATCCTCTCAGCCATAAACTTAAAATATACGACCGGCCCAGAAGTTTCCCTAAAAAATATTGATCACAACTTCAATGTTGATAGGCTTCGCACAGAAAAACAGTATTCTTGAAAAAAGTTGTTTTGATTGGAGATAAATGGAAAAAAGAACTATTCATTCTTTTTTAGACGGTAAATATGCTTCAAACTCCAATTAAAAAAAAATCCGATGAAAAAATATGATTTAAACTACATATTCGTCAATATAACACTTAATTTGTTTTTACATGGATCAATGTCCCATAATAGCGGATCAAAAAAAAAAAAAAAGTCCCATAATATTTTTTCCACCATAATAATTTTTAAAGTTACAAAATGAACAATTAAGATCAATATGTTTAGACCCAAATGTGATCTACGAAATATAGTTTGAAAGGGTCTCCAAACGAAGATAGTGTTCAGAGGTGATTTGCTCCTTATTTTTCGGGTATTGAGGGAAATCAATTCTCGCAAGAAAAATTCTTTTCCATGGAATAAGGCCTAAATTGACAAAGTCACCCTGGTACGATAACGGTATCACCCTGGAATAGGGACTTATAGAAGCCAACGAAAAATTTGAACCAGTGGTTTCCGAGATGGATGGCTCGAATTCACAGTACACTACATGGTATCCTATCAAACAAACTGAAAAAATGGTTCTCTCTCTCTCTCTCTCTCTCTCTCTCTCATACTTGATTCATTCACAACTATAAATAGTACTTATTCTTGTGTTACAAATCTGTAAATCAAACTCCAATGAACTGATCATCTCTCCTTCTTTTATCGCGAATCTACAATGATCAATCTGATGATCAATCTCATCTCTCCTCCATTTTATGGAACCTACAACGATTGATTACATGAATCTCGACTCTCCTCCTCTGTACATTGTGCTTGAAATTAGAATAAATTGTTGTCGTTGGAGCTAGATCATGATGTATTTGATCAATAATCAACACGCTTGCTTCCCGGAGAACCAAAAATACGACGAATTCGAGTAAACCTTTTTTGCTCTCTGTTTTGTAGGCAAAACTAGTCTCTCTCTTCTCTTCTATTGCCAATCTAGTATTTGGTACGTACTGGTGTTTAAGGATTTTGTGCTTCTAGCATCAAAGCGGAGTTGGCTAACAAAGACGGAAGTAATTGCATGCTAATCTCGAAGCTTAACAAACATCCCCAGAGAAGAAAAGAGCTGCACGCACTCCAGATGCAAGTGGTGTTAAATGGCAGTTGCGAAGAAGATCGATATAAAAAGACGTAACAAGCACCTGGTTAAGGAAGTCAATGTACTGTTATCATCATGATTCTGTTGACAATAGCATCGGTAGCCAATACTCTCAACGAAATAAAGGAAAAAGTGAAATCACGGAATTGGTTCAAAGTCTTTATCTTGACAGCTTTGCTGGTTGTTAGTAATTACTACATCATCGGGAACACGTACGACAAGAAGAATGAAGATATCTTGGATGACCAAAAAGAATCTTCAGGAAATTGGCAAGTCACCCTCTACGTCGAGTTTCATGCATGTTAACCGGCATTACCTCCTTCATTAAATTGGTGCCAAAAGAAAGTGAATCAGCGCTTGATGACCCTGAGTTGGAGTTGGGAATACAAGATGTGACCACCATATATGTATACAATTGGATACTGAATTTGATACCACATGGTATTATGATACTTTACTTCTCTTACATTCTGTCTTGGAGGGTTTATGAATGTGTAAGACTTCGAAAACTCTGAGTATTATAAATGGCAATTATAGAATTAATGTATTGTACAATTCTGTTCTTTGTTATTTTTTTCCATTCCATTTAACCATAGTCACTCTTAAATTAGGCTTTTTTGGTCAACATGGTAGGGAAATTTCATTGCAAAAAATGCATAGCAGTACATTAATGAGGGTGATTAATATCGTCCCGACGCCTTGCATCTTTAAGTACAAGGGTACCATAATCATTTAGCATTTTCTGTTAATGGAGTTGGAGTTGTACTTTACTCCAAATTCATAAGGAGGTGAATTCGTCAAGAGTAAAACACAAGGGGTCATCTGTGATAAGTATATCTCTCTCTCTCTCTCCTGCCAGGGGAGATACCACGCAGGTTGGCCACTGATTGCGCTCTTAGCACTTGTCGGTCGACGTTTGCGTTCTTAGAGAGAGAGAGAGAGAGAGAGAGAGAGAGAGAGAGAGAGAGAGAGAGAGAGACGCGCCAGGTTTGTATTTAGTGATTGATATTTAACGAACAATAGATTTCAATAGCATTACGTACTCAAATATCACCAATCCAACAAATTAATAACCAAGCATTAAAAGATTTAAAGATCGAGGATCACTTAAATATCACATCTCCTCCTCCTTTTATTATGAATCTACAATAACCCATCTCATGAATATCATATCTCCTTAATTCATTTTATGGAAGATTATACTCTCATCCTTTCCAATTTCCCAATTTCCTTATGCTTCTTGCCGTCTTCATATGTCCTATACTTGCATTCGTTACACTAGCTGAAAAGGGTTACGCATCTACATGCCATGCAAATTATAGCAATGAAAAAAATGGGACTCTTCCCTCAATCTATGCAGATTATGGGATGCGTGAGGGTGTGACCATGTAAAAAACTTGAAAGTAGAATGCAAGTCAAATGTCAATAATGCTCTAGCTCATAAATATTCACCTCTAAAAAGGCCTTGTAGGTAAGGTCCTTTTTATTTGGGTATTCAAATTCAATTTCCTAATAGACTAAGATATCATTGGCTTCTACCCCATGAGGGCGGAGACCAGTGAAGAAGGATAGATCTTGACGGGTAAGAGAAAGCATACTGTAGGAAAAATGGAAAGAGTTTGTGGATGCAGGCCGAAACTGGGCAATGGAGTAGATCAAGGGTGCATGTTTCTCGATTTTCCTAGAGGTCAGCATAATGGCTTCTTAGATCCCAGCTTTTTCCAAGTTTCAGCTTTGCTTCTCCCAACTCTGATCAATCATGCGTCATAGTCTGAAGTTGTTAGGATTTTCCACAGCCGCTTTGCAGCATCATTTGGGATCTTAACGAAAGTGTTTATGACATTCACAACAACTACCATTCCAGCACAAATGCCTTTTTATGATAATCCATTTGTCTTGTCCTTCATCACTGGGTTCATTTCCTTCTTTCATGCATGGTGTCAGCAAAACAATATCCACCTTGACATACAAGTTGTGCGAAAAGCCTCTAAAATATACACTGTAAAACACATTGCAGCCTCTTTTTCCAAGTCAAAAAACGCTGCCTCAATTCTAGGCATAGTAAAAGTGTTAAGTTCAAAATTGAATTTAAAAGGCTCTTCTTTTGATCGGAGACTTTACAGTGTACACTTCAGAGGCTTTTCACACAACTTGTGTTTCAAGGTGGATATTGTTTTGCTAACACCATCAAAGAAGGAAATGAACCTAGTGTGGAAGGACAGGACAAATGGATTATCATAAAAGGCATTTGTGCTGGAATGGTGGTTGTCGTGAATGTCATAAACTCTTTCGTTAAGATCCCAAATGATGCTATGAAGAGGCTGCAGAAGGTCCTAGCCACTTTAGACTATGATGCCTGGTTGACCAAAGTTGGGAGAAGCAAAGTTGAAGCTTGAAAAAAAAGCTAGGATCTATGAAGCCATTTTGCTGAGCTCAACAAACTCTTTCCATTTCTATTTCGCTATGCTTTCTTCTATACGTCAAGATCTATCCTTCTTCACTGGTCTCCGCCCTCATGGGGTAGAGGCCAATGATCTCTTAGTCTCTCCGGAAATTGAATTCGAATACCCTAATAAAAAGGACCTTACCAACAAGGTCTTTTTAGAGGTGAATATTTATGAGAGGATTATTTACGTTTGATTTGCATTCTACTTTCAAGTTTTTTTCATGGTCATGCCCTCACGCATCACATAATCTGCATGGGTTGAGGGAAGAGTCCCATCTTTGTCATTGCAATAATTTGCATTGCCTGCAGATGCTTAGTCCTTTTCAACCAATGCAGTGAATGCAAATATAGGACATATGAAGACAGCAAGAAGCCATAAGGAAATTGGGAATTGTGAAGGAGGAGAGTGTAATATTAAATCGTTGGAGGTTCCAAAAGAGGGAGGAGAGATGAGATTCGTGAGATGGATCATTGTAGATTAATAATAATAGGATCAAGAGAGATGATATCCAGGTTATGGGAGTTTAATTTATGGTTTTGTAACACTAGAATAGGTACAATTTATAGTTGTGAATGAATCAAGGATGAGAGAGAGAGAACCATTTTTTCAGTTTGTTTGAATGGGTCCCATGTAGTGTTGTGCGTTATTCGAGCCGTCCGTCTTGGAAACCATTGGTTCAAATTTCTTCTTGGCTCTTACATGTCCCTGTTCCGGAGCAATACCATTATCAGACCAAGGTGGCCTGTCAATTTAGATCCTATTGCATGGGAAAGAATTTTTCCTGTGGAAATTGGTTTCCCTCAGTACCTAAAAAAATAGGGAACAGACCACCTCTAAACAATATCTTCGTTTGCAGACCCTTTAAGACTCAATTTTGTGGGTTTGGATCCCATCCAGTTTTCTTCTGTCCATTATGGTCCATTTGAAGGCTGAGATTTACTCTCAGAAATCCAAGGTTCCCATCATGCCACGTGCAGTCTTATTTTTTTCTCAAACGGCGCTAGCAACTTGCAAACGGAAAAGCCCCATTCAACGTGGAAAAAAAAAAAAAACATAAATGGGCATGATTTTGTAGGGCCCCATTTCGGGTCTCACAAAGATGTTCAAACCACAAGTTATTTTTAAAATATTTTTTTATAAGATCTTGTAAAAGATTAGCTCAATCCAATATTTGTAAGGGCTTTTTCAGTATTCGTAGAGTCCGTACGAATTCTGAAAGAGCCTTTATCAATATCGAACTGAGCTAATTTTTTTCAAAAATTCATGAAAAATATTTTAAGAATGACTTTTGTTTTGAAACATCTTTGTAGGACCAAGGGCGGGTCTCGCAAAAATTAAAAAAAATCAAAAGTCAAGATTTTTTATTTTTGAGCAATGATTTTTTTTATATTTTTGGGGGACCCGTTCCTGGTCCTACAAAGATGTTTCAAAACAAAAGTCATTCGTAAAATATTTTTTATGAATTTTTGAAAAAAACTAGCTCAGTTCGATATTGATAAAGGCTCTTTCAGAATTCGTACGACCTCTACGAATGCTGAAAAAGCCCATACAAGTATCGGATTGAGCTAATCTTTTACAAGAACTTATAAAAAAATATTTTAAGAATAACTTGTGATTTGAACATCTTTGTAAGACCCGAAATGGGACCCTACAAAATCATGCCCATTTTGAGAAAAAAAAATTTCACGTTGAATGGGGATTTTCCGTTTGCAAGTGCCGTTTGAGAGAAAAATAGGACTGCACGTGGCATGATGGGAACCTTGGATTTCTGAGAGTAAATCTCAGCCTTCAAATGGACCATAATGGACAGAAGAAAACTGGATGGGATCCAAACCCCAATTTTGTAGATCACATCAGGGCCTATAAATATTGATCTTAATTGTTCATTTTGTAAATTTAAAAATTATTTTGGTAAAAAGAAATAGCGAGGGACATTGATACATGTAAAAACAAACTAGTTAAGTGTTATATTAATTGAAGAATAGGTAGTTTAAGTTTAAACCATATTTACCGTCTAACAAAGTATGAGTACATTTTTTCATTTATCTCCAATCAAATCTACTTTTTTTCAAGAATATTGTTTTCGTGTGCGAAGCCTATGAGCGGCAGTGTTGTGAACAATGTTTTTTTGGAATAATTTCGAGCCGGTCCTATTTTTTGAGTTCATGGCTATGAGGATCCTCCCCCCAATCATTCCATACCTCTCTAGATCCTTCTCTAAATACATCCCATGCAAGTATATGGTAGGATCCTCCTCTAATCATTCCATACCTCTCTAGATCCTTCTCTAAATACACTAACTTTTACATATATGTGGGGTCCACACATTCTTGCTAGTACATATGGACCCCACATGTATGTGAGAGGTAGTGTACCTAGATTTTCTGGCATTTAGTGCCTCACACTAGTCTCTCTCTCTCAAAACAGATATGAAAAAATAAAAGTTATGAACATTATAACATTTTAAGCTTTAAAATAAAAAGAAGAGAGAGAATAGTGTGTGAATGCATTAAACGCGCGCATGGTAGTGACAGAGAGGGAGAGGGAGTGACGCGCGTGGGGTTTATTTGAAAGAGGATCTAGTGAGGCATGGAATTATTGGAGGAGGATCCTACCAGTCATAAACTTAAAAAATAGGTGGCCAAAAAAAAAAAACTTAAAAAGTCGTAGGACCAGCCCGGAATTATGCCCAAATTTTTTTAATCTCAACCGCACCGTACATAGGCTTTGCACAACAAAAGCAAGTATTCTTCACAAAAAGTAGTTCCGATCGGAGATAAATGGAAAAACGAAATACTCATACTTTAGACGGTAAATATGATGTTAAATTTAAACTACCTATTTTTCACTATAACATTTAATATGTTTTTACAAGTATCAATGTCCCATAAATTTTTTTTAACCAAAATAATTTTAAAATTTACAAAATTAACAATTAAAATCAATATTTTGAGACCCCAATGTGATCTACGAAATCGAGTTTGAGAGGGTCTCCAAACGAAGATAGTGCTTAAAGGTGATTTCTCCCTATTTTTTTGGAAACGGAGAGAAATCAATTCCCGCAAGAAAAATTCTTTCCCATGGAATAGGGCCTAAAATTGACACCTCACCCTAGTGTGATAACGGTATCACCCAAGAGCAGGGACATCTAGTGCACCATTCAAATTTGTACGTACAAGTTGAGGAGAAATTTGAACCAACGGTTTCCGCGACAGACTCCTCGGATTGCACACTACACTACATGGTACCCTATCAAACAAACTGAACTAAAAAAATGGTTCTCTCTCTCTCTCTCTCTCTCTCTCTCTCTCACACACACACACACACATATTTGATTCATTTACAACTATAAATCTTACCTATTCTCGTGTTACAAAACCATAAATCAAACTCCCATGACTTGAATATCATCTCTCCTCCTCCTTTTGTTAGGATCGTATCTACAATGAATCATCTCACGAATCTCGTATCTCCTCCATTTTATGGAACCTACGACGATTGATTACATGAATATCGACTCTCCTCCTCCGTCCATTGTGTTTTTCTTTATATTCTTCAGAAAGCCATTCTCTATAGTTCGAGTCAAGGTTAATGATTGGGAGTTTCTCTACTTCAGAAAAATTTGTGCCCAAGAGGGCAATCGGAACTCGTTTGGCATCTTGATGTTGGTAGCGGGTTTTAGAGAGGATGGTAAAATCGTATACATCATCTTCATGAAGGAGGGGGGAAATGTTCCAACAATGGAGAAAGAAGCATCCGGCGACGAAATGATCGACCATATGGTTTTTTCTTCACGTTATGTTTTACATACCACAACCTCTAGCATCGCACCAAAAAATGAAGCAAGGCAAGATTAACTGACGGCTCATATTAAGACGCCAAACCAATTTATGTTGTTCTCTAGCACCATAACTTTCCTCTCGACAAAGCAGAGGAATCTCCAAATAAGCACCAACAGTGTCTGGATCTTGCACGAAACAAACTTGAGCAAGATTTTAATCAACCACCGCATCCAGCCGAGCACAGACATTTTTGCTGTGCAGAAAAAAAAAATAGAAATGTGTCAATGAATGAGAATTGAGAGGATGTGTGGACATCGGGAATAAGATAATATATATTGCCGGGGGAATAACCAGGATCTATTTACTGTGGGATCAAGCATCTGTAACACATATAATTTGTATTTCATAGTTTGTAATTGTATATTATAGTTCCTACACTAAAATAATAAATGGAAAGTGGTTATTTAGTCATATTTTATTTGTATGTAACTTCAATTAGAATTGACCCCAACAAAGGACATTGTTTCACGTAGAAGTTGATGATTCTAATGACACTTTTCTTTTTAAAATGTCTCCCCCTAACTATAGAAAAAATAAAATAACAAAACAAGAAAATCAAAAAAAATCCTCACAATCCGTTCAGTTGTTGAGAATGTTGTATGAGAAATTGGTTCCCAAGAAAAGTGAAGTGGGGTGAAGTAAAGAAAAACGAAATATATTTTTCTGTGTGATTTTTTTTTTTTTTTGCTCGGCAAAACGAAGATTTTATTAATTCGAAAGGGGTACATCGAGAGGAAAACTCGCTAAGCACAAACGCTTACGAGCGGAAGAGAGTAAAGAACCCAAAACAAGATACGAGAGCTGATGATCGTCCAAAAAAAGGTTGGACTGCACCAATCCTCAGACACAATCATTACACTTTAACCTTCCTCACGCCATCAAGATATCCCTTTAAAGTCTGTGTGTGATTTTGTTGACAATAAATCTTGCAGGAAAACAAGAATTCCTCCCTTTTGGCAAGATCTATTTTGCAGAAAAGGTTTTCCCGATGGAAAAGTTGAAGTTGTGAGTCCATTTTTCCGTCCTTTCTTATTTTTTCCGTCATTTCCCATCTTTTCCGTGCAGCTGAACGGGGCCCAAGTGTGAGAGAAGAATTACATTGAAGCAATAGATTCCGACCTTGATAGGAAACTAAACCAAGAATATTAATCTTCCAACTTAAAACCATAAAACTATTAAATTGGTCTCCTTTTACACTGTTTTCCCTACTCTCCCTTCCCCTTCATATATCTGAATTTTCTAATATCAAACGTCCAATTTCATTCTGACAGTTTCAGCTTTCAATTTCATTCAAATTCACAGTGACAAAAATAAAAAACAAAGACAAATTGAACCAATCAAATGAAAAACTTGATGAAAGCAAGCACACTGGAAGACATGAAGGCTACAAATCAACATGTTAGATTTTTTTTTGGAGGTTTTCAACTTAGAATTAATTGGCAATAAGTGGAGTAACCTGCAAATTTGCTTCATAGTCTCTGATATAATAAAATAACACACCAAGCGTAGGTTTTAATACGTCGAGATAAGGATAATAATCCCGGGTATCGTACCCAAGGGAATATTTGTTACGGCTTGGATGTATTTATCGATGTAAGCAAGGTTTTCGGCTACGATATCTTTACTTGGTGGAATTTTTCTTGGATTTGTCCTTCATCTATCACTAGTCTGATCGATTTTTGGTTCTCCAATTCTTTTCATAACTTGGAGGAAATTTGTTGGAACACCACACTTTATGCTGGTCTTTGGTCTATTTTGAAAGCAAGAAATAACCTTGTCTTCAACAATTCAATTCCTACTATTGAGGAAGTAGTTGACCTTATCAAATAAAGAGTGGATTTTTGGGTTAAAGGGAGATGCAATCTTTCAGTCTATTTTGTTGAAGACTTCAGAAGCCATTTGGATGGCATAAGAAAGCATAAAATCTGAGTCATTTTGTAATTCTCTCTTTTTTTTCCAACTCTTGGTTGGTATTTTCTTCTACTTTTTTTGGATTGTTGGCTAGCATATGATTGGATTGGTTTTTTTTTCTTTCAATGATGCTTGCCCTATCCTTTTCGATGTACCCATTATCGAGTTTCTAATACAATTTCTTTGCATATCAAAAAAAGAAAAGGTTTTCGGCCTTTAAAAATCCAACTTTGTTTTACTTTAAGCGATGGAAAATAAACGGCTAAATTAAACGAAGGTGACAGGTCCCTATTCCAGAGAGATACCATTATCACGCCAAGGTGATATGTCAATTTAGGCCCTATTCTATGGGAAAGAATTTTTCCTACGGGAATTGGTTTCCCTTAGTACCCAAAAAAATAGGGAGCAGATCACCTTTGAACAATATCTTCGTTCAAAGACTCTTTCAAACTAGATTTTGGTGTTCATTTCGTAAATTTAAAACTTATTATGGTAAAAGAAATATTACGGGACATTGATACATGTAAAAACAAATTAAGTGTTGTATTGAAGAATAGTTAGTTTAAGTTTAAAATCATATTTGCACAACAAAAGCAAGTATTCTTCACAAAAATTTTGGTCGGAGATAAATGGAAAAACGAAATATTCATACTTTGTTAGACGGTAAATATGATTTTAAATTTACACTGCCTACTTTTCACTATAACATTTAATATGTTTTTAGAAGTATCAATGTCCCAGAAATTTTTTTTTAACCAATATAATGTAAAAATTTACAAAATGAACAATTGAAATCAATATTTTGAGACCCCGATGTGATCTACAAAATCGAGTTTGAAAGGGTCCCCAAACGAAGATAGTGCTTAAAGGTAATTTCTCCCTATTTTGTCGGGAACGTAGAGAAACCAATTCCCGCAGGAAAAATTCTTTCCCATGGAATAGGGCTTAAAATTGACATTTCACCCTAGTGTGATAACGGTATCGCCTAGGAATAGGGATATCTAGTGCACCGTTCAGATCTGTAGGTACGAGCCGAGGAGAACTAAGAACCAATGGTTTCCGAGACAAACTCCTCGAATTGCGCACTACATTGCATGGTACCCTATCAAACAAATTGAAAAAACAATTCTCTCTCTCTCTCTCTCTCTCTCTCTCACACACACACACATCCTTGATTCATTTACAACTATAAATCTTACCTATTCTCGTGTTACAAATCATAAATCGAACTCCTATGACCTGAAGATCATCTCTCCTCCTCCTTTTATTACAAACGAATCTACAATGATCTATCTAACGAATCTCGATCATATCTGAACCTACAACGATTGATATTACATGAATCTCAACTCTCCTCCTCCATCCATTGTGCTTGAAATTAGAATGAATCGTTGTCGTTGGAGCTAGATCATAATATATTTCATTAGTAGTCCACTTGGTCGCTTCCCGAAGAACAAAAAATACGACAAATTCGAGTAAACGTTTCTTCCTCTCAGTTTTGTCGGCAAAACTACTCTCTCTCTCTCTCTCTCTCTCTGATCTGTTCTAAAGCCAAATCTAGTATTTGGTACTAGTGTTTAGATATTGTGCGCATCAATGGGTGATTAATTTTCTTCATTATATTCCTTGTTCTATGCATGGTATATTACCATTGATGTTTTTTTTTTTATATATGCTTTGAAAAGCCATTCTCTGTAGTTTGAGTGAGGTCTTAATACCTATTGGGACAATGATGGCAGGTTTCTCTACTTCTGGAAAATTTGTGCCTGAGAGTGCTATTGGAACTCGTTTGGCAACTTGAAGCTGGTAGAGGATTTTAGAGAGGATGGCAGAATCGTATACATCTCCTTCATGAAGGAGGGGGAAAAAGTTCCTACAATGGAGCAAGAAGCATCCGATGACGAAAGGACGATATGGTTTTCTTTCCCTCATGCTTTACATCCCCAGAACCTCTGACATCGCACCAAGAAATGAAGCAGTGCAACCTTCGGATATATGGTACAAATATACGTAAGACAGAGTCATCAGGAAAGCTTGTATATTGGCCTAAAATTCTTTATGCGTCTCATCCACATCATCTGCGGCCTTTGCCAAACCAGCCACGAATGCAGCTACATTAACTCCATAAATGATGAGTAGCATAAAAAACTTATACCAACTGCGAACAAGCCCAAACTTGGGCAAATGTTTCATCATTCCCCTCGCAGCTGCAAGGAAAATAAAAAACATATCAGAAAAATTACGGATGTGGGCGGAGTCAATTGGTTGGGCCGCATTTGCCTGTTCAAGAATGGGCCGAGCTGATATGATAGTTTGGAAAGGAGGTCACCCGAAGTGGTTACTCGCCAACAAGCTAGCTAGGCCTGGAGGCTAGGGCACAAAATACCCATAAGAGGGGTTACTCGCCAAAAAGCTAGCTTATATTTCCCCAATAAGCTAGCTAGCCCATGTTTTGCACAGTCACAGCGGTCAGAAACTCACATTCCCACTGGATTAAAAGCAACTACCAAATGAACTATTAGGATATGTGTGAGTATTAAATCTTACATCGGATAAATAGACTAAATTCAAGTTGATTTTTACATATTTCGTTCGGATGACTTACACTGACTATTTATTTTGAAAGACTAAAATCATCGGCACTGTTTTTTCAATATGTACTATTTTTTCATATTCTTACCGGCCAACAAATTGGCAAAAGAACTGGTCTTTGAGGCTAAAGTCCCAAAAAAGAAAGGAACGAAGGAGTTATTTGTGACATTGACACTCACCGAGTGGCATACCACACTCAAATGTTAGCGCCTTGACAATAATGAATTTTATTCACGTTGTCTGACACACTACACTACATGAATACTTGGAAGAAATACATGCACGAGCAGCAAGAAATGAAGCAGCGCAGCCTTCGGAGGGTACAAAATCGACTACGCTTCCTTAGTAAGGAAGCCTTGGCTGACCAAGAAACTTGCCTAAAAACTCTCATCATCGTGATGGAAAATATCTGGAGTAATCATTGACTGACTAGAGATAACGAATTGCTCCTGATGAGTTGGTTCAATTGAGTTGAATATAACTAAAGAGACTTTGAGAGTTTGAGGAATCTTCATCATCATGACATCATGATAGAAAATCTTTGGAGTACAAATCACCGACTGACTAAAGAAGCCGGATTGCTCATGAGTTGGTTCAACCGAGTTGAATACTACTAGTTGAATACTACTAAAGAGACTTAGAGAGTTTGTGGAATCTTATATAGAGATTTGTTGGAACGATGGTATTAGTGATATTGTATTTACAAAGTGAAGGATTTTTGAATAAATGTATTTGTTGAATAAATGTAATACGTCTCTTGGTTCACTGTTGAATCTTCTATATGATCCAAGACCGAATTGAACTATGAATTATAGAGCATAAGGCAAGAAATCCGACTTCGTGTCTAAATTGCTCATCTCTTGGCTCCTAATTATTTAGGTTCATATAAATAGGCAAGTTGCTGTCTGTTTCGATCTGGATTTGTTCTGAACATGTAACACAGGTTATATGACATGCTATAGAGATTCACAAGACGATTTAAGCTATGCATAGTTGTAGGTTATTTTACTGCTAAACGAAAATGTAACAAGCGCTCAATAAGCTCCTTTTCTAAAATTCCACAATCTATGATGTACACGACACACATACTTAGATAGTAAAGCAATGCAGACCTATTTGCCACACAATACTTGGAGTAATCTTGACTGATTGGTAGTAGAACTATAATTTCAATGACTCTCTAGTTTCCAACACTATTGGATGATTGGATTCAACTCAAAAGGCTCAAATTTGTTCTCAAACGGACCAATGAAGAAGGTAAGCTGTTGTGTTGTGATCTAATGTATTGCTATAGACACCACACTTTGGTCTAATGATTATTTCAAGTCCCACCTTGGGGATCATCCCGATGATGAATGGATAATGTGATTTGTTGATTGACTTCTCGTAAACCCATGGACTTTTGGTGAATACTTTTAGCCACTTAGAGGACCCAATTCAGAGCCATACAACCTTTAAGACAGAAATGCAGCATCCTAAGAAAATACATCGGCCGCAAGATTGATCTCACGCCCTCCATTTCATTCTTTCACCCATGAAACACGTTGCTTGAAAATCTCCCTGATAGATTGATCCCTCGCCCGTGAGAACCATGGCCGCCAGATCATCCTTTTTCTAGATTCTGGAATGTTCTGTCAATCGTTTGATCCGATGCTCAAAAACTTGGCAGCCTTTTTCCTGCATTTTACTTTGAAGTTCTCTCCACACCCTATATAAATTGTTGTTGTAACATTTCTTCCTGTGCAGATGGGTTGGAATTTTCAGCCCAAATCCTAACCCTATACAGCCAAGTGGTGACTCACAGGTATTCTATTTTTAAAGTAGGCACAATAGGTAAGCCAAGAAAACAACCACAACCAGGTTTATACTCTTACAACACCCGAAGCCACGCCAAACAAAGGTCTTTGCACCCATCTCGTCTGTCATCTTTCCCTGTCAGAACACCCCCATCGTAAAGGTCTCTATTACTTCCTGGGTCTTGACGATCATCCTCTAAGCAAAACCCGATCGCCTACCAATCTCTGAATATATTTCACTAAGCTCCTATCCCACTCAAATTTAAAAAATGTCAGACAATGACACCATTATTGCTAAACTCCAAGCTCAAATTGCCGCTTTGCTAGCTGAGAAAGCAGTAAGAGATGCTGAGGACAAGGAAGACGAAGAAGAAGAGGAGAATCCTTGTAAAGTGGCATTGGCAGAAAATTCCAAATTGGCTAAGCAAGTCAAAGAAATCAAGCATGCTCTGGCTCGTTCACAAGGGGATCAAATTCTAGACTTTGAAAGACTTTGCCTCTTCCGGAACTCCCAATTGCCTAAGAAATTCAAAATGCTGAACATCGAGAAATTCAATGGGACTGGAACCCTACTTCTCTTTATTTTACTTGTATAATGGGTATCAAAATAGAAGTGGCATTCAAAATTTGTAAATTTATTGAGAAGTCTAAAGTGGTCGCATATTATTTTTTTATTTTCTTACACCAACTTAAAGTGTTAATTGAGTACTTTAATTTGGTGTAAGAAATTAAAAACTAGTGTCTGGACGCATTAAATACGCATCAAGATTTTGCGAGCAGGGGCTGGTCTGTTTCATGCCAGACAAGCCCTTCAGATTTTGGAGATTGGTGAATTCTCAGAGCACCTTCTTCATTTCCCTGGAGTCTCTAAAGTTTGGGGGATGGGAAAACCTCACATGTCTGCGCGGTCTGCCAAATTTTGACCTCATCACTGCCTTGAAATAATTGGAACTTTTAAAGTGGGAAAAAATTGGAAGCTCTGCCTACAGAGTGACTGAGTACGTAACTTGTCATCTCTTCAATCACTGGGCACCTTTGCTGGTGTCCCAATCTGATGAGTTTGCATGCCCACCTGGTGAGAAGCAATTTAGCGCCTTGCCAATTTAAAAGATCTGTTTATACTCCATTTGATTGTCGCATTCAAGAGGAACGAATTTTAAAGGGAAGCCGCAAAGAGTGGCACAAGATAGCTCTTATACCATTGGTCGAAATAAACGGTAAATTTATTTCTCTATCCGTTCACATGTTTCCTTTGCACTTACAGCAAGCACAATTCCCTCTCTCTCTCTCTCTCTCTCTCTCTCTCTCCCTCCATGGGCGGACCTGTTAGTAATTTATTTTAATCAACGGATATCTGTAATCTTAACGTGGGGAGATTAATAAGTATTTAATATCATGGAGCTCGTAATATAATTGAGATAAGGACGGGAGTGCAATTATAATTCTGTAGTGGGGTGAATTATAATTAGTGAAATAAGAAATAGAATCCTGGTGGGATTAAGTTTTCTTATTTACATTGGGAGCCCAGACTTATTACTCCTTAGGTCCCTATCGTAGCCCTATATATACACGTTATGCTCTCTAGGTCAGAGGGTTGTTTTTCTATTATTCAGTAAATAGAGGCAGGCATAGAGAGAGCAAACAGATCACGAAAGAGTCCACACTCGGTTCGTGTTCTAGACGTGTGGGGAATACGGTAGAAGATCGTAAGGTACGGTCGAGCAGTATTCGTGGTTTATAGCAAGGCGTGCTATAACAAGTTCAACCAGCGTTCGTGTCGCAGGGAGTTGTGGTAAAACCCTAATTCCGCCTTGTAGGGTTTTTATTTTTGTTGTCTAATCTGTACGCGTCATTACTGGGTCTTGGGGATTCGGTTTCCCAACAGTGATATCAGAGTCGGCTGTAATCACGCGTATGGATTAAATAGGCCATGTTGTCCATCAGTTATAGAGGGTAGAACGTAGAACTGTGCTAACCCTGTTTTGCAGCGTTCTTACCCAGCTATTATGGTCATATGATTTTTGTTGATTTTATGTGATTGGATCCCACGATAATTTATTTCGTGGTTATTGTTATTTATTGGGTACCACGATTATTTTTCGTGGTTGTAATAATTAACATAGCATGTGTTATTTATTGGGTGCCACGATTATTTTTCGTGGTTGTAATAATTAACGTAGCATGTGAACTCCAATGGAGGCATAAGATCAATGTTTTTATGTTTCTTCGATTGTAATAGCATTCGACGGTTATTCGGAGATCGAAGATGGTAGATACAAAAGATACAAGTTGTTTGGCTTGCAACAGATTTTTTTCAGATTCGTAGGGTCTGATTGCAGGGCTGTTTCGATCCAGTAAACGCTGGAATTAGAAAATCTGTTCTTCATAAAAGTTGTATATAATTGAATTTTGAATCCAACCCAAGTTGAATCACTTCATTTGGAGGTCGGATGAGGAAGATATGGTCAAAATACTGAAGGCTGTGCAGTTTACGCGGGAATATGTCAAATCCGAATTTTCTTGCTTAAGCACGGTTGGATTTTGGTTTCCTTGATTGATTCAAAGTATCTAAACCTTGTACACAAGTATAGTTGAAGGATTGCTTAAGGATTTCAAGTTTGGAAGGACTCCTTATTTCTTAAGGATTTCAAGTTTGGAAGAATTCCTTCTTACTCAAGGATTGCATGTTTGACCATAATAGCTGGATTCTTTATCTTGTGGTTCCTTACTATTTGTGTTTCCATAATGTTTGCATATGTGATAGTTTACCATATTGGGACAACATGGTGATAATTGGCTTTGACCTAGATCGCGGTTTTGCAAACTCGAAAATTTTGATAACCCTCACAAAATTTTTTAAATAACTAAGTGGGAGAGGGAGTTTATATTTTATAAATCCTACGGTCTCCAGTACTAGTATGTAGATGATGTAATTAATTTTGTGTGATGGTTTTAGAACCTTCCCCCCCATCGGGTAAAATTAATAATGGCCTCATCGGTACAAACTTCCTTAAAGGATGGATCGATCTATGATAATTGTTGTGTAAATTACTTCACCATCTGAGGTAATTCATAACGGAACAATGGGTCATGGGGTTAAGTAATGGTATACACTTAGCTGCAAATAATAATATCCTCACCATCTGAGTCACTAGTATTATTTATAGGACCGAAGCTATATTGGCTATTTAATTTTGCTTGGCACGGTATAGTGTCTAGATAGTAAAATTAAAAGGTTGTGCCTATCTACACGAATGATGAAGAGTAGACGACCTTCCTATCGAGGCATACTCTTCACGGTGTGTAGGGTTGCCAATGTTTTTCTTTTAACATATGGTTGAGGGAATCAATATTACAATGAAATTCAAAGTTTTTATTGCCCTTCATAATTGTTGTTATGTGATTCTCAGATTCAAAAATAGGTTTTTTTTCAATCCACTTGTCCTTATTCTCAAAGAAAATAAACTTACTGGATCGAATTATATTGACTGAAGAAGGAACTTGGATATTGTGTTAATTGCTGAAGGGCACAATTTTGTGCTGTCTGAGGTGTGCCCTCCTAGACCTGATGAGAATGCCACAGAACAGAAAGTAAAATTTTATAAAAAATTGGTGTGTATCACCCATGTTGAAAGGACCCCGATTTAGGATCATGTTCTGAAGATGATAGCTCTTCTTAATGAACTAGAGATTTTTGGAGCTGAAATTGATGGGGAAACCCAGATCGATTTCGTTCTTAGCTCACTACAGTCTGAGAGTTTTAAGTAATTTCGCCTGAACTATTATATGAACAAAATGTATTTATCTTTGGCGAAACTTCTTAAGGAACTCCAAGCAGCTGAGGGTCTTTCGGTTGTGAAGAAACCACCATTAGTGTTAGTGGCAGAGAAAGTTTCTACTTCTAAGCTGAAAGGCAAGTAGAAGCAGAACAAGTCTCAGAAAAAAGGTTATGGAAGCAGTTTATGCACCTCGAGGTAGAGTGAAAAAGCCTGCGGGCAAGTGTTTTCACTACAAGCATCAAGAACACTGGAAGAATGAATGTCTATTCTATCTCAATAAAGTGAATAATCAAGATACATCTTTTCGCTAGTCGTTGAAACATGTTTAGTGGTGTCATCTGCCAGTACCTGGTGTGTAGATACGTGAACTACTAATCATATTTGTAATTTATTGCATGGGTTCCAGGAAACCAGAAAACTCAGTAATGGAGAGATTTATCTACACATGGGAAATGCTACGAGAGTAGCAGCAGTTGTAGTAGGAAATGTTATTTTAAATTTTAATAATAATAGGAGTTTAATTTTGAGAGATTATCTTTATGTTCTCATACTTAGAAGAGACTTGGTTTCAGTTTCTAAGTTGATTAAAGATGGAAATTTGGTTTATTTTAGTAACTTTGTGGTTATTAAGTTAAATAAACGTTTTATCTATTCAGGTTCATTGGTGGATAATCTCTACTTTATTAATCATATATTTCCTACAGTACAACTGCATGAATTGAATAACACTAATGATATGCCATGTAAGAGAAATGAGCCTTCTAAATTGAACCAAATGTATCTTTGGCACTTATGCCTTGGTTACATTAGTCTGAATAGGTTTTTTAGACTAGTCAGGATGGACCTTTAGGTTCATTGGAAGTTGAGGAACTTCTAGTCTGTGAATCCTATTTAGACGGTAAGATGACCAAAAGACTTTTTTATCAGTAAAAGGTTATAGAGCCAAAGAGTCATTGAAATTGGTTCATTCTGATTTGTGTGGACCCTTGAATGTCCAAGCAAGAGGTCGTTTTGAGTATTTCATTACGTTGATTGATAATTACTCAATGTTTACATTTATTTGATGCACCATAAGTCCGAATGCTTTGAGAAATTCAAGAAGTATAGGGCGAAAACGGTGAAGCATCGAGGTAAATGTCGTAAGACACTACGATTTGATCGTGGTAGCGAATACCTCTTGGGAGAGTTTAGGGAGTACTTGTTAGCTGAAGGGATTACATCCCAGTTTTCAGCACCAAGTATCCACCTCAAAATGGTTTAGCAAAAAGAAGGAATACGACTCTTATAGATATGGTGAGATCAATGATGAGTTATTCAGATTTACCAATTTCGTTTTGGGGACATGCACTAGAAACAGTAATGAACATTCTTAACTTGGTACCGTCTAAGTCAGTACCATTTACACC
Source organism: Rhododendron mucronatum var. ripense (assembly GCA_019656295.1). Lineage (NCBI taxonomy): Eukaryota > Viridiplantae > Streptophyta > Magnoliopsida > Ericales > Ericaceae > Rhododendron > Rhododendron mucronatum. The sequence goes on along the minus strand of BPLT01000022.1, from coordinate 1,274,218 downwards.
CACAGAACTGTGGACTGGGCGCAAACCTAGTCTGCAGCATGTTCAGATTTGGGGTAGTCCAGCACATTTGCTAAATGGGAACACAGATAAATTGGAATCAAGGACATAAGTTTGTCTGTTTGCGGGTACCTTAGAGGAACGAAATGTGGATTATTTTATAGTCCTAAGAATCAGAAGGTCATTGTTAGCACCAATGCTCGATACTTAGTGAAGGACTATGAAATAGACCATCAGCCATGAAGCAAGATTGTTCTAAAGAAATTGAGAGGAGAAGGACCAATAAAGACTTCTTCAACACCAATAGAACCGGAGGTTACACTGCAAGAAAAAATTGTTGACACACTGGTACCTCATCGTAGTGGGAGGGTTATTGTCCTACCCAATCGGTATACGTTCTTGGGAGAATCTTATGATATGATCCCTGAAGAACAACATGCTGAACCTTGCAACTACAATGAGGAATTAGAAGATAAAAATGTAGATTTTTGACAAAAGGCTGTGAAATCTGTATTCCTGAATAAAAATTTGGATGAACACATCCATATAATGGAATCAGATGGATTCATAGCAAAGGGTCAAGAGTGTACGTTATGCAAGCTTAAGGAGTCTATTCATGGACTCAAGCAAGCATCTAGATCTTAAAGCATCTGTTTTGATCAAGCAATCAAATTTTTTTTATTTTGATCAATGTCCAGATGAGTCATGTGTGTACAAGAAGCGCAACGGAAAAGTGGTGGTATTCCTGGTACTATACGTAGATGATATTCTGCTAATCGGAAACGATGTGGGAATGTTGTCTTCGATGAAGGTGTGACTATCTAGCCAGTTCGATGTGAAAGACTTGAGAGAAGCCGGTCACATCCTTGGGATTAAGATTATGTGAGATCGCAAGTATAGGATGTTGGGCTTATCATAAGTTACTTATATCGATGAGATCTTTGCTCATTTTAGCATGCAGGATTCCAAAAAAAAGGGTTCCTCTCTTTTTAGACATGGAATCAACGTATTTAAGGATCAGTGTTGTAAGATACCTGAGGAGATGGAGAAGATGAAGGCAGTTCCTTATGCCTTGGCAGTAGGAAGCCTCATGTATGCTATACTATGTACTAGACCTGATATTTACTTTGCTATTGGCATGGTTAGTAGATTTCAGTCTAATTCAAGGAAAAAGCGTTGGACTATTGTAAAACATATTTTCAAGTATCTGAAAAGAACTAGAGATTATATGTTGGTTTACCAGTCAAGTAGTCTGATACCTTACGGGTACATAGACTAAGACTTTATGTCAGATAAGGATTCCAGAAGTACCTCAAGATATGTGTTTACCTAGGAGGTAGAGCCATAAGTTGGAGGAGTATCAAACAGTCGTGTATTGATTGATTCCACCGTAGAGGCCGAGTATGTGGTAGCTTCTTAAGCAGCCAAAGAGACCGTTTTGGCATAGAAGCTTCTTGATGGATCTAGAAGTGGTTCCTTTAGTGCAATTAGCTTTTACATCTATTGTGATAATAGTGGTGGAATTGCTAACTCTAAAAAGCCATTGACTCATAAGAAGGAAAACACGTTGAGCGTAAGTGTCACCTGTTTCGAGAGATCATTTAGTGAGGTGATGTAACTATGTCCAAGATCGCATCGGTAAACAACCTAGCAGATCCTTTTACGAATAGCTTACAAGCTAAGACTTTTGATAGTCACGTAAAGAGAATGGAAGTGAGATGCGTGGTAGCATGATTTTGAGTCTTAGTGGGAGTTTATTAGAAATTTATACTAAAAGTTATGTTTTTGTGTAATGGATTAATATTTGATTGCTATTTATTAATCAGTTTTATCCATTTTTGATGAGAATTTTTTATGGGCAATGTTTGCATAATATTATTGTATGTTGTGCATGTGTGTCTTTTATTTTACAAAGTAGATGATCTGGTGTGTAGAGTTCGGCTTACACACAGAAGATCAGATCATCAGTTCTTGTGAAATATAAAATATGGTTCGTAGTCTTAGATGGAACAGGACACACCATCGGTAGGACTGTAGTACAATGTTTAGTAGGTCTGTCTTGACTACAGGGAACGGTCTAGTTCTAACTCATTGTGCTAGTACACTTTGTGTGTATTGAACTGGGACTAAATTGAGGTAATTGTCTTTATACTAACTTTATAAGACAATTGGAACCTCATGGTTATTATGAATGCTTATGCTCTTAATCCAAAAATAATTATTAGAGGTGTATATTTAATGTTGTTGACTTTGATTCATTAAAGAGTGAGATCTTTATACGGTCAATAGTCTCGGTGAGTTGGGTCACAACATTATGTATATGACAACTATTAATTATTGATGGAATCCACGTCCCAGTAGGGATTGATGATACCCCTTGAGTAAGCTTATAAGTTTCGATTATGTTAAACCCTACAGGTGGATATTTATATCCGACATATCGAATAAGTTAAGCGGATAGTCTCAAGTTAAGATGTTGATTAAGTGGGAGATTGTCAGTAATTTATTTTAATCGACGGGTATCTGTAATCTTAACGTGGGGAGATTAATAAGTATTTAATATCATGAAGCTCGTAATATAATTGAGATAAGGACGGGAGTGCAATTATAATTCTGTAGTGGGGTGAATTATAATTAGTGAAATAAGAAATAGAATCTTGGTGGGATTAAGTTTTCTTATTTACACTGGGAGCCCAGACTTATTACTCCTTAGGTCCCTATCGTAGCCCTATATATACACGTTATGCTCTCTAGGTCAGAGGGTTGTTTTTCTATTATTCAGTAAATAGAGACAGGCATAGAGAGAGCAAACAGATCACGAAAGAGTCCACACTCGGTTCGTGTTCTAGACGTGTGGGGAATACGGTAGAAGATCGTAAGGTACGGTCGAGCAGTATTCGTGGTTTATAGCAAGGCGTGCTATAACAAGTTCAACCAGCGTTCGTGTCGCAGGGAGTTGTGGTAAAACCCTAATTCCGCCTTGTAGGGTTTTTATTTTTGTTGTCTAATCTGTACGCGTCATTACTGGGTCTTGGGGATTCGGTTTCCCAACAGGACCCATGTATGGGCAAGGGATGTCAAGTGACCCCACTGAGTTGGGAAATCCACTAGAGGAGTACTTAAATTTTTAGACATTTTTGATAAGTTTGCCCCATAGGCTTTTGAACATGTGGTTGTTGCGGCTCTCTCTCTCTCTCTCTCTCTCTCTCTTCATCGTCGACAAATGCTAAGAACGCAATCAATGGCCAACCTGCGTGGTATGTAGCTCAAACTTTTGAACAAGGGTTGAGAAATCTCCACTGGCAAGCGAGAGGAGAGCTTGTCATGTGGAGAATTTTATCTTTTGAGATACCTATAGTTTTCATTTGTATGTTTTTTTTTTTTTCCGGGCAAAAGTAACATTTTATCCAACCAAAGTTTGGAAAATACAGTGAATGAAAGCTCAAACACACCTTAAGGGACAAAGCCCAAAACATCATATTTGTGAGCCTAAAATGTCCAGATCATACAATAAAGCCCAATCTAAGAAAACCCAAAACCTAACCTGATTCTTTTGAAAATAATCAAGACACCGCCTCCAAAACCCAAATCTTCTGAGAATAATCCTGCTGCAGATCGATCACTTGTGTTGTGTTGCTCTCCACTTTTCTAATTTTCTCTCCTTTTCTCAAATATGTGTAATTATACGGTTTGAATCATAGTTCACGCTATTTTTGATTTTGTGGTATCTCTAAAATGTGTACGACATATGAGAGCTAGCGACAACATTTACAAATTAAGCGAACACCATATAAAGAATGGAGTATAATTAATTAGACGTCATCAGTCGAATTTCAGTTGACTTTTAAGCATCTGGCTGACGTTAATCAAATAAAAAGTACGAGGAAATGTACACGCCAATCCAATTTCCAGTTATTACAACAACTAAAGACTCTCCGAGTGGGAGACTAGCTTGTTCCTCGTACTCTTCTCGTATAAGCTAAGGTGCTTGATACGACCGCAGCCACTGACTTAAAACCTCAACTTCCTTAACCAGGTGCAATAGAAGTCATGTTTTTGATGATGAAGATCCCGCAAACTCTTTAAAGTCTCTTTAGTTGTATTCAACTTGATTGAACCAACTCATGGGCAATTCGTTGTTGTGACACTTCGAGGATCGATTTTCGGCATGTTCGTTTCCACGCTATGCTCACTTCAATTTCTCCTCCTGCTGCTTCAGAAGGGCCTCCTTCAGCTGCTGCAGAACCTTCCTTTTGCTGCGACCCTCCTACTGCATGACAGTCTTTTCACTGCTCGGCATCTCCGGCTTCCTTGCGCTTGCGGCAGGGTTGGATGATCCACGTGAGAATGAGAAATCCATGCATCGTGTACAATAAAGCATTGCGCTTCTTGACGTATGGTACCTTCTGTTCCCTGGTGAGATTCGTACTAGCCAGTGTGGAAGGGACTCCACGTATGTTAAGAGCTCCAAACAGAGTACAATCACGGCCAGGGTGAACGTCACCCAACTGAATTGTAGAGGCCCGTATTTTTATTAATTATTGAAATTGTTGTTAAAATGCCTAAATTGAGAAAATATGGTTTAATTGTAGTTAATTGAATTTGGGCTAGAAGTGAAATGTTAGAGATTATAGGGGGTGAGAGTGTGATTTATTTGTGTATGAATATATATTGGGGAATATGTGTTGTAGGAGATAATTTATCTCCCATTTTCTCTTCCTCTCATCCAGTTCCTCTCTCTCTCCACCGATCCTCTCTCCCTCTCTTGCTCTCTCTCAAAAACTCCTTCAAAATTTCAAGAATCAACCTCACTCAAGCCCTTCAATCTCGTTATTGAGCTCAAATTTTCGTGGGTCAAGCTTGGAGGAGAGTATTTCGGTTGATTTCAAGGAGTTCAGAGCTAGGGCTCATACGGATATCTTGGTTTTCGCTCCTTGACTCGAGGTAGGAATTTCTTTGCCTTCTTTATGTGTAAATAAGTTGATTTGGTGTGATATTTGTGCCCATGGTCTTTGTTGTTGATGTTGTTGTCGAATTTCAAAAAAATTGCAAAAAATATGCACGAAACCTCTCCGTATCGATACGGGCCTTTTGCCGTATCGATGCCATAAGAAAACAGAATAGAATTTGCTGATTTGCTTTTTGTATCGATACAGCCATTTTGGCCGTATCGATACCAGAGCCTTATGAGCAGTTTTGTCTTCGCTGCTCCTACTTCGATTGTTTTGAACCTTGGACATTTCTAACACCGTTGTAACACCTCCTAAACTATCTCAAGCTTGTCCAATTGACTTCCTATGATTGATTGCTGCTATCCTTGTTCCGTTGGCCTCCTTTAGTAGGAATAGCTAAGATTTTACTTGGGTAGAACTTCGTTAAAATAAAACTTATTGATTGATTGATTACTTGTGAGTAATTGTTGCATCTTGGTGGTTTTGTTGGTATAACTTAAGATGTTTCATGCATGATTGTGATTATGAGAAAGTCTTAGTTGTCATATTGGGTGAGGAAGTAGTTATTTGAGTCAGAAGTTGGTTTACAGAGTCTCGCAACGCAAGAGGTGGTAATACGAAGACTTAAGCGGGTCTTGAGATGCAAGGGGTGGTAACACGGTGATCCATGTAGTTAGGATTCTTCGTAACGCAAGGGGTGGAAATACGGTAACCTTCGTGGTGTTATACGGTAACGCAAGGGGTGGAAATACCGATGGTGGGGATTGAAGATAGAAAGTCGTGTCGAGGTTACTAGAGTTAACAATGTCTTGTGAGTTTGGTGGCATATTGTGATAGTGGCATATCCTTGAATGGTCATATTGATCGTTGGCTTACCCATGAACTAATTGTTATTCACCGATTGAACTGTGTCTCTTGACTTCATTCCTTTGCACTTATTATCATACTTATACATAAAATTGGTAAAAGATTTTCCTAGTGGGCTAGTGTAGCTCAACAAAATCCTTCTTTTCAGGTTCGAATGTCGGGCAATAGACTGCATGCAACGTGTGCTTGGTGTGAAGACTTTTTGGAAGCTAACCTCTTTTAGTTACTCATTCATTTTTGTAATAGACTTATTTTTGGTCAAAGATGGCTTTGTAACTAATCTGCTCTTTAATAATCTTTTGACTAAAGTTTGAAATATTCTGAACATGTCGTATTTGTATCTAAGTTAATTTGGGCCATGGTGCCAAGGTTGTATTTCTTTAAACCGGGGCGGGGGGGGGGGGGGGGGGGGGGGGGACTTGTTTGTAAATTAAACACGTGAAAACCCTTTTGGGTAATATGTATGATACACGAGGTTCTTATTTAATATGTATTATTTATTTATTTATATTGAAAATCGAGGACGTGACATGAATGAGAACTCTAGGCCGAGCTTTTTGGGGTACCGGCCCGCTCGTAATCTTGTTTGACATTCTCGATGGCCTTGTAGAAGGCTCCTTTCATTGCGAATCCAATTCGAATTTCTGGGATACAATACAACTACTGGTAGAATTTGTGTCGTTAGAAGGCTGCGCTGCTTCATTTCTTGGTGCGATGCTAGAGGTTGTGGTATGTAAAGCACGATGGAAAGAAAAAACCATATGGTCCTTTCGTCGCTCGATGCTTCTTTCTTCGTTGTCGTAACATTTTTCCCCTCCTTCATGAAGATGATGTATAATTCCACCATTGATAAGTGCCAAAATATACATATTTTGGCCATCTTATCTATATTACTAGTCTTTTATATTTATTAATTGGTATTTATTATGTGTTTATACGTTTACAGGTTGCTCGAGCTCTGTTTTCAAGATTTTGGGTAAAGAAATAAGTTAGCAAAAGTTTTGGGTCGAAGTGCAGAGTGTTTTGAAATTTTGGATGGTTAATTCAATATTAGACAAAGCCCAAAGGACCACTATGTAATTAATGGATGCAATCCTGATAAAATCAAGGGCGCGGCTATTCGCAACCCTCTATTTTCTCCCATACCCACCACATTTCAGTAAGTGGTTGTTGAAAATCATAAATAACATTTTGGTAAATAGGTGTTGAAAATAAGATTATATTTCGGTAACTACATGTCAAAAATATGTTCAACTTTCGGTAAACAACTGCCAAACATGCATTTTGGTAAATAGTTGTTGAAACAAATATCATATTTCGGTAACTGGATGCTGAAAATGTATCTTAATTTCGGTAACTAACTGTCGAATATAATTGAAAATTTTTAATGGGGTATGAGAAAAAATGAAGGGTTGTGAATAGCGGCGCCCAAAATCAATCTAATACCTACTGACGACAGCAGCTTTTAAAAAAGAAGGAATTCGGACGGAAGAAAAAGAACGAAAGCTGCGGCATCTCTTCTGGCAGCACGATTCCGACATAAAGAAAAAGGACGGGAGCTGCAAGACTTTCCTTCGCACAGTTTTTCTTCGGAGTTTTATTTCATTCAAGAGTCAGACTACAGATCCCGACCGGGAAATTTCCGACCGAATTTCCGACGCTGCGCCGGGGCCACTCAGGTCACTGGACGGCTGATCGGATCCGACCAAAAATTCTATAAAAAAAAACCAAGTGGGCCCTCGCGAGAATAAATGGCATCCGATGTGTGTAGGTAGCCGATCCAAATACTCCATTTTTTTTGTAAACATTTGTATAAAAAAAATACATTTGTATACAAAAATATAGAGTGTTTGGATCGGCCACCTATACACATCGGATGCCGTTTATTCTCGCTGGGGCCCACTCGGATTTTTTTTTTAGAATTTTTGGTCGGATCCGATCAGCCGTCCGGTGCCCGGAGTTGCCCCGGCGCAGCGTCGGGAATTCGGTTGGGGATTCCCGTCGGGATGCTCAGACTTTCTGTTCATTCAAATTATTTAAAGTTTTGTTCAATTACTCGCATTCTAGTAACTCATTTTAATTTCTGTTATTCATAAAAGTTATTCATTGGTTCATGTTTAATTTAGATCTTTTGTTTATTTTTCATCTCGCATAATAGAAGCATGTTTCAATATAGGGTTTCTTCTATTTTATACACAATGATTAGTGAGTAGTTGTACAGGTAGGGTTGCGGGGTGATTAGCATGCCGTGACAAGTTCGGGCACTACTCCTATTTTTAAACAATAAAAAAAAGCAATTTTAGGTTATTAAAGAACATTCGTTAGACAAACCTGACAAACCTGGGCATCGTCGGAGCCCATGTGAACGGGAGAATGGGGGTCCAAAACCCATTTTTTCGCTGCGCGTGGGTGAACAGCGACCATAAGGGTTTGCATCTTCCGGGATATCTTTTTCAATGTAAAATTGAACGTTTTTAAGAGCATTGAATGAAACAAGGTTAATTTGGACTGATTACGAGAGTTATGAACCGTACGATCGTATTTCCTTTTAATTATTTGAAAAGAACAGTTATTTCCTTAAGTTTTAGTTAATCTCAATCAAATTGGCTAGGGGTGGCTACCTAAAAGCCCGTGTATCAGTAACAACCCGAGTTTGTAGTCAGTACACATTACTGTCTTTGTGGATTCGATTCCGGATTTACCGGATATTGTGCTACGGCGGTCTCCGCCCTACGCGCGCTTGAGGCAACCCATTAATTTAGGACTAGGAAATCGTCAAGTAACCATCCTTTCTAAAACCCGCTACCAGCATCAAGATGCCAAATGAGTTCAATTGCCCTCTCGGGCACAAATTTTCCCGAAGCAGAGAAACCTTCAATCATTGTCCTGTTTTAAGTCCTCGACTTGAACTAAATAGAATGGCTTTCCGAAGCATATAAAGAAAACATCAATCATATATGCACAACTTTAAAATAGATTTCCGTACACAACTTTTTCCAGAACCGTTGGTTGCACTCATCAAAGTATCCGACGGTTCCGAACACAGTTGTGTCCGAAGTTGTATTTTGGAGTTGTATTCCTAAACTTTTTGAAAGAAAAACAGCAATGATACATGCACAACTTTAGAACACAATTCCCGTTCAATGCATCTTCATGTTTCAGGATGAAGAAAAATTCTGGACACAATTGCTCTTCTTGAAAGAAAAAAATCACTGTTAATTCACGACAATGAGCTAACATATTTTCAGGAAAATCAAAATACAAAACCTGACTATTTACGAAGCAAAAGCCTTACAGAGAACAGGGAATATGATGTAGAAGATTAGTCGCCCATTGATGCTAGCTAGATTTGGCTATAGAACAAAAGAGAGGTCACTTTTGTCCACAAAACAGAGGAAAAGAGGTTTACTCGAATTCGTCGTATTTTTGGTTTTCGGGAAGCGGCGGAGTCGAATACTAATGAAATATATCATGATCTAGCTCCAACGACAACAATATATTCTAATTTCAAGCATAATGGACGGAGGGGAAGAGTCGAGATTCATGTAATCAGTCGTTGTAGGTTCCATAAAGTGGAGGACAGATGAGGAGGGGGAGAGTCGAGATTCATGTAATCAGTCGTTGTAGGTTCCATAAAGTGGAGGACAGATGAGATTCGTGAGATTGATAATTGTAGATTTGTAATAAGAGAAGGAGGAGAGATGATATTCAGGTCATGGCAGTTTGATTTATGGTTTTGGAACACGAGAATAGCTACTATTTGTAGTTGTGAATGAATCAAGGATGAGTGAGAGAGAGCCGTTTTTTTGGTATGTTTGATAAAGTATCATGTAGTATGCTGCGCAATTCGAGCTGTCTGTCTCGGAAACCATTGGGTCGTATTTCTCCTTTGCTCCTATAGGTCCCTATTTCGGGGTGATACCGTTATCACGACAAGATGGCATGTCGAGATTGAGATCGAGATCGAGTGGTGCAAGGGAATTGGTCTTGAGCTACATCCTACTTTTGATATAACGGTAGCCGGGGAAAAAAATACTAGTGTCAGTGGGGCACATGATCCCATATGTCTCACTGTGGGTCTGCCTTTGTCCATAGTGCATAAGACATAAATAAACCAAAACTCAACAAGTTAATAACATTTTACTATGTCTTTTACAAATTTTTAGTTTCATCAGCATCGATAGTCTTGTGAGCAAATCGCTGATCAAATTTTTTGTATGCATAATGAACATTGTAAGTTCAAAATTAAATATGTCATCCATTTAACAGAAATAGATGCAAATTGTTTAAAGTTAAATAAAGTTAAAGAAACAATATTTAATGTGGAGTTTAAAAGTGAACGATTGTGGATTTTTGTTGTGGGCTTAGAACGAGGCCCAAACATTACCACCCAATACTTTTTTTTGAAGGAACTCACCTCTTCCATACTTTCATCTCTCAAAATCCCTCCAAATGTGAGTTTGCCATAGAGTTATAAAAATACAAAAATTCTAAGAGCAGAGACAATCCGTAGGGACAACGCGTTTAGCCCCATTTTGGATCCCAAAAAATCTAAAAAAATATCCATAAATTTTTGAATATTATTTTATGGGGCTCTGTGAAAAATCAGCTCCAGCGGATATCGGTAAGTATTACTTTTGGATAAGTAGGGGCGAAACTGTCAATTCGCCCTTACTTATCCAAAAGTAATACTTACCGATATCTCCTGGAGCTGATTTTTCACAGGGCCCCATAAAATAATATTAAAAAATTTATGGATATTTTTCTCGATTTTTTTGGGATCCAAAATGGGGCCAAACGCGTTGTCCCTGTGGATTGTCCCTGCTCATTACAGGACTGATAAAAATATAGGGTTTTTTCAAGCCGGTCCTATGTCGGTACATTATGCACACAAGTATTTCCCACGAAGTCCACGTGCACTCTCTCTCTCTCTCTCTCTCTCTCTCTCTCTCCATTTAATTTCACTTCTTCAAAATTGAAAGAGCCTGCAACTAAAAAATTATCAGACTCTCTCTCTCCATTTAATTTCACTTTTTCAAAATTTTTAGAGTCTACACCCAAAAAATATCTGAAACCTACTTGACGAGATATGTCAAACTAACCTAGTACTGTATGTGAATTTTTTTGTAGAAACAAATAATTTTTTTAGTGCAAGCTCTTTTTTATTTTATTTTTTTGCAGTATAAACTTTAAAATGCTCTAACTTTTATTATACATGTTTACGCTAGGAACTGTTAATCGACATTGTGAATTGTTAGTCTAGCATTGCTAATTTAGAATTGAGTTAATTCCGGGTTGGTCCTAATATTGGATTCCATAGCTCACCAAGTCCTATGGGGTAAAAGTGCAATGCTCACTAAGTCCTGTGGATGTAATTTTACTTCTTTACCCCACTTTAAATAGCAACAAATGAACATAGCCCATCATTTAAGGTTTTAAATGAATGCAGCCCACCCCCCACCACGCCACCACCGCCGCCGCCACCACCACAATGACCACCACCACGCCACCACCACGGCCGCTGCCACTGCGCCACCACCACCACGCTGCCACAACCACCGCCACCACCACTACAACGCCGCCGCCGCCACCACCATAATGCCGCCACCACAACCACCACCATCACCACTACACCGCCACCACAAAAATCTCCACCACACCGCCGCCACCGCCGCCGCCACCACTACCGCGCCACCGCCACCACCACAACGCCGCCGCCACCACAATGACCACCACCCCCACCATACCACCACCACGCCACCCTCACCGCCCCCACCCCCCGCCGCCACCGCCACCACTGCTACCGCCACGCCACCGTCACTACCACCACCGCCGCCACCATCACGCCACCACCACCACCACTCCACCACCACCGCCGCCGCCGCCACCACAATTACCACCACTAGAACGCCGCCACCATAACCACCACCATCACCACTACGCCGCCACCACAACAAAAATCATCACCACGTTGTCGCTACTGCCGCCGCCACCACCACAATTAACAGTATTAATTTTTATTTTTGTCTAAATTAACAGTATTAATTTTCATATAAATTCACACCATAATTAATAGTGTTAATTAACAGTTGGCCCATATAACCTCCTACACCCCCACTCCACCACCACCACCACGATTAATAGTGTTAAATTTTGTCTAAATTTATAATTAACAGTGTTAATTTTCATTTAAATTTACACCACAATTAACAATGTTAATTTTCATTGTCTTCATTTCTTAGCCAATTATCATTAAGACTCTTTGGGACGCGCGAAAATCGCATCCGATCGTGCTCCAGATAGAATTTAACATTGTTAATCGTGGTGGATTAACACTGTTAATTGGGGTGTGAATTTAGACGAAAATTAACACTGTTAATTGTGGCGGATTAACACTGTTAATCCAGGTATTAACATTGTTAATTGGGGTGTGAATTTAGACAAAAATTAACACTGTTAATTGTGGTGGCGGCGGCGGCGGCGAGGTGATGGTGGTAAACGGTGGCGGCGTTGTGGTGGTGATGGTGGCGGTGGGGGTGATGACGTGGTGGTGGTGGTGGCGGCGGCGGCGACGTGGTGGTGGTGGTGGCAGGGTGGTGGTGGTGGTGGTAGTGGTGGGGGTGGTGGCGGCGGCGTTGTAGTGGTGGTGGCGGCGGCATGGTGGCGGTGGTGGTGACGTAGTGGTGTTGGTGGTGGTGGCAGAGTGGTGGTGGCAGAGTGGTAGGGGTGGTGGCGGCGGCGGCGGCGTTGTGATGGTGGTGGTGGCGACGTGGTGATGGTGTGGTGATGGTGGTTGGATCATCTCGATCGTCTCTCAAATCACCTTTTTTTTTTTGCGAGGGGTATTTTTGTCAACAAAATAATGAAGAGGATCTACTGGACTATGGGCTCTTTGGACAGGACCTAGTGGGCTATTCTTCACCCAGACAGGACCGGCTAGGAAATTACTCTTTAGAATTTTCAGCATCAATTATAAATTTAGCCTGTCAATTGTTAATTTAAACTATTAATTATTAAATGAACATTACTAATTACGAATTTAGACCATTAATGGCCAACCTGCGTGGTATTTAGCTCAAAGTTTTGAACAAGGGGTGAGAAATCTCCACTGGCAGGCGAGAGGAGAGCTTGTCATGTGGAGAATTTTATCTTTTGAGATACCCATAGTTTTCATTTGTATGTTTTTTTATTTTCCTGGCAAAAGTAACATTTTATTAAAAGGGGAAGGGAGAGGGGATTCCAACGAAAGTTTGGAAAATGTAGTCAGTTGGGAAGAAAGCTTAAACACACCTTAAGGGACAAAGCCCAAAACACGTGAGCCTAAAATGCCCAGATCATACAATAAAGTCCAACCCAAGAAAACCCAAAACCTAACCCGATTCTTCTGCGAACAATCATGACACCGCCGCCCAAATGCCGCCAAAACCCAAATCTTCTGAGAATAATCCAGCTGCAGATCGATCAATTGTGTTTGTGTTGCTCTCCACTTTTCTAATTTTCTCTCCTTTTCTCAAATATGTATAATAATACTGTTTGAATCATAGTTCATGCTATTTTTGATTTTGTGGTATCTAAAATACGTACGACATATGAGAGCTAGCGACCTCTTTTTCAAAGCGAATACCATATAAAGAATGGAGTATAATTAATTAGACGTCATTAGTCGAATTTCAGTCGACTTTTAAGCATCTGGCTGACATTAATCAAATAAATAGTACAAGGAAATGTACGACGCTAATCCGTTTCCAGTTATTACTACAACTAAAGACTCTCCGAGTGGGAGACTTGTTCCTCGTACTCTTCTCATATAAGCTAAGGTGCTTGATAAGACCGCAGCCACCGACTTAAAACCTCAACTTCCTTAACCAGGTGCAACAGAAGTTGTGTTTTTGATGATGAAGATCCCGCAAACTCTTAAAGTCGCTTTAGTTGTATTCAACTCGATTGAACCAACTCATGAGCAATTTGTTGTTGTGATACTTTGAGGATCGATTTTCGGCATGTTCATTTCCACCCTATGCTCACTTCAATTTCTCCTCCTGCTGCTTCAGAAGGGCCTCCTTCATCTGTTGCAGAACCTTCCTTTTGCTGCGCTCCTCCTGCTGCATGACCGTCCTGTCACTGCTCGACATCTCCGGCTTCATTGCGCTTGTGGCAGGGTTGGACGATCCACGTGAGATTGAGAAATCCATGCATCACGTACAGTAAAGCATTGCGCTTGTGGCAGGGTTGGACGATCCACGTGAGAATGAGAAATCCATGCATCACGTACAGTAAAGCATTGCGCTTCTTGACATATGGTACCTTTTGTTCCCTGGTGAGATTCATACTACCTAGTGTGGAAGGGACTCCACGTACGTTGCGACCTCTAAACAAAGTACAATCCCAACTGCATGAGAACTCTAGGCCGAGCTTTTGGGTTACCCGCTTGTAATCTTGTTTGACATTCTCGATGGCCTTGTAGAAGGCTCCTTTCACTGCAATTCCAAATCGAATTTTTGGGAGCTGCTTCATTTCTTGGTGCGATGCTAGAGGTTGTGGTATGTGTGGGGGGGCTGATTTCTTCTCCTCAATCTTGACCCTTCTGGACCGAACGACGTGGCACCGGACGTCAGGGATCTGCAGAACCGGAGGGGGTGGCTCCTCTGGGAAAAGACTCCGACGATCTAGTCAGAAAAGGAGCCGGGAAGAAGTTTGGTAAGAAAATATATGTTAGGGGAGTAAAGAGTGTGTAGAGAGCTCACCTCCTTCTTGGGGGAGATATCCTTCTATTTATAGGCGAGGAAAGATAGAGGGCAGAACGGGTAGTTTCTCTCTCCCACGTGCTCACTGATGCTCGGTGACGTCACGTGTCAGGAGCATTAAATGACCGCCGCTTGTGGGAGAATGGGGAGCCGCCCAGTCAGAACAAAGGGGGGGTCACATCACTCAGAGCTGTCCCATCCCCTATCAGAGAGGCTTCCCCACGTTTCTTTGGAACCTTCTAGAAGGTTCTGGCACTGTTGTCTCCGAATGAAGCTATCGTGTCCGAAGGAATGAGAAGTGAGAGTCGACGTATCTCACCGAACGAACGGAGCTGTACGACTTTCATATCCGAACAAACGGGTATCTTCCTTCGGAGCATGATCGAAGCTCGGTCGGGTCCCTCGAGGTACTTTATCCTTCGGATACTGCGTAGGACTGACGTATTATGGATTCCTCTCCGAGCAACTGAACTGAGACAACTGTCTGGTCAGGCATCATCATATCTACTCCCGAGCCTCCTGAACCTTCGAATATTTCGCTCCACTACAATAGCCCCTCAACTCCTGTTTCCATAGTTGTTACGCTTCGGAATGGAATGAGGAGTTGAAAAATCTGTAGTGGCCGAGGAACAACCGCTACCAAACCAGAACTGTTGACACGAACTCCCGAACGCCAGTACCATGTCAAGCGTCAGAAAGATGTCGAATCGTCAGGTCATTTAATGCTTCTGCAACCGCCAGCTCCAGAGGAAGCAACGCGTCCATCCGCTATTGGATATCGATACGGCGCAGCCCATTGGTCTCCACGTGTCAAACATCGACGGTCACATCAATCTCCCGCCCAAATCCTACGGTTGGGGGCTCGGCGACGCTTCGATTTCCGCCCTAGGTATAAAGAGGCGACGAGAGGAGAGAGAAAATCACTTTTTCTCCCTCTCTCAGACGTTTGAGCAGTTCCAGCCGTCCCCACTCTCAGAAACTCAAACCATCTGCAGATTTGCGACGATTTTGAAGACTTCGACCCAGATTTTTTGTTGATTTCCAGGTATCTCTGCTTTCTCACTCTCTTCATGCATCTCAATTACTGTTTTTGAGTCGTTTTTCTCGCTTTTCGCCTGGTTTTCCTGCCTGCGCACTGTAGAAACTGTAGAACACGTTGAAGATACTCATATGTTCTTCCGAACATAGTCGAATCTTCAACAGCTGTTCTTCCGAGCACCAATAGGAATACCCTCCTCCCAGTTTTTACTCTTTTACTCGGAACTCGGATTCTCCGCTTCGGTTAGTCGTCTCTCGGGAGGATCGGTTTCCTCGGATCCACGCTTCACTGAACATAGGCACATTAGGACTCGACCATGCAATTCGCTAACGGTCCTTCCCTTGCACTTTTGCTTATAGGTATGGCTACTTCTGCTTCGGTTTCGTCCGGGGAGTCATTTCGCTCGGTAGATAGCGCGGACTTAGGTGCTGGAGGGTCGAACCTCGCGATTTCCGACGCTATCTCCAACCTAGCTCGGCATTACCGTGTTCGGGATAGGAACGAAGATTCTGGAGATTCCTCGGGGATCGACATCCCTGCCAGCATCACTCCTCTCCGAACGATGCCTCCGGCGAGTCAAATAATCGATCTAGAGGATGCTCCCTCGGACAAGGAGCAGGACAATCCGACGGGAGAGGCGGAAGGGGACGATGAGGCCAAAGAAACCCTATCTGACAGAGACGTCGCCGAAGGTGGTGCGGCCACGGCTTCGTCCAGTCAAGCCGAGGGTGCCGAAGGAGCTATCGGCGCTCCATCCAAACCCCAAAGGAAGAAAAGGAAAATAGTCCCACTAGACCCCGACGTCATTCCTGAACGAACAGGAAAGGATCCATGCCCGTACTGGAAATCCTTCGAGAGCGAAGAGGGCATGAGGTCCTTCCGAAGGGATTACAAAATCCCGAACGATGTCATCGTCACACCAGTTCCTGGCCCTCGGATTAGGTACAGTGACGAACACATCACGGTTCCACTGATGGTCATTACCGAAGGTGGCCTGAGGTTCCCGATGCATAGGGTCCTCAGGGAGGGTCCTCTCCCTTTTCTCGCTCACTCTCTGCCAGCTGAGCGTCAACTCTTATAGAATCATCCATTCTATAATAAAGCTCGCCGAGCTAAAAATGTACCCACTGGAAGCCCATCACCTTTTCGAGACTTACACAATGTCTCGTAACGTGAGGTACTCGAGATATTATCTGTGTTCCCGAAGGAACATGGCAAAAATTATTCCAGAAGGGATGTATGACTCCGAGAAATGGGCCTCGGACTACGTCGAGGTTCGGGGGAATTATCAGTTTCCCTTGATGGAGTACGGGCAATTCGAAGTTGCCACGCGCAGGGGCGAACCTCGTAAGAGATTTTCATTGCTTTCTTTAAGTTAAGTTGCTTCCTACAGTTTAGTTCATACTTTTGTTCTTCGGACTGATGTTTCGCTTTTTCGTTTTGTTCAACAGTTACGACAAGGGTTAACAAGGCGCTGTCGAGAGCTGCGAGGAGCTGTAAGCTTGCCGCTACCCTCCTCACCATCCCTTGGGAAGAGAGAGACGCACCCACCATTCTCCAGTACAAAGCGGCGTACGGAGGTAGGATCCGAAGGAAGGAGGCCGACAAAGGGGAGGACAAATCCGAAGATCTGCCCCAAGAGCGTCTTCCGAGCGTAGACAGGCCACTCCGAGGGCTTATCCGCGAACCTACCGGAGACTCCACCCCCGACGAAGAAGAGAACATGCCTCCAAGGAGCATGAAGGAGTTGCTTCAGAAGAAGCTGGAGGCAGCCGAGAAAGGCAAGGCCACAGGCCTTTCAAAGAAAGCCGGGGCACTAGAGGCCACGAGCTCTGGCCCGAGCAAAAAGGTGCCTCCCCCCTCAACTCAAAAACGTACTACGCCGCCTGCTCCTCAAGCACCGAAGGATGCCCCGGCGAGCAAAAAACAAAAAACGGTGCAGACGGATGCCGAAGGCGGTGCATCCCAGGCGGCGAAGGGGAAGGGAACAACTGTAGACACTGTTTCATGGGCGCCGAGCTTCATCACCCCGGACAAGAAGCAGATTCCTGCAGTTCGATAGCCTTCGGGAGGATCCTTCCCTTGCCTTAACATTACTGTCAGGGGTGGGACTGCCGAGGGACGTCCAATCTCCCCCCTCGCTTCAAGGCTGCGCTCACCGAGTATTACTACCATGCTGCGAGGGTGAGTTTCTTCGGTTCTATTTCTCCTTTTATTCTGTCTCCTTATCTAATAAATTGCTCGTGTACTTCAGGCCTCCCAGTCCATTATGAGCGTCAACATTCATCTCACCGAGCACGAGAAAAAAGAAGAAACTGCTGCTGCAGTCTCTACAAGTGAACAAGGATGCAGCTGACGAATACAAGAAAAGCTGGGAGGAGTCCGAGGGCAGCACGCAAAGCGCTGGGAGGCCCAGGTGTTCAACCTCAACGACCTGGTAAAAGGCATGCAGGATGCCTGCTGAGAAAACCAGGTTGGAGGGGAAGGACGAGGGCCTGGCCGAGGGAAGAGCTCTTGGCCGGGAGGAGATGAAGGTGGAGCTGGAGAAGGAGTTCAGCAAGGGGTACGACAAGGGGTACTATGAGGCCGAGGAAGCCGCAGCAGAAGAACTCGCCGAGGCCCAGGCTGAGATGCTAGAAGATCAGCATAAAGCAAGCTTCATGCTGGGCTACAACCGCTGGCTTTGATGACGCCGGCGTGGAGGCTGACGACGAGCGGAGAATGCTGGTTGAAGTTCCCCCTCGTCGTCTAGCCGAAGCGCCACAGGCCGAGGACGCACAACAACAGTCCGAGGCTGAGGCGCAGCCTGACCCTGTCGTGACGCCCGTAGGTGCGTCTACCGAAGTTGACACCACTCCAGCTCCACTGACAGATGACCCTACTCTGCCTCTCTTCCCTACTCCAGCCCCCTGAGTTGTTGGGCGATTTGTGTTTGTTTTTTTTTTTTTTGTTTTTTTGTGTTGGAACAAACTTTCGCCAGTTGGCATGTAAGACAATAGATCGTTGTAAGGTTTTGGGAATGTGATGAACTTGTCACAAGTATTTTTGCTCGGTTGTTGAAATATAAGGAAATTTCACAAGTATTGTTATTCGGTGTTTTGTTCGTTTATGAATTAACCGGGATGTTCGGATAAGTGCATATCTGTCTTGCAAATGTTGTGTTTATGCTCCATCATGTGTTTGTTAGTTTGTGTTTGTGTTCGTTTTTGTTCGGATATCTTGGTTTACCTTCCCATTGTAACTTCCCAGCCCCCTATCTGCTAGGATTGCCGAAGGACAGAGGCGGGAATTCAAGCAGATAGTAACTTAACACCTATCCGAATGAGCGAACAGTAATTTTGGGGGCTACGAAAGAGACGCCCAAACGAATGTGCCGAGGGCGAAGTAGAGATCGCTCGGACGAGTGTGTCGAGGGCTGAGTGGATTTCACCCATACGAACACGATGTGGAGCCCAACGGCTTAAAAATGGGTTAGGTGAGATACCCAATACTTACAAAAAGAAAACAAAGAAAACAAACAAGATGAGAAAAGAAGCTTCTATTAGCATGGCCCCAAAGGCTTACAAGGTTGAACAGAAATAACATTTGAAGAAAAGTAAAAACAAGAAACAACATCTAGCCATGAAACTTCCGAAGCTTCTGAGCATTCCAAGGGTTTGGTATGGGGGTACCATCCATCTCAGCTAGCTTGTAAACCCCATGGCCGATCTTCTCGATCACGCGGTAAGGACCCTCGTAGGGATCCTTGAGTTTCGTCAGTTTTTGAGCTTCTACAACCATCCGAAGAACGAGATCCCCGACGTTGAATGGTCGTGACCGAACGTTCTTGTTGTAGCTTCTCGCAACTTCCTGTTGATACGCAGCGTGCCGAAGGTTAGCATTATCGCGAAGTTCTTCGGCAAAGTCCAATTCAGAACCCACGAGAGCATTGTTGGCCACTGGGTTGAAATTTTCCGTACGGGCTGTAGGAATCAACGTGGATAGGGGGAGGACGGCCTCCATGCCGTAGGCCATTGAAAACGGGGTACGTCCCGTGGAACGCCGAGGCGTAGTACGATAGGCCCACAAGACATGAGGGAGTTCCTCAACCCACAAACCGAGCTTCCTGTCCAAAACGACGCTTTAGCCCCCGAGTGATGGTTTTATTGGATGCTTCGGCTTGACCATTGCCCTGCGGATAAGCGACCGAAGAATTCTGGATCGTGATCTTGCGTCGCTTGTAGAACGCTTTGAGGGCAGCAGCCACGAATTGTGAGCCGTTGTCCGAAAGAATGGCATATGGAACCCCGAACCTCGAGATGATGTGCTTCCATATGAACCGTTCCACGTCGCCTGCAGTCGTCTTCACCATTGCCTTGGCTTCGACCCACTTAGTGAACAAGTCTGTGGCAGTCAACAAATACTCAAAACCTCCAGGAGCCTTGGGCAGTTTGCCCACAATGTCGAAAGCCCATACTGCAAAAGGCCATGGACTGGTGATCATCTTCAGTGGAAATGCTGGTTGGTGAATGAGGGAAGCCTGCTTTTGACACCGAACGCAGCGCTTAACATAGTCTTCGGACTGCTTCACCATCTTCGGCCACCAGTACCCCTGAGTCAAAGCTCGCTGCGCCATGCTTCGTCCACCTGAATGAGCCCCACAACTACCCGAGTGTAACTCATCCAAGATGCCGTCCACTTGGGACTCATATACCACTTTCAAATCTGGGCCCGTGAAAGTTCTTCGGTAGAGACTTCCATGGGGATCTAAAAAGTAGTTAGCAGCACGGCACCGTATCTTGTGGGCTTCCTTTTTGTCTGCAGGAAGAGTTTGATTTTGAAGATACAACACAATGGGATCCAAATGGCTGGTGCCGAACGATATGGCTGCAACCGGTGTGTCAGAGGGTTCGAAGCTCGGAGTGTTGATTTCGTCAAACACTATCGTGCGACTGCCCGAGGCTCGATATACCGAAGCGAGGCCTGCAAGGGCGTCAGCATGAGCATTATGTTCCCGAGCGATCCACTCAATTTCCACCCGTCCGAATTGTTTCAGAAGAACCAAAACGTGACTTACATAAGCGTTCATTCGTTCATCCTTAGCCTGATAGTCATCATTCAAGTGTCCCACAATCAGCCGAGAGTCACAGAATATATGAACAGAATCCGCTCCAAGCCGAAGGGCAACCTGTAACCCAGCAAGTAAGGCTTCATACTCGGCCTCGTTATTTGTTGCTCGGTAACCGATTGAGACAACATGCTCGTGAACGGTTCCCTCGGGCGATACAAGTACTACTCCAGCCCCAGCCCCATGGATGTTTGACACTCCATCTACAGTCATCCGCCAAGCATCTCCAGAAAATAAGCTCAATTCATGAGCTGGGCGCTTTTGGCCGAGCGTAAATCTCGTGCGTCGTGCGTCGGCAGGCTGTTGGATCCATTCCATGTGGGACTCAGTCGCAGCGATCCGAGCTTCGGTCTCCGCTAAAGTTAAGGCGGTTAGCTTCATCTTGCAGGCCCGGAGTAAGCTCGGCAAAGAAGTCGGCTAACGCTTGCCCCTTGATCGCCGTCCGAGGTTCGAACTGGATGTCGTAATTAGCCAAGTCTTGAGAGAACTTGAGAATCCGACTCGAGGAATCCGTCTTCCGAAGCACCGCCTTGAGAGGAAACTCAGTAAGGACCACGATCCTATGGCATTGGAAGTAAGGCAAAAGGCTCGTTTTAGACGAAACGAGAGCCAATGCCAACTTCTCCATAGGCAGATACCTGGTCTGAGAATCCGTCATCGTCTTGCTTGAGTAAAAAATTGGCTGGTGCTCAGTCCCTTCTTTCCGAACGAGCACTGAACTGGTGGCATGATCCGAGACAGCGAGGTAAAGATACAGATCTTCATCAGGTTGTGGCTTGACGAGGAGTGGAGCACAGGATAAGTAGGCTTTCAGTGATTGCAGCGCCTGCTCGCATTCCTCGGTCCACACAAATCTTCGGCGGCTGGTTTTGATGGCTTGAAAGAACGGTCGACATAGATCTCCCGAGCGTCGTATAAACCGATTCAACGCCGCAACCATTCCGGTAAGACGTTGCACTTCCCTGATAGTCGTTGGAGCTCGAAGGTTTTGCACAGCTGTGAGTTGCGTCGGATCAGCCTCAATGCCTCGGCGACTAACAATGTAACCAAGGAATTTTCCAGAGCTGACTCCGAACGCACACTTCTCAGCGTTGAGTCGCAGCTTTCGTTTCTTCAGTACGGAGAAAACCTCCCCGAGGTCCCGAAGATGATCCCGAGCGAATTTGCTCTTGCATACCAAGTCATCGATATAAGCCTCCAGAATTCGTCCGAGCATCCCAGGGAACATGGACGTTATCGTTCGTTGAAATGTAGCCCTGGCGTTCTTCAAACCGAACGGGACAACGTTGTAGCAATAGACGCCCCGAGGCGAGATGAAGGCTGTCTTTTCCTGATCGTCTTTTGCAAGGGCGATCTGGTGGTACCCTCGGTAGGCGTCCATGAAACTTAACCGCTCACATCCCGCAGTTGCGTCCACCATTTGCTCGATCCGAGGGAGGGGAAACCTATCCATTGGGCAAGCATCATTGTGGTTCGTGTAGTCCACACAAACCCTCAGCTTTCCATTTTTCTTCGGAACCACAACAGGGTTAGCCAACCAAGTGGGGTAAAGAATTTCTCGTATTGCCCCTGCCTCCAGCAATTGATCCACCTCTGCCATCACAGCATCAACATGAAGAGCCGACGAACGCCGAAGCTTCTGCACCACAGGCTTTCTATTCGGGTCGACGTTCAAAAATGGGTTGCAAACGAGGGATCTACGCCTGGCATCTCCTGCGGGGTCCAAGCAAATACCTCAATGTGTCGCAGGAGGAAGTCGAACATCTCATTCCGCTCCTCCTCGGTCAAGGAACTGCCGATGAGAAAGTACCGGGTGCCATCTTCCGAGATTGGCATGTGAATGAGTTCCTCGGAAGACCGTTGCTCGGCCGGAAGCCCAACGTCTTCAAGCACGTCTATTTCCCCACTCTCCACACACTGCACCTCCAAGCAGCTTTGTTTCGTCGTGACTGTGCTGATATAGCATTTCTTGGATTGCACTTGATCTCCTCGGAGGTTTTCTTGCCTTCCGTTCCACCCGATGAACTTCACAACTTGATGGTATGAGGAGGCCACCGCTTGCATCCCGTGTAGCCAGGCTCGACCGAGGATGACGTTATAGGGGCTAGGAGAGCTAACCACTATGAATTCGACGTCAATCACTCGGGAACCGGCTCTCACAAGGAGGTTGATCATACCGAGTGGCCAAACCGGGGCGCCCGTAAAGCCGACGAGCGGCGCTGTTGCTGTTCGAAGCTGACTCGGGGACAGGCCGAGACTTTTGAAAGTAGAATAGAACATCACATCCGCCGAGCTTCCCTGATCAACCAGCACCCTTTGAACGGTGGATTTGTCAATGATTACCGTAACGACAAGGGCATCGGTATGTGGGATTTGAACTCCCTTCAAATCTTCGGTCGTAAAAGTAATTGGGCCGTCACGATTCGGATCTTCAAATTTCCTTTTGGCCGAAGTACCGATGTTGCAAATTGACAAGGCGGCGACGACTGTATTGATCTCCGTCTGTAGCTCGGATACACGTTCCTCCGAAGCCACCCCCTGAATTACACTAACGTTACCACCGAGCAACGGAGGTGGGGGCGGAAGTGGACTTTTCCGAGTGTCGATCCAGGGATTGAGATGTCCAGCCGCGGCAAGCTCTTCCAAGTACCTTTTAAATGGCTGGCACTTGGTTGTGTAATGCCCTCGCTCCTTGTGGTATGAGCACATCCCAGGGTCCCTGGCCAGCCGTGCCGAGGAGTCCCGTTGGCCAAGAGAAGAATGGGAGCGTTCCGATAATAGAGAGAAGCTTGTAGATGGGCTCCGTGAATGTTGTTTGCTCGGCAACGTACTCATCTGGCCTTGGTTCCCGTTTCTGTTGCACCACGTGCTGTTGGTGCTGCAGGGGTCGATTTCGGTTGTTCGGCTGATTTACCTTCGGCGTCTGACCGACGTTGGCCACTTGCTTTCGAGCCGCAGGATGAGCCTTAACCGTTTCTGCTGCCTTCGGAACATGACGTTCGGCCATTGCCTCCTCATGTACGCAATCCTTCTCGATAATGGTCATCAGTTCCCCCATGCTCTTGGGTGGGTTTCTCGAGAGATCCCGAAACATGGCTGAATTTGGATCCAGGCCGTTCATAAACGATTCAGCAGCTACGCCTTGATCACAGTCAGGAATGAGATTGTATACCTCCCAATATCGCTCGGTGTAGAGCCGAAGAGTTTCTCCCGAGGTTCTCCTCATATTCACCAGCATGGAGAGAGTTTTTGGTTGGACGTTGCTGGTTACAAACCTCTTCGTGAACTCCAACTCAAGCTCGTTGAAACAGGTGATGGACTTTGGTTTCAACTGATTGTACCAGAGCATGATTGGCTCACTTAACGAGAGGGGGAAGATTTTGCACATAAGTGCGTCAGAGAAGTTGTGGAGGCTCATCATTTGGCGAAAGCGGCAGACGAATGCGACTGCGTCCTCTTTGGCTTCGTATCGTTTGAGCTTCGGCATGACGAACCGCTCCGGTGGTCGCTCTTGCTGTATAGCGTCTACGAAGGGGGACGCTTTCGCCTTCCCGAGCTTCGAATTGTCTTCCGGTACGGGGCTCGGTTGGACTACTGCAGGTGGCAAATTTCAACGAGGCTCGGGCGTCCGTCGTTTATGATGGGGCCGACGAGGATGCTCGGTCCGGTATCCCCGTCGTTCTCCCTGCTCCTTCATTTGCCCAAGGGCCCGCTCGGACCCTCCTGGCCGAGCTTGTGGAATCTCCCGAGGACCAGCCACCGGTTGGTACACCGTCGGAAGTCCAGTGAATTGGTCGTACAGGGTGATGGTGTTAGCCTTTTCCGAGCGTCCTTCCTGACTCGGAATCATTAGACGACTTCGTGACCCTTCCGTTGGCCGTTTTTCACGGCGACACTCGGAATCCTGATATGGTGATACTGATCGTTCGGAGAAATTCATCACGGTAGCTCCGCCGTGGTGAATCATTCAGGTTCATGGGCTGTTTTTTCCCTTCTGATATCCGAGTGATGTCTGGACGGACGACGCCCTTGGCCCGATGCTTCCGCTCGGTGTGTTCCTGCGGTGGAGTGTGTTGCCGAAGAACGAGTGCTCTCCGTTCGGGCAAGACTCTCCAGCCGTGGACGCGAGCCAGTTTCTTGTGGCCGAGCGCTGGGTTCTAGCCGCTCGAAGACGGTTCGTCTCTCGGTAACTGCTGGCTCTGTAGTTCGGTTATGGTGGGTCCGCCTGCTTCTCTTTCGGCGTCCCGTCGGTTGACTAGGTCCAGCTTGATGGACAGCCACAGGGGTGGCAAGTTGGTTGCCATCCCGCTCTTCTAAACGTTGTTGTAGCATGGCTATGACCGCTGCTTGGCGTTTTTGCTCCGCCAAGGCCACATCCAGCTCTGTGGTGGAAATGAAAGCCGTCGAGAGACCGACTGATGTGGAAGTGTTGTGTGTTCGTGTTCATGGTTGATGGAGCCATACCCGGACAATCCTAAGGTGAAGTTCTCCGGGCCAGGAGGTGGGATGTGTTGAGCCATAAGAAGATGAGGGTGTGGGTGAGTCGGTCTGAAATAGTGTCGTGATGAGGGTAGAAATCAGGTCCACGATGCTAGGTTAAACCTTCCCCAGCAGAGTCGCCAATTGTGGGGGGGCTGATTTCTTCTCCTCAATCTTGACCCTTCTGGACCGAACGACGCGGCACCGGACGTCAGGGATCTGCAGAACCGGAGGGGGTGGCTCCTCCGGGAAAAGACTCCGACGATCTAGTCAGAAAAGGAGCCGGGAAGAAGTTTGGTAAGAAAATATATGTTAGGGGAGTAAAGAGTGTGTAGAGAGCTCACCTCCTTCTTGGGGGAGATATCCTTCTATTTATAGGCAAGGAAAGATAGAGGGCAGAACGGGTAGTTTCTCTCTCCCACGTGCTCACTGATGCTCGGTGACGTCACGTGTCAGGAGCATTAAATGACCGCCGCTTGTGGGAGAATGGGGAGCCGCCCAGTCAGAACAAAGGGGGGGTCACATCACTCAGAGCTGTCCCATCCCCTATCAGAGAGGCTTCCCCACGTTTCTTTGGAACCTTCTAGAAGGTTCTGGCACTGTTGTCTCCGAATGAAGCTATCGTGTCCGAAGGAATGAGAAGTGAGAGTCGACGTATCTCACCGAACGAACGGAGCTGTACGACTTTCATATCCGAACAAACGGGTATCTTCCTTCGGAGCATGATCGAAGCTCGGCCGGGTCCCTCGAGGCACTTTATCCTTCGGATACTGCGTAGGACTGATGTATTATGGATTCCTCTCCGAGCAACTGAACTGAGACAACTGTCTGGTCAGGCATCATCATATCTACTCCCGAGCCTCCTGAACCTTCGAATATTTCGCTCCACTACAGTATGTAAAGCATGATGGAAAGAAAAAACCATATGGTTCTATCGTCGCCACATGCTTCTTTCTTCGTTGTCGTAACATTTTTCCCCTCCTTCATGAAGATGATATATAATTCCACCTTTCTAAAACCCGCTACCAGCATCAAGATGCCAATGGGTTCCAATTGCCCTCTCGGGCACAAATTTTCCTGTAGCAGAGAAACCTTCAATCATTGTCCCTTATTAAGACCTCGACTCTTACTAAATAGAATGGCTTTCCGGAGCATATAAAGAAAAACATCAATCATATATGCATGACTTTAAAATAGATTTTCATACACAACTTTTTTCGGAACCGTTCCGAACACAGTTGTGTCCGAAGTTGTGTTTTGGAGTTGTGCTCCTAGACTTTTTAAAAGAAAAACAGCAATGATACATGCACAACTTTAAAACACAATTCCCGTTGGATGCATCTTCATGTTTCAGGATGACGAAAAATTCGGGACACAATTGCTCTTTTTGAAAGAAAAAATCACTGTTAATTCACGACAATAAGCTAACATATTTTCAGGAAAATCAAAATACAAAACCTTACTTTTTACGGAGCAAAAGCCTTACAGAGAACAAGGAATATGATGTAGAAGATTAGTCGCCCATTGATGCTAGCTAGATGCACAAAATACTTAAACACCAGAACCAAATACTTGATTTGGCTATAGGACAAAAGAGAGATGACTTTCGCCCACAAAACAGAGGAAAAAGGTTTACTTGAATTCGTCGTATTTTTGGTTTTCATGAAGCGGGGGAGTCGAATACTGATGAAATATATCATGATCTAGCTCCAACGACAATAATATATTCTAATTTCAAGCACAATGGATGGAGGGGGAGAGTCGAGATTCATGTAATCAATCGTTGTAGGTTCCATAAATTGGAGGAGAGATGAGATTCGTGAGATTGATAATTGTAGATTTGTAATAAACGAGGAGGAGAGATGATATTCAGGTCATGACAGCTTGATTTATGGTTTTGTAACACGAGATAGGTACTATTTATAGTTGTGAATGAATTAAGGATGAGAGAGAGAGAGAGAGAGCCGTGTTTTTAGTACGTTTGATAGGGTACCATGTAGCCGTCCGTCTCGAAAACCATTGGGTCATATTTCTCCTTTGCTCCCACTGGTCCCTATTCCAGGGCAATACCGTTATCACACCAAGGTGACATGGGGGGGAGAGAGAGAGAGAGAGAGAGAGAGAGAGAGAGAGAGAGAGAGAGAGAGAGAGAGAGAGAGAGAATGGTGCAAGGGAACTGGTCTTGAACTACATACTGTTTTTGATATAACGCCAGCCGAGGAAAACAATTCTGGTGTCAGCGGGGGCACATGACCCCATGTGTCTCACTGTGGGTCCGCCTTTGTCCATAGTGCATTAGACATAAATAAACCAACACTCAACAAGTTAATAACATATTATTAGGTCTTTTCCAATGTCTTTCTACAAAAATTTAAGCCTTGTTCTCTTTGCTTTTTGAAAAGAATTTTTAAAAAATTCTCTCTAAATTCTCCCTACTTTTAACATTTCTCTCTCTATCTCTCTCCACTTATTACCCCTACTATTTTTCAAAAAAAATTTCAAAACACAAACTAAACACAACATTAGTTTCACCAGTATCGATAGTCTTGTGAGCAAATCGCCGATCAAATTTTTTGTATGCATAATGAACATTGTAATTAAGTTAAAAATTAAATATGTCATCAATTTAAGAGAAATAGATGCGAATTATTCAAAGTTATATAAAGCTAAAGAAACATTATTTAATGTGGAGTTTAAGGCCTTGTTTGATAAGTGTGTTAGGCATTGGGATAGGATTACTAATGCTATGGGCCAACTAATCCCTTGTTTGTTTGCACAAAAGTGGAGGGGACTACT
The DNA here is from genome assembly GCA_019656295.1 of Rhododendron mucronatum var. ripense. NCBI lineage: Eukaryota > Viridiplantae > Streptophyta > Magnoliopsida > Ericales > Ericaceae > Rhododendron > Rhododendron mucronatum. The sequence goes on along the minus strand of BPLT01000022.1, from coordinate 1,246,237 downwards.
AATCATATGGGAATGCTAATCCCACCATTGTCTAGGATTACTAATACCTTCTCCCACTAGGTATTAGCAATCCTATCCCAAGCTTGTAGTCCAAAATTACCTCATTGCCCAAGGTAATATCTATTATTCCCCACAATAACCGCCAACACACCTCTCAGTTTTTTTAAATGGAAAAAAGAAACAATCCTATGTGCGTACTTTAACGGAAAAAGTTGACTTTTTTTGTTCCATTGATAGGAGAAGACGAAACATACCTTTCAATTTTCGAAGTAACAAAAAAAAAAAAAAACCTCCCATTGTCCCAGTGGAACGGTTATTCTCCTGAATTACTTGGTGGATGACGATTTCTTGTAATAATTTTTTAGCAAACAAAATATTTGCACACTTTTTATTTATTTAACCTTACAATAAATTTTTAATTTTATTCTTATGGTTTGAGGGTATAAAGGGAAATTATGGTGTAATCCTATCCCATCTAGACCTAAACATAAATAGTATTACTAATCCCATCGTCTAATTCCGTGCAAAACAAACATGAGAGGGTGATTTAACAACCTCACTATTAATCCTATCTTATTACGAATCCTATTCCAATCCCATCTTATTACAAATCCCATCATATCTATCACAGTTATCAAACGAGGCCTTAAAAGTGAACGATTGTGGGTTTTTGTTGTGGGCTTAGAGTGAGGCCCAAACATGACCGCCCAATACTTTTTTGGAACGAGCTGATCAGCTCCATACTTCCGTATCTCAAAATCCCTCCAAATGTGAGTTTGCCATAGAGTTCTAAAAATATGGGGTTCTTTCAAGCCGATTCTACGTGGGTACATTATGCCCAATCAGCTCAATGCGCACAATTATTTTCCCACGAAGTCCATGTGCGCACTCTTCCCCTCTCTCTCTCTCTCTTTGCGCATGACTCTCTCTCTCTCTCCATTCAATTTCACTTCTTCAAAAATGGTAGAGCCAACACCCAAAAACATTATCTGAAACCTACTTGATAAGATATATCAAACAAACCTAATACTGCATGTGAATTTTTGTGCAGAAACAAAATAATTTTTTCAGTGTAAGCTCTTTTTTAATTTATTTTCTGCATTATAAATTTTAAAATGCTATAACTTTTATTATACAAGTTTACGCTAGAAATTGTTAATTGACATTGTGAATTATTAGTCTAACACTGTTAATTTAGAATTTTCAGCATCAATTGACGTAAATGTAGATTGTTACTTGTTAATTTTAAACTATTAATTATCAAATGAACAATATTAATTACTAATTTAGACTATTAATTGGTAATTTAAGGCTGTGAATTGTTAATTGAATACTATTAATTGTGAATATACTCCCTCCGTCCTATTTTTACTATCCATTTTTGAATTGCATGTTATTTCTGAATTGCTTATATATCTTCCAATGTATAATATTTTTCATTATTTTAAAAACTATGTATTATATATAGAACTAATCGAGATCTATCAAACAAAACTCATATTGCATATTTTTTAAGATCCACACTAAAAGATATAGGCAAAAAACATAAAAAAGACAAACAGAATAATGGAGAATGAAAATGGGATGAAGGAAGTAACTATTAATTGTTTATTTAATACCGTGAATTGTTAATTGAACACTTTAATTATGAATTCAGATTGTTAATTTTTAACGCTTTTAATATTTTAAATTAACAAGTTAATTATAAAATTACATTGTTTATTATTAATTAAATACTGTTAATAGTGACTTCAATTGTTATTTATGAACTTAGAAAAAAATAAATATTTATTATCATTACAACAAAAATTAACTGTGTTTAGAATAGAAAATAAACAATTATACATAAAAAATTAATAGTTAAAAAATGCAGAAACTCACAATATAAAATTCAGTGACAACTAAAACATAGCAGACATTGAAAAATGAAAATTCTATTTTTACAAAGTTTATATTCAATATTGGTTTCCTTAGGTAGATCTCTATAGCTAGATTTCAAATATATAGATTTAAAATAGACAGACATGAAACAATAAAAGTTATATACATTGCAACATTTTTGTAACGACCCTGATTTTTGGTAAATAAAATTTTTGTTAAATATTTAAATTTTATTTAAATTACTTGGTTTGCTTTTAAAATTCCTTTTTAACTTTAATAATCTGTCATAATTAAATTTGAGATCTATAAAATTATATCTTTTCACACCGGATAAACTAGTCATTTTCTAAAGACAAGTATGTTTATAGAAGCACTTGTATATTTTCCTAGTGTATAAAATAAAGTTTTAAAATTATATTTATTGGCTAGAAATTCTACTTGGTTAGTGTAGTTAGCTTTTAACCAATTAGTTAGAGAAACCAAACTCCCAATTCACCTAGTTACTTTTCTCCTAACCCTAGATGAACATTTACCCATTTGACAATAAATGCTAGGAAAATCTTTATCCATTGGACAATAGAATAAATCTAGATTTCTACCAAGAGTATTTTACTAGATTTGTTAAAGGTACATATATATAGTTATATATTGTTATATACACACATGCCTAAAGTACATGCATATATAATTCAAGTATATATTACTTTACTTCTTTAACCTTTAGTCCATAACCACTAGGGAACATATTATTCATTGGATAATAGAGTCAATCTTCCAACAAGTACTAGGATTTTATTTCCTAGATTTTCCATGTGATCATATCTTTAAATATATATATATATATATATATATATATATATATATATATATATATATATATGTACCTTATAAATCTATTGCCCTAGATTTTATGAAGATTTTGTTATATAAAAATATGTGTACTAAAATACTCTAATATAATAATATAATAGGAACATGTGCTTATTAGATTAGTATATTAGAAAATCTTGACATTATATTTTTTATTGGATACTTGGAAATCTTAGTAGATTTCATAGTACTTATATATATATATATATATATATATGTACCTAGTAGATTTAATACTCTAGATTTCCTAAGTACATAATCTAGTATTATAATGGAACATGTGCCTAATTGGAATACTTTAATAGGGAATTTTGATTTGAAAATCTAGTTAAAGATCACCTAGCACCAATTTACTTTTATTTATATATACTTAGTCATATTCATACATATATAAGATACATAGTACTACTGAAAGATATGGAAAGTACATTCAAACCTTATTCAATATTATTATCCTTCTACCCATTGGATAATAATTGTTAGGGAAATTTTTTCCCTGGACAATAAAAATTAGGATTTTGCCAATAAATATATAGATTGACAAGTCATAGACTAAATCCCATGACCTTAGCCTTGTCATGCCTACCACCCTTTTTTCTATTAGGCTAAATCTAGATAACCCACCAAAGTCATCTTCCGAGATTTTCTAAGTACACATATATGTTTGTATAAATGTACTTCTTTGCTTATTATATTTCTAGGAATCTTGATCATATCTTCCCTAGATTGTTTCTAGGTATTTATATATAAATATATATACCTCATAGATTATTTTAGGCATGTCTATATATGTCTAAAGGACATATAGACTTTCCAGGAAAGTCTTAACCATTGGTTATTAACTACTAGGGAAAGTTTTATCCCTTGAGTAATAAAAAGATAGTCATGCCAATAAAATATTTTTATAAGACTAGATTTCCTATGTACTTAAATATACTTATATATGCATAGTTTTATATATATATATATATATATATATATAGGTACCTTGTACTAGTGAAAGATGGAGAGATATGGGAAAGATTGGGAGGGTACCTTGATACGATTTACTTATGCATTTCTTTAGGTCAAATCTATTTTCCATTGTCCTTATATGTACTTTAATTTTACAATCCTTACTTCTTCCACAAAATCTTTCCAAACCAACCCTAAAAGTACTAAATCTAGCCATGCAAGCCTAGAACTAGACCTTGATCTTTCAAAGAATGCATGACAAGTTGAATAAAAAATGAGATATGGAGAGAGAGAGAGAGAGATTTCGGGTGAGAGGGAGAGAGAGGGAGCCTTGGCCTATAAATAGCAAGTCATTCCAAGCCTAAACTCACACCTTCATTCTTTGCTCTCACTTCTCTCTAGAAATTCTAAGCCTTCTTAGTTCAAAAGTTCAAGTTTTTTAAGGTTTCTTGAAGTTCTTGAGAGCTACCACCAAACCACCTCCAAAAACCACCCCTAGATCTTTAAAGTAGTCTAGTGTAGTTAACAAAGTTGTTTCTAGGAAGAGAAAATCTATCTCTCTTTCTTTCGAAGCACTTCGGAGCTGTTACGCCGCCGATTCACAAAATCGACGAACTATTCTCAAAATTGACCAACCGCCAAGAGAAGTAAGTAGAGTCCCTAGTCCACTAACTCTACGTATTGTATAGAACCGTATCTTGAAAAGTAGAATATTCTTATCCCCTATCCCTAAGTATAAGTAGAATGTCCTTACACTCTAGTTCTAAGTATAACGTGGAATATCTCTACTTACAATCTCTAGTATAAATAGAAGTTAGATTATTGTTTATAATGTTTGGAATACATGATAGTTAGTAGACTTGTATTGCTAAAGGTGGTATGACCATGTTGAGTAATAGACTATTACTTCAATAAACATATGTTGTTTAGAACTTGCCACAAAGGAAGAAAGAACGGATTTTAAAAGATAGGTATTTAACACTTGATTAGAAGTATTCGTATTTTGAGCTTAGAATGGTTATGAGCTTGTATATATGAATTGCTTGCATTACTTGTCTTGTTGTAAAGCATAAGTGATTTTTACTCCAAAGCGTCCGTACATGTGGCGTTATGTTTTAAGTTGTGATTTGAGCATGCTAAATAACATAGAGTTTGATGATCTTGCTACTTTAGTTTCAAGATTACAATGAATGATTTATGTATACGTGAAAAGTTCTACCGCGAAGTCTATACATGTGACGAGACACAAAAATCAAGAAAGATAGAAACATGACACCTAGGGAGTGTTAATGACAAGGTGTGTTTTGAAATTGCAATGTGGCTGGACTTGCCCATTGTCTAGTGTATGTGTGTGTGTGTTCCAATGGGAATCCAGAACGGTGGAACCATTGTGAGGATGTGTGTATTCCAATGGGAGATCGAAGCGGCGGAACCATTGTGAGGATGTGTGTGTTCCAATGGAATCCGGAGCAGCGGAACCATTGTGAGGTTTGTGGCTTGGTTATCCGTGGAGAGGAGCCAATGCTATTGTGTGCCAATGGGAACCCGGTGCGGCGGAACCATTGTGAGGATACTCGGGAACCCGGAATGACGGAACCGAGGTTGGGTGTGTTAAAAATGATTTTGGAATTGTTGAATTGGTATAAGAAAAATGGTAACACGGTCCACGATGAGTCGCGTAGGAGAAACTCAAAAAATCATTGACACCTACGATAGTTTGAATAGCGAATGTGGATGTGTTATTGTTATTGTATGTTGTACATAATCTATTGTTTGTAAGTTATGGGTTAGCGGGTATGAGATTATTCTGCTGAGCTTTCGTAGCTCATGGTGTTACTTTTGGTGACCCTGACATATTATACTGGTGGTGATGTGCTGATATAATGTATCAGACTTTGTAGATGAACAGGGTAAGCCGTACGTACACCTTGGAGGGTTTCGGAGCCGAGGAGCTGGCAAGGATGGAGGGGCAGACGGAGCTGTAGTTAGAAACCTTAGTTACCCTCCATTGTATAATAAAAGTACTTTTGTAAGAATTATGATGTAATAAGAGCCAGACTCTATTTAGTTTTGCAATAAAATTACCTGTTTAACGTTCCCAAAATTAGGGACGTTACAATTTTAAGCTTTAAAATGAGAGAGAGAGAGAGAGAGAGAGAGAGAGAGAGAGAAGAGAGAGAGAGAGAGAGTAGCGTGTGAGGGCAATAAATGCACACATGGTAGTGAGGGAGAGATTCGTGTGAGAATTATTTGGAGGAGGATCTAGTAAGACATGAAATTATTGGTATAAACTTAAAAAATAGGACCGGCCCGGAATTATGCCTAAAAAGTATGGATCACAGCCACACACCATTCATAGATTTCGCACAGAAAAAATACTATTCTTGTAAAAAAGTAGTTTTGATCGGAGATAAATGAAAAAAATGAACTGCTCATTTTTTTTTTAGACAATAAATGTGAATTAAAACTTAACCTGCTCTTTAATATAACACTTCATTTGTTTTTACATGTATCAATGTCCCATAATATTTTTTCTACCAAAGTAATTTTTAAATTTACAAAGGAACAATTAAGATCAAAAAAAATTTAGACCCTGAGGTGATCTACAAAATCGAGTTTGAAAGGGTCTTCAAACGAAGATAGTGTATAAAGTTCATCTGCTCCCTATTTTTCAAATGATGAGAAACCAATTCTCGCAGAAAAAATTCCCTTCCTATGGAATAGGGCCTAAATTGACATGTCATTCTGGCGTGATAACGATATCGCTTCGGAATAGGGATCGACCTGTTGCAAGGAGAAAATCGAACCAATGGTTTTCGAGATGGCCGGCCTCAAATTGCGCTCTATACTACATGGTACCCTATCAAACAAACTGAAAAACGGTTTTCTCTCTCTCAATCTCAACTACAAATAGTACCTATTCTTGTGTGCGTAGCATTTTTTAAATCAAACTCCCATGACCTGAATATCATCTCTCCTCCTCGTTTTGTTACGAATCTAAAATGATCCATCTTACGAATCTCATCTTTTCTCCATTTTATGGAACCTACAATGATTTATTACATGAATGTCGACTTTCCTCCCCCGTCCATTGTGCTTGAAATTAGAATAAATTCTTATCGTTGGAGTTAGATCATGACATATTTCATCAGTAATCGACTCACTCACTTCCTGGAAAACAAAAATTACGACAAATTCGAGTAAATCTTTCTTCCTCTCTGTATTTTTGGCAAAACTAGTATTTCTCTTATGTTTTATAGCCAAATCTAAGTAATATTTGGTACCAGTGTTTAAGTATGTATTGGTTCATTATATTCATTGTTCTTTGTATGGTATTTTCTCTGTAAATACTATTGTCGTATATTAGGATTTTGTATTTTGAATTTTCTAAAAATATATATATGTTTCAATTGGGAAGAAACGGACAAAATGGAAATGTAGATTTCAAATTTGAGGTACGAGCCCTTTAACAATGATTTTTCTTTCAAAAAGTCTAGCAGCTGTTGCGTCCGGAAGTTTTCATCATCCCGAAACATGATGATGCATCCAACGGGAATTGTGTTCTAAAGTTGAGCATGTATCATTGCTGTTTTTTCTTTCAAAAAGTCTAGGAACACAATCCCAAAACACAACTGTACGTGTTCGGACACGTTGGATACTTAGATGTTTGTGGGTCCAAGTGCATCCAATGGTTTCACATAAAGTTGTGTCCGGAAATGTGTTGTAAAGTTGTTCATATATATACACACACACACACCCCATTGATGTTTTTCTTTATATGCTTTGATGAAAAGCCATTCTCTGTAGTTTGAGTGAGGTCTTAATACCTATTGGGACAATGATGGGAGGTTTCTCTGCTTCAGGAAAATTTGTGCCCGAGAGGGCTATTGGAACCCGTTTGGCATCGTGGACCTGGTAGCGGATTTTATAGAGGATGGTAGAATCATATACATCTCCTTCATGAAGGAGGGGGGAAAAGTTCCTACAATGGAGCAAGAAGCATCCGGCGACGAAAAGACCATATGGTTTTTTCTTTCCCTCATGCTTTACATCCCCACAACCTCTGGCATCGCACCAAGAAATGAAGCAGCGCAGCCTTCGGATGGTAGAAATCCAGCTACGCTTCCTCAGTACAAGGAAGCCGTAGCTGACCGAGAAACTTACCTGAAACTCTCAATCATTATGATGGAGAATCTTTGGCGTAATCACCGATTGACTAGAGAATATGAATTGCCCAAGAATTGGTTCAATTGAGTTGATCAACACGACTAAAGAAACTTTGAGAGTTTGCACTACACGTACCCTCAATTCGGAGAGAGTTTTAATCTTTCAAATTTGGATAAAGCTTATGGATACAATTTTTGTGGACTTGACAATGAGTTCGTTAAGTACCCAAACTACCTTCTGCTGACAAAGAAAATTCAAGTGCATCCTATTTAACGAGGACGTGGAATCCTGAAAATCTTTGGAGTACAAATCATGGACTGACTAAAGAAAACAGATGGCTCATGGATTGGTTCAAAAAGAGTTGAATACTACTAAAGAGACTTTGAGAGTTTGCAGAATCTTACATAGCGATTTGTTTGAATGATGGTATTAGTCATACTGTATTTACAAAATGAACGGTTTTTGAATAAATGTATTCGTTGAACAAATGTATTACATCTCTTGCCTTAAAACTTGAAGTTCACTATTGAGTCTTCTATACCATCCAAGCCAACAAATCTGACTTAGTGTCCAAGTCGCTCATCTCTTGGCATCTAATTGTTTAGGCTCATAAACATAGGCAGCCTGCTATCTGTCTCTGGATCTGTCATGAATATACCAGAAATGTTATATGACATGCTATAGATATTCACAAGGCAATTTAAGCTACATATAGTTGTAGGTTATTAATAATTTAATGCTAAACGGAAATGCAATAGGCGATCATTTTGCTCATTTTCTCAAATTTTAGGATCAATGATGACACGACACACATTTAGACAGTGTTTGGCTGGAATTTTTGGCTACTTCAGAAATATGATTATGTGCGAGCGTGCCAAAAAAGACTTGTAATTATCCTTTTCAGATTTAACTTATAAAAGTCAAACTTAATCAGGCGATTATGGCGTCGGTTCAATTACCTCAACGAAGAGGATTTTTCTTTCTAGAAGTATTGAAACGGCACAACAATTCACTAGAAATTTGACAACCCAAAGAAGAACAAGATAACTTGATCAATCCAAAACAGCTTGCTTTCCAATTGATTCTCCAACTTCAAAATAAAACAAACAGAACAGATTATAGTGTGATTACTACTACTACGAACTACTCTTAACTACTTCGAACTAAGTCTAAGTTCCTAAATTACTACCTAATGGACAAACCAAGCGTAGCATAGCTGTTTGTTTGATGATTTATCTGGGCTATTCCTTCTTTCATTTCTTCTATTTGGGTCTTCTCAACGGCTTCCATTCTCCCGCTTAGCTTCCTTTGAAGTCACTCTCATGTTTGAATTCAAACTTTCCCTCCGTGGCTATTGCTTGTAATCGCCTGTAGTGGCTTAATTCATCCCTTATCTCACTTTCCTCAACTGCATCATGCCCGTGGTGGGTAGGTTAAGTCCAGAATTCAATTTCTTTGACCATGTCAAACCTGCATAACCGCTCTTATTTGAATAGGACAGTTCACGGCTATGGGCTTTGAACTGTACGCTCCTTCTGATTCTTTGTTTGAGGGACACCTGACGATGTTCATTCTTTTTCATGAAATGATACTGAATTAATCAGAACGTCATCGTTCTTTTAACTATGTGATTCTATACATTTCAACCCATGTGTGTTCCGTTTTGTTCAATGCAAGTGGCCACATGTCATCTTTTGATTGGGCCAATAAGATCTCATGCAAATAGATAGTAAAGCGATGCAGACCTGTTTGCCATACAATACATGGAGTACTCTTGACCGATTGGTAGCAAAACTGTAATTTCAATTGACTTTACCATTTCCAACACTGTTGGATAATTGGATTCAACCCTAAAGTCACAAATTTGTTTGCAAACGGGCCAATGAAGAAGACAAGCTGTTGTGATCTAACATATTGCAGCTGTATTTCTGCAGTTTGTGATCAATTTTGAAATTTCGACACATCAACTATGTTCAAATGAATCTGTTTTTTATTAGAAATCTGCCCTGTTAGTAGAGAATTTGTTACCCGAGGCTCCAAGATATACAATTTTACATAACATAGAAATACTATGGTTCTATCACAGCATAAATGTTTCCCACAAATTCTATTAAAATATAATTTTCAATCTCATATATGTGTTTCTGTGGAATTGCAATATCGGTACAGTAAGTAACATAGAAACACTATGGTTCTATCATACCACAAAGGTCTCCTACAGATTTTGTTAAAATATAATTTTTTAGAAAATCAATCTCATATATGTGTTTCTGTGGAACTGCAATATCAGTACAAAATAGAAGAACGAAAGATATATTAAAATAGAAGCGGCATTCAAAATTTGTAAATTTGATTGAGAAGTACTCTAAATCGATCACCGTAGACTTTAGCTCAGGATTGACACTGACAAAAGAGACCAGGTTATATCTTTTTTTTTTGCTCGGCAAATGAAACTATTTTATAAAAACTCGAAAGGGTACATCAAGGGAGAAATAAAAGAAAGCAGACATAACTAGTCCATTCAACACATTGTTGGATAGACACAACACCTCAACACAAACTACAACTTAAGCTTACGAATGCCATCAAGGTACACCTTAAACTCCTCCACCGAATAAATCTTGAAAGCACATAACTTAAGTTGATGGGTAAAGAGACAGAAGAACTACAGATATATTTGGGGGAACTGAACTAAAGATATATTGTAATCCCACAAGCTAATACAGTCCTATTGTTTTGCACCATATGAAACATGTTAATTGTGAAATTACATTGTTAATTATTAATTTAATATTGCATGTTAATAGTGACATTAATTGTTCTTTGTGAATTTAGACAAAAATTAACAAATCTTATCATTACAACAAAAATTAAAAATTGAAAAATGCAAAAATTCACAAATAAAAAATTCAGTCACAACTAAAATAAAACAGCCATTGAAAAATAGAAATACTAGTATTACATAGTTTTATTCAATATGGGTCTTACTAGGTAGATCTCTACAGCTAGATTTCAAATATCTAGATTTTATAAAAATAGAATTGTATAATAAAAGTTATACACATTGCAACATTTTAAGAGAGAGAGAGAGAGAGAGAGAGAGAGAACACATTAAATACACACATGGTAGTGAGAGAGGGAGAGACGTTCCTAAAAAATATTGATCACAACCGCACTGTTCATAGACTCCTCACAGAAAAACAGTATTATTGAAAAATAATAATTTTGATCGGAGATAAATGGAAAAATGAACTACTCGTACTTTGTTAGATGGTAAATACGATTATAAACTTAAACTGCCTATTTTTCAATATAACATTTAATTTATTTTTACAAGTATCAATGTCCCACCAAAAAAGTTAACCAAAAAAAATTTGAAATTTACGAAATGAATAATTAAGATCAATATTTTGAGACCCAAATGTGATCTATGAAACCGAGTTTGAAAGGGTCTCCTAACAAAGATAGTTTTTAGAGGTGATTTGCTCCCTATTTTTTCGGGGTACTGAGTGAAACCAACTACCTTGGGAAAAATTCTTTCCTACGGAATAGGGCATAAAATTGACATGTCATCCTGGTGTGATAACAGTATCGCCATGGAATAGGGACCCTTAGTGCACTACTCGAATCTATAGGAGCTGAGGAGAAATTTGAACCAATGGTTTTCTCTACAGACTGCTCAAATTTTGCACTACACACTACGTGGTTCCCTATCAAACAAACTGAAAAAACGGTTCTCTCTCTCTCTCTCTCTCTCCCTCTCTCTCTCATCCTTGATTCATTCACAACTATAAATCTTACCTATTCTCGTGCCACAACTCCCATAACCTGAATATCATCTCTTCTCCTCCTTTTATTACGAACGACTCTACAATGATCCATCTCACAATTATTCATCTCTCCTCCATTTTATAGAACCTACAACTATTGATATAAACCACTCACTCGCTTCCCCAAAATGGAAAAATACGCCGTATTTGAGTAAACATTTCTTCCTCTCTGTTTTGTAGGCAAAACTAGTCTCTCCCTCTCGAAATTAGCATCTCCGCAATAAATTCCCCAAATACGGCAATTCTACTCCTGTGACTTCCTGATTGCTACAGTTTGTCAAATCTTGGACACCGAGTGATTATTCGTTGTTCCTGGTGCATAGTGCTAGTCTCTACCACCACGTGGTCCTTGGCCCCACACGAATATTGGGGGATAGAGGTTACTAAAGTACCACATGACTATGCTTCCATGGACACCTCTGTAGCTCCACAGGTTGAGGTCTTGTCTAGTTTGGCTATCCTTCAGTCCAGTCTAGTCTGAACCATTTGTAAGAGCCCACAATAATAATCGAAACCGTTCACTTTTTAGAGCTCGTCGAGAATATTGACCACACCAAAAATCACGTTGATCGGATATCATTTGATATGATATCGAAATGCATTTATCTTCAAATAATTGTGTCAAATGGATTGCAATCCAATATTGCTCACGTGGCCTCCGAAACAATGTTGGTAGTAGTGTGCCAATATTACTCACCTGTGCAATACCTCGTCTCAACCTCCAAGGTGGGGCAAACCTGAGGGGGGCAGGTTATGTTCGACATCGGCGCAGGTGCAGCAACGTTTTCAACCAGAGGGTTGTAGAGGGCGTCATTTTTGTGGCCACCTTCATTATCTTTGTTGGTACCATGGTGATCCCCCGGTTTTGCACTCAAAACTTTCTCTCCTTACGAGCTTCGAGATGGGTTGTCCTGACAATCACTGCTTTCTGTGGACGTCTAACTTCTAAATTAATTGTAAACACGATTGTGTTTATAATTAAGATATCCGATATATGTAGTACAACCATTCTGTACTACATATACAAGATCTGGAAAACTCTTATTTGCACTGTATGGTTCACAGCTTCCTTAATAACTTGGTCCTTGATTTTCAACGACGGGGTTGTCAAGTCGCTGAAGAAGGAAAAAATGCAAGGGTACGTAACCTTGCCATTGGGTTGTCTGACAATTTCAGCCAATTTGTGGCTCGCCAAAACTGCAAGGGTACTATTTATTTTGAAAGACTAAAATCAGCACTTTTTTTTTCAATATGTACTGGAAACGTTCATATTCTTACCGGCCAACAAATTTGCAAAAGAACTGGTCTTTGTGGCTAAAGTCCCAAAAAAGAAAGGAACGAAGGAGTTATTCGTGACATTGACACTCACCGAGTGGCATACCACACATTCAAATGTTAGCGCCTGGCCTTGACAATAATGAATTTTATTCACGTTGTCCGACACACTACACTACATGAATACTTGGAAGAAATACATGCACAAGCACCAAGAAATGAAGCAGCGCAGCCTTTGGACGGTACAAAATCGACTACGCTTCCTCAGTAAAGAAGCTTTGGCTGACCGAGAAACTTGCCTAGAAACTCTCATCATCATGATGGAAAATCTCTGGAGTAATCATTGACTTACTAGCTAGAGACAACAAATTGCTCATGATGAGTTGGTTCAATCGAGTTGAATACGACTAAAGAGACTTTGAGAGTTTGCGGAATCTTCATCATCATGATAGAAAATCTTTGGAGTACAAATCACCGACTGACTAAAGAAAACGGATTGCTCATGAGTTGGTTCAACCGAGTTGAATACTACTAAAGAGACTTGGAGAGTTTGCGGAATCTTATATAGAGATTTTATTTATTTTTTGCTAAGCAATATAGAGATTTGTTTGAATGATGGTATTTATGAAACGAACGATTTCTCAATAAATGTACTTGTTGAAATAAATGTATTACGTCTCTTGCCTTAAAACTTAAAGTTAATTTACTGTTGAATCTTCTATACGATCCAGGACCAAATTGAACTTTGAATTTCAGTATATAAGCCAAGAAATCCGACCGAGTGTCCAAATCTCTCTCTCTTGGCACGTAATTGTTTAGACTGATAAAGATAGGTAGCCTACTCTCTGTTTTTGGATTTGTTACGAACCTATAAGACTGGTTAACTTGCTATAGATATTCACAAGACGATTTAAGCTATGCATAGTTGTACTTGTATTTAATTTGGTGCTAAATGTAAATGTAATTGGTGTGATCATTTTGCTCCTTATTTTCTCAAATTTCACAATCAATGATGACGCGACACACATACTTAGATAGTAAAACGATGCAAACCTGTTTGCCACACAATACGTGGAGTAATCTTGACCGATTGTAGCAAAATTGTAATTTCAATGACTTTCCGGTTTCCAACACTGTTGGATAATTGGATCCAACCCAAATGGCTCAAATTTGTTCGCTAACAGGCCAATAAAGAAGACAAGCTGTTGTGTTTTGATCTAAAGTATTGTTACCGTAATTCTGCAATTCATGTTCAATTTTGAAATTTCGACTCTTCGGCTAGGTTCGAATGAATCTTTTTTTTATTAGAATCTTAACGGCATGTTCGTCAAGTACGTCTAATTTGCTACTAGTGGCTACAAGATATACAACTTTACATAACGTGATAGAAATACTATGGTTCTTACCAAACGTCTCCTGCAAATTCTGTTAAAATATAATTTTTAATAAAATCAATATTATACATGTGCTTCTGTGGAACTGCAATATCAGTACAGTAAGTAAATATGTTAGAAATACTATTGGGAATTCCCTTGCCAGTGAGCCCATCTTGACTAGTAGGACACAACAGAGTGAGGCCCAAACATGACCACACCCAATACTTTTTCGGAAGTAACTCATCTCCATACTTTCATCTCTCAAAATCTCTCCAAATTTGAGCTTGCGATAGAGTTCTAAAAATATGGGATTCTTTCAATCTGGTTCTGTGTGGTTGCATTATTTTCTTACAAAGTCCTATTGCATGCATGCGCAGTTGCGCACTCTTCCCCTCTCACTTTCTTATTGTGCATGACACACTTTCTCTCTCTCTCTCTCTCTCTCTCTCTCTCCATTTAATTTCGCTTCTTCAAAATTTTAAATACTTATAAATTTTGTTTCATATATCTCATTTTGAAAAAAAAAAAAAATATGAAACTTATTTGACGAGATATCTCAAACAAATCTAGCATTGCAAGTGAATATTTTTGTAGAAATAAAATAATTTTTAGGTGTAGGCTCTTCTTCTATTTTCTGCATTATGAACTTTAAAATGCTATAACTTTTATTAGAGGTTCATACGGAAAATTGTTGGTCGACACTATGATCGAATTGTTAGTCTAACAATGTTAATTTTGAATTTACAGTGTCAATCAAGAATTTAGACTGTTAATTGTTAAATGAACACTGTTATTGGGGGAGGATCCTCCCAGCCATAAACTTAAAAAATATGACCGGCCCAGAAGTTTCCTTACAAATATTGATCACAACCGAAACGTTGATAGGCTTCGCACACAAAAACAGTATTCTTGAAAAAGTAAAGATAAATGGAGAAAAGAACTAGTCATTCTTTTTTAGATGGTAAATATGATTTAAACTCCAATAAAAAAAATTCCGATCAAAAAAATATGATTTAAGCTACATTTTCTTCAATATAACGCTTTATTTATTTTTACATGTATCAATTTCCCATAACATTTTTTCCACCAGAATAATTTTTAAAGTTACAAAATGAACAATTAAGATCAATAGTTTTAGACCCAGATGTGATCTATGAAATATAGCTTGAAAGGGTCTCCATAAAGAGCTCTGATATTTCTTGTATCTCGAAAACTTAACTTTATTAGCCAAGTCCACAGGTATAAATAAGTTACAACAATGAGATAAGGATTACAATTGAAAACTAAATATATTCTATCCTGAGCTACAGCTAACAACTTGAAAGAATGATAATTAACCTAAGTAACAACATTATTATCCTTATCCTTTACACTCCAAACGAAGATAGTTTTTAGAGGTGATCTGCTTCTTATTTTTTGGGTATTGAGGGAAACCAATTCTCGCAGGAAAAATTCTTTTCCATAGAATAGGGCTTAAATTGACAAAGTCACCCTGACCCGATAACGGTATCACCCCGGAATAGGGACTTATAGAAGCCAAGGAAAATTTTGAACCACTGGTTTTCGAGATGGATGGCTCGAATTCGCAGTACACTACATGGTATCTTATAAAACAAACTGAAAAAATGGTTCTCTCTGTTTCTCTCTCATACTTGATTCATTCACAACTATAAATAGTACTTATTCTTGTGTTACATATCTATAAATCAAACTCCCATGAACTGATCATCTCTCCTCCTCCTTTTATTGCGAATCTACAATGATCAATATGATGAATCACATCTCTCCTCCAATTTATGGAATCAACAATGATTGATTACATGAATCTCGACTTTCCTCCTTCGTCCATTTTGCTTGAAATTAGAATAAATTGTTGTCGTTGGAGCTAGATCATGATGTATTTCATCAATAATCAACTCTCTCGCTTCGCAGAGAACCAAAAATACGACGAATTTGAGTAAACCTTTTTGGCTATCTGTTTTGTAGGCAAAACTAGTCTCTCGCTTCTCTTCTATAGCCAATCTAGTATTTGCTACGTACTGGAGTTTAAGTATTTTGTGCTTCTAGCATCAAAGCGGAGTTGGCTAACAAAGACCGAAGTAATTGCATGCTAATCTCGAAGCTTAACAAACATCCCCAGAGAAGAAAAGAGCTGCACTCCAGATGCATGTGGTGTTAAATGGTGTTTGCCAAGAAGATCGATATAAAAAGACGTAGCAAGCACCTGGTTAAGGAAGTCAATGTACTGTTTTCATCATGTTTCTGTCGACAAGAGCATCGGTAGCCAACACTCTCAACGAAATAAAGGAAAAAGTGAAATCATGGAATTGGTTCAAAGTCCTTATCTTGACGGCTTTGCTGGTTGTTAGTAATTACTACATCATCGGGATCATGTACGACAAGAAGAATGAAGATATCTTGGAATCTTCAGCAAATTGGCAAGTCACCCCTACTATGTTTCATGCATGTTAACCGGCATTATGTCCTTCGTTAAACTGGTGCAAAAAGAAAGTGAATCAACGCTGGATGACCCTGAGTTGGAGCTGGGAATACAAGATGTGACCACCAAATATGCATACAATTAGATACTATATTTGATACCAAATGGTATTATGATACTTTACTTCGCTTACATTAATTCTGTCTTGGAGGGTTTATGCATATGTATGACTTCAAAAACTCCGAGTATTATAAATGGCAATTATAGAATTAATGTATTGTACAATTCTGTTCTTTGTTTTTTCCATTCCATTTAACCAGAGTCACTCTTAAATTAGGCTTTTTTGGTCAACATGGCAGTGAAATTTCATTGATAAAAATGCATAGCAGTACATTAATGAGGGTAATTAATATCGTTCTACAGAGGATTAAATAACCAATCAAGACGTCTTGCATTTTAAGTACATGGGTACCATAATCATTTAGCATTTTCAGTTAACGGAGTTGGAGTTGTACTTTTACTCCAAATTCATAAGGAGGTGAATTCGTCACGAGTAAAACACAAGGGGGTCATCTGTGATAAGTATAGGTATCAACACAAGGGATAACTATATGTATCTCAAAAGATGAAATTCTCCACATGACAAGCTCTCTCTCTCTCTCGCCTGCCAGTGGAGATACCAAGCAGGTTGGCCACTGATTGCGTTTTTAGCACTTGTCGATCGACGTTTGCGTTCTTAGAGAGAGAGAGAGACTCCAGGTTTGTATTTAGTGATTGATATTTAACGAACAATAGATTTCAATAGCATTACTCAAATATCACCAATCCAACAAATAACCAAGCATTAAAAGATTTAATGCTTGTACAATATATGAATTTTATGGTAAGCCACTTCATGTTTTAAAGCTTTTTTCTGGTTTTAGTACAATTCATTTTCGAACATTCATTGCTTGTGGAATTGAACTTGTTCATACTGATCGAATAAAGAAACCCAAAACATTCATTCGCCTGTATCTGATTATGATTTTCTTTATTTACTCTTATAATGGGTATCAAAATTTGTAAATTTTATTGAGGAGTCTAAAGTGGCAGCACCTTAGACTTTAGTTCAGTATTGGCACCGGAGAGAGAGAGAGAGACCAGGTTATATCTTGAAAGCACACAACCTAAGCTGATTGGTAAAAGGAAAGAAGAATTAAAGATATATTTTTCGGAAAATGAACTAAAGATATATTGTAATCCCACAAGCTAATTTTACCAGTATATAGATAGTATAGGGAGCAAATCGCTGATGGAATTTGTGTGCATAATATATGTTGTAAGTTCAAAATTATAGTATGTATCATCCATTTTAACGAAAGTGATGCGAATTTTTCATAGTTATATGAAGTTATAGAAATTGAGTTTGAAAGGGTCTCCAAATGAAGATATTGTTTAGAGGTGATCTGCTCCCTATTTTTTCGGGTATTGAGAGGGAAACCAAATCCCGCACGAAAAATTCTTTTACACAGAATAGGGCCTAAAAAGACATGTGCCACCTTGGTGTGATAATGGTATCACTCCAGAACAAGGACCTGTAGGAGGAAGGAGAAATTTGAACCAATAGTTTCTAGGTTTCTAATTAAGATGGACGGCTTGAATTGCACATTACCATACATGGTACCATATCAAACAAACAGAAAATACGATTCTCTCTCTCTCTCTCTCTCTCGATTCATTCACAACTATAAATAGTACCTGTCATCGTATTAGAAAACCATAAATCACACTCTCATTACCTGAATATCATATCTCCTCCTCCTTTTACTATGAATCTACAATAATCCATCTCACGAATATCATCTCTCCTTCATTTTATGGAACCTACAATGATTAATTACACTCTCATCCTTCCAAATTTCCCAATTTCCTTATGCTTCTTGCTGTCTTCACATATATATATATATATATATATACACACACACACACACATAAATATACATACTTGCATTAATTACATTGGTTGAAAAGGGCTACGCATCTGCACGCCATGCAAATTATAACAATGACAAAAGTGGGACTCTTCCCTCAACCTATGCACATTATGGGATGCGTGAGGGTGTGACCATGTAAAAAACTTGAAAGTAGAATGCTAATCAAAGGTCAATAATGCTCTCATAAATATTCATCTCTGAAAAGACCTTGCAGGTAAGGGTCCTTTTTATTAAGGTATTCGAATTCAATTTCCTGATAGACTAAGAGATCATTGGCCTCTACCCCATGAGGGCAAAGACCAGTGAAGAAGGATAGATCTTGACAGGTAGGAGAAAGCACACCGTAGGAAAAATGGAAAGAGTTTGTGGATATAGACCGAAACTGGGCAATGGAGCAGATCAACGGTGCATGTTTCTCGATTTTCCCAGAGCTCAGCATAATGGCTTCATAGATCCCAATTTTTTCCAAGTTTTAGCTTTGCTTCTCCTAACTCTGATCAACCATGCGTCATAGTCTGAAGTTGCTAGGACTTTCTGCAGTCGCTTTGCAGCATCATCTGGGATCTTAACAAAAAAGTTTATAACATTCATGATAACATTCCACCATTCCAGCACAAATGCCATTTTATGATAATCCATTTGTCCTGTCCTTCTTCACTGGGTTCATTTCCTTCTTTCATGTTGTCAGCAAAACAATATCCACCTTGAAATACAAGTTATGTGAAAAGCCTCTAAAATGTACACGTACTGTAAAACACATTGCAGCCTCTTTTTCCAAGTCAAAAAACTCTGCCTGAATTCTAGGCATAGTGGGGGTGTTTGGGAGCCTACTTTTTGGCTTTTCATTTTCAGCTTTTTGGTTTTTTGACTTTTTGAATTACTGTCAAAATGTGTTTTAGATATGATAGGAGTGTTTGGAAGATATGTGTAGAATGTATTTTGGAACAGTAGTAGTGTTTGGGAGATATATGATCAAAATGAGTTATGAGTGGGTTTTTTACCATTTTGTCCTTGATTATTTATTGTCGTGTTAAAAGATGTATGAACAATGTTATTTATTTATATATTTTTTGGGAAATGTAATTTTTTGGCCTGGACCGTCGAATTCATCGATGGCGTGGAGTCATGGACGGCATCCTCAGGTTCATGAGTTCTTTGAGGAATAATGTTCTCAATGAAAGGTTTTTAGTAATTTACCCAAAATGCAAAAATCCCAAAAGCCAAAAAGGACCTCCAGGCCTCATTCTCACTTTTTGCTTCCTTTGTCAAAATCTGGGAATGGATTTTGTAAAATGGGTTTTGAGAATGAAGTATCCAAACAATCAAAATGCAATAATGGGAATGGGAAAATGCAAAAATCCACCTCCCAAACACCCCCTAAAAGTGTTAAGTTAAAAATTGAATTTGAAAGGCTCTTCTTTTGATCGGGGACTTTACAGTGTACATTTCAGAGACACAACTTGTATTTGAAGGTGGATATTGTTTTGCTAACACCATCAAAGAAGGAAATGAACCCAGTGAAGGAGGACAGGGCAATTGGATTATCATAAAAGGCGTTTGTGTTGGAATGGTGGTTATCGTGAATATCAAACACTCTTCCGTTAAGATCCTAGATGATGCTGCTAAGAGGCTGCAGAAGGTCCTAGCCACTTCAGACTATGACGCTTGGTTGACCAGAGTTGGTAGAAGCAAAGCTGAAACTTGAAAAAAAAGCCGGGATTTATGAAACCATTATGCTGAGCTCTGGGAAAATCGAGAAACATGCGCCCTTGATTTGCACCATTGCCCAATTTTGGTATATATCAACAAACTCTTTCCATTTCTCCTGCGATATGCTTTCTCCTACTCATCAAGATCTATCCTTCTTCACTGGTCTTCGCCCTCATGGGGTAGAGGCCAATGATCTCTTAGTCTCTCCAGAAATTGAATTCGAATACCCTAATAAAAAGGACCTTACCAACAAGGTCTCTTTAGAAGTGAATATTTATGAGAGTTTTATTGACGTTTGATTTGCATTCTACTTTCAAGTTTTTTACATGGTCACACCCTCACGCATCACATAATCTGCATGGATTGAGGGAAGAGTCCCATTTCTGTCATTGCAATAATTTGCATTGCCTGCAGATGCTTAGCCCTTTTCAACCAATGTAGTGAATGCAAATATATATATATATATATATATATATATATATATATATATATGTATATATATACATATGTGTGTGTGTGTGTATATATATATATGTATATATAAGAAGACGCAAGAAGCCATGAGGAAAATGGGAAGGATCAGTGCAATAAATTGTTGGAGGTTCCAAAAGATGGAGGAGAGATGAGATTCCTGAGATAGATCATTGTAGATCAATAATAATAGGAGCAGAAGAGATGATAGATCCCTGTTATGGGAGTCTGATTTATGGTTTTGTAATACTAGAACAGGTACAATTTACAATTGTGAATGAATCAATGAAGAGAGAGCTAGAGAGAGAGAGAACCATTTTTTCAATTTGTTTGAATGGGTTCCATGTAGTGTAGTGCGTTATTCGAGCCGTCCGTACGTCTTGGAAACCATTGGTTCAAATTTCTTCTTGGCTCCTACATGTCCTTGTTCCAGAGCAATACCATTATCACGCCAAGGTGGCATGTCAATTTAGACCCTATTGCATGGGAAAGAATTTTTAATCCTATGGGAATTGGCTTCCCTCAGTACCCGACAAAATAGGGAACGTATTACCTCTAAACACTATCTTCGTTTGGAGACCCTTTAAAACTCAATTTCGTAGATATTCACATCAGGGTCTATTACTATTGATCTTAATTATTTATTTTGTAAATTTAAAAATTATTTTGGTAAAAAGAAATAGTGAGGGACATTGATACATGTAAAAACAAATTAATTAAGTGTTATATTGAAGAATAGGTAGTTTAAGTTTAAAATCATATTTTTACCGTCTAAAAAAGTATGTGTAGTTCATTTTTTCATTTATCTCCAATCAAAACTACTTTTTTTCAAGAATACTGTTTTCATGTGCGAAGTCTATGAGCGGCAGTGTTGTGAACAATGTTTTTTAGGGATAATAATTTCGGGCCGGTCCTATATTTTAAGTTCATGGCTATGAAGATCCCCCCAATCATTCCATAAGCTATACCTCCCAAATCCTTCTCTGAATAAGTCCCACACACGTCTCTTCCTCTCTCATGCTACATACACAACATCAAATACAATCTTTCATATATATGTGGGGCCCACACACTCTAGCTAGAACGTGTGGACCCCACATGTATGTGAGAGGTTGTGTTTGGTATTGTGTACCTAGACTTTTTGGCATTTAGTGCCTCACACACTACTCTCTCTCTCTCTCTCTCTCTCTCTCTCCTTTTTATTTGAATTAAAGCTTAAAATGTAAGAATGTTTATGACTTATATTTTTTCATATTTATTTTTTGAGAGAGGTAGAGAGAGAAAGAAATAGAGACTAGTGTGTGAACGCATTAAATGCGCACATGGTGGTGAGAGAGAGGGAGTGATGAATGGGATTTATTTGGAAGAGGATCTAGTGAGGCATGGAATTATTGGGGGAGGATCCTACTAGCCATAAACTTAAAAAATAGGTGACCAAAAAAAAAAAACAATTGAAAAAGTAGGACCAGCCAGCCCGGAATTATGCCCAAATTTTTTTATCACAACCACACCGTACAAAGGCTTCGCACAAAAAAAAAAAAAAAAAACATACAAGTAATCTTGACAAAAAGTAGTTTTGATCGGAGATAAATGGAAAAACAAACTGCTCATACTTTGTTAGAATAATAAATATGATTTTAAATTTAAACTAACATTTAATTTGTTTTTACAAGCATCAATGTCCCACAAATTTTTTTTTTTTTTAGCAAAATAGTTCAGGTGCCATTTTGAAATCAATATTTTGAGACCCCGATGTGATCTACAAAATCGAGTTTGAAAGGGTCCCCAAATGAAAACAGTGCTTAAAGGTGATTTCTCCCTATTTTTTTTGGGAACGGAGAGAAACCAATTGTTGCAAGAAAAATTCTCTCCCATGGAATAGGGCCAAAAATTGACACATCACCTTAGTGTGATAACGGTATTGCCCAAGAACAGGGACATCTACTGCACCGTTCAGATCTATACATACGAGCCAATGAGAAATTTGAACCAATGGTTTCCGAGACAGACTCCTTGAATTGCGCACTACACTGCATGGTATCCTATCAAACAAACTGAACTGAAAAAACGGTTCTCTCTCTCTCTCTCTCTCTCTCTCTCTCTCTCTCTCTCACCCACACACACACACACATCCTTGATTCATTTACAACTATAAATCTTACATATTCTCGTGTTACAAAACCATAAATCGAACTACCATGACCTGATGAATATATATCATCTCTCCTTCCCCTTTTGTTAGGATAGTATCTACAATGATCCATCTCACGAATCACGTATCTCCTCCATATTATGGAACCTACAACGATTGATTACATGAATCTCGACTCTCCTCCTCCATCCGTTGTGTTTTTCTTCATATGCTTCAGAAAGCCATTCTCTGTGGGTCGAGTCGAGGTTAATGATTGGGGGTTTCTCTACTTCAGGAAAATTTGTGCCCAAGTGGGCAATCGGAACTCATTTGGCATCTTGATGCTGGTAGCGGGTTTTAGAGAGGATGGTAAAATCGTATACATCATCGTCATGAAGGAGGGGGAAAATGTTCCGACAATGAAGAAAGAAGCATCCGGCAATGAAACGACCATATGGTTTTTTCTTCTCATCATGTTCTACATACCACAACCTCTAGCATCGCACCAAGAAATGAAGATTAACTGCCGGCCCATATAAGGACGCCAAACCAATTTAGGTTGTTTTCTAGTGCCATAACTTTCCTCCAGATAAAGCAGAGGAATCTCCAAATAAGCACCAACAGTGTCTGGATCATGGACCAAACAAACTTGAGCAAGATTTTAATCAACCACTACATCCAGCCGAGCACAAACATTTTTTCTGTGCAGAAAAAAAATTAGAAATGTGTCAATGAATGAGAATTGGGAGGACGTGTGGAGGACATCGGGATTAAGATAATATATATTGCCAGGGAATAGCCAGGATCTATTTGCCGTGGGATCAAGCTTCTGCAACACATATAATTTGTATTTCATATTTTGTAATTGTATAATATAGTTATTACACTAAAATTATAAATGGAAAGTGGTTATTTAGTCATATTTTATTGGTATGTAAATTCATTTAGAATTGACCCCAACGAAGGATATTGTTTCACGTAGAAGTTGATGATTCTAATGACACTTTTCTTTTTAAAATGTCTCTCCCTAACTATAGAAAAAGATAAAACTGTTGGAAATGTTTTGTGAAAAACTGGTTCCCAATAAAAGTGAAGTGGGGTGAAGTAAAAGAAAAGAAAATTTATTTTTCTGTGTGTTTTGTTGATATTAAATCTTGCAGGAAAACAAAAATTTCTTTTTTTTTGACATAACTTATTTTGCAGAAAAGTGTTTCCCAATGAAAAAATT
This sequence comes from Rhododendron mucronatum var. ripense, assembly GCA_019656295.1. Classification (NCBI taxonomy): domain Eukaryota; kingdom Viridiplantae; phylum Streptophyta; class Magnoliopsida; order Ericales; family Ericaceae; genus Rhododendron; species Rhododendron mucronatum. The sequence continues at coordinate 1,221,931 of BPLT01000022.1, read as the reverse complement.
GAAGTTGTGGGTCCTATAATTTTTCTGATAACTGAATACAGAAAATTACTGGAAAGCTGATTTTTCCGTCCTTTCCGTACAACTTAACGGGGCCAAGTGTGAGAGAAGAATTACATTGAAACAATAGATTCTGACCTTGATAGCACACTAAACCAAGAATATTAATCTTCCAACTTAAAACCACAAACTGTTAAATTGGTCTCCTTTTACACTCATTTGTTTTCCCTACTCTCCCTTCCCCTTCACATAGCTGAATTTTCTAATATCAAACGTCCCATTTCCGACAGTTTCAGCTTTCAATTTTATTCAAATTCACAGTGACAAAAATAAAAAACAGAGAGAAACTGAACCAAACAAATGAAAAACTTGATGAAAACAAGCACATTGGAAGACATGAAGGCTACAAACCAACATGTCAGATTTTTTTTTTGGAGGTTTTCAACTTAGAACCAATTCTCAATAGGTGGAGTAACCTGCAAATTATATTAAACTAGCTTGGATGACCGAGGTAAGTGACGTGGATAAAGTCTAATACTGCCCCTCGTGCGCAGCCTGGACGCACGTGGAGTTATGGATTGATGAATGAGGCGATTGACTAGGCAGGAACTCAACCACGTAAGGTGAGGCTACCGAAGACCTACTCTAATACCATGTTAGATTTTTGGATAGTTTCAACCTAAAATACCGTCAGATTGAAATTCGACTGATTACGTCTAGCTAGTTATATGGTGTTCGCTATGTAAATGTTGTCGCTCCCATATGTCATGCAACTCAAAAGATAAAATTCTCCACATGACAAGCTCTCCTCTTGCCTGCCAGTGGAGATTCCTCACCCCTTCAAAAGTTTGAGCTAAATACCACACTGGTTCGCCATTTGATTGCATTCTTAGCACTTGTCGACGATGAAGAGGAAGGAAAGTTATACAGAGGAGAGGAGAGAGAGAGAGAGGCGCCAGGTTTGTGTTTGTACTTTGTATTTGGTGATTGGTATATGGTGGACCATGGAGATTAAGTAACTAGAAACAAATATGGAGGTCTCGGAATCAAGAGGTTGTTGGAACACAAAACATCTCTGTTAACAAAGTGGTAGTGGAAGTTCAATAAGGAAAAAGATTCACTTTGGGTCAAAATCAAATTTTGGAATCATAAATGGCTGGGAGAGGAAACATTAAAGGCAGTATTTCCCAGACTATATATGCTATCTGTCCAAAAGGAAGCAACGATAGTGGAAATGGTGAACAATCAGGATCAGAGTTATTGGAAGTTCCAGTTCAAAAGACATCTTCGTGGGTGGGAAGAGGATCAGCTTCAAAACCTTGGTCCTCTGCTGAGCGTAGTGCAATTACAGGATTCCACTGATGATTGTCTCCAATGGAAATGGGGCAAAGATCTTTCCTTCTCTGTAAAATCTTTGTGTTCGAAATGGGAGGGTCAGAAATTTGTGGAAAATAAGGAACTGCTATCAATATGGAAGAATATTTGCGCCCCCCACCCCCCACAACCCCCCACCCCCCCCCCCCCCCCCCCCCCCCCCCCCCCTCCCAAAACTGAGATCTTTACATGGATGGCAGTGCAAAACTGTATAGCATCCAAATCAGTTTTAGTTAGGAGAGGAATTCTGCAAAACAATCTTGACTTGTGCCCCTTTTGTAACAGTGAAAGAGAATCTCCATGTCACTTATTGCTCCACTGCCATCATGCTTGGAGAATTTGGTCAGAAATAATAGGGTGGTGGAAAATATCTTGGGTTTGTCCTCCAAATCTTTTACACCTCTTCCAATTCTGGGGCAGTTTCAGATTTAAAAACTTGGAGAGGATACGGTGGCTAGCATGTTTATATGCAGTTCTTTGGACTATTTGGACTTGAAGAAATGAAACAGCCTTTAACAACAGGGTGTGGGAGGTAGAGGAGATTACTGACTTGGAAAAAACTATAATGGCAATCTGGGTGAAAGGGAAATACGATGTAAAAGACTACTCAGTGGAAGTCTTCAAAAGAAATTTGGAAGGAATCAGAAGAGTTAAGATCTGAAGCCTTGTTTTGGTCTTGAGTTGGTCTGTTTTTGGTGTTGGTGTGGTTGGGTTGGTTCTTTGGTCTAGGTTTGTCTTGTTTTGGGGATCAGTCTTTTGGTTTTTTTGGGTTGGTCTTTGGCTCTGTTGGGTGGTTGCATTTTCTTGGGTAGTTTGGGCTTCCGGGTGGTGTCCTTGTTATTTATTGTTTGTCTCTGGTTTTGTTCTATGTTTGTCATGTTTTGGTTTGGTTTTTGGGTTTCTTTGTGTCTCAGTTTTGTTTTAGTCGTTTGAGTCTGTCTGGGCTTACCCTTCAGTGTTCAATGTGATTTGGAAGTGGATGCAGCTGTTTCCCTTAGCAGTGAAACTCACTCCTTTCTGAGTTTCAAAGCTATCTTTGTGCTGCTGCTGTCACTATGGATTTCATTTTCTGCTGGCAAAATCAACTTGGATCACGTTGTGGATTATGGTATGATCCTTTCTTAGGTGCTGAGCGATAATCCTGGAATACCTTTTCACTCTGAGTTTCAGGGTTATCCTCTATCTTCGGTGCTGGTTTCTCCTTTGGAAGCTGCCGGTTCCTCTTCTTGCTGTGGCTTTCATGAAAAAGTGGCTGCTAATCTTCCTCTTTTCAACTCCAAAGTTATGTAGGGCTAAGAGGTTTCAACTGATGTTATCATTCCTCTCTTTCAACTCCTAATCTTAGGAGTGGCTAAGAGATGCTGCTGCTGCTTTATGTTAGAGTTCCATGGTTCTTATATGTTGCTGCTGCTGTGATCATCCATGGAAGTAGTGAATCTGCTGATTCGACAATTGGATGCTGGTTTTATTATTCTCTGGAATTGGTGATCAACTCTGAAATTTGTGGATTGATGCTGGTTTTTGGGCTTCAACTGATGTTATCATTCCTCTCTTTCAACTCCTAATCTTAGGAGGGCTAAGAGATGCTGCTGCTGCTGCTTTATATTAGAGTTCCTTGATTCTTATATGTTGCTGCTGCCATGATCATCCATGGAATTAGTGAATCTGCTGATTCGACAATTGGAGGCTGGTTCTATCGTTCTCTGGAAATATTGGTGATCAACTCTGAAACTGGTGGATCGATGCTGGTTCTATATTCTTTTTCATCTTCCAAAGATTTTAGGAGAGCTAAGAGACTCAATTTGATTCTGATAATCATTATTCTCTCTCAACTCCTTCTCTCAAGAGGGTAAAGATAAGATTCTGAAGTTTGACTATTTCTTGAAATTGGGAGTGAAGATTGAAGAAAGGGTGCTGGTGTTTCTCTTCTTCTAGGTCCGGATTTGTTTGAAGCCCTGTTTTGGCCGCTGGTTGTATCCATTTGGCTAGGGGACTCATTCAATCTCTTGGATGTAATTTTCTTTTCTTCTCTTCACCTTCTCTATGATTCAAGCTTTTCTTGTATCTAGAGTGTGGTCCCCTCAATATATCCTTTGTCGAGTTAATAAAATTTGGGAGGCTAAATTAATCGTCCTTAAAACCTAGAGGAGTTATGATTTCGTCCTATCAGTTTCATCTAATTATGATTTCATCCTCCTCTTACTTTTTATACCGCTTATGCCCTTTAATTCTTGACTTATCTATTTTATATATGTATAGCGTTGAACGGTGGGATGAAATCACAATCCCTTTCGTCCTCCCTTGAATCCCGTTGCCTCCAGTTACCATTTTTTGCAAAATTCTCTCATCCATCCCAGAAATGGAGACCAAAACATGATACACCCCATCCCGTTCCGCGATTTCCGTTGAGTCAATCCCTAAAATTTTGGATCCCTTAAAAATCTGGTGAGATTCTATATACAAGAAAGCATACGTACGTACATACTTCTCTCTCTCTCTCTCTCTCTCTCTCTCTCTCTCTCGTCCTCCGAAGTCCTCCACTCATCCTCCACATACAGCCGCCGCCATTTACTAGTCCTCCCTCCGGTGGGCGGCGATCCACTCGTCCTCCTTCGACAACAGTCGCTGACATCCATCTTGCAGCCGCAGCGTGCTGAGTTGTTCTTCTGGCGAGCTTGGCCCTTAGACGATGTCGCCGGAGGGGTCTCGCCATTGCAGCTGATTTCTCTCTTGTGGCTTACGCCACGAAGGTGGCTCGGCCGCCAGGGCCTTTGACGAGTTCCGACGGAATCTGCGACGGCAGAGTGTGGTGGGTTCTTGTTGTCCTCAGATGATGTATATGGGCGTTGCGATCTCCCTCGTGACGCTGTTTGGATGGAAACCGTAGAACGTACAGATGGGAGCCATTGAAGGACAATGTTGAGTTTGGTAATTTAGCTTTCGATGGTATAATTTTGTAGGTAATAGGCTTAAAGCTTGATCTAATTTTCCACGACCTTCGAAATTATTTTAGAACAAGCAAATGGGCTTGATGGTTGGATCATGGTGTATTACGTACAAGTATTTGGTTTTAGTAGTTTTTTAATTCATGGTTGATTATTTATAGTGGTTACTATAAAATATGTTTGTTTTTTCATGGCAAATCATTTGTAGAAGATGATCAATACTGCATGTATAATTGTTCATCAAAATCATGTTCGCATCATGGTGTATTACGTATAAGCAGATGAGTTATTATAGTGGTTTTTGATCGTAATATTTGGCAATCAAAAGTGGATTTGACCAAAGACAATACCCCGTGATGGGTTTCTGATAGTCAGAGGAGCAACAAGGGATATGGATTTTTTTGGAAGTTGGTTCCTATCGGTATATGAATCGTCATGAAATGTTGAAATTGACATGGTAATTTAACCATGAATCGTTAATCACGATAACCTGTTTTGATGGTAATTTAACCATATTTGAACCGTTTACCATGAAATATTTGTTCGAATCATGGGATATTTATCATGTTCACGTTGTAATCGTCATGGTAATTTAACCATGTAATGTCATGGTAATTTAACAAATTAACCATGTAACAGTTTGAGTATGTCATCTTATTTCTTTTCTTTTTTTTTTTTATGGTAATTTAGCTATGTTCCGTGTGATAAGATCAATGAAAAATATGATTTTTTGTTGTCCGATTGGCCAACTCGAATAATGAAGAAAAAATGTAAAGATGTGGTCAACTTATCATGCAAAGATGGCCATTGCGGAAAAAGGATGGAGAAGGACTAAGACGAATGTAAAAATTTTAAAATGCAGAAAGACGGTTTATCAAGAAGGAATGTAGAAATCATTGGGATTTGGTGATCTACACATTCGAAAATTTGAAATCATCCTATTGTTTCTCACTTAATTGGAGGATTGTGATATGAAACCGAATCCCTTTAATTTAGGAGTCAAGAAGAATTATCTAGGACTGTGGTATTCATTTGAATTCCTTTAATTTAGGAATCAAACAAGCAAAAGGGTAACAAGGGTATTTTACACACTAATTAAGAGGATGAAAACATAAGCATGAAAAAAGGGCGGGATGAATTCTTACATGGTATGGATAAAGAGGATGGATATTTAAATATTCCTTTTCCATAAAATTTCTCATCGCTGATAAAAAAAAAAAGAGAAGAGTACGAGTACTTCTCTTTATTTTACTTTTATAACGCGTACAAAAGTAGAAGTGGCACTCAAAATTCGTAAATTTGATTGAGAAGTCTAAAGCGGTCGCACCTTAGACTTAAGCTCAGGATCGGCACCAGCGAGAGAGACCAGGTTATATCTTAAAAACACACAACCTAAACTGATGGGTAAACAGAAAGAACTAAAGATATATTTTTTTTGGAAATGAACTAAAGATATTCCCACCGTCCCACTTTAAATGTCTCCTACGGGGATCCATGTATTTTCAAACCCAAAAAAAAAAAAAAAACATATTTCTACGTATTATTATTTTTATTTTCTTACCACAAATAAAAGTGCTAATTTAGTACTTTAATTTGGTGTAAGAAATTAAAGAATAGTGTGTGAACGGATTAAATACGCACATGGTATTTAATATATATATATATATATATATATATAGAGAGAGAGAGAGAGAGAGAGAGAGAGAGAGAGAGAGAGAGAGAGAGAGAGAGAGAGAGAGAGAGGGAGGGAGAGAGAGAGTCATTTTTCAATTTGTTTGATAGGGTACCATGTAGTGTAGTGCGTTATCTGAGCCGTCTGTCTCAGAAGCTGTTGGTTCAAATTTCTTCTTCCAGAGAAAGAATTTTTCTTACGGGAATTGGTTTCCCTCAATACCCGAAAAAATAGGGAGCATATCACCTCTGAACACTATCTTCGTTTGGAGACTCTTTCAAACTAGATTTCGTAGATCACGTCAGGGTCTATAAATATTGATCTTAATTGTTCATTTCGTAAATTTAAAAATTATTATGGTAAAAGAAATATTACGGGACATTGATACATCTAAAAACAAACTAAGCGTTATATTGAATAATAGGTAGTTTAAGTTTACAATCATATTTGCACAACAAAAGCAAGTATTCTTCACAAAAAGTACGTAGTTTTGATCGGAGATAAATGGAAAAACGAAATACTCATACTTTGTTAGATGGTAAGTATGATTTTAAATTTACACTACCTATTTTTCACTATAACATTTAATATGTTTTTACAAGTATCAATGTCCCAGAATTTTTTTTTAAAACAATATAATTTTAAAATTTACAAAATGAACAATTGAAATCAATATTTTGAGAGCCCGATGTGATGTGATCTACGAAATCAAGTTTGAAAGGGTCCCCAAACGAAGATAGTGCTTAAAGGTAATTTCTCCCTAATTTTTCGGGAACGTAGAGAAACCAATTCCCGTAGGAAAAATTCTTTCCCATTGAATAGGGCCAAAAATTGACATCTCACCCTAGTGTGATAATGATATCGCCCAGGAACAGGGACATCTAGTGCACTTAGATCTATACGTACGAGCCGAGGAGAAATTTGAACCAATGGTTTCCGAGACAAACTCCTCGAATTGCGCACTACACTGCATAGTACCCTATCAAACATATTGAAAAAACAACTCTCTCTCTCTCTCTCTCTCTCTCTCTCTCTCTCATCCTTGATTCATTTACAACTATAAATCATAGCTATTCTCGTGTTACAAAACCATAAATTGAACTCCCATGACCTGAATATCATCTCTCCTCCTCCTTTTATTACGAACGAATCTACAATGATCCATCTAACGAATCTCATATCTTCTCCATTTTCTAGAACCTACGTACAACGATTGATATTACATGAATCTCGACTCTCCTCCTCCATCCATTGTGCTTGAAATTAGAATGAATCATTGTCGTTGGATCTACATCATGATAAATTTCGTCAGTAGTCCACTTGCTCGCTTCCCGAAGAACAAAAAATACGACAAATTCGAGTAAATGTTTCTTCCTCTCTGTTTTGTCGGCAAAACTAGTCTCTCTCTCTCTCTCTTCTGTTCTAAAGCCAAATCTAGTATTTGGTACTAGTGTTTGCATATTGTGCGCATCAATGGGTGATTAATTTTCTTCATTATATTCCTTGTTCTATGCAATGCATGGTATTTGTTCTGTAAATACTCTAATATTGTCGTATAATAAGATTTTTGTATTTTGATTTTTCTGAATACATGTTTCAATTGGGAAGAAACGGAGAGAGTGCAAACATGTTAGCCCATTGTCCTGAATTTTTAATCATCCTGAAACATGAAGATGCATCCAATGGGAACTGTGTTCTAAAGTTGTGCATGTATCATAGCTATTTTCCTTTCACAAAAGTATAGGAACACAACTCGAAAACACAACTTCGAACACAATTGTGTTTAGAGCCGTTGAATATTTAGATGCATGTGGGTTCAAGTGCATCCAATGGTTCCGAACAAAGTTGTGTCCGGAAATGTGCTTTAAAGTTGTGGACATATCATTGCTGTTTTTCTTTATATGCTACAGAAAGTCATTCTCTGTAGTTCGAGTCGAGGTTAATGATTGAAGGTTTCTCTACTTCAGGAAAATTTGTGCCCGAGAGGGCAATTGGATCTCATTGGGCATGTTGATACTGGTAGCGGGTTTTAGAGAGGTTGGTAGAATCGTATACATCATCTTCGTGGAGGAGGGGGAAAATGTTCCGACAACTGAGAAAGAAGCATCAGGCGATGAAAAGACCATATGGTTTTTTTCTTTTCATCATGTTTTACATATCACAACCACTGGCATCACACCAAGAAATGAAGCAGCACGCACAAGATTAACTGCCCATATTAAGAGGCCAAACCAATTTAAATTTGCTTCCAGGGCCATAACTTGAGCAGGATTTTAATCAACCACCACATCCAACCGAGCAAAGACATTTTTACTCTGTAGAAAAAAAAAAATTAGAAATGTGTCAATGAATGAGAATTGATAGGACGTGTGGAGGACGTCTTGAGTAAGATAATATATTGTCAGGGGCATATCCAGGATCTATTTGCTGTGGGGTCAAACTTTTATTTGTATTTCATACTTTGTAATTGTATAATATAGTTCTTACACTAAAATAATAAATGGAAAGTGGATATTTAGTCATATTTTATTTGTATGTAACTTCATTTAGAATTGACCCCAACGAAGGACATTGTTTCACGTAGACGTTGATGATTCTAATGACACTTTTTCTTTTTAAAATGTCTCTCCCTAACTATAGAAAAAGATAAAATAACAAAACAAGACAAACACAAAAATCTCCACACTCAAGTGTGAGAGAATAGAAAAATCTCAAAACCCTAGCCGCCAATAGTTCTTCCCCTCCTCCTCTCCTATTCTTAGGCGGCGGGAGGGGAGGGATCCTTCCCCTCCGATCTCTCTCCCTCTGTTCTCTTTCCCTCATCGTCGAACCGTCTTCTCTCTCAATCTTGCGACTGAAGTTCGGGCGTCTGTTGGGAACTTTTTCAGCCAGATCATTTTCCGGCGACGTTACGGGACTTCGATTTTAGTGGTTGTTAAGTTATCATCCACCACCATTCTCAGCCTCCATTATCTTCTTAGATTTGTGACCTACGTCGATTACCGCTTTTGCTAGGCGACCATCTCCTAATGATGTGTTTCTATTTTGTGAAGCAGAGGTGGTAGTTACAAGTCTATTAAGGTACATGGTTGCGAAAGAGTGGCGGCGGCTGCCTAGGTGGTTGATAAGTGCCAAAATATACATATTTTGGCCCTCCAATATACATTTATTAGTCTTTTATATTTGTTAACTGGTTTTTATTATGTGTTTTTATGTGTATAGGTTGCTCGAGCCCGTTGTCCGAGACTTTGGATAAAAAGAAGATTTTAAAGAAGTTTTGGGTCAAAGTGCAAAGTGCTTGAAATTTTAGATGGTTAATTCAATATTAGACAAAGTCCAAGGGCCACTATGTAATTAAGGCTTTCAATCCCTATAAAACCAACATTATTACCTTACTGTTTTGGGGTCGGCAGCTTTGGTAAAAAAGGGTTCCGGACGAAACAGGGTAAAAAAGAAAGAACGGGGCTGCCGTCAGACTGCCATTCTTTTGTTCCGAATATCGTTAGTTTTCTTTCAAGTTTTCTTCCTTTCAAGTTTTCGAAGTTTTGTTTAATTACTCGTATTCCGGTAAATCGTTTTAATTTATGTTCTTAATAGAAGTTGTTCTTTTGTTTTTATTTGGTTTGGATCTCTTGTTTGTTTTTCATATCGAGCAATAAAAGCATGTTTCAAGTTAATGTTTTTTCTTTTTCATGCATAATGAGTGAGTAATTTTTCTGAGGTTTGGTCGCTGGGTAAAGGCGCGTTGCGACCCATTAGGATTCGTCTCGCAATTTTTCTGTACATTAATTTAATTGAATAAATTTAGTTGGTGAAAACTACTTCCGTTGGACGAATCCGAGGCATTGCCGGGACTCATGTGAGCGGGAACGGGGGACCAAAACTTGTTCGCCGCTGTGTACGAGACCGGCAACCTTAGGATTCGCATCTTTTGGAGTTTCCAATTCTCCCTAAATTTAACCGTTTTTAGAACCTTGAAAAGCGAGCGGATTCTGATTGGGTAGCGATCGCCGGATTCCCTACGACCGTGCCTCTCTTTTAAATTATTTGAGCAAGTTATCTGTTAGTATTAGTTAAATCTCAATCAAAAGATAAGGGGTGGCTACCTAAGAGCCCATTGAAATTATACCAACCTGAGTTTTTTAGTCAGCACACATCACCGTCTTTGTGGATTTGACTCCGGACTTACCGGATATTATGTTGCATCGGTTTCCGCTCTACGCTTGGGGCAACCCATTATTTTAGGTCTAGGAATCGGTCAAGCAATGGTGCTCTTTTTATTTTGTTATTTGTTTTAATAATGTTCTCGTTCGGGGGGTTTTGTCCTCCTTTGGGGGGTTTCTTTTTATTCCGTAGGGTGACGCATCTATGAGCTTGTACGCTCTTTCTGTTGCAGTTCCCGATCTGTGTACTCCCAACCTTCCTCCATGGAAATCTTTTGATGAATACTACCTCTCAACTTTTAGCAAAAAAAATACAAGTGTGAAAGAAGAAGTACAATATTGAAACAATAGATTTCGACCCTGATAGCAAACTAAACCAATTAAGGCTCTGTTTGGAAAAAAAAATTTATTTTCAGTGTTTTGTTTTTGTTTTTGTTTTCAATATTTTTTGAAACAGGCACAACAGATATGTTTGTGTTACTGTTTTTGTTTACAAAATACATAATCAATTCCACTAGTTTATGAAAATTCTAGAAATTGCGTCTTGATTTGCTTTGAAAATACTTTCAGCAACCCAAAAAACAAATAAACAAAAACTATTATGGTCACCAAACATGTTTCTTATTTTTAAATAAAAAGAAACTCATTTCTTGTTTTTCATAAACAAAAAGCAAAAAACTTGCAACCTTACGAAACCTAGCCTAATCTTCCAACTTAAAACCATAACTATTAAAATATTGGTCTCAATCTAAGCTCATTTCTTGTTTTTCTACTTTCTTTTCTCTTTATTAATTTGTTGTAGATATGTTGTCAATATAACATTGAATATGTTTTTACAAGTATCAATGCCCCACAAAAAAATGTTTACAAAAATAATTTTAAAATTTACGAAATGAATAATCAAAATTAATATTTTTAGACCCTGATGTGATCTACGAAATCGACTTTGAAAGGGTCTCCAAACGAAGATAGTTTTTAAAGGTGATCTGCTCCCTATTTCTGAAAGTACTGAGGAAAACCAACTCCATCAGGAAACATTCTTTCCCATGGAATAGGGCTTAAAATTGACATGTCACCCTGTTGTGATAACAATATCGCCCTGGAACAAGGACTTATAGTGCAATGCTTAAATCTGTAGGAGCCGAGGAGAAATTTGAACCAATGGTTTTCAAGATAGTCTACTCGAATTTTGCACTACCCTATGCGGTACCCTGTCAAACAAACTAAAAAACGGTTCTCTCTCTCTCTCTCTCTCTCTCTCTCATTCAAAACTATAAATCTTACCTATTCTCATGTTAGATACCATAAATCAAACTCCAATGACCTTAATATCATCTCTTGTCCTCCTTTTATTACGAACGATTCTACAATGATCCATCTCATAAATCTCATCACTCCTCCATTTTATGGAACCTACAACGATTGATTACATGAATCTTGACTCTCCTCCTCTGTCCATTGTGCTTGGAATTATGAAAAAAAAAATTCGTTGGAGCTAGGTCATGATATATTTTATCAGTAAGTTATGCACTCGCTCGCTTGATGAATTCGAGTAAACCTTTCTTCCCCTCCATTTTGTCGGCAAAACTACTCTCTCTCTCTCTCTCTCTCTCTCTCTCTCTCTCTCTCAATTAGTATCTCCTCCGAATACGGCAATTCGTCTCCCAATAATAAATTGACCCCAAAACCAGATAATAACTCCTGTGATTTCCTGATTGGTACAGTTTGTCAAATCTTGGACACCGAGTGATTATTCAGTGTTCTTGAAGCACAACCACTTAGTGCTAATCACTACTAGAGTACCACATGGCTCTGTAGTTCCACGGGTTGAGGTCCTTTCCAGTTTGGCTATCCCCTAGCTAGTTCGGTCCAGTTTGAACCATTTGTAAGAGCCCACAACAATAATCGGAATCGCTCACTTTTTAGAGCTTGTCGAAAATGTTGACCAAGCCAAAAAATTACGTTGATTGGATATCATTTGATATGACATCGAAATACATTTATCTCCAAATAGTTGTGTCAAATGAGTTGCAATCCATTGTTGTTCACATGGCCTCCGAAACAATGTTGGTAGTAGCATGCCTATATTGCTCACCAGCACAATACCTCGTCTCTCTCAACCTCCAAGGTGAGGCAGACCTAAGGGGGGCAGGTTATGTTCAACATCTGCGCAGGTGCAGCAATGTTTTCAACTGGAGGGTTGGAGTTGTGGAGGCTGTCCTTTCGTGGCCATCTTCATTATCTTTGTTGGTACCATGGCGATCCCGCGGTTCCACACTCAAAACTTTCTCTCTCCTTTTGACCTTCGAGATGGGTTGTCCTATCAACCACTGCTTTTTGTGGACGTCTAACATCTAAATTAATTGTAAACACGATTGTGTTTATAATTAAAATATCCGATATATGCTGTACAACAACCATCATGCGCTACATAAACAAGATCCGGAAAACTCTTATTTGCGTTATATGGTTCACAGCTTCCCTAATAACTTGGTCCTTGATTTTCGATATTGATGAGGTTGTCAAGCCGCTGAAGAAGGAAAAATGCAAGGGTACGTAACCTTGCCATTGGGTTGTCCGACATTTTCAGCCAATTTGTGGCTCGCCAAAAATGCATTCCTCGTGATGAGTTCAATCGAGTTGAATACGACTAAAGAGACTTTGAGAGTTTGCGGAATGCTCATCATCATGATAGAAAATCTTTGGAGTACAAATCACCAACTTACTAAAGAAAACGGAATGCTCATGAATTGATTCAACCGAGTTGAATACTACTACTAAAAAGTGAATTGGTTCCATCACGATATTTATGTGAGATAGACCTAAAAAGTGGTTCTAATTACAATCAATAAATTAACCATCCTTATTTTTCCTACATGAGCATGAAAAAGCCAATACGAAGTTCTAAACTCACAATCACAAATTGCTCAATCTCGCAATGAGTCTTCAACCTGCAATCCATATAGTTGGGTCAGGCCCATTTGCTGTTTTGTGTTTGTATCTCTTGGGGCCTGGCCCATATTGGGTGCGTTTGGACTTGTCCAAAAAGTTTTTTTTTATCCAACCCTTGGTTGGATTTCCATTTCCTTCTCCCAACTTGATGTACCATTTGTCAAGATTTCTGAATAAAATTTTATTGCCTATCAAAAAAAAAAAACCTACAATCCATATAGCAGATATAGTAGCTTGAAGCCTTCCAAAAATGCTGGAAAAATCTCTAACAAAATAACAAATTATTTCCTATTTTCTTGATTGTCATTATGAGTTTGCGCTTTTTTGCATTTTATGTCTTTGAGAAAATAATGACATGGAAAAGATCGAAAAAGTAGCATTTCCTTTTCGTGCAAAAATTGTTTTTTAGAAATTTGCTGGAAGAAAGTTTTCAGAAACAATTGTCCTAAAAATTATTTTGTATTTTCCGTTCAATAAAAACATGAAACATAGACGAAGAATATAAAATGTATTCCAGTGGCTGATGAGCTGATGGAAGCCGGAGTCATTCACTACAACATATTTTTTTATCCAACTGCCAAACGGAAGCTTCAACGTCATGTTCAAATTTAAATTTACAACCTAACCGTTATTTCAATCTAGCACGTGTCAATCTATTGCTAAAATCTGTTATCAATCTATTGCTAAAGCTTTTATTAATCTATTTGTAAAATCTGTTATCAATCTATTGCAAAATCTGTTATCACTCCAGTGCTAAAGCTGTTATCAATGAATTATCAATGCCTAAATTTAGATTTTAAAATTTTACGTAAAAAAAAGCATAGTTTTTACGGAAATTTTGCATGTGATTAAATTTAGCAAATACAATTATTAGAGTTCACAAAAATTTAAAAGATATTAAATAATAGAATTTAACATAAGGATTGGAGTGCTATCAACAAGCAATGGGTAGAGAATATCATTTTACACACACTTTAATTTTCTTTTGCTTAGTAAAAAGAAAAAGAAAAAAAAAAGGTTCAACCAAACACATTTTATGTAGTAATACAACTCCATTATTACTAAACCATCAAGTCGTGTTTGTGCATTGTATCAACACCATTGAGATCAATACTTTGAGACCATGATGTGATCTATGAAATCGAGTTTGAAAGGGTCTCCAAACAAAGATAGTGTTTAGAGGTGATCTGGTCCCTAATTATTCGGGTAATGATGGATACCAATTCGTGCAGGAAAATTTATTTCCCATGGAATAGGGCCTAAATTGAAATGTCACCCTTGCGTGATAACACTATCACCCCAGAACCAAGGAGAAATTTGAACCAATGGTTTTCGAGATAGACGACTTGAATTGCGCACTACACTACATAGTACCCTATCAAACAAATTGAAAAAAAACGGTTCTCTCTCTATCTCTCTCTTTCTCTCTCTCTCTCATCCTTGATTCATTCACAACTATAAATAGTACCTATTCTCGTGTTACAAAACTATAAATCAAACTCCCATGACTTCAATTTCATCTCTCATCCTCCTTTTATTACGAATCTACAGCGATCGATCACTACAAGAAATTCATGATCTCCCAATGGTTTTTTTCGCAACGGTTCAAAAAACCGTCGGTATAGATGGTGTATAGTAACGGTTTACAAAACGTTACTAGAAATAGGACTATAGCAACGGTTTTCATGTGACCGTTAGTAGATTGCAACACTATAGCAATGGTTTTCATTAACCGTTACTAAAAACTGGACTATAGCAACGGTTTATGAAAACCGTTGCTAAAAACTGGACTGTAGCAACGGTTTCCACCGTTACTATACCTCTACAGCAACGAATATATTGCAACGGTTTGGCCGACGGTTCTCCAACCGTTGGTATAGCCTAAACGGGTCTCTACCAACGGTTTTTGGGTTTTTTGGCAACGCTTTCGACCGTTGCTATAGAACGATTTTCTTGTAGTGGATCCATCTCATCATGAATCTCATCTCTCCTCCATTTTATGGAAACTATAGGGATTGATTACATCAATCTCGACTCTCCTCTTCCATCCATTGTACTTGACATTAGAATAAATTATTGTCGTTGGAGCTAGATCATGACATATTTCATCCGTAATTAATCTACTCGCTCACTTCCCGAAGAACAAAAAATACGATGAATTTGAGTAAATCTTTCTTCCTCTCTGTTTTGTAGGCAAAACTAGTCTCTCTCTTCATCATATTCCTTGTTCTTTGTATGGCTTTTGCTCCATAAATATAGTATTTTCGTACAGTAGGATTTTCTATTTTGATGCTGATAATATGTTTCAATTGAAAGCAAACGGAGAGAATGGAAATGTAGATTAAAATTTTGGGGTACGAGCTTTTTAATGATGATGCAAACATGTTAGCTCATTGTCCTAACTTAACTGTGATTTTTCTTTCAAAAAGTCTAGGATTAGTTGTGTCCGGAATTTTTCATCATCCAATGGGAATTATATATGTTCTCAAGTCGTGCATGTATCATTGTTGTTTTTCTTCCAAAAAGTCCAAGAACACAACTCCAAAACACCTCTTCGGACACAATTGTATTCGAAACGGTCGGATAATTAGATGCATGCAGGTCCAAGTGCATCCAACGTCGGTTCCAGGCAAAAGTTGTCTAGAAATATGTTTTAAAGTTGTGCGTATATATCATTGCTATTTTTCTTTATATGCTTCGGAAAGCCATGCATTCTCCGTAGTTTGAGTCGATCGAGGTCCTATAATACCTATTGGGAAAACCATTCTCGGGTACTTAGATGCATGTGGGTCCAATAACATCCAATGGTTCTGGACAAAGTTGTGTCTGGAAATGTGTTTTAAAGTTGTGTATATATCATATATTGTTGTTGGACAATAATTGGAGGTTTCTTAGATGCATGTGGGTTCAAGTGCATTCAACGGTTCTTGACAAAGTTGTGGCCAAAATTTGTTTTAAAGTTGTGCCTATATCATTGTTGTTTTATGCTTTGAAAAGCCATTCTATGTAGTTCGAGTCGAGGTCTTAATACCTAATGGGTTAATAATTGAAGGTTTCTCTGCTTCAGGAACTCGTTTGGCATCTTCATGCTGCTAGCGGAATTTAGATAGGATGATAGAATCGTATACATCATCTTCGTGAAGGAGTGGGAAAATGTTCCGATAATGGAGAAAGAAGCATCCGGCGACAAAAAGACAATATGATTTTTTCTTTCCATCATGCTTTACATACCACAACCTCTGGCATCGCACCAAGAAATGAAGCAGGAAAATTTGTGCTTTAATCAGACAGAGAGAGAGACATACCATCTTTCTTGGGAGTGACAACCTCTGTTTTATTACAAAAAGAAAAACTTGTGAGGGCTGTTGCACATCTTCAATTAATGTTTACACGATCAAGATGTAACAATGTCGAGATTAGTAAGGATTCAGACACTGTGGAGTGTACGGCTTGGAATTGCAATTATGTACTAATAATACTACATGAGTTTAATTAACTCTCTCACTGAAAATGTTAAGTGCAATAATAGTACCATATTTGGTCCAAAATAGAAGCCCCACTAATAAAGTTTTTCTATTCCGATCTCTTTGTTTAAGTACTAAATCAATTGAACTCTGATGCCGTCAATGGTTTGCTCAATTTTTATGACTCTTGCTCATCAAATCTATATTATGAGAAGTTGAAAAAAAAAGATTTTACATTTTCATAGGAGATAAGAAAAGTTATAAAATAAAATACTTAGAAAACACTCTCCATACTAGCAGAGCAATAAAACACAAGTGTTCTTACTTTTAATTCTAGCATAGGTTCACTAGGACGCGATCGTAAACACTATCCCGAGATATAGATTGTTTCACGAGCTTGAATGAGCTTTCATCCATCACTTACGATATTTCAAGTTTCGGTCCTGTTCTGGCCGGGTGGGACTGTAGCTAAGGCTTCACCTGACGCGTTGATGGTGGTCTACGATCATGATGGAATGCCAAGCAGAGCTCGAGCAAAACGTTGAAGCTCCGATGGGTTTTAAAAAAGGAGATCGAACCCATTATGTCACACCCCAAAATGAGAAGTGAGCAGCCGTGAACCAAAAGGTTAACTCATAGAACACACAGCCTAAAATACAATAAGTCGTCGATCAATAAATATTTTTTGTTATTAAATAAATCTCAATCATAAGCATGGGGCACAAACATCTCATGAACTAAACAATCTCAAAAAAATCCAAACATCTGACAAAATATTTCAATTGCGGAAGCCATAAATAAAATACTAAATTATGATGAGGCACTCTAAGGAGGTCAAACAACAGAACACCCCAAGATACTGTCAGAGTCCTCCTAACTGCCTAACTTGCCTGAAAAAGAAGTTGGAATAAATCCGTCAGCTGACGAGCTCAGTGAGTAGCGAAGCATGTATATTAGAATAAAGTTCTAAAACAGGGATTAAAAAAATTTACCATGTCAATATAAATTTGGCATAGAGATGAACAATAAAATAATCAATTAATTCAATAAACGATTCATCCGATAAATCTTAATAGTGTTCTCAATCCAATCTCCAACAACATTGGGGAACCTCAACCAATACCAAATAGTACCAAGTGCCAGTGAACAAATATCTCAAAATTGGATCAATATTGGAATTTAGAGTCACCACGAGTAGGCAGCCTGTGGAACTTTTCTCTAAGAACGATTCGGCAGAAAAAAGCCGTTGAGCATTAGGGTCACCAGCTTAATCCGGTTTCTTCCCTAATGGCCAAAGTCACCCGTACACAGAGGATTAATTTCCCTGGACTTCAAAAATATGTTCCCATCGATATCTACAAAGTTCTCACCAAAAGATTATTTGATCAACAAATGGTTTCACCGATACCGCATAACAATCTAATATACTCAAATGTAAACAGTATGTGTTTCCAATTTCAATCATAAATTTTCCAAAAACAACAATTCAAGGGACACGGGAAAGTTTGAAAATACATAACATGCTTAACTACTCACCTGGATCCAAAAGTAGTACGATCCAACGCAAAATGAGACTATCCTGTACACAAAGTTAGTGCATAAGTGTAACTAACTAATTTAAATATAATACTGATAACACAAGCTAGGAACGCTACTGCTTTTAAATTACCCCATCCTAGTTTCCTAAGCGAAGAGTAGCCTCCAAAATTCCACCTACAACAACCCCAACGAGTTCTTTGATTTCCAAGAACAATATCATGTCACCTGCTTGACGATTTCCTAGCCCTAAAATAATGGGTTGCCCCAAGCGTAGGGCGGAAACCGATGTAGCATAATATCCGGTAAGTCCGGAATCGAATCCACAGAGACGGTGATGTGTGCTAACTGAAAATTCGAGTTGTTACTTATTTAAATGGGCTCTTAGGTGGACACCCCTTGTTGGTTTGATTGAGATATTAACTAAAACTAAGAAATTGTTTGATTTTTCAGAAAATTAAAAGGAGGTACGATCGTAGGGTTTATAGCACTTGTAACTAGTCCGGATTAACCTGCTCTGTTTGGAGTTCTTAAAAACGTTTAATTTTAGATATAAAAAGATACCCCGCAAGATGCACGACCCTATGGTCGCCGTATACCCATACGCAGCGAAGAACGAGTTTTGGACCCTCATTCCCCCGTTCACATGGGCTCCGACGATGCCCGGGTTTGTCCGCGGGAAGTATTTTCCAATCTAAAATCATTTTTTCATTGTTCGATAAAAGGAGCAGTACCCGAATTAGCCACGGTGCGCTAATCGCCCCGCGACCCTACCTAATGACTACTTACACATTATTAAACGAGAAACAAAAGAAACCCTAACTTGCATCATGCTTGGAATGAAAATTAAATAAAAGATTAAAACTAAAATAAGATCCACGAGCAACTTTAATTAAGAACAAAATATAATACGAATTGCCGAAAGATGAGTAATTGAACAAAACTTCAAATAACTTGATAGGAAAAGAAACAGAAGTAAAAACGTAAGATCTAAAACTGCATAAACAATATCCAGAACAAAACCTCCTGATCTCGGCAACCCCCTCCTCTATTTCGTCGTACGTGAGAATCCAAGAAGATATCCCAGCGCTTTGTTTCCTGTAGCTCTCGGTCTTGGCAGCCCCCGAATCCCCCTGGTTGTTAAGATCTGCTCCCCTTTTATAAGGCTTCTGTTCCCCAATTAAAACCCTATTGGCCCCGTTCAATCCCAGCCGTGTACTCTAAATGCTGAAAACCTTGGGCTTATTCTTTAGTCGAAATACCGAATAAATATTAGGCCTAATTAGAAGATCCAATGCTCGTCCAAATAATGTTGCTTTTGGGCCCACCAAATACACGTGTGAGTTGTATTTTTTTGCAACCCATTTCACTTCAAACACCACTGTGCTGTGGAGGAAAAATTATATGGCACAATTCACGTTTCGATCGGCAACTAACGTATTAAGCTTTCAAAACACCTAAAATACACAAACTAAGCATTAAGCTCCAATTAACAATATAAAAAGACTTAATAAAGATAAATTAGGGGGCACTAATGTGAATATTTAGGCGCCTATCATCACCACCTGTTACCCTTCCAAATAATCACCTTTGCTCACGAATATTAAATTATGTATAAAGCACATATAACTATATCAGTCCAAAGCCATTTATGTCGAAATCACTATTGCAACTGGTATCAAAATTATTACACTAAGAACTCTCCCCAATTCTTCGAGCAACTTTGACATCCCTTCCTCCGAACACCACTTCACTAGGTCACCACCTTTTCACACAAATCCCCACGCACAGCCACACACCCAAATAACCTCCAACTCCATGATCCAAGTGCAACAGAAGAATAAAAAGGGAAGTAGAATTAAGGGAACAAACCCACTTACCCGCTTGACCACCAATCAGCTGAACTCAAATGTCTCTGCGGCTTCTGCCTTTCACACACCAGGCTCTTCCAAACTTCTTATCTCAGACGTTCTCTCCAAATAAAAACCCTACTTGGCTAAAATATCCCTTGATGAGTAACTTTATAAAAACTACTCACTAACGTAATATCCCTAATTTGTAGCTGACTAGTTAACTTACGTATCCAACTGATATGGACTAACTTCTGTAATTAATATTTATACTTATGCCCTCAAACTTGAACAATACAAATAGTAACTATATTGCGCGGAAAAGAAAATTACTAATTAGGACCCACACCATAAAACTCCCAATTAATAAATAGCCAAAATAATTAACAAGATAAATAAAATTTCTAGGCCGTAACACATTAAGTCCAAGGGATTTCAAGGAGAAGATTTCAAAAATCGAATTATGACGAATAGTGGCGGGTACTAGAGGGGGGCAATTAAGTCATTCAATAAAAGGTGCAATTAATATTTTTGGCAGGAACAATTTGGAATTTCGCATTATCAGCTCCCAAATAGTATTGTCATACAGTAGGATTTTGTATTTTAATTTTTCTAATAATATGTTTCAAAAAGTCTAGGAGAAATTGTGTCTGAAATTTTTCAATCATCCTGAAGCATGATGATGTAATCAATAGGAATTTTGTTCTAAAGTTGTGCACATATCGTTGGTGTATTTTTTTTTTCCTTCAAAAAGTCTAGGAACATAATGCAGCACAGCCTCCTTTACGAAATTAATTTTGCAAGAAAAAACTCAAACAATGTTTGAGCCATAGGTACTCCCTCTTTGAACAAATGATATTAAGAAATAATTTCGATTTTCTTTAATCCATCAAAAATCGTCGTACCTTAAAGCTTACAATGAATATAAATTAATAAGGTGATAGAAACCCTAAACAACTTAGAAAATAATTAGGGCCGATAATCAAACCCTAATTCAAAGAAAATACAGAAATTACCAAAAACGGAAAATTCTGCTTTAACTGGAAAATCAAATATTAGGAAGAATTATAAAATTGCCAAAACAAGTGGAAACTAAAATGGCGTTTCCTATCAAAAGTTATTAGCTATCTAAATATTACTATAAATGGCAAAATAGGCCTTTCGAAAGGCTAAACAGTATCGAACGGCTGACAAACATCGTGGTCATTTTCCGGACAAAGTTTGGTTTCGGCTATGCTCGGTCCACGGGTCATTCTTCCACTGTCGCTCTGCCTTCAGTTTGGTTTGGATTGTGCTCGGTCCATAGGATGCGTCAGGGTGTGACCATGTAAAACACTTGAAAAGTAGAATGCAAATTAAACATCAATATTAATGCTCTCATAAATATTCACCTCTAAAATGACCTTGTAGGTAAGGTCCTTTTTATTAGGGTATTCAAATTCAATTTCCTGATAGACTAAGAGATCATTGGCCTACACCCCATGAGGGCGGAGAACCAGTTAAGAAGGATAGATCTTGATGGATAGGAGAAAGCATACCCCAGGAAAAATGAAAAGAGTTTGTGGATATAAACCAAAACTAGACAATGCAGCTGATCAAGGGCGCATGTTTCTCGATTTTCCTTGAGCTCAGCATAATGGCTTCATAGACCCCAATTTTTTTTTTCCAAGTTTCAGCTTTGCTTCTCCCAACTCTAATCAACCATGCGTCATAGTCTGAAGTTGCTAGGACTTTCCGCAGCCACTTTGCAGCATCATCTGGGATCTTAACGAAAGAGTTTATGACATTCATGACAACCACCATTCCAGCACAAGCGCATGTTATGATAATCCATCTGTTCTTTAATTTCCTCCTTCACCGGGTTCATTTCCTTCTTTCATGGTATCAGCAAAACAATATCCACCTTCAAGTACACCTTCAAGTACAAGTAGTGAGAAAAGCCTTGTAGAGACCCGTATTTTTCTTTTAGGCTATATTTTTTTTTTCTTTTGTTAGTATCCGCCTCGTTGAGATACACGGTATGGATATTCGGTGTGACGTCTTCGTGGGAGGATATAAGGGTAATTGTGCAAGAGGTGCACGTGTGAATGTGTGGTGTGAGAAGTAGGGGATTACTCCCCCACATCTTTTATTTCCCCAGGAGACAAACTTTCTCCCATTTCTCTTTTTCTCTCCCTCTCTCTCGGCAGCCCCTCTCGCCTCCTCTCCTCCGAAAATTTTCTCCTCTCTTCTCTCCTCGATTTCATCTACTTCAAGCGTGATTCCGAGCAAAGTTCAAGAATTAAAGTTGTTCTACGGCGCATGGGCTTTCCGAATATCCAAGAAAAATCATGATCGGACCGCGTGGGAGCTCGGTTGACTTGGTCAAAGGGCCGGGTTTTGTTCAAAACCCATGAGGTAGGGATTTCTTACTCTTGTTATGCGTTTATACGGTGTTTATGTAGCTAGATCGTGCCTCTCTTTGTTGTTGAGTTTGTTCCGTCAATTTCTGAAATTTTGCAGAAAACGGGTTACTGTTTATGAGGTTTTTCATTGTCTTAAACTCATGATTGAATTTTGGTTCCTTCATATGAAATAGAGTAGACTTAGAGCTCGTTCTAATGCCGTTGGAATCACTCGAAACCATTGAGAATTGAATTTATGGTGATTTTTAGAAAACTGGTCTGTAATCTGTCTCGTTTTCTGGGTTTCAGCCCACTTCGAACGGCCATAACTTCCTCGTCCGATGTCCGATTTATGAAAACTTTATATCGATTCGAAGGTCTTGAAGTTAGCTTTCGTTTGCCACTAGAATCACCTTAAAAACCTTAGTATACAGAAAGTTATGACTGTTGGAATGAAGGTGTGTCAGTCTGCCAACTTCAAAGTTTGTTCTCGTTCCGTCGTAATGGCTCCCTATGTAAATAGAACATGTTTAAGTCACTTTCGGACATGATTTCTCTTGTCCTAGTAACTCGTTGTTTGACCTTATCCCTTGACACTCATTAGTGTACAATATTAATGTCGTTTGAGTAGGAAATGTACCGTAAGATTAATAGGAGTACCGTAGACTATATGGGTGCCATGGTGAGTGTTATGGGTAAATGTGAGGATGTCTAGCAGGACAATCTGTCCTCTTGATTCGTTAAACAATTAGTTTCCAATGGTGTTGTCTTTTGACTTTTAAATGTCGATACTAGTGGGTGGAAGGTTATAGAGTTACTTACGGGTAAGATTGTCGTGTAAGATATGGTGAGTGTTGTGGGTAAAATGTCATTAAGACGTTTATGGGTTAAGGTGTTGTATAGGGCGTACCGTTATGTTCAAGGAACGATATGGACACATGTGATAATTGATAAACGTTTTAATTGACTGTCGATTATGAAAACGGGAGTACTAATGATTGTATTAAGAATGGGACGGTGATAACATGACTGGTTATTGTGACATAAATTGAATGAGATTGATTTACGAACAGACTGATAATAAAATTGATTATGAAAGTGTGAGATGTGACCCAAGTGGTCGTTATTGAGGGAAAAGACTCGGGGTGACCCTGCGCTCGAGGGAACTAGACCCGAGGTGACCCAAACTGTTATTATTATTGAGGGAATAGACTCGGGGTGACCCTGCGCTCGAGGGAACTAGACCCGAGGTGACCCCACTGATTACTATTATTGAGGGAATAGACTCGGGGTGACCCTACGCTCGAGGGAACTAGACCCGAGGTGACCCTAGTGACGATTGATGGGAAGCACTTGATTAAAAGAAAGGAAAAGTTTTGAAATAAAGAGATTCGATGATGAAACGAGAAATGAAAAGAGTGCGATAAATTGAAAAAAATGTGATAGTATGGTATCAAAGCCGTTTCGGACTTATTAGGTATAGTGATGTGGAGGTGTTACTAGTTCTCGTGTGGGTTATATTCAGTCGGGTAGTGCTTATTGAATTGCTTAAGATCCTTTGGCCATAGTGAGCTGCCTGTCGATAGTCATAAATCCTTGGAGCATACCTATCTATACTCATTCACTCTAGTAGCATACTCATTGTATTTCTCTCATAACCGGTGTATAGATTTCTCTACTGGGCACGTGTTTGCTCAACCTACCATTTCAGGTTCATTGCAGGTCATGGTCATGGAGTAATAGGAGTGCATGTTGACGTTATCAAGTAAAGCTATTTTGGGAAGCACTTTATATTTCTTGTAGAACTAATCGTTTGTCATGAAACTCCTATTTTGTAAAGTTGTAATTGTAGGCCAGTTTGTGTATATTTGGGAACTGTATTGTATTTTGGGGGTAATGTACGTATGATTGTGAGGACTCTGTATTTTTAAACAGTATTGTTAATTTATGTTAAAAATCGAGGGCGTGACAAGCCTCTAAAACGTGCAACGTAAAACACATTGCAGATCACTTTTAAAGTTTATTGACTTGGAAAAAGAGGCTGCAATGTATTTTACAGTGTACATTTTAGAGGCATTTCGCACAACTTGTATTTGATGGTGGCTATTGTTTTGCTAACACAATGAAGGAAGGAAGGAAATGAACCTAGTGAAGGAGGAAAGGACAAATGGATTATCATATAAAAGGCGTTTGTGCTAGAATGGTGGTTGTTGTGAATGTCATAAACTCTTTCATTAAAATCCTAGATGATGCTGCGAAGAGGCTACAAAAGGTCCTAGCAACTTCAGATTATGATGCATTGTTGATCAGAGTTGAGAGAAGCAAAGTTGAAACTTGAAAAAGGTGGGGTCTATGAAGCCATTATGCTAAGCTCTGGGAAAATTGAGAAAGATGTGCCCTTATCTGCTCCACTGCCCAGTTTTGGTCTATATCCGCAAACTCTTTCCATTTCTCCTGCAGTATGCTTTCTCCTACCTATCAATATCTATCCTTCTTCAGTAGTCTCTGCCCTCATGGGGTAGAGGCCAATGATCTCTTAGTTTGTTTGGAAATTGAACTCACCCTATAATAAAAAGGACCTTAGTTGCAAGGTCTCTTTAGCGGTGAATATATATGAGAGCATTATTGACGTTTGATTTGCATTCTACTAGCAAGCTCTTAACATGGTCACACCCTCACGTATCCCATAATCTGAATGGGTTGAGGGAAGAGTCCCATTTTTGTCCCCACACTCAAGTGTAAGAGAAGAGAAAAATCTTCAAACCCTAGCCGCTAACCGTCCTTCCCCTTTCCCCCCTTCTCAAGCGGCAAGAGGGAAGGGGTCCTTCCCATCCGATCTTTCTCCCTCCATTATCTTCCCCTCACCGTTGAACCGTCTTCGCTCTCAATCCCGCGACTGAAGTTCAGGCGTCCATTGCAAACTTTTCAGCAAGATCGTTTTTCGGTGATGTTCCGGGGCTTCGGTTTCAGTGGTTGCTAGTAAGATGTTGTCCATCACCGTTCTCAGCCTCCATCTTCTCAGATCTGTAACTTGACGCCGTCTACCGTATTTGCTGGGCGACCACCTCACAGTGATCGATGTGTTACGATTTTGTGAAGCAAAGGTGGTGGTTACGAGTCTATCAAAGTGGTTGCGAAAGGCGGTAGATGTCTCGGCGGTGCTTCTTTTATTTTGTTATTTGTTTTAACAATGTCCTCCTTCGGGGGGGTTTTGTCCTCCTTTCAAGGGTTTCTTCTCATTATGCAGAGCGACGCATCTATGCACTTATATGCTCTTTCTGTTAGAGTGTCCGATCTGTGGACTCCCAACTTTCCCCCATGGGGATCTTTTGATGAATACTACCTCTCAACTTTTACAAAAATAAAAAATAAAAAATTGTGTGAGAAGAATTACATTGAAACAATAGATTTCGACCCTGATAGCAAACTAAACCAAGAATATTAAAGCTTTGTTTGCAAAAAAAAATAAAAAATCATTTCCAACTTTTTGTTTTTGTTTTTGATATTTTTTGGAACAGACACCATAAATATGTTTGTGTTACTGGTTTTGTTTACAAAATACATAATCAATTCCACTAGTTTATGGAACTTCTAAAAACACAAAAATTGCGTCTTTATTTGTTTTGAAAACATTTTCAGCAGCCCAAAAAATAAATAAACAAAAATTATTATGGCCCCGAAACATATTTTTTGTTTTTATTTCTTAAAACATTAAAAAAACTTATTTCTTGCAACTTCACGAATCGTAGCCTAATCTTCCAACTTAAAACCATCAGTAATGATTCTCACACATATATTTTTGCACATACCTTGTAAATACATTTTTGTGGGGCCCAACGGATATCGGTAAGGGCTTTCTCAGAAATCGTAGGACGAATCATTCTGTTTTGCCCTACGAATTTTAAAAAAGCCCTTACCGATATTCGTTGGAGTTGATTTTTTACAGGAACCCTCCAAAAATATTTTAAAAAAGATGAGCGGTTCGGATCATTTTGTGGGACCCTGATAGGGGCCCCACAAAAATGTATGTACAAGATATGTGCAAGTAGCATGGTTCGTGGTCTCAAAAGTAGAAGGATAGTTTCATCAATTTATTTTCTTGTTTCTACTTTCTTTTCTCTTTATTAATTTGTTGAAAAAGAGAGAAAACTGAACCAATCAAATGAAAAACTTGATGAAAGCAAGCACACTGGAAGACATGAAGGCTAAAAATCTAACATGTTATTAGATTTTTATTTTTATTCTTTTAGGTTTTCAACTTAAAACCAATTGGCAATAGATGGAGTAACCTGCAAATAATATTAAACTAGCTTAGATGACTAAGGTAAGTGACATGGATAAAGTTTAATACCACCTCTCATGTGCAGCCCTGGATGCATGTGGAGGTTCTAATGGATGAATGAATGAGGCTATTGACTAGGCAGAGACTCAACCACGTAAGGTAATTAAGGCCACCCAAGACCTACTCTAATACCATGTCAGATTGAAATTCGACTGATTACATCTAGTTATACTCCATTCTTTATATGGTGTTCACTCTGTAAATGTTGTTGCTGTTGGGAAAAACTTCATAATCTTAGGGATAGCAAACAGAAAACTTCAGGATGAGGGAGAAATCTTGGGCAAAATCCACTTTCACCCCCTGTGGGTTGAGCCATGTGCAGATACACCCCTTTATGGTTCAAAAGTGTGCACATAACCCCCTCTAATTTTAAAAATGTGCGAATAGACCCCATGTCGTCATATTTTCCATCTATATTAACGAAGATGTATCTCACACACCTCTAGAATCTAATCTAAACCGTTCATAATGTATTAAATAAAGAACATAGTATCTCTGTAAAAAAATCATCTAGATCAAGTATTAATAACCCAGTCATCAAATTTTTGGTAAATTCAAATTTTAAATTGTAATTTCATAATAAATTTGATTCAACCATAAGATTTTCAATTCTAATCAACTTGAATTTTGGCATGGATGTAGTACTCGTCAAACTCTACAATATCAACGGTTCAGATCCAATTTTTGGTATAAGGGATGGATTTGTTAGATTTAAGGAAGAAGAAGAATCAAGGGAGAGGATGATGGCATATTGGTCTTTTAATGTTTTGTCCGTTAATATGGATGAAAAACATGACGTCAGGAGATCTATCCGCACATTTTTAAAACCATAGGGGGTTATGTACACACTTTTGAACCATATAGGGTATATCCACACATGGCGCAAACCATAGGGGGTCAAAGTAGACTTTGCCCAAAAATCTTTGCACGTACCTGGAGGAAAGTTCATCATCTTCCAAGAGCTTAGAAGAACCTAGAGTGCTCTACTCCAAGTGATGGTTATGTTCAAAACCAATGGGTGTAAAAAACGTAAGCCCCCTTATATAAAGGAATGAGCTTACACAAACATAACCTCACAGGGAACGGCTTCTCTACAATGGGTACACCATATGTTTCTCTTCCCATCATAGAAACAATGAAATCTTAATGCTGGAGATTTAATCTCACCAATTATAATTTGGAAACCACTACCCAATAACAAAAAACACATGCTACCAAGTATATCACATAATTGACTAGCATGACCCAATTTATTAAGTCCAACAATCACATTGCAATCCAATTTAGAAACACGGTGCATAGGATCACATAAAAAATAAGTACTCTTCATTTTTCCCATATATCGTACAACTGATCAAAAGATAAAATTCTCCACATGATGACATGCTCTCTTCTCGCCTGCCAGTGGAGATTCCTCACCACTTAAAAAAGTTTGAGCTAAGTACCACGCAGGTTGGCCATTTGATTGCGTTCTTAGCACTTGTCGACGATGAAGAGGGAGGAACGTTTTACACGAGAGAGAGAGACGCCAGGTTTGTATTTGGTTATTGGTATATGGTGGACCATGGAGATTAAGTACAAGTACTTCTATTTATTTTACTTTCATAACGGGTATCAAATAGAAGTGGCACTCAAAATTTGTAAATTTGATTAAAAATTTTAAAGCGGTCGCACCTTAGACTTAAGCTGAGGATCGGCACTGGTGCGAGAGACCAGATTTTATCTTGAAAGCACACAACCTAAGCGGATGGGTAATTAAAGAGAAAGAATAACTAAAGATATATTTTTTGGGGAAATGAACTAAAGATACTCCCTCCATCCCACTTTAAATGTTCCCTACGAGAATCCATGCATTTTCAAAACCAAAAAACACATTAAATACGCACCAAATTAAAGTGCTAATTGAGTACTTTAATTTGTAGTAAGAAATTAAAGACTAGTGTGTGAAAGGATTAAATACGCACATATACGCACATGGTATTTAATCGGGGGGGTGGGCGTTGTGGGGGGGAAGGGGGAAAATAGAGACTAGTATGTGAATGCATTAAATACGCACATGGTAGTGAGAGAGGGAGAGACGCGCATGCGACTTATTGCTTGACGGATTCCTAGTCCTAAAATAATGGGTTGCCCCAAGCGTAGGGCTGAAACCGACGTAGCACAATATCCGGTAAGTCCGGAGTCGAATCCACAGAGACGGTGATGTGTGCTGGCTAAAAACTCGGGTTGTTATACTTGAAACTGGCTCTTAGGTAGCCACCCTTTGTAGTTTGATGCTGAGATTAACTAAAATCTAGAAATTAATTGTACTTTTCAAATAATTAAAAGAGGTACGGTCGTAGGGTTCATAGCACTCGTAACCAGTCCGAATTAACCTGCTTCATTCGGTATTCTTAAAAACGTTCAACTTTCGATTGAGAAAGATACCCCGCAAGATGCGAGACCCTACGGTCGCCGTATACCGATGTGCAGCGAAGAAGGAGTTTTGGACCCCCATTCCCCCGTTCACATGGGCTCCGACGATGTCCGGGTTCGTCCGCGGGAAGTATTTTCCCAAACTTAAATCGTCTTTCATTGTTTGAAAACAGGAGCAATGTCCGAACTGGTCACGGCGTGCTAATCACCCCGCAACCCTACCCAAACGACTACTCACTCATTATTAAGCAAGAAACAAAAGAAACCCTAGATTTAAGCATGAAAGAAAGTAAACCGGAGATAACAATTAACTAAAAATCAAACTTTAATTAAGAACAAAAGTTGAAATGAGTTACCGGAATACGAGTAATTGAACAAAGCTTTAAAACTCAAAAATAAAAAGGGCTTGAAAGAAACTAAATAGTAATGGAACCCGACTGTCGCAGCTCCCGTTCTATTCCTTTTCCTCTGATGCGTGGAAATCCAAGAAGAAATCACAGCGCCATTGTTCTCTTAAGCTCTCGGTCCTGACTATTTCCGTCTGACAACGTGATCCCCAATCCCTTTCACAGCAGCCTTCGTCCTTCCTTTTATTATCTCTGTAGCCGACTTAAAAAACACAATTACCCTCGCGGGCCGGAATTGGCTTAGGCCTAATTCCCTTTTCTTTTCTCCAAGGCTTCAGTCAAAATAAGTGGTAATATGAGGTAGCCTATTGAGGCCCACGCGACATGCAACAGTAGAAGCAAAATATGGTCCAACCCTTAGTCAGAGTAACTACAAATTACGGGCCGGTCTTAGTTTTTTGATGGACTTCCCTCAAACTCCAGCCCAATTCCTAAAAGAACCAATAAGGATGGGCCTTCATTTCCCTGCCTGAAATACCCCTTTCAAAACCCCGCTAATCAAAAAAAAGGAAATAAGCTCTCCCCTCTTCGCCTCCCTTAACCGCCTCTGGTGTGTTCTGCGATTCCGACGTCGTCGAGGCTAGCGGCTCTTTCGCGTGTCAACGTCCGACTCCTCCGACTCCTCCCTCCGTCACCGTCTTCGCTTCCTCCGACTTCTCCTCAAACTCCTCCCTTCGACTCGTCCTTCGACTCCAAATACGTCTTCATCGTCTTGTAATGGGGCAAAAAGGTATGTGTTTTCAATTTTGTATAGCTTGCCTTCCATTGTTCTTGGCAAAAACAAACTAGTTTGAAAATTAGTTTGTTTATATGCGATTTCATTGTCATTTGACGTTTGAAAATTAGTTTGCCTTCCATTGTTGTTCCGTGCCAGCAGCCTATTGCTCCATTGCAAGTTTAAATTGAGGCAATTGTCAAGGACTTTGTGTGTATTACTGTACGAGCTGTGGTTTAGAACTGATTTTGCTAGGGAATTGCTCGAAGCTATTGTTTTTAAATTTGAGCAACAACAGACTTGGTGATAGCATTCCTATAGAACTATGCCAAGTCCGTAGCCTTCAAAGTCTTGATCTATGTTATAATGTGCTATTAGGTAAGATACTACCACAGATTGGAGCACTAGGAAAGTTAGAAACATTGAATCTCTCCCACAATAAGCTCTACGGTACCCTGCCATCTACTTTTGATAATATGTTAAGTTTGACGACGATTGATGTATCCTTCAATCTATTGGAGGGTCCTCTTTCTAACATCAAAGCTTTCCGAGAGGCTCCATTTGAGGCACTCCAAGGCAACAAAAATTTATGCGGCAATGCCACTGGTTTGGAGGCTTGCATGCCTGATAAGGTTGCTAGAAAAAAGGACAAGAAATTGGTGCTACTGGATGCACTTCCTGTTTTAGGAGTTCTGTTTTTTTCACTACTCATGGTACTCGGATTTTGTATGACTTTATCTAAGAAAGTAAAGAACACAAGAAATGAGCCAAGACAAGTAAATAATGAGAATTTGTTTGCGATATGGAGCTACGATGGAAAAATGGTGTACGAAAACATCATTGAAGTTACTGAGGACTTCAGTGCCAAACACTGTGTTGGTGAAGGAGGATGTGGTTTTGTTTATAGAGCTTCTTTGCCCAATGGTCAAGTAGTTGCTGTGAAGAAACTTCATACATGATTCAATGGTGAATTGGCTGATCCCAAAAGCTTCATGAGTGAGATCAATGCATTAACCAAAATACGACACTGCAACATCGTAAAGCTTTATGGGTATTGTTCACATCCGAGGCAATTGTTTTTTGTTTATGAATTTTTGCAAGGGGGAAGCTTGGGAAAGGTACTGTCCTCAGAGGAACAAGCAGTGGAGTTTGATTGGATTAATCAAGTGAATGTCATTAACATCTATTGGTATTGTTGCAATATGAGTATCTTCATTGTCGCGCCAACTGCCAATGCGTTCTTAAGGGACTGAAATATTCTCTTTCAATTGTTTTAAGTTGTGTGGCAGTATTTTGTGCCTTGTAATCCTTTGGACCACATTTCATGTTTAAAAGCATACATTAGTTTCTGTTTTGATAATGTTCGTTCAATAATAATCAAAAGATCTTTCCTAGTACCGACTTGGATCCCGGATTATTGGAAACCTCTAGGTGCATAAGAAAATTCATTTTCATGGCATTTGAACTTGACAACATATGAACCATGTACGAGTACATTTTTTTAATAGAAACCATGTTTCAAGCAGCATTCAGACTAACATATCTTTGTCATTGCCACAAAGGTTTCGATTCAGTTGCTCATATTAGAATTTGATACATCCATTTCGAGTTGTGCTAAAAATGCTGTTATTGGTTTTTCTAAGAATCTTTGTTTCTGTTGTTTCAGCCTCAGTTTGTTAGTAAGCGAAAGAGATTCGATTTTCTATTAGGTAAGTTTACCTTTCCATTCAGTACTACCTGTATATCTGAAGTTCCCCAACAATTGAAAGTAGCCATTATTTACTGCCTGTGCCTTCAGATATTGTCCCTGAGAAAGTGAAAGCCGAGGATGCCCTGGCGGAGATGTCAGTAGCAGAGACATGACAAAGCCGGAGTGGATACTCTGCTGGTTCCTCACCTGAGCTAACATGGGGTTCACCATTCATTTGTAGGTTAGTTGTAGGTTAGTTTTAGATTTTGCCAGCTCGAGGGAGTATCTTGGAACTCTTATGGGTTACGAAGGGCATTCGTTTTGATAGAGGAGCCTTATATCAGTATATAGTCCTCTTGAATGCTTGTTCTACATAAGTTTGTGTTGTATATCATTGAAGGGATGTTCTAACAGAAGTTTATAGTAGGAATCAGAATTTTATACTATGAATCAGAATTTTTGGGAAGTTGAAATCTTCGACGGTTACCACTATTTTCTCAGTCTCTAAATTTTGTTACAAGAGGGGTTAATGGTTTGATAGTGATGTTGAGGCTGACCAATTTCAAATGTCCTGATTGAATCTAAAGGGAAACAACTTCATCTACCCACTTTCGAGGGGTTAATGGTTTGATAGTGATGTTGGAGATGCTCTAATCCTTGTTGCATATAGAGTATTATTCTTCCTCTCCGCTGTGAACGTAGGCACTCTGTTGTGTGATTGTTTGGTTCTTCCTTTTGTTGTTTTTGTGGACTGGAATCGTCTTGCTAGCGCATAACAGTTCTTGCGCCGTTTGGTTTCTGAGAAATCTCGGTAAACAAGTTATTCTTTATTAGCTATTTTGAAGTTTGTCAAAATTGACAGTGCTTGGAATTATAAAATTGACAGTGTCAATTTTACATTTCAAACACTGTCAATTTTGAAATAAAATCTACTCGAAACAATGTCAATTTTACATTTGAAACATTGCCATTTTTTTAATACTAACACTGTCAATTTACAGTGTTGGCATAACATTGTTCGCTATTTTAAAGTAGTTGACAAAATCGACAGTGCTTGGAATTATAAAATTGACAGTGTTTTTGACAAAATTGACAGTGCTTGGAATTATAAAATTGACAGTGTTTGGAAATGAAATCAACTCCAAACACTGTCAATTTTATAATTCCAAGCACTCCATAATTCTGTGAAATCTTCATGGATGGAACTCATGCATGGAATAACTTCGTAGCGGCTTCTTGTGCCTCACAGCCTCTCTTATGCTTTAAAAATGACAGTGTTTGAAATGTAAAATTAAAACACTGTCATTTTTTTAATACCAACAACACTGTCATTTTTATGCATAACACTGTCAATATAAAATTGACAGTGTTTGGAAATGAAATCAACTCCAAACAATGTCAATTTTACATTTCAAACACTGTCATTTTTTTTTGTTAATTGACAGTGTTAGGAATTGAAATTAATAAAATCAACTCCAAACAATGTCAATTTCACATTTTAAACAGTGTCATTATTTTTTTATTCTCGAAACAATTTTAATTTTACATTTGAAACACTGTCATTTTTTTAATATCAACACTGTCATTTTTAAAATTGACAGTGTTTGGAAATGTGAAATTGACTGTCATTTTTTTAATATCAACACTGTCATTTTTTTGATTCCAACACTGTCATTTTTTTAATACCAACACTGTCATTTTTATGCATAACACTGTCAATAATAAAATTGACAGTGTTTGGAAATAAAATCAACTCCAAACAATGTCAATTTCACATTTCAAACACTGTCATTTTTTTGTTAATTGACAGTGTTCGGAAATGAAATTAATAAAATCAACCCCAAACAATGTCAATTTCACATTTTAAACAATGTCATTTTTTTGTTATTCTCGAAACAATGTTAATTTTACATTTGAAACACTGTCATTTTTTTAATACCAACACTGTCATTTTTAAAATTGACAGTGTTTGGAAATGTGAAATTAAAACACTGTTATTTTTTTAATTCCAACAATGTCATATTTATGCGTAACACTGTCAATAATAAAATTGACAGTGTTTGGAAATGAAATCAACTCCAAACAATGTCAATTTCACATTTCAAACACTATCATTTTTTTGTTAATTGACAGTGTTAGGAAATGAAATTAATAAAATCAACTCCAAACAATGTCAATTTCGCATTTTAAACACTGTCATTTTTAAAATTGACAGTGTTTCGAAATGAAATCAATAAAATCAACTCCAAACAGTGTCAATTTCGCATTTTAAACACTGTCATTTATAAAATTGACAGTGTTTGGAAATGAAATCAACTCCAAACAATGTCAATTTCATATTTTAAACACTGTCATTTTTATTAATTTCATTTCCAAACATTGTCAATTAACACTGTCAACTCCAAACAATGTCAATTTTACATTTGAAGCACTGTCATTTTTTTGTTTTTGACCATTAACATTGTTAGCTATTTTGAAGTTAGATAAAATTGACAATGCTTGGAATTATAAAATTGACAGTGTTTGAAAATGTGAAATTGACAGTGTTTTAAACACTGTCATTTTTAAAATTGACCGTGTTTTAAAATTGACCGTGTTTTAAACACTGTCATTTTTTTATGAAGTTAGACAAAATTGACAGTGCTTGGAATTATAAAATTGACAGTGTTTGAAAATGTGAAATTGACAGTGTTTAAAACACTGTCATTTTTAAAATTTACCGTCATTTTATTATGAAGTTAGACAAAATTGACAGCGCTTGGAATTATAAAATTGACAGTGTTTGAAAATGTGAAATTGACAGTGTTTTAAACACTGTCAGTTTTAAAATTGACCGTGTTTTAAACACTGTCCATTTTTTTATGAAGTTAGAGAAAATTGACAGTGCTTGGAATCATAAAATTGACTGTGTTTGGAAATGTGAAATTGACAGTGTTTAAAACACTGTCATTTTTAAAATTTACCGTCATTTTTTTTATGAAGTTAGACAAAATTGACAGTGCTTGGAATTATAAAATTGATAGTGTTTGGAAATGTGAAATTGACAGTGTTTTAAACACTGTCATTTTTAAAATTTACCTTCATTTTTTATATAGTTAGACAAAATTGACAGTGCTTGGAATTATAAAATTGACAGTGTTTGAAAATGTGAAATTGACAGTGTTTTAAACACTGTCATTTTTAAAATTTACCGTGTTTTAAACACTGTCATTTTTTTATGAAGTTAGACAAAATTGACAGTGCTTGGAATTATAAAATAGACAGTGCTTGGAAATGAAATTAACTCCAAACAATGTCAATTTCACATTTTAAACACTGTCATTTTTTTGTATATAACTCTTTAGTCAAAGTGATCCCCAGCTTAATCAGAAAAAACAGGAGATCCATGTATATTTTCAGTCAACTGCAAATCTCACCAAGGGCACATACTAGTGCTACCCTGCTAGGAGTCTAGGACACATGTCAATGACCAAATCTTTGGACAGTATCGAGCATTACAGTGTTCTGTACACTTATCAGAATTTTGTATATAGTAGATATGATGTAAAAAACGTAACCATTTACAATATCCAAATCCATCACCACTCACAGAAAAAATTAACCAGATAGTGCACTATGGATGATGTAAAGGCTCTCAAGTTCAAAATTCAAATATAACCATTATATTGTTCTTACGGACAAGAATGAGACGACAATCCAACTTAAAGTTTTGCCATATGAAATGATAATTATCTTTGAACACCAGATAGATCATAGCAGCCAGGGACAGCAATGGAGTACCTATCACAAAAAAATTTAGCAGGGAGTTACAAAAAAAGGGGTGCTTCATTCAATAAGCATATTTCAACAGTTACAAAAAAAGTTAGCAGGGAGCCAGGGACAGCAATGGAGTTCCTATCACGTACCAAAGGGGTGCTTCATTCCACAATACAGCAACAAAAAAATTGGGGAAAGCCAAAGGCTCCACAAAGCAGCTACACTCATAAATCAGTAACAGCTCTTAACAAGCAGACAGAAGCCAATCATTCAATAAGCATATTTCAACAGTTAAAAAAAAAGTTAGCAGGGAGCCAGGGACAACAATGGAGTTCCTATCACATACCAAAGGGGTGCTTCATTCCACAATACAGTAGCAAAAAAATCGGGGAAAGCCAAAGGCTCTACAAAGCAGCTACACTCATAAATCAGTAACAACTCTTAAAAAGCAGACAGAAGCCTTATACTACAAAATAGGGATGGATTTTATTGAAATTCCCTTCTTTTCATATTTCCTCACTACGTCCCAGGGCTCCTCAAAGTGAGCTGACTGGACTAAAGCATCAATAAATGTGTTACATGTATAAGCATTTCTAAAAAAATAGTCACAACGACGGCATCATCACTCCTAAAACCAAGTCCAAACATGACAATGAAAAAATATGCTGAAGTTCTCTAATGAAAATGTCATTAAAAATCCATTCAAAAGAACATTCCTGCTCCCTTATTCTAAAAGGCAATCCCAGAATTTCTCAAATCCTTTGTGCAAGTTGTCCTGTTGTGCCTACCAATCTTCTCACCCCTGCTGCACTTTATACCTTTAGTATCAACTCTCCAAAGGCTCTTTACAAGTTCCCCTATTATGTGTACCAACCTGTCCGCACCTGCTGCAAGTAACTTTTCTGGTCTTTGCTCCTGTTGATGGTATCCTTTCTGTCCGAGGTCGTCCGGGAGGTCTCTTGCCCAGTGGAGGAAGAAGAATATCATCAGCAGCAGCATCAAAATCAACATTCTGCCAAATCCTAGGTACAGGATTGATGCATTTCGAATACGCCTCACGATAAGATTCAGAGAAGAAGCAACGTTCCATGTAATCATTTAAGTCCTTCTTACTTTTCTTCAATGCACAAACACCATGAACGCATGGGAACATGTTTAGCTGCCAATCTCCACAAGATCAACTACGACGTGCAATGTCAACACCAACTGACGGATCAGATTGCACTTCATATAAATCTCCATTTGACCTAACTACATTCCTTTGAAGCCTTAAAGGAATCCACAAACCATGTTAATTCCTTAAATGATTTTGTATAATCCCCAAACACAAAACTTCTAGCTTTCTCAACACTCATCCATGCTCTTTGATAAGTCACATCTACCCCATAGTCTTTCTTCAACTCCTTCCTAACATCCACCGGACGTTTCGACGGACTCAACCGAATAGCTTCTGAAAATATTCTGCCTATCAAACCAGAACTACTACGAGAACTACTAGTTGACAACGATGCAGCCCCACAAGAATGCTCATTCATCAATTCTTTTATCCTAAACAGTACACTTGGCTTCTCTACCTTGGCCTTCACAAACCATGTGCAATGCAATGTACGACAACGTGCTTTCACAGTCTCAGCATCATTCTTAGCATAAATGTATTCAAAGCCATGAACTAACGAATACTTGCTTAAAGAGTCGCGGAAAGCAAAAGCACCACCAATAAACACCTGATCAACTCCCCTAATCGCAAAGTGCCAAGCATCTGACTTCAACTGATTCCTTTCTTGATCAAATAACGACAATGTCATCTCAGAACCATTGTCAATTTCAGATATCAACTCACCAGACCCTCCTACATTCAAACTAGAACTAGATCCATCACCACACTCTCCAACATTCAAACTAGTATTAGGTCCAGTCAAGTCATGAATAATAACATCAATACGACCAATTCTAAACTTCTTTGCTAAAGTACGTAAAGCAATCAAATCTTCATCACAGTCAACATCACAGTTTGGATGACCATCTAGCGTATAAGATATTTCAAAGCAACCTTGAGTCAAATCCTTCCATTTGTGAGACAACTTGCTAACCAATGACTCAAAATCCAAATTCTGTGACAAAATGATAGCAATAGTTTTATCGGCTCGCCTGCACAACAATATAGCAGCATCCTCCATATTGTTCTTCAAAAACAGTGGAAAACAAGGAAATGAATCAGAACAAATTTGTTTAAGCACATCAGATACTGTCAATTGTGTTTAAGCACATCAGATAATGTTAATTCCTTAAAGTGAATCAAAACAGTGGGCTCTATGATGTTCTATATCAATTGTGTTTAAGCACATCAGATACTGTCAATTTTCTCGACTATTAGTTTCAGAGGCACTAGTTAAATGGTGAAGTTGGCTGGATAGCAAAACAAAACAACGAAAGTGAATCAGAACAGGCTTTTTTGTATTAGCTTTCAAAAATTGATTTAAAAAAAAATCAATGTCATGCAATAAGAGAGAGAGAGAGAGAGACTCTGTGTGATTACCTAAATCGCGATCAGAGATTAGCCAGACTAGTAGATCATCTACACGGGCCCAATTAACTCTCCTGGAATACAGATCAGAAAATACATCGCAGCAGCAACAACAACTGGATAACAAAACAGAACAAAGCGACAAAGAAGAATACAGATCATCAACACAGGGGCTCAATTAACTCTCCTGGAATACAGATCACTAATATTCAGAGCTATACAATGCAGAAATCAACACAAAGAAGAATATATATTCAGCTCACGTCTTTGCAGAAGAATCGATACGCTTCTCAGCCAAAGGCATAGACAGAACCAGATACGGTTATCGACGAAAAAATGAGATCAAAAGCCGATGTGGGAAAGAGTGAAAAGCGAGAGAATGCGGCAAAAGACTTCTCGAAGTAAGAGAGAGACAGAGAGAGGAGAGTGGACCTTTGGGAGGAGAGAGGAGGAGATCAGCGTCGTGGCTGAGATGATGCGCCGGAATGTGACATACCGGCGGACGATGTGGGCGGAGATTCGGCGTGAAGCATGGCCGAGAGAGGAGCAGCCAAATTGGTTGTCTTCTTCTTCTCTCTCTCCAGCCACCGACTGTGTCGGGATTGATTGAGGGTTCGTTTGTTTATTTTGTTTTTGATGTGTAAGGGTATTAGTGTAACTTTGCAGGGTAATTAGAGTTAGACGTAAATTAAAACATGACTAATCCTTAATGGGAATTTTACCCCACTTCTTAAGACCGGCCGGTAAATCCCTGTCAGAGTAATTGTAAACTATTGGGCCCACCTAATAGAAGTCAAAGTCTAATTCTTTGGCCATTGACTTGCAAATATTACTCCTTTTCCTCTGTACACATGCTCGTGACAAGAGCTAAATTTCGGCTTCCAATTTCGCACATTTTGTATCAAATTGCCCAAATACATACAATACAAAAATCAAACATTAAAACGCTAAGTAATAAAATAAATAAACTTAACAATGATAAATTAAGGAGCACTAATGTGAACATTTACGCGCCTATCACTTATTCCTAAAAAATATTGATCACAATTGCACCATTCATAGACTCTGCACAGAAAA
The DNA here is from genome assembly GCA_019656295.1 of Rhododendron mucronatum var. ripense. Lineage (NCBI taxonomy): Eukaryota > Viridiplantae > Streptophyta > Magnoliopsida > Ericales > Ericaceae > Rhododendron > Rhododendron mucronatum. The sequence goes on along the minus strand of BPLT01000022.1, from coordinate 1,182,668 downwards.
ATAGTATTCTTGAAAAATAAGTAGTTTTGATCGGAGATAAATGGAAAAATGAACGACTCGTATTTTGTTAAAAGGTAAATATGATTTTAAATTTAAACTACCAATTTTTCAATAGAACATTTAATATGTTTTTACAAGTATCAATGCCCCACAAAAAAAAAGTTTACAAAAATAATTTTAAAATTTACGAAATGAATAATTAAGATCAATATTTTCAGACCCTGATGTGATCTACGAAATCGAGTTTGAAAGGGTCTCCAAACGAACAAAGTTTTTAGAGGTGATCTGCTCCCTATTTTTTCGAGTACTAAGGAAAACCAACTCTCTTAGCAAAAATTCGTTCCCATGGAATAGGGCCTAAAATTGACATCTCACCCTATTGTGATAACGGTATCCCCTCTGAACAGGGACCTGTAGTGCACTGTTTAAATCTGTAGGAGCTGAGGAGAAATTTGAACCTATGGTTTCCAAGAGCTCGAATTTTGCACTACACTATGTGGTACCCTACCAAACAAACTAAAAAACATTTCTCTCTCTCTCTCTCTCTCTCTCTCTCTCTCTCTCTCTCTCTCTCTCACATCCTTGATTCATTCACAACTATAAATCTTTCCTATTCTCATGTTACAAAACCGTAAATCAGACTCCCATGACCTGAATATTATCTGTCCTCCTCCTTTTATTACGAACGATTCTACAATGATCCATCTCACGAATCTCATCTCTCCTCCATTTTATGGATCCTACAACGATTGATTACATGAATCTCGACTCTCCTCTTCCGTCCATTGTGCTTAAAATTAGGATAAACTTTTGTTGTTGGAACTAGATCATGATATATTTCATCAGTAAGCCACTCGCTCGCTTCCTGAAGAACCAAAAATATGACGAATTCGAGTAAAACTTTTTTCCTCCCTGTTTTGTAGGCAAAAATAGTCTCTCTCTTCTGTTCTATAGCCACTCTAGTATTTGGTACTAGTGTTTAAGTATTTTGTGCTTCTAGCATCAAAGCAGAGTTGGCTAACAAAGACCGAAGTAATTGCTATCCTTCAGTTCGGTCCAGTTTGGACCATTTGTTAGAGCCCGCAATAATAATCAGAATCGTTCACTTTTTAGAGCTTGCCGAGAATATTGACCAAGCCAAAAATCACGTTGATTGGATATCATTTGATATGACAACGAAATGCATTTATCTCCAAATAATTGTGTCAAATGAATTGCAGTCCAATGTTGCTTACACAGCCTCTGAAACAATGTTGGTAGTAGCGTGCCAATATTGCTCACCAGCACAATACCTCGTCTCTCTCAACCTCCAAGGTGGGGCAAACCTGAGTGGGCAGGTTATGTTCAACATTGACGCAGGTGCAGCAATGTTTTCAACTGGAGGGTTGTGGAGGCTGTCCTTTTCGTGGCCACCTTCATTATCTTTGTTGGTACCATGGCAATCCCCTGGTTCCGCACTCAAAGTTTTCTCTCCTTACGATCTTCGAGATGGGTTGTCCAAGCGACCACTGCTTTTTGTGGACGTCTTACTTCTAAATTAATTGTAAACATGTTTGTGTTTATAATTAAAATATCCGATATATGCAATACAACCATCCTACACTACATAAACAAGATCCGGAAAACTCTTATTTGCATTATATGGTTCACAGCTTCCTTAATAACTTGGTCCTTGATTTTCGAACCCTGTGCTTCCATATGTAGCTGTTATAACTTTGTGATGCTTGGACTGCTCATAGTTCTCCATGTGGGCGCCATATATTGGGGAACCAAAAATACCGACAATGTTGTTGATTGGGAATCTGCTTGCTAGGTTCTCATGGCCATTCTATTTGTGCTCAACCTCATATGGAGGCCACACGGGAAGGAGTACTTGACGTGCTACAACTGTACAATGCTACTGCTACTGGTCGCAATCAATGTGTTCGGAATCTATTTTGGCATTTTGAAGAAGGGCTCCGATGGGAATACATTTAGTGCCGTAGTGGAGGTGTGTGCAGTGGTGGCCCGAGACAGACGGTCTGTTTGTTAGGCACATTTACACTGCGCCGGATACCAATGCAGAAGCAGAACCAGAATAAGACGATGTGAAACGGGCAAGGCACCTTTCATTTTGTCTTAGGACACCTACATTTTATGATATTGACAGTGAGAAATGCTACTGCTCCATATTAACTACCACGAGCAACACGTAGATATTTCTTTTTCTGGTTTACTGTATCTCCTACGATGAAAGAGAGCAACACGTAGATATTTCTCGTCTTGATAGGGAGAAAGTGGCAGAAGAAATATTCAGAATTACGATATATTTGTATTTGATTAATTCAAGTAAGGATTAATAAACTGTAATGAAAAAGCCCGATTCATGAAAATAGTCAGCCTGCTCTATGTTTCTAGATCTGTTACTTCTAAACATATAAGACAGGTTATATGACGATTTAAGCTATGCCTAGTTGTAGGTTATTTACTGCTAAACGAAGATGTAACAAGCGCTCACTAAGCTCCTTTTCTCAAATTTCACAATCAAGAATGACACGACACATATATATAGTTAGATAGTAAAGCGATGCAGGCCTGTCTGCCACACAATACGTGGAGTAATCTTAACCGATTGGTATCAGAACTGTAATTTCAATGACCTTCTACTTTCTAGTTTCCAACACTGTTGGATAATTGAATTCAACCCAAAAGGCTCAAATTTGTTTGCAAATGGACCGATGAAGAAGATAAGTTGTTGTGTTGTAATCTAACGTATTGCTGCCATAATTCTTGCAATTTATGGTCAATTTTGAAATTTTGACTCTTCGGCGAGGTTCAAATGAATGTGTTTTTATTAGAATCTTAAAGGCATGTTCGTCCAGTCCACCCTGTTAGTAGAGAATTTGCTCCCCGAGGCTGCAAGATATACAACTTTACATAACATAGAAACATTATGGTTCTATCATACCACAAATGTCTCCTACAAATTCTGTTAAAATGTAATTTTCTAGAAAATCAATCTCATATATGTGTTTCTGTGAAACTGCAATATCGTAAGTAACTATGTCAGATAGAAATACTATTGGGAATTCCAATTCCTTTGCCAGTGAGCCCATCTTGACTAGTTGGACACAACAAAGTGTAAGGCATCTTAACTTGCCCAATCCTATTCCTAAATTTTTTAACACTGTTCATCTTAACAATCTCGTCCTTGATATTGGTCTCCTAGTTTATATTCAATATTGGTCTCCTTAGGTAGATCTCTATAGCTAAATTTCAAATATATAGATTTTATAAATTAAAATAGATAGACATGAAACAATAAAAGTTATAAACATTGCAACATTTTAAGCTTTAAAATAAAAAGGAGAGAGAGAGAGAGACTAGTGTGAACGCATTAAATGCGCACATGGTAGTGAGAGGGAGAGAAGCACGTGAGACTTATTTAGAGGAGGATCTAGTAAAGGCATAGAATTATTTGGGGAGGATCCTCCAAACTATAAACTTAAAAAATAGGACCGGCCTGGAATTATGCCTAAAAAATATGGATTGGAAGTTGTTGTAGTGCGGCAGCCGCACTACACGATGTAGTGCAGCAGATCCAACCGTCTATCTCGATATGAAGGGCTCGGATTTAATCTGAGCTCTTACAAATCCAACCATCCATTGTTCGGGTGAAAATTTGAGCCGTCCATTGGATGGACGGCCGAATTGGCCGCACTACACGTGTGTGCGGGGGGTGCACTACTGCACCCGTGAATCCAAAAAATATGGATCACAACTGCACCATTCATAGGCTTCACATAGAAAACTACTATTCTTGTAAAAAAGTAGTTTTGATTGGAGATAAATGAAAAAATGATCAAACTACTCGTACTTTGTTAGACAGTAAATATGATTTTAACCTTAACCTGATCTTCAATATAACACTTAATTTATTTTTACATGTATCAGTGTCCCATAATATTTTTTTTACCAAAATAATTTTACGAAATGAACAATTAAGATCAATATTTTTAGACCTGATGTGATCTATGACATTGCATTTGAAAGGGTCTCCAAACAAAAATAGTGTTTAAAGGTGATCGATATGCTCCCTATTTTTGGTATTGAGAGAAACCAATTCTCACAGGAAAATTTCTTTCCCATGGAATAGGGCCTAAATTGACATGTCACCCTGGCATGATAACGGTATCGCCGGCCGAACAGAGATCTATAGGAGCCAAGGAGCAATTTGAACCAATGGTTTCCGAAAAAATGGGGTTCTCTCTCTCTCTCGCGCAATGTGAATTCATATTTGATTACTTGTTCCATAGTAGTTGGATCTCTCTCCATTTGGCTCTTGTATCGCAGAAAGGTCCGCTTCCCTCCTGTGCAAAGAAGAGCTCCGAAGTCGTGGATTCCATTCTTCATGTTGTCCTGTTCTTAAGGGCAGCTCTTTTGGCTTACTTTTAGCCACGCGGGGCGGCTATCTGCGTGCCGCGTGTGTCCCAAATTGACGTCCATATTTTGGCTCTCTTTCTCTCTCTCTCCCCTCATCCATGATTCATTCACAACTATAAATAGTACTTATTCTCATGTTACAAAATCATAAATATCATCTCTCCTCCTTGTTTTACTACGAATCTACAATGATTCTCTATCCCTTCTTTTGTTACAAATCCTCTTTCCCCTCTTTGATTTCAACCTTTTTGCAAGAGACATGTCTAAAAGACATCGACACAGAATTCGCGAACCCTAATGTCTTAACCAATTATTGAGGTCTGAAATTGTACATCTTGTCCTTTGCATTATATACTTAGCAATTCATTCTTTTGGTTGACAGGTACTTCAAGGAGAAAATGAAGTTTGAATGTTGCTACACCGCTTACCAGTTTTGCGTGTGGGCAGCACTCTTCCTAATAAATGTTGTCGGATATGGTTTTAACATCGGAAAGGCCAGTGAGTTCGCTTCGACAACAGAAGTAGGAAGAGTGGCGATGGAGATCATATTCCTACTTGCAATGTATGCATTGATCTTCTATACCATGCCAAGTGATTTCAGCCATTTCTCTTGCAAAAAGGTTGAAATCAAAGAGGGCGTAGAGGAATATGTTTAGTCAAACAAATCCAGTACAAGGAAGCAGCACAATGGATTGCTCATGAGTTGGTTCAACAGAGTTGAATACTACTAAAGAGAACTTGGAGAGTTTGTGGAATCTTATATAGAGATTTGTTTTTTTTTTTTTTGCTAACCAATATTGATATTTGTTTGGATGATGGTATTTACAAAATGAACGATTTCTGAATAAATGTACATGTTGAAATAAATGTATTACGTCTCTTGCCTTAAAACTTGAAGTTTATGTTGAATCTTCTATACGATCCAGGACCGAATTGAACTATGAATTTCAGTGCATAAGCCAAGAAATCCGACAAAGTGTCCAAATCAGTCTCTCTTGGCACGTATTGTTTAGGCTCATAAAGATAGACAGCCTACGCTCTGTTTCTGGATCTGTTATGAACATATATGACAGGTTAAACATGTTATGGATATTCACAAGACAATTTAAGCTATGCTTAATTAGTTGTAGTTGTATTTAATTTGGTGCTAAGGCTCCCTTTATTTGGACATAAAATATTTTCCTGTAAAATGTTTTACCTATTTTTCGGTATTTGGTTGTGTCAAAAATGAGAAAAACATTTTACATGTAAACTATTTTTCATCAATTGGATGAAAATGACTTACCCTTAAATTTTTCATAAGTTATTTTCCGAAATGAACCCGCTGCCTACTACTGCAATTCTCACTCCTCAGTTTTCTTAATCGTCAGTCCTGACCCACGTTCAATTCCAATAATCTCAGATCTCTCCACCACTTAAGCCCCCCTCTCTCCCTACACTATTTTATTGATTTTTGACAATATTTTCAAGTGTTAACCAAACACCGAAAAAAAAATGTTTGAAGTTTGTTTTTTGAAAACTATTTTACATGAAAAATATTTTGCATTGTAAAACATTTTACATCAAAACAAATGGAACCTAAATGTAAATGTAATAGGTGCTTAATATATAAGCTCCTTTTCTCAAATTTCACAATCAATGATGACACAACACACATACTTAGATAGTAAAGCGATGCAAACCTTTTTGCCGCATAATACGTGGAGTAATCTTGACCGATTGGTAGCAGAACTGTAATTTCAATGACTTTCCGGTTTCCAACACTGCTGGATAATTGGATTCAACCCAAAAGGCTAAAATTTGTTAGCAAACAGGCCAATGAAGAAGACAAGCTGTTTTGTCGTGATCTAACGTATTACTGCCGTAATTCTGCAATCCATGTTAGATTTTGAAATTTTGGCTCTTCGGGTAGGCTCAAATGAATGTGTTTCTTATTAGAATCTTAACGGCAGGTTCGCCAAGCCTGCCTTGTCAATAGAGAATTAGCTACCTCTAGAGAATTTTCTACCCGAGGCTGCAAGATACACAACTTTACATAACATAGAAACACCATGGTTCTATCATACCACAAACATCTTCTACAAATTGCGTTAAAATATAATTTTCAAGAAAATCAATATCATTCATATGTTTCTGTGGAAGTGCAATATCAGTACAGTAAGTAACAATGTTAAGACAGAAATACTATTGGGACTTCCCGTGCCAGTGAGCCCATCTTGACTAGTAGGACACAACAGGGTGTAACGGGTGATGGGGTCTTTTTTGGTTGTTAGGGTCTTTGTTGATTCTTGGCCAACGCTTTGGGTAGCCTTGGAGATTAGTAAATTTTTATTTTCATTTGCCCTTGTCCTTCCAATATTTGTAAGTTTTTTGAGATTAATAAAATTTCTTTTGTCAAGAAAAAAAAAAAAGTGTAAGGCATCTTAACGGGCCCAACCCTTTTCCTAAATTTCTCATCTCAACAATTAATCTCGTCCTTAATCTAACCGAGTCCAACGGTTTGTGTATATATTTACATACTAGTTAGTTTGTGCTGATGATTAGAGTTTTGATTTAAGAATTAAAAGCAGAATTGGTCCTCTTCGATTTATTGCTTGTGATGGCAGATTATCTGGACTTAGGCTTTGTTCCAGAAATCTTCTTAAAAAATAAGTATTTATTTTGTCACTTCTCAAAGAAAAATAAGAAGGTTTGTTCTACAAAATCCAAATAAGCAGCTTATTTCACATTTGAGCTTCATAATTACATTTTTCTTGCTCTGGACTGAGATCTATCGAAAGTCATTTCATTTCATTTTTTTTTTTTTGCTCGGCAAAACGAAAAAATTTATTAGCTCGAAACAGGGTACATCGAGATGAAGCTCACAAAGCACAAGCGCTTACGAGCAACAGAAAACAAGATCACAAGGAAAAGAAGACGAAAAGGAGAGGATGACACATCCAACAAATAATTGGACCACCCACCCCTCTCACAGACAATCAAACTTTCACCTTCCTCATACCGTCAAGATAGCCCTTAAAGTCCTCCACCGAATGCACCTTTATATCGAATTTCACCTTAACCCACATAGCTACTCTAGTTTTAATTAACTCCCCAAGATCCTCCACACGCCAAGTAGCATTGTTGAACACAAGATCATTCCTAACCAACCATAATGACCAAATTGTAGCTTGGAAAGTGGTTTCCCACAAAAACTTCTCCAAATTTTTGAAACCGAACCCAAGCCACCAAGAAAACAAGTCAAACAAGGATGCAGGATACACCCACCTAACATGCCACCAATCCAAAATCAAAGACCACACAAGCCAAGAAAATTGACAGTGAAGGAAAAGGTGCTCTGGAGTTTCTAAGAGTAAAGAACAACGGGGGCACAACACCGATTGGCCCTCAGAGATCAAGTTTCGAGAGAGGAGAACCGACCTTGTAGCTACTCGATCCTTCAATGCCAACCACGAAAAAATTTCCACTTTTGGGGGGCTAATACTCTTCCAGATTGAGCCCAGCACCCAATTGCTTGAGAAGCCCTCTTGTTCCCATTTGTTGTAAGTTGATTTAACTGAAAAGCAATTGTCCGATGCCCATCTCCAACCCAACATATCACGCCTGGTTGGATCCAAAGTTACAGACTGTAATCGCAATAGTAGACCATCGAATTGTTGGGCTTCCCAATCCCTCAACCCTCTCTGGAACAACAAATTCCAACTCCCACCACCATTTGCGTCTTTGAGATCCATGATCACCATCTCTTTTTGGGTCGAAATTAAGTATAAACGCGGGAATTCCTCTCTAAGGGTCGAGTCCCCTAGCCATACATGATTCCAAAAGGAGATATCCTGCCCGGAATGAACTACCAGTCTAAAGCCCTCTTGAATAATAGATCCAATGCTAGAGGAGGAATCCCCCACCGAGCAGATGTCTTTCCAAATACTTGAGACCTTACCGGAAGACTGCAATCGAGGTAGCCAACAATTTTGCTCCAACTTGTATTTACTCTTAATCACCTTCACCCATAGTGAATCACTATCTTTATTAAACCTCCACCACCACTTGGCCAACAGAGCAAGGTTTTGGATGAGCAAATTCTTCACCCCAAGCCCTCCAAACATTTTCTTTTTGGTAATCATGTCCCATTTAACAAAACGAATCTTTCTCTTCTCTGTTGAATCACCCCAGAAAAATTGTCTCTGAATCTTTTCCAAAACCTTAGCAATAGCCACCGGCATTTTAAAGATGGACATAAAGTATATGGGCAGACTGTTGAGGGAAGAATTCATTAACGTGAGTCTTCCCCCTAAAGTGTTGAATCTCCCACGCCACACACTAAGTCTCTTTTGCATTCTCTCCACCACTGGATCCCATGTTCGGATTCTATTCGGATTAGCACCCAACGGTAGTCCCAGGTACTTGATTGGTAGGTGATCGACTTTACATCCCATAACCGTAGCCAAAGATGATACCTCTTGATGATTCACTTTAACCCCACACAGAGAGCTTTTAGAAAAATTTATCTTCAACCCTGACATGAGTTGAAAACAACGAAGAATTCTTTTGATATTGGCCAGTTCCTCCCCATCATTTTGGCAAAAAATAATCGTATCGTCTGCAAATTGAAGATGTGAGACAACAACCCCATTTGACCCATTCGACCCAATTATTGCCCCTACAATGATATTCTGCTCCCTTGCTCTTTCTAGCAAAATATTAAGCCCATCAACCACTATATTGAAAAGAAACGGAGATAAAGGATCCCCCTGTCTGAGACCCTTCTGAATATTGAATTCTTTTGATGCAGATCCGTTTATCAACACTGACATGGATATTGACGATAAGCACTCCTTAATCCAAGCACACCATTTCTCCCCGAATCCCATTTTCGCAAGTAAATCTAGTAAAAAGCCCCAATTGACATAGTCATAGGCTCTTTCAAAGTCAATTTTCAAGATCAAGCCCCCTCGAGTACTGTTCTTCCACCAATGAATAACTTCGTTTGCTATAAGAACACCATCCAATATCTGTTTACCTTCGATAAATGCTGCTTGAGATTCACCAATAATTGAAGGAAAAAGGCTTTTGAGTCTATTAGCTAAAACTTTTGATAACACCTTATACACCCATCCCACCATACTGATAGGTCGGAATTCTTTAAAAGATCTAGGACAATCAACCTTCGGAATCAATGTCACAAAAGTTGAGTTAATACCTCGCGTGAGTCTGCTATTGGCATGGAATTCCGAGAAAAACTGCAGAACCAATTCTTTCATAAAGGCCCACCCCTTTTTGACAAAAGAAAAATTGAATCCATCCGGCCCCGGAGCCATACTGCTGCTACAATCCTTCAAGGCTGCAAAAATCTCCCCTTCCTCAAACACTTTAACGAGATGGGTTGCATCGGGTGATGATAGAGTTCTAGGAAAATCACCCCCCAACATTGGGTCGAGTCCTTCTCTCCTCTTTAAAATTGTTACTGAAATGGTCAGCAGCTGCATCTTTAATTTCCAAGGGGTCTTCTAATACTCTGCCACTCACCTTAACTGAGCCCACCATATTCCTCCGAAACCTACTATTGGCAATGGCTTCGAAGTACCGAGTGTTTTTATCTCCCAATTTCATCCAGTTCAATCGCGATTTTTGTCTCCACATAGTTTCAGCCAGTCGAGAAAGTCTCCAAAATTCTGTTTTTGCCTTGCATCTCATAGCTGTCTCCTCAACATTAAGTGTTCTCTCCTCCACTAAAAGATCAAATTGGTGTAGTTCCGCTTCCTTGTCTTGGAGAGCTAAGTTTACGTCCCCAAATTCCTCTTTATTCCACACCTTAAGCTTATCTTTAATGGCTCTCAATTTCTGCATAATACGAAAACCAGCCCATCCATTCACCTGCGTATTCTCCCATGTTTCCTTAGCAATAGCCATGCACCTCGGATTTTTATAGCCATATGTCCATGAATTTAAAAGGTCTGGGACCCCAATCTCTCCCATCATCTATCAGCATAATAGGACAATGGTCTGATATAGGCCTGTGAAGCCCCCATTGAAGAACTTTGAAACTGTCCAGCCACTGTTGAGAGAGTAAAAATCGATCCAGTTGACTAAGAATGGCCTGGTCTTGATAGTTGGTCCAAGTGTACTTCCTTCCAAGTGATTTCATTTCATTTGATTCTCTGTGAGTGAAGAAACAATGGACAATAATCAAGATTTAAAGTTCAAAAGTAGCTTCAATTTTATGCTTATTTTGGATTGATTTCATAAAAAACAAACCCAGAAAATATTAGAATTGATTTTCTTGTTAATTATCGTTTTCTTTGGAGAGAGAGAGAAAGAGAGATGCATAGGTAACTTGTCAAACAAAAAATACTAGGATACCATACGCATTTAGCATTTTCCGTTAACGGAGTTAGAGTTGCAATTTACTCCAAATTTATAAGGAGCTGAGTTGGTAACGAGTAAAACACAATGAGGTCATCTGCAAAATGACCAAACCAAATGGAGGTAATCTGCAGTTTGCCCTTTGATTTTTTTAGAACTATGTTTCAACTGAGAAGAAACAGAGAAAGTGGAAATGTGTAGATTAAAATTTGGGGTTCGAGCCCTCTAATGATGATGGAAACATGTTTGCTCATTGTCCTGGAAAAGCGATCTTTCTTTGCAACCATGTTCACTGCAGAAAGCCATTCTCTATAGTTCGAGTCGAGGTCTTAGTAGTTATTGAGACAAAGATTGGAAGTTTTTTGCTGCTAAAGCTGCAGGAAAACTTGCGCCGTAGATGGCCGTGGATGGTAATGGGAACTGGTTTGGCATCTTGAAGCTCGAAGCGGGTTTCAGAGTGGATAATTGAATCATCTACATCACGTTCATCATGAAGGCCTGAGAGGGAAAATGTTCCGACAACAGAGAAAGAAGCATTATAATTTAGTTCTTTTTTTTTCCATCATGCTTTAACATACTATCGCACAAAATTTAAGGCTGTGAGGGCTAACGACCAATTGGTGTTAGACAATGGTCGCACAACATGTCCTACGCATCTTCGACCCATAGGCCCGGAATTATCCTTATAAAATATTGATCATAACCGCACCTTTCATCGACTTTCCGCAGAATAACAGTATTCTTCAAAAAAAAGTAGGTTTGATCGAAGATAAATGAAAAAATCAACTACTCATACTTTTTTAGACGGTAAATATGTTTTTAAACTTAAACCACCCACTCTTCAATATAACACTTAATTTGTTTTTACATGTATCAATGTCCTATAATATTTTCTTTATCAAAATTATTTTTAAATTTACAAAATAAACAATTAGGACCAATATTTTTAGACCAATGTGTGATCTACGAAATCAAGTTTTAAAGGGTCTCCAAACGAACATAGCATTTAGAGGTGATCTACTCCCTATTTTTTCGGATACTGTGAGAGAAACCAATTCCCGCAAGAAAATTTCTTTCCCATGGAATATGGCCAAAATTGACATGTCACCTTGGCGTGATAACAGTATGGCTTTGGATCTGGACCTATAGGTGCATGCCAAGGAGAAATTTGAACGAATAGTTTCTGAGATGGACGGCTCAAATTGCGCACTACACTACATGGTACCCTATCAAACAAATAGAAAAACCGGGTCTCTCTCTCTCTCTCTCTCTCTCTCATGCTTGATGCATTCACAACTATAAATAGTACCTATTCTCCTGTTTCTAATCCCATGACTTGGATATCATCTCCTCCTCCTTTTATTACGAATCTACAATCACCCATCTCACGATTCTCATCTCTCCATTTTATGAAAGCTAAAATAATTGATTACGTGAATGTCCACTCTCCTCCTCCATTCATTGTGATTGAAATTAGAATAAATTGTTGTCGTTGGAGTTAGGTCATAACATATTTCATCAGTACGTATTCGACTCGCTCTCTTCTTGAAGAACGAAAAATACGACGAATTCGAGTAAACCTTCTTCCTCTCTGTTTTGTAGGCAAACTAGTGTCTCTCTTCTGTTCAATAGCCAAATCTAGTATTTGGTACCGGTGTTTAAGTATGTTGTGCTTCTAGCATCAATGGGTGATTAATGTTTTTCATCATATTCCTTGTTCTTTGTATGGTATTTGCTCCGTAAATAGTATTGTCATACAGTAGGATTTTGTATTTTGATTTTACTGATAATATGTTTCAATATATAGGGAACATACGGAGATAATGGAAATGTAGAATAAAATTTTGGGGTATGAGCCTTTTAATGATGATGCATACATGTTAGCCCATCGTCCTCAATTAACAGTACGATTTTTCTTTCAAAAAGTCTAGAATTAGTTGTCTCCGGATATTTTCATCATCCAATGGGAATTATGTTCTAAAGTTGTGCATGTATCATTGCTATTTTTCTTTCAAAAAGTCCAACAACACAACTCCAAAACACCTCTTCAGACAGAATTGTGTTCGGAACAGTTGGATACTTAGATGCATGTGGGTCCAAGTGCAACCAATGGTTCCAGACAAAAGTTGTCCAGAAATGTGCTTTAAAGTTGTGCATATATATTATCATTGCTATTTTTCTTTATATGCTTCGGAAAGCCATGCATTCTTTGTAGTTCGAGTCAAGGTCTTAATACCTATTAGGAAAGCCATCTCGGATACTTAGATGCATGTGGGTCCAATAACATCCAATGGTTCTGGACCAAGTTGTGTCCGGAAATATGTTTAAAGTTGTGCATAAATCATATATTGGTGTTGGACAATGATTGGACGTTTCTTAGATGCATGTGGGTCCAAGTGCATTCAACGGTTCTTGACAAAGTTGTGGCCAAATTTTGTTTTAAAGTTGTGCTTATATCATTGTTGTTTTATTCTTCGAAAAGCCATTATATGTCGTTCGAGTCGAGGTCTTGATACCTATTGGGACAATGATTGAAGGTTTCTCTACTTCAGGAATTAAATTTGTACTCGAGAGGGCAATTGGAACTCGTTTGGCATCTTCATGCTGCTAGCGGATTTTAGATAGGATGATAGAATCGTATAGATCATCTGGGGGAAATGTTCCGATAGTGGAGAAAAAAGCATCCGGCGACGAAAAGACAATATAATTTTTTCTTTCCATCATGCTTTACATACCACAACCTCTGACATCGCACCAAGAAATGAAGCAGGAAAATTTGTGCTTTAATCAGACACAGAGAGAGAGAGTTACCATCTTTCTTGGGAGCGAGAACCTCTGTTTAATTACCAAAAAACAAGAAAAACTTGTTAGGGCCGTTGCACATCTTCAATTAATGTTTACACGATCAAGATGTAACAATGTCGAGATTAGTAAGGATTCAGACACTGTGGAGTGTACAGCTGGGAATTGCGATTATGTACTAATAATACTACATGAGTTTAATTAACTCTCACTGAAAATGTTAAGTGCAATAATAGTACCATGTTTGATCCAAAATTGAGGCCCCACTGATAAAGTTTTTTATTTCAATCTCTTTGTTTAAGTACTAAATCAATTGAACTCTCACTGATGCCCTCAATTGTTTGCTCAATTTTTATGACTCTTGCTCGATCATCAAATCTATATTATGAGAAGTTGAAAAAAAAAGTTTTTACATTTTCCTAGGCGATAAGAAAAGTTATAAGATAACATACTTAGAAAACACTCTCCATACTAACAGAGCAATAAAATTGAGTCACAATAAAATTGAGGAAAAGTCAAATAAAGAACAAGCATTTCTTACAAAACGAGTTTCTTGAGAGCAACTCAGTAACCCAGTTACCCAGAAGGTGAAGGATCTCCCAAACTCCCTCAAAACACAAGTGTTCTTACTTTTAATTCTCACATCTATAACAGTAATACTACACACAGCAAAAATGCACAGATTTTGTATACAGATTTATTGTGGGGCCCACAATGGGTCTCACACAAATGATCCGAACCGTTTATTAAATGTAAAATATTTTTTTTAAGGATTTTTGTAAAAAAATCAGCTCAATCGACCGATACTTATAGGTGCTCAATTTAATCATCTAACTTTTCATTCGGATTTCAGGATAATGAAATATTAGATGATTGAATTGAGCACCTATAGGTATTCGATTAAGCTGATTTTTTGCGGGGGCCTTGAAAAAATATTTTATATTTAATGAATGACTCGGATTATTTGTATGGGACCCGTAGTGGGTGCCACACACAAATCTGTGCATCATCTGTGTGAACAGAGTTACTGCATCTATAAAGTAAAGGGGTGAAAACCATGTACAACACCAGAAGATAACTAGTGTTCTAGCATAGGTTCACTGGGACGTGACCATAAACACTATCCCACTTCACTTCCCGAGATATAGATTGTTTCACGAGCTTGAATGAGCGTTCATCCATCACTTACGATATTTCAAGTTTTGGTCTTTTTCTGGCCTGGTGGGACTGTAGCTGAGGCTTTGCCTGACGCGTAAAGGGTGGTCTACGATCATGAGAAGGACATAACAGAATAAAGTAGATGGTAGCTCTTGTTCCCATCCATTTGGGTCTCAATCCTACACTAGATGGCGGTTTGATTGTAATTACTTATTTAGCATTGCTTGTTATTTAGTTAATATTTTTTTACTGCTTATAGGCAAGCCTTCGGTCTCAATCTGGAAACCAAATACTCAGTTAGAGAATTCAATCGTTGAAACATTATCTTGAGTGATTAAAAAACAGAACAGTAGAATATTTTTGGAATGCCAAGCCGAGCTCTTGAGCAAAACGTTGAAGCTCCGATGGGTTTTAAAAGAGGAGATCGAACCCATTAAGTCCAATGGATTTCAAGGAGAAGATTTGTAAAAATCGAATTATGACGAAAAGTAGCGGCGGGTACAAGAAGAGGGCAATTAAGTCATTCAATAAAAGGTGCAATTAATGTTTTTGGCAAGAACAATTTGGATTTTGGCATTATCAGCTCTCAAATAGTATTGTCGTACAGTAGGATTTTGTATTTTAATTTTTCTAATAATATGTTTCAAAAAGTCTAGGAACAGTTGTGTCTGAAATTTTTTCAATCATCCTGAAGCATGTTGATGTATTCAACGGGAATTGTGTTCTAAAGCTGTGCACGTATCGTTGGTGTTTTTTTTTTTCCTTCAAAAAGTCTAGGAACATGATGCAGCGCAGCCTCCTTTTACGAAATTAATTTTGCAAGAAAAAATTCGAACAATGTTTGAGCCATAGGTACTCCCTCTTTGAACAAACGATATTAAAAAATAATTTCGGTTTAATTCATCAAAAACCATCGTACCCTAAGGCTTGCAATGAATATAAATAGGGTGACAGAAACCCTAAACAACTTAGAAAACAATTAAGGCCCATAATCATACCGAAATTCGCAAAAAATACAAAAATTACCAAAAACGGAAAATTCTGCTTTAACTAGAAAATCAAATATTACAAGGAAAATAAATAAATATAAAATTGCCAAAACAAGTGAAAACTAAAACGGCGTTACCTAACGAAAGTTTTTAGCAATCTAAATATTATCATAAACAGCAAAGTAGGCCTTTCGGAAGGCTAAACAGTATCGAACGGCCGAAAATCATTGTGGTCATTTTCCTGACAAAGTTTGGTTTCGGCTGTGCTCGGTCCACGGGTCATTCTGCCACTGTCGCCCCACCTCCAGTTTGATTTGGGTTGTGCTCAATCCATGGGATGCGCGAGGGTGTGACCATGTAAAAAACTTGAAAGTAGAATGCAAATTAAACGTCAATAATGCTCTGATAAATATTCACCTCTAAAATGACCTTGTAGGTATAGTAAGGTCCTTTTTATTAGGTATTCAAATTCAATTTCCTGACAGACTAAGAGATCATTAGCCTCTACCCCATGAGGGCGGAGAACCAGTTAAGAAGGATAGATCTTGATGGATAGGAGAAAGCATACCGGCCGCGGGAAAAATGAAAAGAGTTTGTGGATATAAACCAAAATTGGGTAATGGAGCAGATCAATGGTACATGTTTCTCGATTTTCCTTGAGCTTAGCATAATGGCTTCATAGATCCCAGTTTTTTTTTTCGAAGTTTCAGCTTTGCTTCTCGATCCCAACTCTGATCAACCATGCGTCATCTGAAGTTGCTAGGACTTTCCGCAGCCACTTTGCAGCATCATCTGGGATCTTAACAAAAGAGTTTATGACATTCATGACAACCACCATTCTAGCACAAGCGCATTTTATGATAATCCATCTGTTCTTTCCTCCTTCACCGGGTTCATTTCCTTCTTTCATGGTATCAGCAAAACAATATTCACCTTCAAATACAAGTAGTGCGAAAAGCCTCTAAAATGCGCAACGTAAAACACATTGCGGCCTCTTTTTCCAAGTCAAAAAACTCTGCCACAATTCTAGGTGTATTAATAGTGTTCATAATTGAATTTGAAGGTTCTTCTTTTGATCGGATACTTTCCAAACAGCAATACTACAAGTATTTGAGTATTGACTATTTGCGTCAAATTCTAACCTTTCCTACTTTTTGACTTTAATATAAAGAAGTGCCTTCTTATTGAAGTCAAAAGGTAGGAAAGGTTAGAATTGGATGCAAACAATCAATACTCAAATACTAGTAGTATTGTACGTTGTTATGAAGTCTTCGAATCAAAAGAAGAGCCTTCAAATTCAATTCTGAACTCAACACTTTTAATACGCCTAGAATTGCATGAGCGGGCAATGTTTATTGACTTGGAAAAAGAAGCTACAATGTGTTTTACAGTGTACACTTTGAGGCATTTCACACAACTTGTATTTGAAGGTGGCTATTGTTTTGCTAACACACAAGGAAATGAACCCAGTGAAGGAGGAAAGGACAAATGGATTATCATAAAAGGCATTTGTGCTGGAATGGTGGTTGTTGTGAATGTCATAAACTCTTTCGTTAACATCCTAGATGATGCTGCGAAGAGGCTGCAGAAGGTCCTCGCCACTTCAGATTATGATGCTTGGTTGATCAGAGTTGGGAGAAGCAAAGCTGAAAATTGGAAAAAGGTGGGGGTCTATGAAGCCATTATGCTAACCTCTGGGAAAATTGAGGAAGATGTGCCCTTGATCTACTCCATTGCCCAGTTTTGGTCTATATCCACACTCTTTCCATTTCTCCTATGGTATGCTTTGTCCTACCTGTCAAGATCTATCCTTCTTCAAAAGTCTCCGCCCTCATGGGATAGAGGCCAATGATCTCTTTGTCTGTTCGGAAATTGAATTCGAATACCCTAATAAAAATTAAAGGACCGTACCTGCAAGGTCTCTTTAGAGGTGAATATTTATGAGAGCATTATTGACATTTGATTTGCGATCTATATACGATCAAGTTTCTTACACGGTCACACCATCACGTATCCCATAATCTGCATGGGTTGAGGGAAGATTCCCATTTTTGTCCTTGCTATAATTTGCATTCCCTACAAATGTGTAGCCCTTTTCAGCCAATGTAGTCAATGCAAATATAGGACATATGAAGACGGCAAGAAGCCATAAGATTGGGAAATTGGGAAGGAGGAAAGTGTAATAAATCGTTGTAGGTTTGATAAAATAGAGGAGAGAAGAGATTCGTGAGATGGAACATTGTAGATTAATAATAAAAGGAGGAGAGATGGTATCCAGGTCAAGGGAGCTTGGTTTATGGTTTTGTAACATGAGAACAGGTACTATTTATAGTTGTGAATGAATCAATGATGAGAGAGAGAGAGAGAGAGAGAGAGAGTGCCATTTTTTCCAGTTTGTTTGATAGGGTATCATGTAGTGTAATGCGTTATCCGAGCCATCCGTCTCAAAAACCGTTGGTTCAAATTTATTCTTTGCTCCTATAGGTCCCAGTTCTAGAGAGATACCATTATCACGGCAAGGTGACATGTCAATTTAGGCCCTATTCCATGGGAAAAAAATTTTCCTACGGGAATTGGTTTCCTCAGTACCCAAAAAAATAGGGAGCAGATCACCTCTGAACACTATCTTCATTCGGAGATTCTTTCAAACTAGAAAAAAATTTCCTAGGGGAATTGGTTTCCTCAGTACCCAAAAAAATAGGGAGCAAATCACCTCTAAACACTATCTTCGTTTGGAGACTCTTTCAAACTAGATTTTGTAGATCACATCAAGGTCTACAAATATTGATCCTAATTGTTCATTTCGTAAATTTAAAAATTATTATGGCCGGTAAAAGAAATATTACGGGACATTGATACACGTAAAAACAAATTAAGTGTTATATTGAAGAATAGGTAGTTTAAGTTTAAAATCATATTTACCGTCCATAAAAGTATGAGCAGTTCATTTTTTTCATTTATCTTCAATCAAAACTATTTTTTTTCAAGAATTCTGTATTCCTGTGCCAAGTCTATGAGCAGCGAAATTGTGAACAATGTTTTTTAGTGATAATTTCAGGCCAATCCGATCCTATTTTTTTAAGTTCATGGCTATGAGGATCCTCCCCCAATAATTTCATACCTTCCTAGATCCTTCTCTAAGTCCCACATATATGTGAAATACACACAACTTCTCACATACATGTAGAGTTCACACACACTAGTTAGCTAGTACGTGTGGCCCCAGAGAGAGACTAGTGCGTGAACACATTAAATGCGCACATGGTAGAGAGGGAGAGACGCGTGTGGACTAATTTGGAAGAGGATCTAGTGAGGCATGGAATTATTGGGGGAGGATCCTACCAGCGATGAAATTATAAAATAGGTCACCAAAAAAAAAAAAGAACGTAAAAATAGCACCAGCCCTGAATTATCCCTAAAAAATTTTGATCTCAACCACACCGTTCATAGACTTCGCACAAAAAGAAAACAAAGTATTTTGAAAAAATGTAGTTTTCATCGGAGGTAAATGGAAAAACAATTAACTACTCAATGCTTAATTTGCCAGATGGTAAAAATGATTTTAAATTTAAACTACCTATTTTTCAATTTAACATTCAACTTGTTTTTACTAATATTTGTTTTTACAAGTATCAATGTTCCACCAAAAAAAAAAATTTACCAGAATAATTTTAAAATTTATGAAATGAACAATTAAGATCAATATTTTGTTACCCCGATGTGATATACGAAAACTAGTTTGAAAGAGTCCGCAAACGGAAATAGTGTTTAAAGGTGATTTGCTCCCTATTTTTTAGGGGACGGAGGGAAACCAATTCCCACAAGAAAAATTCTTCCCATAGAATAGGGCCTGAAATTGACATATCACCCTGGTGAGATAACGGTATTATCCCAAAACAAGGACATGTATTGCACCGTCTAGATCTGTAGGAGCCGAGGAGAAAATTGAACCAATGATTTCCAAGACAGACTCCTCGAATTGCGCACTACACTGCATGATACTCTATCAAACAAACTAAAAAACGGCTCTCTCTCTCTCTCTCTCTCTCTCATCCTTGATTCATTCACCTATATAAATTTTGCCTATTCTTGTGTTACAAAACGATAAATCGAACTCCCATGACCTGAATATCATCTCATCTCCTCCTTTTATTACAAATGAATCTATAATGATCCATCTCTTGAATCTCGACTCTCCTCCTCCGTCCCTTGTGCTTGAAATATATCAGTCCACTCGCTCGCTCCCCGAAGAACAAAAAATACAACGAATTTGAGTAAACGTTCTTCCTCTCTGTTTTGTAGGCAAAACTAGTCTCACTCTTCTGTTCTTAAGCCAAATCTCTAGTATTTGGTACTGGTGTTCGTATATTGTGCGCATCAACGGGTGATTAATCTTCTTCATTATATTCTGTGTTCTATGTATGGTATTTTCTCTGTATTGTCGTATAGTAGAATTTTTGTATTTTAATTTTTCTGAAAATATGTAGATTAAAAATTTGGGGTACGAGCCATTTGATGATGATGCGAACATTTTAGCCCATTGTCCTGAATTAACAGTGATTTTTCTTTCAAAACGTCTAGGAATAGTTGTGTCCAGAATTTTTCATCATCCTGAAACATGAAGGTGCATCCAATGGGAATTGTGTTCTAAAGTTATGAATGTATCATAGCTGTTGTTCTTTCACAAAAGTCTAGGAACACAACTGTGTTCGGAACCGTTGGATACTTAGATGCATGTGGGTCCAAGTGCATCCAACGGTTCCGGACAAAGTTGTGGCCGGAAATGGGTTTTAAAGTTGTGCATATGTCATTGCTATTTTTCTTTATATGCTTCAGAAAGCCATTCTCTGTAGTTCGAGTCGAGGTTAATGATTGAAGGTTTCTCTACTTCAGGAAAATTTGTGCCCAAGAGGGCAATTGGAACTCATTTGGCATCTTGATGCTGGTAGTGAGTTTTAGAGAGGATGGCAGAATCGTATACATCTTCATGAAGGAGGGGGAAAATGTTCTGATAATGGAGAAAGAAGCATCCGGCGACGAAAAGACCATATGGTTTTTTCTTTTTCGCCTCATGTTTTACATACCACAACCACTGGCATCACACCAAGAAATGAAGCAGCACGCGCAAGATTAACAGCCCATATTAAGTGGCCAAACCAATTGCAATTGCCCTCCAGGGCCATAACTTTCCTGCCGACAAAGCAGAGGAATGTCCAAACAAGCACTAACAGTGTCTGGATCACGCACCAAACAAACTTGAGCAGGATTTTAATCAACCACCACATCCAACCGAGCAAAGACCTTTTTGCTGTGCCAAAAAAAAATTGAAATGTGTCAATGAATGAGAACTGATAGGACGTGTGGAGGACATCGAGAAAAAGATAATATATATTGTCAGGGCATAACCAGGATTTATTTGCGTGGGGTCAAGCTTCTATTTGTTTTTCATACTTTCTATTTGTATAATATAGTTCTTACACTAAAATATATAATAAATGTAAAGTGGACATTTAGTCGATCATATTTTATTTGTATGTAACTTCATTTAGAAATGACCCCAACGAAGGACACTGTTTCACGTAGAAGTTGATGATTCTAATGACACTTTTGTTTTTAAAATGTCTCTCCCTAATTTTATAGGAAAAGATAAAATAACAAGACAAGACAAAGACAAAAATCCCTACACTCAAGTGGGAGAGAAGAGAAAAATCTTCAACCCTAGCCGCTAACAGTCCTTTCCCTTCCCCCCTTCTCAAGCGGTGGGAGGGAAGGGGTCCTTCCCATCCGATCTCTCTCCCTTCATTATCTTTTCCTCACCGTCGAACCGTCTTCACTCTCAATCCCGCAACTGAAGTTCAGGCGTCCATTGCAAACTTTTCAACCAGATCGTTTTCCGGTAACATTCCGGGGTTTCGGTTTCAGTGGTTGCTAGTAAGATGTTGTCCATCACCGTTCTCAACCTCCATCTGCTCAGATCTGTAACTTGACGCCGTCTACTGCATTTGTTAGGCGACCACCTCACAATTATAATGTGTTACTATTTTGTGAAGCAAAGGTGATTGTTATGAGTCTATCAAGGTGGTTGCGAAAGACGGTGGATGTCTGGCGGTGCTTCTTTTATTTTATTATTTGTTTTAATAATGTCCTCCTTCAGGGGGTTTTGTCCTCTTTTCCGGGGTTTCTTCTCATTATGTAGAGCGGCGCATCTATGCACTTATACGCTTTTTCATTAGAGTGTCCGATCTGTGAGCTCACAACCTTCCCCCATGGGGATCTTTCGATGAATACTTCCTCTCAACTTTATGCAAAAAAAAAAAATTTATTTTGTGTGAGAGGAATTACCTTGAAACAATAGACTCCGACCCTGATAGCAAACTAAACAAAGAATATTAAAGTTTTTTTTACAAAAAAAAAAATTCATTTCCAGTTTTCTATTTTTGTTTTCGATATTTTTTGGAATAGGCACCGTAATATGTTTGTATTACTGTTTTTGTTTACAAAATATATAATCAATTCCACTAGTTTATGGAACTTTTAGAAACACAAAATGTGTGTGACACTCCGTCTCACATCGGAAGTCTACATGCATGGAAAACGTTGGGCATATAACAAACTTTATGGGCTACTACTAATACATTAGGCTTAAGCTTTTGGGCCATGTGGTGTGGCTAGTGGATCAAAATCAAAGTACTAGGCCAGTGGTCTACTTGGGGCGTTACAGGGCAATATAACTAATTAAATAAATAAATAAAAATGCTAGGCCGTAACAATTTGCATCTTCATTTGTTTTGAAAACACTTTCAGCAACTCAAAATACAAATAAACAAAAACTATTATGGTCACGAAACATGTTTTTTGTTTTTATTTTGAAAACATTAAAAAAACTTATTTCTTCTTTTTCATAACGAAAAGCAAAAAAACTTGCAACTTTACTAAACGTAGCCTAATCTTCCAACTTAAAACCATAACTATTAAATTGGTCTCAATCTAAGCTCTCTGCGCATCTCCAATTACAGCCACTAATTGACATATGTGGTCTCAAAAGTAGAAGGATAGTTTCATCAATTTATTTTCTTGTTTCTACTTTCTTTTCTCTTTTTTAATTTGCTGAAAAACAGAGAAAACTGAACCAATCAAATGAAAAACTTGATGAAAGCAAGCACACTAGAAGACATTAAGGCTACAAATCTAACATGTTATTAGATTTTTTTTTTTTTTTTTTGGAGGTTTTCAACTTAGAACCAATTGACAATAGAAGGAGTAACCTGCAAATTATATTAAACTAGCTTAGATGGCTGAGGTAAGTGACGTGGATAAAGTCTAATACCGCCTCTCATGTGTAGCCCCGGATGCACGTGGAGATCGGAGTGGATGAATGAATGAAGCGATTGACTAGGTAGGGACTCAACCACGTAAGGTAAGGCCACCCAAGACCTACTCTAATACCATGTCAGATTGAAATTCAACTGATTACGTCTTGTTATACTCCATTCTTTATATGGCGTTCACTCTGTAAATGTTGTCGCTGTTGGGAAAAACTTCATAATCTTAAGGATAGCAAACAGAAAACATCAGGATGAGGGAGAAGAAAAATCTTTGCACATACCTGGAGGAAAGTTCATCATCTTTCAAGAGCAAGCTTAGAAGAACATAGAGTGCTCTACCCCAAGTGATGGTTAGAGCATCAGCAGTGGAATAAACAAAAGTGAATAATCAAAACATGTCACATCAGATTTTGATTATCCATTTAGAGGTTGCTAAAGTTAGCAATGTCAAATCTCACATTGGTTATTTTTTTGCTCATAAGCAAAACTAATGGAACCATGCCTTCCTTCCTTGAGTTTTCTCCAAACTTTTCCCCTTCATTTCACGTAAAACTTTTGAAAAACTAATTTTTGAAAAACTAGTTTATGTTAAAACAGTTTTAATTTATAAAAAAATATTTGTTCTTGAAAAAAACCAGTTTATTAAATAGTTTTTGGAAGGAAAAAAAAACAATTCTAGTTAAAAACAGTTGGATAAAAAAATAGTTTATGAAAAAAAAATGTGTAAAAAATAGTTTTGTGTAAATACAATCTTTTTAAAAATTAGTTTTAAGAAAGATTGAAGAAACAGTTTTTATAAAATAAAGATAAAAATAAAAAGTTCATATAAAGACTGTTTTTTTTTTTTTTAGAAAAAGTGTGAAAATAATAGTAGTAAGAATAGTTTTCTATAATTATTTTTTGAAAACATTGTTGAGAGAGAAGATTTTTGTGTAATGATAGGTGTACTTATTGAGAAAATGTGGGGATCGCTAAATTTGGTTATTGGCAGAAGATTGCTAAATTTTGATTATTCAAAAGCCAAAATTTGTTGAGTTGCTAAGAAGTTGTTAAGTTTGGTTATTCCAATGTGAGTACTTTTTTGAGCAAACGTTACTAACTTTAGCAACTTTTTGTTTTTCTTATTCCTCTGTGGATGCTTTTTTGTTCAAAACTGATGGGTGTAAAAAAAAACGTAAGCCCCCTTATATAAAGGAATGAGCTTACACAAACATAACCTCACCGGGGACAACTTTTCTACAACAGGTACACCATATGTTCTCTTCTCATCATAGAAACAATGAAATCAATAGTGGAGATTTAATCTCACCAATTATAATTGGGAAACCACTACCCAATAACAAAAAACTCATGCTACCAATTAGATCACATAATTGACTAGCATGACTCAATCTATTAAGTCCAACAATCACATTGCAATCCAATTTAGAAAACACGGTGCGTAGGATCACACAAAAAATAAGTACTCTTTATTTTTTCCCAACAGTCGCTCCCATATATTGTTCAACTGGTCTAAAGATAAAATTCTCCACATGATGACATGCTCTCTCCTCGCCTGCCAGTGGAAATTCTCCGCAGGTTGGCCATTTGATTGCGTTCTTAGCACTTGTCGACGATGAAGAGGGAAGAAAGTTTTACACGAGAGAGAGAGACGCCAGGTTTGTATTTGGTTATTGGTATATGGTGGACCGTGGAGATTAACTACAAGTACTTCTATTTATTTTACTTTTATAATGGGTATCAAAATAGAAGTGGCACTCAAAATTTGTAAATTTGATTAAGAAGTCTAAAGCGGTCACACCTTAGACTTAAGCTCAGGATCAGCACCGGCGAGAGAGACCAGGTTATATCTTGAAAGCACACAACGTACCTAAGCGAATGGGTAATTAAAGAGAAAGAATAACTAAAGATATATTTTTTGGGGAAATGAACTAAAGATACTCCCTCCGTCCCACTTTAAATGTTCCCAAAAAGAATCCGTGCATTTTCAAACCCAAAAAAAACACATTAAATACGCACTAAATTAAAGTGCTAATAGTGTTAATTGAGTACTTTAATTTAGGGTAAGAAATTAAAGACTAGTGTGTGAATGCATTAAATACGCACATGCTATTTAATGGGGGAGGGAGAGAGAGAGCATTAAATACGCACATGACAGTGAGAGAGGGAGAGGGAGAGACGCGCATGCGACTTATTCCTAAAACATATTGATCACAATCGCACCATTCATAGACTCTGCACTGAAAAATAGTATTCTTGAAAAAATAAGTAGTTTTGATCGGAGATAAATAGAAAAATGAACTACTCTTATATTGTTAGAAGGTAAATATGACTTTAAACTTAAACTACGAATTTTTCAATATAAAATTTAATATGTTTTTACAAGTATCAATGCCCCACAAAAAAATGTTTACCAAAATAATTTTTAAAATTACAAAATGAATAAATAAGATCAATAATTTTAGACCCTAATGCGATCTACGAAATCAAGTTTGAAAGGGTCTCCAAACGAACATAGTTTTTAGAGGTGATCTGCTCCCTATTTTTTCGAGTACTAAGGAAAACCAACTCTCTCAGCAAAATTTGTTCCCATGGAATAGGGCCTAAAATTGACATGCCACCCTATTATGATAACGGTATCACCTCAGAACAGGGACCTGTAGTGCACCGTTTAAATCTGTAGGATCCGAGGAGAAATTTGAACCAATAGTTTCCAAGAGCTCGAATTTCGCACTACATGCACTATGTGGTACCCTATCAAACATACTTAAAAACGGTTCTCTCTCTCTCTCTCTCTCTCTCTCTCTCTCTCTCTCTCTCTCTCTCTCTCTCTCTCATCCTTGATTCATTCACAACTATAAATCTTACATATTCTCATGTTACAAAATCTTAAATCAAACTCCTCCATGACCTAAATATCATCTCTCCTCCTCCTTTTATTCCGAACAATTCTACAATGATCCATCTCCCGAATCTCATCTCTCCTCCATTTTATGGAACCAACAACGATTGATCACATGAATCTCGACTCTCCTCCTCCGTCCATTGTGCTTGAAATTAGGAGAATTTTTTGTCATTGGAGCTAGATCGTGATATATTTCATCAATAAGCCACTCGCTCACTTCCTGAAGAACCAAAAATACGACAAATTCAAGTAAACCTCTTTTCCTCTCTGTTTTGTAGGCAAAACTATTCTCTCTCTTCTGTTCTATAGCCAATCTAGTATTAGGTACTAGTGTTTTAAGTATTTTCTGCTTCTAGCATCAAAGCAGAGTTGGCTAACAAAGACCGAAGTAATTGCTATCCTTCAGTCCGGTTCAGTTTGGATCATTTCTAAGTGCCCGCAACAATAATCGGAATCATTCACTTTTTAGAGCTTGTCGAGAATGTTGACAACGCCAAAAATCACGTTGATTGGATATCATTTGATGTGACATCGAAATGCATTATCTCCAAATAATTGTGTCAAATGGGTTGCAATCCAGTGTTGTTCACACGGCCTCCGAAACAATGTTGATAGTAGCGCGCCAATATTGCTCACCAGCACAATACCTCGTCTCTCTCAACCTCCAAGGTGGGGCAAACCTGAGGGGGTAGGTTATGTTCAACATCGGCGCAGGTGCAGCAATGTTTTCAACTGGAGGGTTGGGGAGGCAGTCCTTTTCGTGGCCACCTTCATTGTCTTTGTTGGTACCATGGCAATTCCCGCACTCAAAGCTTTCTCTCCTTACGAGCTTCGCGATGGGTTGTCCTAGCGACCACTGCTTTCTGTGGACATCTAACTTCTAAATTAATAGTAAACACGATTGTGTTTATAATTAAAAATATCTTATATATGCAGTACAACCATCCTCTACTACATAAACAAGATCCAGAAAACTCTTATTTGCATTATATGGTTCCTTGATTTTCGAACCTTGTGCTTCCCTATGTAGCTATTATAACTTTGTGATGCTTGGACTGCTCATAGTCTTCCATGTGGGAGCCATATATTGGGGAACCAAAAATACCGAGCATGCGGTTGATTGGAAATCTGCTTGCTGGGTTCTCATGGCCATTCTATTTGTGCTCAACCTCATATGGAGGCCACACAGCAAGGGGTTCTGGACGTGCTACAACTGTACAATGCTACTGCTACTGGTCGCAATCAATTTGTTCAGAATCTATTTTGGCATTTTGAAGAAGGGCTCCGATGGGCATACACTTAGTGCCATAGTGGAGGTCTGTGCAGTGGTGGCCCGAGACAGTCTGTTTGTAAGGCACATTTACACTGCGCCAAATACCAATGCAGAAGCAAAATAAGACGATGTGGAGCGGACAAGGCACCTTTCATTTTGTCTGAGGACACCTACATTTTATGATATTGACTATGAGCAATGCTACTACTCCATATTAACTACCACGAGCAACACGTAGATATTTCTTTTTCTGGTTTACTATATCTCCTAAGATGAAGGAGAGCAACACGTAGATATTTCTCTTCTTGATAGGCAGAAAGTGGCAGAAGAAATATTCAGAATTATGATATATTTGTATTTGATTAATTCAAGTCTGGATTAATAAACTGTAAGGGAAAAACACGAGTCATGAATGTAATCTTACGGGTTTTTGGATTTCGTTTGCATCATGTAATTGAATACGTCTCTTCTATACGCTCAAAGACCCAATTGAACTATGAATTACAGTGCATAAGCCAAGTAATCCGACTCAGTGTCTAAATTGCTCATTTCTTGGCACCTAATTGTTTTGTTTCATGATCTGGTAATTCTGAACATGTAAGGCAGGTTATATGACGATTTAAACTAAGCATAGTTCGAGGTTATTTACTGCTAAACGAAAATGTAACAAGCGCTCACTAAGCTCCATTTCTCAAATTTCACAATCAAGGATGACACGACACACATAGTTATATAGTAAAGCAATGCAGACCTGTTTGCCACACAATGCGTGGAGCAATCTTGACCAATTGGTAGCAGAACTGTAATTTCAATGACTTTTCAAGTTTCCAACACTGTTGGATAATTGGATTCAACCCAAAAGGCTCAAATTTATTTGCGAACGGACCAACGAAGAAGATAAGCCGTTGTGTTGTGATCTAACGTATTGCTGCCATAATTCTTGCAATTTATGGTCAATTTTGAAATTTCAACTCTTCGACTAGGTTCAAATGAATGTGTTTTTATTAGAATAATCTTAAAGGCATGTTCGTCCAGTCCACCCTGTTAGTAGAGAATTTGCTCCCCGAGGCTGCAAGATATACAACTTTACATAACATAGAAACACTATGGTTCTATCATACTACAAATGTCTCCTACAAATTCTGTTAAAATGTAATTTTCTAGAAAATCAATCTCATCTATGTGTTTCTGTGGAACTACAATATATCAAGTAAATATGTCAGATAGAAACACTATTGGGAATTCCAATTCCTTAATTTGCCAATGAGCCCATCTTGACTAGTTGGACACAACAAAGTGTAAGGCATCTTAACTTGCCCAACCCTATTCCTCAATTTTTATCACTGTTCATCTTAACAATCTCGTCCTTAATATTGGTCTCCTAGTTTGTATTCAATATTGGTCTCCTTAGGTAGATCTCTATCGCTAAATTTCAAATATATAGATTTTGTAAAAATAGATAGACATGAACCAATAAAAGTTATAAACATTGCAACATTTTAAGTGTTAAAATATAAGAGAGAGAGAGAGAGAGAGAGAGAGAGAGAGAGAGTAGTGTGTGAAGGCATTAAATGCGCACAGGATAGTGAGAGAGGGAGAGAAGCGCGTGAGACTTATTTGGAGGAGGATTTAGTAAGGCATGGAATTATTGGGGGAGGATCCTCCAAGTTATAAATTTAAAAAATAGGACTGGCCTGAAATTATGACTAAAAAATATGGATTGGGAGTTACTGTAGCAGCCACCGCACTACACGGTGTAGTGCAGCAGATCCGACTATCCATCTCAATATGAAGGGAATCCGAGCTCTTACAAATCCGGGCCATCCATTGTTCGGATGAAAATTCAAGTCGTCCATTACTGAGATGGACAGCCGGATTAGCTGCACTACACGTGTAGTGCAGGGGTGCACTATAACACCCCCGGATCCAAAAAATATGGATCACAACTGCACCATTCATAGACTTCACATAGAAAAATACTATTCTTGTAACAAAGTAGTTTTCATTGGAGATAAATGAAAAAATGATCGAACTACTCATACTTTGTTGGATAGTAAATATGATTTTAAACTTAACCTGATCTTCAATATAACACTTAATTTGTTTTTACATGTATCAGTGTCCCATAATATTTTTTTTTACCAAAATAATTTTTAAATTTACAAAATGAACAATTAAGATCAATAATTTTAGACCTGATGTGATCTATGACAGTGTGTTTGAAAGGGTCTCCAAACAGAGATGGTGTTTAAAGGTGATCGATATGCTCCCTATTTTTTCTGATATTGAAATTAAGAAACCAATTCTCACAGGAAAAATTCTTTCCCACGGAATAGGGCCTAAATTGACATGTCACCCTGGCATGATAACGGTATCACCGGAACAAAGATCTAAAGGAGCCAAGGAGCAATTTGAACCAATGGTTTCCGAGACGAATGACTTAAATTGCGCACTACACTACTTGGTACCCTATCAAACAAATTGAAAAAATTGGTCCCTCTCTCTCTCTCTCTCTCTCTCTCTCTCTCTCTCTCTGTCTCTCTCTCTCTCTCTCATCCTTGATTCATTCACAACTATAAATACTAGTACTTATTCTCATGTTACAAAACCATAAATATCATCTCTCCTCCTTTCTTTATTACGAATCTACAATGATCCTCTATCCCTTCTTTTGTCACAAATCCTCTTTCCCCACTTTGATTTCAACCTTTTTGCAAGAGACATGTCTAAATAACATCAACCCAGAATTTGCGAACCCTAATGTCTTAACCAATTATTGAGGTCTGAAATTGTACATCTTGTCCTTTCCATTATGTACTTAGCAATTCATTCTTTTGGTTGACAGGTACTTCATGGAGAAAATGAAGTTTGAATGTTGCTACACCGCTTACCAGTTTTGCGTGTGGGCAACAACACTCTTCCTAATAAATGCTGTCGGATATTTTTTTAACATCACAAAGGCCAGTGAGTTCGCTTGGACAACAGAAGTAGGAAGAGCGGCAACGGAGATCATATTCGTACTTGCAATGTATGCTTTAATCTTCTATACCACGCAAAGTGATTTCAGCCATTTCTCTTGCAATAAGGTTGAAATCAAAAAGGGGATAGAGGAATTTGTTTAGTCATAAGAAAATTGGGAGAATTTTTCAAACAAATCTAGTACAAAGAAGCAGCGCAATGATTTGCTCCTGAGTTGGTTCAACCGAGTTGAATACTACTAAAGAGAACTTTGAGAGTTTGCGGAATCTAATGTAGAGATTTTTTTTTTTGCTAAGCAATCTAGACATTTGTTTGAATGACGGTACTTACAAAATGAACAATTTCTGAATAAATGTACATGTTGAAATAAATGTATTACGTCTCATGCCTTAACACTTGAAGTTTACTGTTGAATCTTCTACCGAATTGAACTATGAATTTTAGTGCATAAGCCAAGAAATCCGACAATGTGTCTCTGTCTTGGCACGTAAGAGTAGCCAACGGTCTGTTTTTGGATCTGTTATGAACATATATGATGTTGAAAAAATTGGCCGCTGCAATCTGTACTGTTGACGAAATCTCCACCAAACCTGTAATATGTTTCGAGTCACGACTATGTCACTTTCCTAAAGACAGTATTTGCCCCCACCAATTGGTATGCAAAGGGTTACAGCAAATCTGCCTTCAAGATAAATTGAAGCCCGAACTCGAAATTCTTTCCGTTTTCGTTTGCACTAACAAAACATACAGAATACCTGCTTGAACAAATATAAAAACCGAGAACCACTGTGTTCTATTTTCTGCAGCAAAACAGAACGCAGAATGAATGCTAAAATAAAGAGAGAGATGTGGGAAAAATTCGGATTTTATGTGTATGTAATTCTGACAAGTAGTGACCTATTTATAGGCCACTACGCACCCATTGGGAATGGGTACGCACCCGATCCAATCTGACCGTTGGATCAGATCCTATGGTCTAAATTGACTAATCACACCCAGTCACACCGAACAGGTGAACTGTTTCATTCACACCCAATCGGATTTAATCCAATCCATTGGATCGTGCCCATTCGCGGTCGACGGCTGAGATCGCAACTCTACGAACCAATGCACCCGTAGGCTCGAGTTGCACCCGATCGAAACCGCTCCGTGTGACTCACCTGCAACGTGTGCGACACGCGGCATCCACTTTAGCGCCACCTTACCGCCAACTCGCAATAAGAAATGGCACCTACAAGGCACCTAGTGCTGACATGCTAAGTGCAAAGTGCGCTGCTAAAGCCCCACAATACACCACAGCCCATGCCACACTGCCCACGCCGCGTGCGCGCGTGTGTCTGCGTACCGGCTTTGCTGGTATGGTTCAAAGCATCGTGAGGCTGCACCACACTAAATCTTTGATTATTCATATTAGGAATGTTTCCTAATATATACCACTCCTACATCTCCCAACTAACCAATGTGGGTCAAAACTCACAAAGAGGAAAAACAAGAATTCTAAGGACATAAGGAAATTTTACAAAACCAAAATCTCTAACAATCCCCCACCATTTTCGAAATATAGATGAAATATTCTTGGTTCTTACTACAAGGTTTATGCATACATAAATAGTGTATTACGACTTCAACTATCCACTTAGTGAAAACATATCAAAGCTAGTCAAGGCAGCATAGTAGACGTGTCTTTGAACTAGTTGTCCTCTGTCGACCAACCGGACGTGTCTCACATATAATCCTCCAAATAATGCAGATATCCTAATCGGTTGACCCGTGAACTGGCCTTAGGTCTTTTATCTTGAATTCATGAACGCTCTAAGGTCTAGCCCCTGTGACCTTTAGGAAGCGGCACCACCTCCACATTCACATAGGTAGATCGCTATCCGTGCTCCTATAACATCAGCACAAACAATCTATTAAGAACTAAGTAGTTCAACCTCCTTTGTATTCATATTATAGGTACAAAACACTTTACCTTGGAATGTGTAAAATAACTTTGAAGTGTTTCCAATCACGACATGTGGTGTAGTTTCTCATTGAACTCAAGAGAGTGAGAGTATCAACCGGTAGAGTTGAGTTTCCACCAGGAGTGATTAAACTAATTGGCAAAAGTCCCATTCCCTTTAATGTTTTCAACACCAAATCCCTTGCAAGGCCTTTCGTAAAAGGATCCGCCAAGTTTTGACTTGACTTAACAAAATCAATGGTTATCACCCCATCAACAATCAATTGTCTCACATAGCTATGCCTTAATCCTATATGCCTGGACTTCCCATTATACACTTTGTTATATGCTTGTGACAACGTAGCTTGACTACACAATGCAGCGATACAGATGGCATAGGCTTAGGCCACACTGGAATTTCCAACAATAGATTTCTTAGCCATTCTACCTCTTTACTACCAGAAGCTAAAGCTACAAACTCGGCTGCCATGGTCGAGTCTGTTATCAAAGTTTGCTTCTTAGATCCCCAGGAGATTGATCCTACACCAAGTGTAAAAACCCAACCACTCGTTAAAGAGTGATCATTCCGCTCAGTAATCCAACTAGCGTCAGTGTATCCTTCTAGAACCGAAGGATACCCACTATACACTATTCCATAATCTATAGTACCTTTGAGGTATCGCATTACTCTATGTACTGCGTGCCAATGTACATGCCCAGGATTATTAGTATACCTACTAAGCCTCCCCACCGCATATGCAATATCCGGTCTTGTGCTTGTCATGGGGTACATTAAACTGCCAATCACTCTAGAATACTCTAGTTGTGACACCGCTCTCCCCTCATTATGATCCAATGGCGATTGAGAGTCATACGGAGTAAACACCGGTTTGCTTTCAAAGTGATTAAACTTCTTTAAAATTTTCTCAATGTAATGTTCCTGGGATAAAATTAAATTACCACCATTCCTTTTAATTCCAATACCCAATATTACATCAGCAACACCCATATCTTTCATACTAAAGTTAGCAGAAAGAAAATCTTTTGTACTCTGAACGCTTTCTTGATCTATACCAAAAATGAGCATATCGTCTACGTACAAACAGATAATGACTCCTCGTTTGCCATTAAACTTACTATACACGCATTTATCAGATTGGTGTATTGTAAAACCATTTGACACAATCACTTTGTCAAACTTCTCGTGCCATTGCGTAGGCGTTTACTTAAGTCCGTAAAGAGACTTTATAAGCTTGCAAACTTTGTGCCATAACCTTGCACAACAAACCTGGTTGCTGCATATAGATTTCCTCATCTAACTCACCATTAAGGAATGCAGTCTTGACATCCATTTGGTATATCTCAAACTTGTATATAGAAGCAAAAGCAATTAAAACTCTAGTTGTTAAGATTTTGGCAACCGGGGCATAGGTATCAAAGTAATCAATACCCTCTTTCTAGGTAAAACCTTTGGCTATGAGTCTGGCCTTGAACTTATCAATAGTTCCATCAATTTTCATTTTCTTTTTAAAAATCCATTTACAAGCAATTGATTTAGAACCAAGTGGTAAATCTGCCAAAACCCATGTATTATTACCCATAATAGAGTCCATCTCATCTTGGATAGCCTATTTCCAGAAAGCCGCGTCTTGCGATTTCATTGCTTCCTCAAATGTCAAAGGATCATTTTTCACGTAAAGTGAAAATACATTGTGAGCACATGAAGTCTCTCAAGTGCCTTCAACTAGAAAAACTATGAAATCAGGACCAAACGTTTTCTCTGTCCGAACTCGATTGCTCCTCCTCAATTCAACTTGTTCCTCAGGTTCATTTCCTTCAACTGAAACCTTGGAAGGCTCATTGTCCTCTTCGGACACCAAAGGAAACTCTTCCGAATCTTTGTTAGATTCCAAATCGTTACTAGATTTTAACCTTGGAATTCTATCAAATCTGTTTTCATAAAACACTGCATCTCGAGATTCAATGATGGTGTTGATGGACACAACATCATTACGCTCAACCACTAGAAACCTATGTGCTTTACTGTGCAAAGCATATCCAAGGAATACACACTCGATTCCTTTTGGACCTAGTTTCTTCCTTTTAGGTCCATGCAATCTTACAATCGCCGTACACCCCCAAGTCTTAAAATAAGTTAGTTTTGGTTTCCTTTTTGACCAAAGCTCATATGGAGTAATGTTAGACTTTTTGAAAGGTACTCGATTTAGGATATAAGCAGCGGTAAGTATGGCTTCGCCCCACAAACCTTTACTTAATCCTGCATTGCTTAGCATAGCAACCACCATTTCAGATAAAGTTCTATTTTTCCTTTCGGCCACTCCATTCTGTTGTGTTGTATAAGGTGCAGTTACTTCATGGATTATCCCTACTGATTCACAATAATCAGGGAATTGGTATTCACCACCCCTGTCAGACCTAAAACGTTTTATTTTCAAACCACATTGATTTTCAACTTCAGTCTTAAATGCAACAAACTTATCAAGCACTTCATCTTTGGAATGAAGCAAATAGACATAGCAAAATTTTGAATAATCATCTATGAACGTTGCCATATAAAGTTTTCCGCCTCTAGTTGGAGTGCTATGAAAATCACATACATCACTATGAATCACTTCAAGTAATGAAGAAGTCCGCTTGATTTTAGGAAAAGGCAATCTGGTTATCTATGATTCCAAACAAATCTTGCATTTATCAACCATATCATTATCAGATTTAGGAATTAGTCAAGATTTAATCATGCAATCCATTTTCCTTGTACTGATATGTCCTAAATGAGTATGCCATAAAGAAAAAGAATCAAGCATATAAGCAGAAACAACTGTGTTATTGATATTAAGCTTAAACATCCCCTCGGTTACATAGCCTTTGCCAACAAACACACCACCCTTGGACACAACAATTTTGCCAGACTCAAATACAACTTTAAAGCCATACTTATTAAGTAGACTTGCAGACACGAGATTCTTCCTAACTTCCGGTACATGATACACATCAGGAAGAGTCAGCGTCTTGCCAGAAGTGAACTCCAAATCCACTTTGCCTTTACCCTTAACGGGTGCAGTTGATGTATTTCCAATGAACAGAACGGTGCCATCTGCAAATGGTTTATACTCAATAAAAAACCTTTTGTCATTGCAGACATGCTTTGTCGCACCAGAATCAAACCACCAATCTCCAGCATCTTCGAGGATATTCACCTCGGAAACAACAGCAATGAATTTGGAATTCTTTGCCCCAGATGCTCCTGGATTTCCACCAGAGTTCTTCCTTTTTAGGGATCGGCAATCTTTCTTAAGATGCCCAGGTTTGCCACAATGCCAGCAACTAGTATCGGTAGGATCCAGTTTTTGCTTCTTCCACTTACCAGAAGACTTATCACCGCCCTTGTTCTTGCGTTTCTTGTTGGAACTTTCTTCCATCACATGCACTTTGGAAGTAGAATTATCCTTACCCTCCTGACGCCTTGTCTCTTCCTCCACACGAAGGTGTTGGGCCAACTGATCAAGGGTATATTCCTCGGTCTTGTGTTTGAGTTCCTTTTGTAGTCTTTCCAAGATGCAAGCAGTTTGTCAATAACAGAGGAGACAATAATAGATTCATCCATATGCATATTCTTAACCTTAAACTGACTGAGGATATACTGAATCTCATGCAACTGATCAATGACCGGCTTTGTATCAACCATGCGATAATTCATAAACTGACTAACAAGAAATTTCTTACTTGAAGCATCATCAGAAAGATACTTATCATTGAGTGCATCCCAAAGTTCCTTTGTCGTCATTGAATTCTGATAGACATCGAATAGTGCATCCGACAGTGCATTGAGAATGTGTCCTCTACAGATATAGTCATCATTCTCCCATTTGCCCCTTTCACGGACCTGCTCCATAGTTTCATCATCAGGATCCTCCGGTATCACCGGACTCAGAGTAGTCAGAACATAAACCACCTTCA
This sequence comes from Rhododendron mucronatum var. ripense, assembly GCA_019656295.1. NCBI lineage: Eukaryota > Viridiplantae > Streptophyta > Magnoliopsida > Ericales > Ericaceae > Rhododendron > Rhododendron mucronatum. The sequence continues at coordinate 1,146,532 of BPLT01000022.1, read as the reverse complement.
AGGTAGTCAACAAGAAGTGCATCTTCTTCTGCCAACGCCTGAAATTCCCACCTTCAAACCGCTCCAATTTCAGAAAGTCTTGCGTCATCTTTTGTAGAGACATCGCCATTGCAAAATACTGTCTTTAGATTGTTGGAAAAATTGGCAGCTGCAATCTGTACTGTTGACGAAATCTCCACCAAACCTGTAATACGCTTCGAGTCACGACTATGTCGCTTTCCTAAAGACAGTATTTGCCCCCACCAATTGGTATGCAAAGGGTTACAGCAAATCTGCCTTCAAGATAAATCGAAGCCCGAACTCGAAATTCTTTCCATTTTCATTTGCACTAACGAAACGGACAGAATACCAGCTTGAACGAATATAAGAACCGAGAACCACTGTGTTCTATTTTCTGCAGCAAAACAGAACGCAGAATGAATGCTAAAACATAGAGAGAGATGTGGGAAAAATTCGGATTTTATGTGTGTAATTCTGACAAGTAGTGACCTATTTATAGGCCACTACGCACCCATTGAGAATGGGTATGCACCCGATCCAATCTGACCGTTGGATCAAATCCTATGGTCTAGATTGACAAGTCACACCCAGTCACACCGAACAGGTGTACTGTTTCATTCACACCCAATCGGATTTAATCCAATCCATTGGATCGTGCCCATTCGCGGTCGACGGCTGAGATCGCAACTCTACGAACCAATGCACCCGTAGGCTCGAGTTGTACCCGATCGGAACGGCTTCGTGTGACTTACCTGCCACGTGTGCGACACGCGGCATCCACGTCAGTGCCACCTTACCGCCAACTCGCAATAAGAAATGGCGCCTACAAGGCGCCGACGTGCTAAATGCAGAGTGTGCCGCTAAAGCACCACAATGCACCACAGCCCACACCACACTGCCCACGCCGCGCGTGCGTGCGTGTGCGTACCGGCTTTGCAGGTATGGTGCGAAGCACCGTGAGGCTGCACCACACTAGATCATTGATTATTCATATTAGAAATGTTTCCTAATATATACCACTCCAACATCTCTCAACTAACCAATCTGGGACAAAGCTCACAAAGAAGAAAAACAAGCATTCTAAGGAAACAATGAAATTTTAGAAAACCAAAACGTCGACACCTTTATTTTGAAAATCTCTAACATATGACAGGTTAACATGTTATAGATATTAACAAGATGATTTAAGCTATGCATAGCTGTACTGTATTTAATTTGGTGCTAAATGTAAATGTAATTGGTGCTCAATAAGCTCCTTTTCTCAAATTTCACAGTCAATGATGACACGACACACATACTTAATTAGATAGTAAGGAAATGCAAACCTGTTTGCCATATAATACGTGGAGTAATCTTGACCGATTGGTAGCAAAATTGTAATTTCAATGACTTTCCACTGTTTCCAACACTGTTGGATAATTGGATTCAACCCAAAAGGCTCATATTTGTTCGCAAACGGGCCAATGAAAAAGACAGGCTGTTGTGTTTTGATCTAACGTATTGCTGCCGTAATTCTGCAATCCATGTACAATTTTAAAATTTTGGCTCTTTGACTAGGCTCAACTGAAAATGTTTCTTAGTAGGATCTTAAGGGCATGTTCGCCAAGTCTACCTGTCAGTAGAGAATTTGCTAGCCGAGGCTACAAGATACATATACAACTTTACAAAACATAGAAATACTATAGTTCTATAATACCACAAACGTCTCCTACAAATTGTGTTAAAATATAATTTTCAAGAAAATCAATATCATTCATGTGTTTCTGTGGAACTGCAATATCAGTACATGCAGTAAGTAAAAATGTTAGACAGAAATACTATTGGGAATTCCCTTACCGCGTTAAGCAAGAGAGCGACGGTAGCAAGAGATTTAAGGCCAGATTGGTTGTGAAAGGCTTCCAATAGAAAGAAAGGGTTGATTTCACGGAGATTTTTTCTCTAATTGTGAAGCTAACCACTATTAGAGTGGTATTGAGTTTGGTGGCTAGCTGCAGAAAACCTTTACCGTGAACAGTTGAATGTTAAAACTGCATTCTTTATGGTGACGTGGATGAAGAAATCTACATGAAGCTGCATGTTGGCTTCATTGAGAAAAGCAAGGAAGAGATGGTGTACAAACTCAAGAAGAGTTTGTATGGGTTGAAACAAGCTCCTAGACAGTGGTATAAAAAGTTTGACTAATTCATGTAGCGCAGCGACTACGCGAGGTGCCACGTGGATCACTTTTACTACCTTAAACGATGTAAGGCGAGCTACATAATCTTACTACTCTAAGTAGATGATATGCTTGTAGCTGAGGTCTTGTTTACGCGAGATAAACAAGGTAAAGTAATAGTTGACAGCAGAGTTTGTTATGAAAGATCTAGGTGCAGTAAAGCAGATACTTGGAATGAGGATCAGCAGGGACAAAACCAGGGATGGATCCACTCGGGGGCACGCGGGGGCACATGCCCCCACTCGAACTCGTGCTCCCACTCGAAATTAAAATATTTTTAAAAATATTTATATATAAATTAGCATAATTATGAAAGTGTGCTAATATATAAACATACACATTTGTATATATTCCGAAAATATACATATAGAATTAGTTTTATGCTTAAATTTCATTATATGGTGCATTTATACTTGTTACTGTACAAGCTGTTAGTTTATTTGAAACTATCCTTTCTTGATTCTCATTATTTTTAACTGCTTGGGAGAAATATTTTAAAATAAAGGCATTATCAAAACTAGCTCGATCATTCTAAAATTCGTTGATGTTCATTTAAAACATACTTTAAAATTTTTGTCTGAGATTTTGTGCTCATTTTTACCTAATTTAACTTAAAGTACGCGTTACAAACTTTTGTAATTAGTAATGCATGCTTTAATTTTGTATGATCTTACTATGGTTGACTAAAAAAAATACACTTTTGTCATTATAATTAACAAGCGCCCCACTAGGGTATATTTCTGGATCCGTCCCTGGGCATAACTCAAGGGATCTTGAAGTTGAGTCAAGCTAAGTATATTGAACGAATTTTGGAAAGGTTCAATATCCAGAACGCCAAGGCAATTGTCGTGCCTCTGGAAGGTCAGTTTAGACTTTCTGACATGCAGTCTCCAAAGACAGATGTTGAGAAGGAGCACATGGCCAAGGTACCGTATGCCTCGGCCATCAGTAGTCTGATGTATGCAATGGTCTACACGCGACCGACCATCACGCATGCAGTGGGAGTTTTGAGCAGGTTTGCAAGCAATCCGAGGAAACAACATTGGGAAGCTATCAAATGGTTACTAAGGTACCTCCGCGGGTTTGCGGATGTACCATTGTGTTTTGGGAGAGCAAATTTGATGGTGAAAGGATATGTGGATGCAGACTTCGCGGGTGATCATGATACAAGACAAAGCACCACAGGATATGTCTACACTTTGGGATCAACAATAGTGAGTTGGGTCTTGCATCTACAAAAGTTGGTAACTTTGTCCACGACAGAAGCTGAGTATGTAGCAGTCACGAGGGCCACTAAGGAGATGATTTAGTTGAAGGCTATTCTGGGTGAGTTGGGTTTGAAGCAGGAGAACAACGTTCTTTTCAGTGACAGCCAAAGTGCTATACACCTTGCAAAAAATCCAGTGTTTCATGCCAAAACGAAGCACATCGATTTGAGGTATCTTTTCATCCACTCCTTTTTGAAAGAAGGGGAACTGTTACTGGAGAAGATTTTGGGGAGCCAAAATCCCACGGACATGTTGATAAAGTCGGTCACCATTGAGGAACTGAAGATGTTCTCAACTTCAGTTGGCTTTCGCGAGTGAGGGGTTGGAAGGCCGAAATCACACCAGGAGGGGTGAAGTTCACTATGTCTACTATTGATTGAGGTTGTTGATGATTGTTTGCTTTAGTTATCTTCAAATGGGAGATTGTTGGGGATGCAAACAACTTTTAGTAACGGAGTTCAGCAACAGAGACCTGCGACCCGCGCAAAGGGTTCCGCAGAAGGGTTTCCATGACAGGTGGTCCGCGATAGGATCATGCGGCAGGAGGGGTCTCACAATAGGAGGGGTCCCGCGGTATGGGGTGTCCCGTGGCGGGGTCTCACGCCCAGGAGGGGCTCACAGCCAGGAGAGGTCTCGAGGACTAAGTCGGTTGGAGGGTTTGAGCTGTCACTTAAGGTTGCCTATAAATATCAGTTGTTATATTCATTCATTTCTTGATGTTATACGGACAGAATTCTAGAGAGAGATAGTGCAAGAGAAAACTTTTCTCAAAGAGGAAACAGAAGACTTGTAATTTTTAGTTTTCTTTGTTCATAGTGAACTGGTGTGACTCCCAGAGACATAAGTAAGTTGCCGAACCTCGTATATCTGTGTGTTCTATTTTTCTATTCCTCTTTCTCTGTTTTGTTTTCTATGACAATAGTATCCCAAGATCCTGAGTGATTTATTCGTTGTGAGTCTGAGCGCGCGGCTCTGATTTTCCAACATACATAACATGGTAGAAATACTATGGTTTCTATCATACCACAAACGTCTCCTACAAATTGTGTTAAAATATATTTTCAAGAAAATCAATATCATTCATCACTACAACAAAAAAAACCAATGGTGACACCCTTTGACACCTTTTGGTGACAAAAAATTGGTGTTGACACAGAATGTCCTCAACAGTGACAAACAATTTTACTGCTTGTCACTAAAAACCTTTAAGTCACCAGGGTAAATAATGAGAAAATTTGGTGACAAAATATTTGTCACTGAAGACAAGTTTCGGTGACAAGTATAAAGTTGTCACCAAAAGATCCAAATGAGGAGATTTACGGTGACAGGAGTAGGCTTTTAATTGTCACCAAATGGTCTAAACTTTGGCGCCGCGGGCCAAAACAATTTGGGCGGGCATTTTTAATTTTTGGGGTGTCACTGAAAAGTTGGTAAACCAAAACTACGTCGTTCCGTGGCCACACGCTTGTCACCAAAATCACCAAAAATTCTCTTACCGTAATATTCTCGGCATCGACTTTTCTCAGACGCCGCAACCCACCACCCCCACGATCGTTTACCTCTCCACAGGCGCTGCGGCTCCACGATCGTCTAATCTTCATCACCTCCAACACCCAATCAATTCCTTTTAGTCCCCAGCTTCTACCATCCTTCAAGATCAACAAATACCCAGGTTCCATATTTCCCAATTAACGCGTAGTTATTTCAATATTTCTATAAATAGATCTTTCACATAGTTATTTCAATATTTCCTTGTATTTTTATACGCTTTGAATCAATTTTATGGTGTGTATGTGCTTTGAATCCCCTGTTTTTACTTTTTTTTTTTTAATCTTTGATGTACAGACTGTTGTTCTTACACAGTGACCATAATTTGTTCTTCACCACACGCACTCTAGATCAACTAAGTTTTCCTTGTGGAGATGCTCACAGCTATCAGGTTTTATCCAATTTTACAATTCTATGTTGTGTATGTACATACGTACGTGTAAATTTTTTGCCCCAATTTGTAGACTCTAAATCGCTCAGTACGTAAACCCAGATTGGAAACCCTAAATCATTTTATCTGGCCCAAATCTACGAGTAGAAGATAGGTCTCCCCTCACAATCTCCAATAGAAATTATTTGCATAATCATGCTTTCAAGTTGGTTGTTGCTATATGGGATCTTCCCTATGACCATGAATATCAATTAGACCTCTCCCTCCTAATTATTCTGCATATGGTTGGTTGTTGCTGTATCGGATCTTCTCTATGGCCATGGATATATTGTGAGGGCTCGGATCCCCCCCAATCACCGACCTCGAACATGGTGACTTTGACTTCATGTATGCACCCCAAAAACTCTTCCTAATTGTGTAATATAGTATCTACTTAGAGAGTTCTTTTTGGTTTCTTCACAATCATCTTTGTGTTTTTGTTTTTTTTTTTTTTGTGTTTTTTTTGTTTTTTTGCAGATTTCAAGTCCTTCCAATCGTGATTTGATAGAGATTTGCGATTACTTCCAGTTGTGCCTCTATGTAGCTACACTAAGTGTTCATGGAAAGTATTTGTATATAGAATCTGGATATTAAAGACCACATGAATGATCTTGTCTCAGGTAGATTATTAGTTCTTCTAATACTTGGTGTTACACATATAGCCTCAATATAGTTGTTAACGTATTTCTCTTTAGCTTTTGGTATTTCATGTTCGATGAACAGATTGTTAGCTATGATTGATCTAATTTGGATTCTTACATTTACTTATTCTAACCTTAAGAAAAAGAAACATGCATAAAGGTTGTCCTGTGGTATTGATTGAGCAGATTTATTTTCACAGTAATTTGGAAAGCAGAAGATTGTTGCCGTCTCTAACGCCATGTAAGTCATGGCTTTGACATCTGTTGTTTCCTTGCTTCTTGGTTTTTTGTTTCCATTTGGAAGTACAAGCCTGCTTTTATGTTGCCGTGTGTTCTGATTTTTTTGCAAGCTGATGGCTGGGTTGTGGAGATGATTACTTAATTTGTTGGCGAAACTCTCAGCTGCAATAAAAAGATTTTTAGAAGCCTACAAAATGCTAAATGTATGCAACATGAACTACAAGAAAGGTAATGGACTTCTCCTATTCTTTGTTTGTGAACACAGTGAAAGATAATTAAAGTAAATGGAGTAGCCATATGTTGCTTTGGATCTTTTTTACTTCCATAAATTTGGTAGTCTTGGTGGAACATGCCACCACTGCAGCGGTGTTGGCTCTTGGTGGAACAAATTAGTAATTGTCTTGTGCCGTGAGAGTTTGGGATGAGTTTTCTAAGTATTTTGGTGGGGGATGGAGATACGGTGGGATTCTAGTTTGATGTATGGTGTGGGCATAGATCTCTGTCAGAGATATTCTGTCTATGTTTGTGTTTTCTGTTGTTGATTTGATCTATTAGTCTCTCTTTATTGGTTAACTATTTTCTGAGTCATAACAGAACGTATGGTTGGTTTGGTGCTGATTTTCTGTGTGTGGTTAACAATGCCAGAATAAGGGTTCATCTGGTGAAGGTTCAACAGCATAAACTACACCTACAACTAAGGGTAAGACCTACCATTCTGGAGTTGTTTGTGTTAATTTTGTTTCCATTGCTTCTTATAAATGTAAAACCGGAATGAAGGGCTTTGAGCATGTTTCGAATTTGTTGCAAATAGGATTTTGTAAGATTTTGCTTTGTTATTTTCCATTCTCACTGTTGTTAGTTTGCCATGTCCTTCATAGACTGGATAGTCATTTTGATTTTGGGTTGAAACCTCCTAGATCGTAGATGGAGGACCTTTTAGTTTGACTCTGAATGTAAGCGATCGACTTTTGGGTAGGGAGGGTTTAGTTTAAGCAGGTGGAGGTAGGCATGTTAGAACTTCTAGTGTTTAGATCGTTTCTTTTGCGTTTCAAATTTTCATATGGTTTCTGAACTTCTCATAGAGTAAACTTGGGATACTGCTGCCAACAGTACTTAACTATTTCAGTTGCTTGCAGAACACAATCCCCAAAGGACAAGTAATTCTGTAGTACTCCTTGTGTTCAATAGACAAGGCTTTGTAGAGTGTGGAGGGCTGTTTATATAGTGGCATTTATGGGTTCAGGCCTTGATGAATTATGCACTACCAATTCCATGTGATCAAATTATTGGACCTTACCTGGCCTTGAGAATGAAAGGATTGTGTATTTGTGCATGTTTTTTGGTTGATGTACAATTTGTTATCCACGCACTGTTCAACCATTTGGAATGGTGGAAGGCCTGTTCCATCTTAGAATTGCAAAATTGATGTTTGAAAGAAGTGGCTGGACTTCAGGGTTTAAATTTTTATTTTGACCTACTTAGAACCGCTGGGCCCTGTTTGTATCAAGTGCATGGCTACCAAACTTTGCAAGTTGTTAGGCTCTGTGTAGTCAAGTATCAGATGAAGTCTGATTTTCTCCCCGAGGAGGCCTTTCTTGTGAGTGGATGGAATGGTTTAACAGTTTGTGGTCTCAAGAAACTTTAGCTTAAAATTACTTCCACTTTGCCTCTGCCTGGCCTGAAGCTTTGGGCTGACATTATGTGGGCTAGTTTTGGTGAGCATAAGGAATGCCATCTTCATGTTGAGATTAAGCTTAGTCATAGTTCATCCCTACCATATAGTAATGTCAGATGAGAAACGTGGATAATATTTGTTGCCATACCGAATTTCTTAGATGGGGCTATAGCTCCTCAAAATGTACACTAGTTCGTATTAGTTGTACTAGCATCATAAATAAGGTTGATTTGCAGGTCTAAGCTCTTTGAATATGATGTGCTGTGTTATGTTGTTTTCTCTTTTGAACTTTCATTGTATCAGTTACCCCAAAAAAAACTTTCATTGTTCCTTACTGGCTAACTTTGGTGCTTATGTGAAATGCCTCTAATTGTCCGTGCAGGTACCGCAGACAAGTGCGCCAGCCGCCAGCCCCTCCTGCTGCCCCTCAAGCTCCTACCATAACAAAGTCGTCGTGAGTTTGAATCATAGGATTTATACGTGCAAACAGTGCCTTAAGCATTGTAATTTTTATTTGTGCATCACATAATTTATTTTTTGCTCACGTGTCATCTCTAATTCACAGGCCTGCACCTGTTCTTATACCTTCGCCAGCACCTGTTCTTGTACCTTCGCCTGCTTCTGTTCCTATTCCACCTCCAACTCCTACCTCGGCAGTTGCTGCTGTGTGAGTATTTTTCTTGTTTGGTTGAATTATGACCGTATGTTTTAGTTCTCTGGTTTTGTATTGACAAGAGAAACTGAAAAAGTAAAAAAAAAATTTTATCGAAACCCATAATTTTTACACGATACTAGATATACCTTACTTTCGATCATCTTGACATATAGGCGGGCAATTGAGTTCAATAGTGATAGTTAAGCTTACACTTAGAGCACGTTGATACTAGATATAGCTTGTTGACGGTTGTTTGTATCTTGGTAAATTCATAGGGTTTGAATTGAGGCCGTGAAAGCTTACTCGCATGCCGAAACGCATATAAATTCTAGCAATCACTATGAGTATATCAATACCTTAATTACCTTATTCTTGCCTTATTCTTGTAAACTGTCATCTTATGATAGTTTTATAAGTGTGATAAAGCTTGAATTAATGTTGCTCATGTGTCGGACACGTGTCTGAAGTGTGACCGGAACGTGTCCATGTCTTACACGTTACACTTCGATTCTGGTGAAGTTTTGCTACTACGTAGGTTGCATATCATCTATATTATGTAGAATGACCTCAAAATCTGGGTTGGGTAGCTCACTTACTCAGTTAGTCACTTATGAGTCATGCTATAATTCATTGTATAACAATTTGGAGCAAAATCTCTTTCTTGTTTAGAACCTTTCGTAGGCTTGACATATTACATAATTGTTTTTTTTTTGTTGTTGCAATTTTGTACAGGTAAGGAGATGGAGTTGCTTTTTTGCAGTTTACTGAGATGGAGTTGAAGACTTTTTGGTAGTTAAATAGAACACTTGTTTTGAGTTTTTTTTTGTCATTGGACACACCATGGATATGGATGTTTTGTAGTTTCGGTAATACTGTTAAGTTTGAAGTGGTTATTGTTGTAGGATGAATGTTTTGAAGGGTTGTGAAGTTGGATGATGAATGTTGACTTATTGAATATTTGATTTGAATGAGATTTTGCTTCTTCGCAATTTAAGTTTTGTTAAGTTGAATCATAGGATACAAAAAAATTTGAAACTTTGTAAGCAGGGGAGAATAATATTTGCTGTTATAGTCCTATTTTTGGTGACAAAAGAGATTGTCACAATTGTGTGTCTACCACTACGACAGGTTATTGGTGACACACAATTGGTTGTCATGGTAGGTACTTTTGGTGACAACTTTTGTCATAGAAAAATCTATCTTCTGTGACAATATTTTACTGTCATCATTACTTTCCGTGACATAATTATTTGTCACAGAAAATCTCTCTTTCGTGACACCATAATGTTGTCACTGTTACTTTCGGTGACAATTGTGTCACGGAAAATCTATCTTCTGTGACACCAAATTTTTGTCACTGTTGACAACATTCCGTGACAACTACACAATTTTGTCACCCTTGACTTTCAGTGTCATGGATACAATGACACCTCTTCTTGTGTCACCGAAGATAATTAGTGACAAAATTTGGACTTTTGGTGACATTTTTACATGTCACCGAATGTGATTTTTGTTGTAGTGCATGTGTTTCCGTGAAACTACATTATCAGTACAGTAAGTAAGAATGTTAGACAGATATACTATTGGGAATTCCCTTGCTAGTGAGCCCATCTTGACTAGTACGTAGGACACAACAGAGGGTAAGGGGTGATGGGGTCCTTTTTTGGTTCTTAGGGTCTTTGTCGGTTTCTGGCCAACGCTTTGGGTAGCCTAGGAGATTAATAAATTTTCATAATCATTTGTCCTTGTCCTTTCAATATTTGTGATTTTTTGGAGATTAATAAAATTTCTTTCGCCAATCAAAAAATATATAGAGAGAGTGTAAGGGATCTTAACTGGCCCCACCCTTTTCCTCTAATTCCCATCACTGTTCATCTCAACAATCTCGTCCTTAATCTAAACCAAGTCCAACGGTTTTTGTACATATTTACATACTAGTTAGTTTGTGCTGATAATTAGAGTTTTGATTTAAGAATTCAGAGCAGAATTGGTCCTCTTCGATTTCTTGCTTATGATGGCAAATTATCTAGACTTAATAAGTTGAGCTTCATAATTTCATTTTTATTGTTCTGGACTGAGATCTATCGAAAGTGATTTCATTTCATTTGATTCTCTGCGAGTGAAGAAACAACAGACAATAATCAAGATTTAAAGTTCGAAAGTAGCTTCAATTTTATGCTTATTTTGGATTGATTTCATAAAAAACACACACCGAGAAAATATTAGAATTGATTTTCTTGTTAATTATCATTTTCTTTAGAGAGAGAGAGAGAGATAGGTAACTTATCCAAAGAGAAAATACTAGGATACCATACTCATTTAGCATTTTCTGTTAACGGAGTTAGAGTTGCACTTTATTCCAAATTCATAAGGAGCTGAATTTGTCACGAGTAAAATACAAGGAGGTCATCTGTGAAATGGCCAAACCAAATGGAGGTCATCCGCAATTTGCCCTTTGATTTTTCTAGAACTATGTTTCAATTGAGAAGAAACAGAGAAAGTGGAAATTTGTAGATTAAAATTTGGGGTATGAGCCCTTTAATGATGATGCAAACATGTCAACTCATTGTTCTGAGAAAGTGATCTTTCTTTGCAAGCATGTTCATTGCAGAAAGCCATTCTCTATAGTTCGAGTCGAGGTCTTAATAGTTATTGAGACAAAGATTGGAAGTTTTTCGCCGCTAAAGCTGTAGGAGAACTTGAGTCGTGAATGGTAATTGGAACTGGTTTGGCATCTTGAAGCTCGAAGTGGGTTTCAGAGTGGATAATTGAATCATCTACATCACGTTCAGCAAGAAGGAGAGGGAAAAAGTTCCAACAACGGAGAAAGAAGCATTACAATTTAGTAGAAGGATCCATCAAAACTTCAAGATGGGAGAAAGAAGAGAGAGGGGTAAATTGGGCGAAAGATCAGGAGATTCAACATGGGGCTCAACAATTTTCGTTTATGATCTACCAGAAGACATGGATGAAGTTTGGTTGAAGCAGATCTTCTCTGGTGCTGGGAAAATCATTCAGGTCTATATTCCTCGGAAGAGATCATTTCGGTTAAACCAAAGATTCAGATTTGTAAGGTTTGGAAACAAAGAGGATGGGATGAGAGCAATAAAGATGTGGAATACTGCTCAAATACAAGGTCATAGATTGCTGATAAAAGAGGCAAAATTCAACAATACCAGATGGAACAAACAATGTCAAAAGAAGGTTAGGGAAACAAAAGTATATAGAGTGGTGAAGAACAAAAACCCTAGAGCTGAAGAACCCAAGTGGATTCCTAAATCTCAGAAGGCTGGGCATGAAGCTCAGCCTTGCATCAAAGTTTCAGAAGTGGGGAACGAATGGTTCACCAGAAGTGCTATTGCCAAGCTATCCCCTCTTAGGTCAATGGTATACATGCAAGATCATCTCAGAAATCTTGGATACTCAGGTTCGGCCAATGGATAGTGATAGTGTTGTTCTCACCTTTCCTAACATTGAAGACATAGACTCTATTTTCAATGGGGGAATGATGGGATGGCTCAATGACAGCTTTTTTGGAAATTTTTAAGTGGAATGATACAATATCTACTCAAGGTTCCAGATTAGTGTGGTTGAACTGTTATTGTATCCCACTCTATGTCTGGAATGTAGCCACGTTCAAAAAAAAATTGGTCAAATTTGGGGGAAGATCATCTCTATTAGTGAAGATTCATTTAAATGTCTATCATTCGTGGTACGCAAAGTTTTTATCTCCACAACTACCATGGAAACAATGGATCAGGTGATCACTCTTACTAGCAAGGATAGGAGTTATAATGTTAAGAGTATCAGACGAACAATATGTGATCAACACCTTCGTAAGATCTAAATGCAAATGTAAAGGATGCGTTTTAGACGAAGTCAAATCTGTGGTTAAAAATTCAAATGAGAATGAAGAAAATACTGCGGTGGAAAGGGTTGAAACAATGAGGAAGCTGAAAAGGCTGTGGGGACAGATGGAGGATCTTTGCAACTTGTAAATGTGGGCATGCATGGGTGTAGTAATGATTTGGCGGCTAGAGATTCTTTTTCTTTTTCTTCGGGGATTGGGCTATCAGTCAAGGGAAGCGAAAAGGTCTGGGGTTCCTTGGGGGAGGGAGCAGGGTACAATACATTATCAATTACCAATTCAGCCCCTCTAACTGTTATTGGAATAAATAGAGTGTTACTGCCCCCAAGGGTAAGTCTCAGTAATTTGGTGGGGAAAATCAAAACAGCTAGGCTGCTAAATCTGTTAGTTGGGTAGCCAATTTTGTCTACGAGAATCCAACTCCACCTGGCATCTTAAGTGAGAAAAGATGATGCAAATGGGGATGGACGACTTGATCAAAATGAAGTAAACCATACTGAAGATGATACCATTCTTGCTCCATTAAAAGCTGCCATTAATAGAGTAAAAGCGAAGAAAAGGAAATCTATATACAATATTCTTGGCTTCACAAAGGTTAATCTGGTCAGCAACAAGGGGAGGAAGAACAAGCAAAAGTGTGAGGTTTTCAAGTCTGCTGTTGCAGCAGTTGCTGTGTAAAGACCCGTATTTTTAGAAATCGTTTAAAGGTTGGGCAGCGCTAATGCCACGACTGATTGTGTTAGAGCCACGAACTTTGATTGCAAATGACACTTTTAGCCCTCATTCAATCTAACAATCCTTCCCCCCCCCCCCCCCCCCCCCCCCCCCCCCTCCCTTCCCCATCAAGACCCAGCCCAACCTCGCCTTCCCCACCAATCTCGTTGGCTCCGTTTGAAAACCCTCCGTCTTTCTCGCCTCATCTTCTACTACTCTGCTTTTGACAAATTCACGACCTCTAGATCGAGGAACTCCTTCCCGAAATTAGGAGATTGGGTGTTTTGCATCATGTCAAAAGTGCGTCGTATAGTCACCGGAAATTGGATTTGGTTTCTATTGAGCCTATGGAGTTTGAGCAGCAAAGTTTACAAAGTAGTTTAGATTTCTATCAAAATTTGGAAACACAATTAGTCTTGAATGACGAATTCATCCAAAAATTCTTGACAAAAGAAAATAAAAATAGTAGTCCACGGGATATCAGATAATCTCTAGTCCATTGGAGCTCTATTTCGGGCCAAGAGAGAGAAGTATGGATTTTGTTTCGATTTTGTGCGGAGCCGCGAAGGAATTCGTGGACGGGAACATTTTCACAGCAATACAGCAGTAGGGTCTAAATGGGACAAAGAAGACACGAAGAGAGAGAGGGAGAGAGAGAGTTGGATAATTTTTTCCAGCTTTAAGAGGGCAAGAATGTAAATTTAGTTCAATTGGTCGTGGCAGTAAAGTATGTAGTCGTGGCATTATCTGCGCCCTAAAAGTTTTATTAATGTTAGAATATCGCATAAATGTGAAATTTGTTGAATTTATTTGATTTAGGGTCAATGTGATAGGATTGAAAGTGGAACAAGTGCAAGTGTGGTTAGTATGGGCCCTAGTATATATATGTGCATGAGGGCGTAGAGGATCAAAGATCCCCAATCCTCTCTCTCTCTCTCTCTCTTGGCTCCTCTCGCTCTCTCTCACTCTCTCGAAATCACGGCTCCAAACTCGAGACCCATGAAGATTGACCTTCATTCCACCTTCCATACGCGATCTTGAGCTTGTATTTCATTGGGTTTAGCTCAGAGAGGAGTATTCGGTGGATTTAAGGTTTTCGGAGCTAGGGCTTGCTTGATTGAGCTTGGGTTTCGTTCTTTGACTTTGAGGTAGGAATTTCTCACTTCTATTATATGTTTATATGTTTATGTGTTAATTTGGTGTTTGAATCGTGCCCTAAATCATTGGTTTCATTGTTGGAATTGTTCTTGTGAAATCTGAAAATCGAGCACTGAAAATTTAGGTCCTACCGAAAGGAGTTTTGGCCCTACCGGTAGAAACGTTGTCCAGTAGTGACTTTTGATGAAATTTTGGTCTCCTATTGGTAGGAGGTTGTGTCTTACTGGTAGGAAATGAAAAATATGCATTTTTTGCAAAACTTTGAATGGGCATAACTTTTTCATCCAAACTCCGTTTTGGACAAATTTTAAATCGAAATTCATGTACTAGAAATCTAATTTCCAATGGTGGTGGTCTCATCTCCTAATTCTTAACTGATAAGGTTTAGTAGCCCAAATAAGATAGACATGTTCCTATACGTTGGGTATTCCCTTTTCCTTAGAATCGTTGAGTGAGACTCGGATGTTCTTAGGTTCGTCTGAGTACATAATTGAATGGTTAGATGAGAATAGTGGTATACTTAAGACTTTGTAGTGGTTGTTGGGTTCCATAGGAGCCTATTGATACCGAAACAAGAGTTTAGAAAACATAATGAATATAAGTGGGCGAAGGTTGTCTGTGCTGACATGTGATGTGAAAGACGAACATGTAGAACACTCTGCTAAGTTAAACAATGCTAGATGTAAATACAAGAGACATATCCCTCACGATTGATTTGTGGCACATCTCTTGCGTAGCTTGTACGGTTTAAAGAGTTGCTAGGATGAAATCTATAAATCGTAGTGAGTAGTGCCCTTTGATGTATAATATGTATAAGCTTAAATGGTGATATGAGAAACTAATGGCGTAATGATAGCGAGTTGACTGAAGTGGAATTTATCCATACTACTTCTATGTCAGTAAGTCTTCGTTGTGAGTTCACTATATGTGATGGAGATGAATGACTAAATTGTAAAGTGTATTGGAGTAATTGTGGTATGGTGACCTATGATGTTTGATTTGAATTAGCTCCAACAGTGAGGGAGGTACTAGTGGGGAGTAACGGGACTCCGTAGATGGCCCAGCAGGAGCAAATGCTCATAATGTATTCAGGACGTACCAATGGGTAAGGTGCCTAGCAGGGGGTGGGATCCCTTAAATGGCCCGGCTGGAGCTTTTGCATGACACAGAACGATAAGAAAATTGTGACACAATGAGAATGAAAAGGGGCTATTATTGTGAAAGTGTGAGTGGTATGAAAGACGTTGGCGTTGTGATTCTGTAATTATGATAGTTTCATAAGTCAAGATATCAGATTGGTGATTCGAAATAAGATGAGGGGTACTAGTAGTCATGAGAAAATTGTATAGATAGTAAGTCCTCATGCTTGAACTAGAGTCTTGGTGTGTAGTCACGGTATCTCATTTATGTCGTCGACGTTGGGACAATTACTAGCCGTGTTTTGTTTCTCCTTTGAGATACCGTACCTTGCTTCTGTTATTCATTCTACCTGTCATCCCATTTGCATATAATGGTTGTGTAGATTTCTCTACTGGACTAGTGTAGCTCAACCTATCATTTTTCAAGTGTGATCCCGGAGCAGTAGCATAGAGCGAAGTGCACGCAGTCAAGTACATATTTTCAAAAGAAGTGGTAAAAGTGACTCATGGACATTTTGGTAAATCATGTTTTGGGAATGTAATAGAACTTTAACTCAATTTCTTTTAATAATGTAATATGTTCAAACTTTTTGGGGGTATTATGTAAGATAATGTGATGAGTTTTATTTATGGAAAATTATCTTTATTTATGTTTAAAATCTAGGACATGACACTCTACTTCTATCTCTTCAGGATGAACTGTGAACAGAATTAGAATTATTTTGGATGAAGCCTAAGCTATTTGGGAATGCAATAAAATCATGGGTATGGGATACGATGGAGATAAGGATGAAGTAATCAGCAGATTCACAGATATGGAAGCCCAGGATTTAGATCGAGCTAACAGAGCTGCTGCAAAGCAACTCTAATCATACCATTCCTGATAGATATCTAGGTCCTCATCTCAACTCACAGCGATATGCATGACTTGGAATATTAGAGGACTAACCAAATAAAAAAGAAAAGAGGTACAATAAAGAAGTTGCTTAAAGAAAGAAAGGTGAATATGGTATTTTTTCAAGAAACCAAGCAAAGGACTGTTTCAAAGGATTTCATTAACTCAATATGGTGGAATGACAATTGTGAATTTTTGGAAGTCGATGCTATTGAAACAGCTGGAGGGTGTTTATGCATTTGGAATCCACAAATTTTTTGTCTGGAGGAAACCGTGGGATCCAGAAACTTCATTATTTTGAGAGGTACCATTGCACAATCTTTTCATTGTGTTTTTGTTAACGTTTATGGTCCATGTTGCACTATGGAGAGAAGAATACTCTAGGAAAAACTTTAAATATGAGAACACAATTTTCTGGGGGTTGGTGTCTAGGTGGGGATCTCAATGAAATTAGAAATATCAATGAAAGGCAGGGTTGTTTTAGAAGGGATTCAGGGATGAATAATCTTAACAAGTTTATTGAAGATATGGAATTTGTGGATCTTCCTATGCTGGGTAGGAAATTTACTTGGTCAAACTCTCAAGTGGGGAAAAAATAGAGTAGAATTGATAGATATTTATTACATCATGAGTGGCTTGACAAGTTTAAGTTCAAAGTTTGGGGACTTCCTAGGACACTATCTGATCATTGTCCTCTAATTCTAATGGAAGATGATAGGAACTGGGGTCCTAAACCATTCAAATTTTACAACTGTTGGTTCGCACATCCTAACTGCATAATCGTCATGAAGAGTGCATGGGAAAGCTACCGGGATCCAAGCTGGGCAGCCTTTAGGATATCCAAAAAATTGAAATGCATGAAGGAAGCTCTAAAGATTTAGAGTAGGGAGGAATTTGGTTGCTTAGAAACTCAATTATCCAAGGTTGAAGAAAAACTTCATGTTCTTGACTTAAAAGCAGAAGATGGTACACTTCATCAGGATGATTCTAACACTAGAAAAGAACTCAGAGCTAAAATGTGGAAGTTAGGGAGACAAGTTGAAAGGATGTGGCATTAAAAATCAAGCGTTCAGTGGCATTTGAAAGGTGACAGAAATACCAAATTCTTTCTTCTTATGGCAAATTCTAGGCAGTGCAAGACCTCTATCAACTCTATTAATTACAATCAATGATCAAGTTATTGACGATCCACTGTTGGTAAAGATGGAAGTACTCAATCATTTCCAGAGGTTATATACTGAGGGTTGGGAAGTGAGGCCTTTATTCACTGAAAGGATGGGCAATTCAATTGATGAAGTGATGGCTACAAGTTTAATCCAGAAATTTACAGAGGATGAAGTGTGTGAAGCCATTAAATCCTGTGACGGTAACAAAGCACCTGAACCTGATGGTTTCAATCTCGATTGTATTAAGAAAGGTTGTAGCTTCATGAAGATTGACATACTGAATTTCATGGAGAAATTTCACACTCATTGCAGTCTACCAAAAGGTTTTAAGTCTTCCTTCATTGCTCTTATCCCTAAGTCTGAAAACCCAACAAAGCTGTCTGATTTTAGGCCAATTAGTCTCATTGGTTGTATGTACAAGATTCAATCAAAAGTGTTGGCTTCTAAACTTAAAAAGACTATAACTGTTGTGGTTGGAGATGTGCAATTAGCTTTCACTGGGGGTAAAAACATCCAAGACAGTATTCTCATTGCAAATGAAATTGTGGATGGATGGAAGAAGAAGAAAGTCAGAGGTATTACTATTAAACTTGATTTTGAAAAGGTTTTTGACAATTTAAATTGGGTTTATCTGTTTAGAAGGATGCACATGTTTGGATACCCTGATAAATGGATCATGTGGATAGAAGAATTCCTATCTTCTGCTTGGATATCAGTTCTTGTTAATGGTTCTCCCACACAGGAATTCAAAATGCAAAAAGGGGTTAGGCAAGGTGATCCTCTGTCCCTTTTTCTATTTATCCTTGCAGCTAAAGGGCTGAATTGCATATTTAGACAAACAATGTCACAAGGAAGTATCAAAGACTTAAAAATCTCAGAGGATGGACCATGGCTGACCCAGTTGTAGTTTGCTGATGACACATTGATTTTCTGTGAAGCAAATTTGGAAGAAGTGAACACAATCAAAAGATTTCTTAGAGGTTTTGAACTAGCTTCAGGCTTAAGGATCAGTTATCAAAAGAGTGTGGTATGTGGAATTTCCTTAACTGATGGAGAATTGGAAGAATTTGCCAAAGTCATTGGATGCAAGTCACAACAATTTCCAATCAAGTATCTGGGGATGCCTCTTGGTGCTTGGTGCTTGATGCAGTAGCCAAGAGGAGGAGTACCATCTTAAACATTCCAAAGCCTATTTGAACTAATTGGCTTTTTCGTAATATAATTGACCCTGGATTTAGGCAACGAGGCCACCTGAGTTCGATCCAAAACGGCCCAAACACTACATATAAATGGCCTTCGTTCCATTTTGGGCCATTCTTTGCGCTCTTATAACTTTCCGTAGGAAATTCCATTTCAGCTCATTCTTTTTTCTGAAGTCTTGTTTTTCCCTCTATTTTATGGGTCTGTAATAATTTTGGTATTGTTTCTTTATGTTTTCTAGGGTTAGGGTTGCAGCCTATATATTCTGTTTTACGCCTTAGGGCTGGGCAGTTGATTATTGATAAAGAAAAGAGTCAGAGAGAGTTTCTCTAAACTATTGCGTTTGTGATTGTCCTTGTCGCTTCGATCATCAGTTTTCTTATTCGCTTCCCTGCATCAGTGCTAATCCTGGACTTAAATCTACATGGAAACCTGTTATTGATTAGTTTATAACAAGATTGGCATCACGAAAAAGAAGGGTTCTATCGTTTGGTGGCAAGTTTAACACTTTTGAAATCAGTGTTGAACAGCCTGCCTATATACTTCATGTCTTTGTTCAAAGTTCCTAAGGGTGTTGCTAAAATCATGGAGGGGATTCAAGCAAGGTTTCTTTGGGTAATTCTGATCTTCAAAGGAAAATTCATATGGTATGCTTGTCCAAAATCAAATAGAGTAATGAAGCTGGTGGCCTAGGTGTAAGAGGAATAAAGGAAATGAATGATGCTCTACTTCTGAAATGGTGGTGGAAGTTTGGAACTGAAAAGAGTCGTGGAGAAAAGTGATTTGTGCAAATTACAACATGGACCTCAATTCCTGGCTTCCTAATATGGAAACTAATAGATTCATATCCAATTTATGGAGAGATGTTCTTCTGATCAAATGCAGGAATCCATTAGCCTTTATCAAATTCATGGAGAATCTCAGATTGACTGTGGGGGATGGAAATTCTATAAAGTTCTGGACTGATCCATGGGTGAATGGAAGAAGTTTGAGTTCATTGTATTCAAGAATATTCAACATCTGTCTCATTAAAGACGAGACAATTGAAACGGTTCTAAGAAGGAATGAAGAGCAACTCAATTGGGAATTCCAACTCATGAGAAGAAGATTTTTCAGAGGAGAAATAGAGGCTTTCAACTCTATGGTGTCAATGCTGGATAGATTACACATTGTTCTTCAACCTAGAGCTGATCATCTTGTATGGGAGGCAAGTAAGAGTAAAGCTTTTACTGTTTCCTCAATGTATATGCTTGCTACCTGTCAAAAAAATAATGCTGATAATTCTGCAAAAAAGGCATTTCACTTGATTTGGAATAATGTGTCTCCTTATAGAGTGCAATGCTTTCGCTGGATGGCATATCTTGGCAAACTAAAAAGTGGTGATTTTCTCCTTAGAATTGGCATAATTTATCAACAGCATCATGCTCTTTGTAAGTTTGGTAGGGAAACTATTGAGTCAATTGATCACTACTTATTATTCTGTACACCTGTATGGAATGTTTGGTGTAAGATTTTGGAGTGGTGGGGTATCTAGTGGGTGACTCCTAATTCGGTTTTGGGTATAATCAATTGTTGGCTAAGTTACCGTCATAAGCCAAAGATCAAAGTCATTTGGGACTGCATCCCTTTTGCAGTTCTATGGTCATTATGGAAAATGAGAAATGAACATCTTTTTCAGAATAAGGACCTTAATTGGGAAGATATGGTGGATTTGATAAAGATAAGGATTGCTTTCTGGGTGAAGACTAAATGGAATGATGCAGATTACTCCATATCTGATTTCATCTTCAGATTGTCAAGCATTATTCAAGCCTCATAACATTGAGGTGGCTATGCTTGGTTTTGTGTCTTTGGTTTGTCTTGTATCTGTCCTGGTCCTGTGTCTTTGGTTTGTCTTGTGTGTGTTCTGGTTTGGTTCTTTAGTGTGTCGTGTTTGTCCCCCTTAGTCTTGGGTATTCTGTTTTCTTGTGGTATTTTGGGGGTTTTGGGATCCTGTCTTTTGTAGTGGGTGGGGTTTGTTTTTGGTCTGGTTTTCTTCTTGGGGCCGTTTTGTTCTTTTTGTGGTATGTCCTTTTGTTGTCTTTTGGGTTTTTTTTTTCTGAGTTCTGTTTGTTGTGGCCTTGCGGGTGGGGTTTATTGTGGGCTTTAGGTGTTTTCTCTAGTTGTTGAGTCTGGGGTTCCGTTTGGTGATGCAACATGTTTAATCTGACCTTGATGTTTTCGGACTGCATCTGATTCTCATCTGCTATATGTTTTGTTTCCGGATGCTCCTCGCGAAGTCACTACCTTTTGATGCTAAACTACTGGACTTTTAACTGCCAAAATTCTGATTTGATGTTGCTGGATTGCATTGACTTTCATGCTCTGCTATATGTTTTGCGTTCAAATGTTCCTTGCGAAGTCACCACCTTTTGATGCTGAACTACTAAACTTTTAACTGCAAATTCTGGCTCATGTTGCTGAATTGCATTTACTTTCATGCTGGCACTAATCTTTTGGAACTGCTGATCATGAAAAGATTCTAGAGTCTGATGCTTGTGTTGATATGATGCTAGTGCTGATATTTCTCGGCTTAATGATGCTACTGCTGATATTTCTCCTTGCTGATTTAAAAGCATAATGTCATTACTGAGTTTTCTTTTTTTTGAGATGATTAATTGGCTGGAGATATGAAAATGTACTCTATGGGAAAGCTTCTATCACTTCTTGAAAGCTTCCTTTTGAGGTTTATATTGTAATTCGCTGGGGTTGATCTCTTGTCAATCTTTGGACAGGAATAGCATATAATTGTCGCAGAGTAGGGTGCTAACTTAGTTGAGATGTTACTCACACATTGTGATGCTATCTTTTCTTGCCCTAAATCTTGATGTACCCCATCATTGTGATCAATAAAATTCCTTTTTTCACCGTTCAAAAAAAAAAAAACAATTTAGTATTTTTTTTCCATCATGCTTTACATACTATCGCATAAAATGTAAGGCTGTGAGGGCTAAAGACCAATTGGTGTTAGACAATGGTCGCACAACAAGTCCTACACATCTTCGACCAATAGGCCAGGAATTATCCCTAAAAAATATTGATCACAACTGCACTTTTCATAGACTTTGCACAGACTCTACAAGAAATTATACCATTCCTGACTAACAGTTTCATCGACAAAATGTAGAAATTTAGTCGGCAATAGTATTTGCCGACTAAAAGCTTTGGTCAGCGATTTAGTCGGGGAATTACGGTCGATTACCAATCAAAACAAATTTAGTCGGCATATGTTGGTTTTTCCCACTGATTATTTAGTCGGCTAATTTAAATTATCATCGACAAAGTATTTAGTCGACAAAATTATTTAGTCGGCAAATGTTTTGTAAATTACTGACTAATTATTTCGTCAACAAATATTTAATAAATTACCAACTAATTATTTAGTTGGCAAATATTTAATAAATTACCGACTAATTACTTAGTCGGCAAATATTTAATAAATTACCGACTAATTATTTAGTTGGCAAATGTAACATTTATTGTTGGCATATTACTGCTTTTACCAAGTATTTAGTAGGCAAATATAATATTACAAATTTCAAAACTAATTCTAAAATCTGCCTAGATTTTTTTTTTTTTTGGGTGATTCATAGTAAATTAAATTGAGCAACATATATTCATCAATCTATTGTAATCAAGTATTGAAATTCGAGAACAATTCATTCATAACTTCCATAAATAAAGGTTGTTCACCAAATACTTAGCAAACAGTATCCGGATTCATAGAGTACAAAAAAACGAAAAATTGTACCACGAAAAGTGTGCGCAGCATCAAACATATCATATCCAAGCCCTAAAGCACAAAATAATAGGAAAGTTCAACAGCGAGGAAACTAGATTACGGTAGAATCTATGGCAAAAATCCAATTTCTTCATATATAGTCCTTAACGAGATGCCAGATACTCCAATATCTGTGGAAAGAATAAAATACAATAATAAGACCCATGATATTGATACAAAACTTGACAAGGGTACATCAAGGGAAGAAATGAAACCCAACACCATGACATGTTTTTTGAAAGGCGAAAGCAATTTTATTAAATAACAAGAGACAAGATCCCAACTATGTTGACAACCCAAACGTTGGACAATCATAAGCCAATCCAAACCCCCACAGACCAACACCTAAAATCATTGGCAAGGTTCCAACCATAGAGTAAATACACCAACAAAAAGCTAAGACACCAAATAGATAATCGAACATTACAAATTGCAATGGTGCATAACTCATTAGAAGGACACCAATTGTTGTGGCAGCAAAGAAGTTGTATCAGCATAAGACCCAACCAATGACAGTAATGAATGTCAAGTATCTGGTTTTCTCCAAGGTGAGAGCAAGAATCATGAACAAAGCAAGCACAATGATAGATCATGATAACAAGCATTATAAACGTACTTCCCAGATGGGCAAAAGGAAACTCTTAAAGTGGATTATGATTATTACCGCACATTTATTTCCCTGTTACTATTCAATTGCAGCTGTACACTGCACGAATCTTGTTGAAGCAATTGCAGTGGTTCCTATATATCTTCCTGCTCTAATAAGAATAAGACAGCAGAAGAGGTTGGATAAGGACATTGGCTATGTTTGGTTGAGAGTTTAGTTTAGTTTAGTTTTGGTAGTGGGTGGAGAGAGAAATAAGATAATGATTAGAAATATGGGTAATAATTGGAGAGAGATAGAGAGAGATGAGAAAGTAATAATTGAAGAAAGATGGTAATGATTGAAAAAAGAAATAAGGTAATGATTGAAAAACAAAATGAAAACAAAACAAAATAGCCAAACGAACATAGCCATTGTTTTTGCCTCATTGTTCCCTTCAGACTTTGTTATGCAACAGATAATAAGAACTTTATATTTGATTCTTACAATAGGAAACACAATTGTGTAGTCCTAGATTACTTCTATCTGATGGGAAGCCTCATTCAGGTGTGCAGAGTGCATGCACGTAATTGAATGAGGCTTCCCATCAGATCATTGGTATCAACATGGGTTCAGCATCCATGTGTTATTTCAGCTTTGAAGGGTAATTCCCCACTATAATCAGCAACCCAGAATTAGCAAAACCCTTAAAAATAACCAAACTTAGAAGACTAAACTATCAATATACAAACCTAGCATCAGTAGTTCATATAAGCATGCAATAGGTATTGCTTAACCTTCTCTAAACATGAATGTGCATAATGTAAACAAATCAAGCAAATTAACATGAGTTCTTACCAAGGAATCTCTCTCTTAACGAAAAATCATTTTTCTGTGAGGCTGAACTTGGAACTCGAGGTTTTCCTCCATTATCAAAGAACCCTTTTTTTTTTAATATTACGGAATCAGTCTGTTCGCTTTGGTTACTTTTCCTCCTTCCCCTCATGAGATTGCATTTTAATCTCTTCTGAACTTTTACTAAACATTCCGATCACATTATCTCATGCATTTAAGTATGTGCAAAAATTTAAATTTACCACATGAAGGAATGAAAATGTGTGCAAAGTATAGGTCAGGTTTCACAACTCTCTCGTAATGAGAGCTGAAGACCAATTACAAGCACTAGAGCTGAAGCTAACCTAACAGTTAACCCCTCATAAGACTTTTCTCGCAAACTAGACAACCCATCGGCATTGGTACCTGACCAGAACAAGACATTCAAGTCAGCTAGAGCGATAGGAACAAGAGAGCATCCCACCAAGCTAAAAACTTCTTATACCATTGTCCACCAATCAGAATTAATACCTACCCTTTTGCAGCAGGTTGTAATTTTATACGACACTATACATACCAGACATTGAACTTACAAATTAAAACAAATGAGTATAGTGATTCTTCGTAGTGCTCTCTATTTCGTCCCTCAACTGAATGACGGTGTCACAGTACCTTAGCTAGAGTAATAGCCTTGGTGATAAAAACTCGATTCTTGGGTCAAAAAGTTGTAATGGCTACTCCATGTATGTCAAATCTTTACTTAGTAAGTAGATGTAGTTTTTTTCCTTTCATTTTTATAGCATTGATACATAGAACACATCCAACAGCTGTGCCAAATCAATGGTAACTAACTAATAAACTATAACACTAGCACCTTCAACTATCACAGTGAATCCAATATATCTAGATTTGCTTTACAATACCAAACTTGATACCACACTTCCAACGAAACTCTGTACAAACATTTGTATTCACAAATACCAAATATCGTACAATAACTATCATCACCAATACACAATATAATTTAACCAAAATAGCCTCCACTTATATCCCACCACGTATCACATCCCTTACCGTACGAGTAAATATGCAGGTAAAGCACCTTTTATTAAACCTCTTGTACTTTACTTACCACGAGATAACATATACTAATACTTCCAAGTGAATGACCATGATGGCATTCTATCAAACTCAAAATTTCTCTTTGTATTTCCGTAAAGAGTAACAAGAGGTTGCATTGTGCACCACTTACCAGTACAGAATCGGCATTCTCATTCTCTCCACCTAGCAACCAAATAATCGTCACCACCGAAAATACACCGCACTAGCGACATTGCCCACCACATCATCCACACTGCAGCCTTATCTAGTCCAATTCACACATACACACCTCCCCTAGTTGCATGACAACTCTCGTATCTTTTCTTTTGTTTGATTGCCTTTTATCTCTTTGGTTTCCAGCCCAATCAACATTCACACAAAAAAAAAAAAAAACACACAAGCGACACATAATTTCGCATGCAACAAATATTTACCCTCTTTAATTTAATGGAGCTCCATTAGGCTGGGGCCTTACAATTAAATGTGATTGGGTCTCACAATTATCCTCCCGTTAAAGGAATTTTGCCCCGAAATTCACCTAAGCAGACCCATTAAAAGTTAACCCATTAATTCATAGCAAAGAGGAAATTACGTACCGAATATTTCCCGCCATCACCTCGATCACATATTGTCTCGTCCATGCATTTGCCTCATCATCATGGCTTTGAGTTCATCAAATTCACGGTGCCTTTGCTCATCTCTTAGCCTTAGCTCCTCATCTCTTTGCCTTTGCTGCTCTTCCCATTGTCTTTGTTCCCCGTCACACCGGTTTCGCTCCTCCTCCCACCGCCTTTCATACTCCTCCCGTTCTCTTCGTAGCTCCTCACGAAGTAACTTGATCTCAGATTGGACTTTCTGCAGCTCTTGCCGTATTGAGTTGGAGCTGGATTTGGAAGAGAAGGATGAGGGCCTCGGGCCAACCCCAAATCCCCTTAAGTAATACTTTGCTTCCCCAAGATTACTCCTCGAAAGTTCTTCATCCGTCAGTGGACATCCTGATTGAGACGCCTCGTCTTGCATGGCCACCATCCTCGCCTATCGTTTGCAAAAAGAATAAAAGAAACAACGAAAAATATTAGGAATAGACTAATTGAAAAAGAAAAAACAAAATGCCTACAGCTATTAGATGCATACATGTATCTCCGCACGTTGAGGATCGATCCATCCACCATCTTTCAATGTACATGATGCCTTGTATCTCTCACAAAAATTTGGCACCTTTCCATTAGGCTTGTTTGCCTAACATATTCAAATAACCATTAGTTTTAAAGAACATAAAGCGCAGTTGTCATATGGAACTATGATTCAAATTATGTCTACCACAATGTCTATAGATTAAAAAAAAAAAAAAACACATGAAGATATCTACATAATAGTAACCACATTGATGAAGCTCAATCATATGCCCAAATTCTGAACTATTTTCCAACTATGTTTAGTATTTGATGGTATTTAAAAGGTCTTAACAATGCACAAAAAATCTCACCTCAAAATTCTGCACATCTTCCCTTTCAAGATTAGGCAATCCATCGACATCATCATCCAAGATGCCACCAATAAAAGACTGTTCTGACATATCACGCAATTTGTTGTCATCCTCGGGGACCTCCCCTCCTGTTTCATCCCCAATACCTTCATTGTGTTCATGATAGTCGTCATACTGTGTTTGAGGCTGACGTGCAGGAACAGCTTCCCCATGGTACACCCAAGTCTTATAAGAAGAGTCAATTCCTTTTAGTATCAAATGGATCCTAACAACTTCACTGCTAAGTGTTTTGCTATTTAGACAATCAATACATGGACACCGAATCTCAACTTGTGCTCCTGAATTTGCCATCGCAAATTCTATGAAAGATTCCACCCCTTGTTTATACTGCTTTGACCACCTATTTTTTATCCTCATCCAATTCTTATCCATTTCTTCTGACCTACAAATAATTTTAAAGGTTATACAAGTCAATGTTCATGATAGAGTAATGAAACATGGTGGTTTGGAAGCATGCAACTCCAGTGATAATATTGTTAAGATAAAAAAAAATTCTGCTTTGTGACTAGATTTATCTTTTCAATGTTTCTGGTGAAAACACACAAACGGTTCCTATATACTACTTCAAAATTCTTTGGAACCATAATCCTAGGCGTTGGCTTTGTGGTCATGACATGGGGCAAATGAATCTAGAGAAATTCCATGATATAACACTTTTAAGTGGCAAATGGGTCTAA
This sequence comes from Rhododendron mucronatum var. ripense, assembly GCA_019656295.1. NCBI lineage: Eukaryota > Viridiplantae > Streptophyta > Magnoliopsida > Ericales > Ericaceae > Rhododendron > Rhododendron mucronatum. The sequence goes on along the minus strand of BPLT01000022.1, from coordinate 1,119,159 downwards.
CTTCGTGGATTCCCATTTGTCCTGCAGACAGAGAGTTTCAACAGTAACCAAAACAGCAGTTAACTCTGTAAAATCATCATCATTTGGGAAAATATTAGACCAGACCATAACTGGTTACAGGGCAAGTGGCCACTTCTAGGGGAATTGATAACAAGTTCATGGAATCATAAGGGATTTTTATTTTTATTTTTTTTGTCTGTGGGAATTGAAAATCATAAGGGATTTGCCAAGTATGCAACACAACAACTGGCTAGCATTCTCATAAATCAAATGAATCAAACAAAGGGATTAAGGAAACTACAGAAGCTATAAAACTCGTTAAACCACAAGTACTCGTCCACTAAATCCTCCATCGTATGGCATGCACGACTCATCCGTACTCAACCTAACCAATTTAATTGATTCCACATTTCGCAAAAGGGTATATAGTAACGCACTATTAGAAACCTGCAAGGCTTGATAGTCAACCGCAAATGTAAGAGAGAGAGAGAGAGAGAGAGAGAGTTATATTTACATACAACCGGCAAAGAATCAAAGTATTTGATCAAATGTTCAGAAGAAGAAGAAGAAAAACTATTTATTGCGAATAGGGACACTTCAAAATAATTTATTTAAGAAGAGAGCATGAATGATGCGCTTTTATGCCTTTGTTGAGGAAAATAGGGGGCAGAGATGACTTGTGTGTGGGGAAAGATCAACATTGAAAAGTCAAAATAACTACAGATTATGTGGATCAATAGAGTAAAGCATATTTCACGATGTTGAGGGGCATTTCATCGATTTCAACAACTCAGCATGAAAGAAAGCAAGTGGAGACCAAAGGCAGTTGCCCTAGCATAGTGGCCTGCAAAATCTAGACAGCGTGCTGTGTGCATATAGAAGTAACGGAATACCTACTGACCAGAACTGGCTAGTAAAGAAATTAAGTTTCAAAGAAACTAGAATACACATAAAATTTGAAGAGGTCAACAAAGGGGCTTACTTGAACAATTTCTATCTTCAAATAAGTGCTATATGAACCAGAATCTCTCAATTTTGAAGGAAATCAAAACAGTTAAATTTCAAGGCAATCCTTGACACCCTGCTCGAATTTGTTTAGGGAAGATATTGAGTCCATGAGTGCATCTGCCACCTTCCAGTGTTCTAAATGGCGGCTGCCAAGGCCGCCTAGGCGTTTGGAGGTGCCCTGCCGCCACGCCAATAGCCCTTGGCATTTGATTTGGCACCCAGGGAGGTTTGGCGGTGTTTGGCGGCCGCCTAGGCGGTCTTGGCGGCGGCGTCTTTGGAGGTCTTTGGCGGCCTATATATATATATATATAATACAAGGGAGGTGAGCGAAGCCCTGTTACTTATTGTCTTGTTCAACTTATTTGCTAGTTGCTACTACTTAATTTCATTTGGGTTTGTATTTTGAAGTTTAAACTTGTATTATGGATACATGGAATATAGTTTAATTGGATAATGGTTTGTTAAAAAAAAAAATTCTGCCAAATTGCTTGGTGCCACCTAGGTGGCCGTCTAGGCGGCTTGGCGCTTGGAGGTGGGTCACGACTACCTCCAAGCGCCAATTAGAACATTGCCACCTTGGGAACATTTGAAAGGCTAATAAGTTCGGTTACACAGGCCTGCCTGAAAGAACTTTTCCTAACTTTACATGAGAGATTTAACCATAGATTAATTAGACTTCAAAATGATCAGCACAGTCTACAATTTAACAAGTGGTTACGAAAATGCTTATTAACAATAATTGCAACTTGACATGGTTTAACTAGAGACAGCATTAATATTGTCCACTGAGTTCTCCTTGGCGTGTTCATCAGCATTCTATTAGGCAGTTTTTAGACTAGGAATAATCAATTTGAAACAAGTTCAGGAACGCCGCTGGCACAACTCGAACTTGGTGCCTCCTACCTCACCCAACCAAATTGACTGTGAGCATTTATGACACTACAATTATTACATGCTGATTGATGCCCGCAGAAGATCCATGAGAACACCAAACCAAAGCCTGAATTCCAACATATATTCATTTTTTTCTATGAGAGAATTAAACAAACACAAAAGAAGAAAAGCTTAGTGCCATTCAAATTCACTAGCTATATCTGCCACCAGATGTTAATTTTTCATCTGGGGTTTTTGACATTGAAAGCATTGTCAAACCTTGTGTCACACCCATCCTTGCAAGTTTGTCTGCCACCTGGTTTGCCTCCCTCAAATCATTCCGAATGGTGAAATTTTAGGAGTTCATATATAGCACACAAGCTGTGAAACTTAATTGAAACCAAACAGCCTCAATCCCGTTAACAAGTAGGTGTTATGCCACAGAACTCCATTTAATTACATTAAAATATTGGAAAGCTTTGGAAGAAAGTTAAAAGCCCTCTAGGATGACCAGTGCATTTTGGCATGCCTGAAGACCAAAGCATCAAAAGGACAAGGAAAATAATAGAAAGCAGTACAATACCTTACGAGATCCCTAAGACTAGCTTCAGCTTCCAACTTTATAGGATCGTTATTATCCAGTACCGAAGCCGCGTTCTTCAGAACCAGCTGAAATGTGCAAACCTGTGAATTCCACAAATGAAGCTGGTAATTCAGTGTAAGACTAGAAATTTTGTATTTTTCTCCCCTTCCCATTTCCAACTTGTTTGTATAGGCTTCACAAAACTAAAGTGTGATTACAAGCATGTATAACCGGATTTCCATAAAACATCTCTTCTACAATACTTGCATTGTAATAGGAGTCAGTAACCTCATGACTCCTCATTACCTCAGATAATTTGGAAAACCCTTGCCACAGAAAGATCAAGATCAGGAAAGTTTGATTAATTTTGTGCTCCGGGAGCAATACTACTCCTTCTCACAAAAGTGTGGGCTACTCCCTCATACGAAAGCATGGGGCCATAAAATATTGGAAGTGTTCCATAAGTGGAAAGTGTTTCTGGAACATACCGACAGCAAATAAGTAGTCCAAAAGCCTGGTTGAGTGATGGATTATGAAATACTGGAAGTACATGCCAAAGCATTTTATTTGGATCTTCTCAAGGCTCGGTCCAAATTTGCTGAGCAAATGCAACGTCGAATGCAATGATAGACTTAATTGAAATATTTCTTAAGACCGTTTGATTTTAAGAGAGATGGTGAAAAAGCGTTCCGACACTCTTTGGCAGGGGATTCTTGTTGAATCTCTTGGATTTTGTTTTGTTTCACAGATGTGTTTTACTCCACTGGTTCCTTTGAAAATGAAATCATTTCATCATCAACAAAAACATCATCATTAAATTAAATACCAAAACGAAACAAATACTCTTTCTAACCAAGGACTCTAGAACTAAACCCCTGGTTAACACGTCTTAAGTTTGAGTCCAAAAATTTTGGGCTCTAGCTCGGCTCGGATACTAAACAAGCCCCTATAAACAAGGTGAGCTTATCTACACGAATTGAAGCTTCGCTAACTCAAGCTCTTCGTTTCTAAACGAGCACAATGTTAATCTGTTCAAGCTCGACAAATTTACTGAACAAATCAAGCCGAACCGAGTATCAGGCTGCTCGCAAACAGCTTGGTTAGTTACAGCCATAGTTTGGGATGGCCTAACACAGGAATTGAGCACGCGGGTACGAGTGATCCCTTTCTGAGGCCCAAGACTTTATATAATAGCCAATCCACACCAATTAAGCAGGATTCAAACTTCTGTCAAACGATCCCAAATTTAAAAAGAAAGAAAGAAAAAGAGACCTGAATGTAATCCAAATTGTACGAAAACATTTAAGCTGGAATTGAAAACAATGACCGCCCCAATGCCGTTAATTATGATAATGGTTTCCTACCCATTATTAGAGCATTTACTGGGGGGCATCAATTGATATGATAATGGTTTCCTACCCTCAAACATTGTGTTTCCATTCTAACACATGCAAAACGAAGACCGAGCTCAGTAGAGGATTGTACCTGGAGTTGTTTAGGAGAAGCAGAGTTGTTGGGGAGAAGCAGAGCGGCCTCGGCCTCGAATAAGCTTTTGCCGTTCGACAAGAGAACAAGACAGCGATTGAAGTAAGGCGGCTCAACGATTTACAGATGGACCTAAACCATTGTGAAATTGAAGACGGCTACGGCAAGTTGTGGATTTAAGCGGCGAGATAGCTAGCCATGGCTTCAATCGGAACCCTAGATTCACATAAAACCAGGTGGTGATTGAGAGAGAGGCGTGGAGAAGTCGCCCATGGCTGGATAGAGAGAGAGAGAGAGAGAGAGAGAGAGAGAGGGTACCTAGCAGGAGCGAGCGAGAGAGAAACACAGTCGGAGGAGAGAGGAGGTGATCGATTGAGAGGGAGACGAACTAATTGACGATGTGAGGGAGATGGGGGAAGCCGGAAGTGTATAATTGGATGAGTTTTGATAAGGTGTAATCATATAAGAAAAGACTCGCCAACTAACTAGTTAGTACGAAATTACCCAATTCCCGCCAATTTTTTTCGTGAAAATTTTAAGTTTGGCGCAAAAAATCATATCTTCCCCATCTAAATATTAATTAGTTGCTGATTTATTTTGTTTTGGCCAACTAAATATTTAGTCGGGAATAAATCTTTTAGTCGGGAAGACTTTTATTGAGTTCAAAAATATTAAAGTTTGATAACACACCATTCGAGCCCCACTTGAGATTTTTTTGCACGATCAGAACCATTTATCTTCCCTAATATTATCGGTTAGACCATTCTTATTGAGATTACAGTTGATTGTTTTCTGTTAGACAATTGATCGAACAAAAAATACTATTTTTCTAATGAATTTACGTCTCGATAAAGGGATATGCTAAATCTGATCAAGCCGCAAATTTATGAGAATAAATAATTCAACAAGTTCAACAAAATCAACGATCTTGATCGTCAAGATTGTCTCGCAATCTTGTGGCTACTACGACAAAAAGTACAACATAAGACTTAGTTGACTATCAAATACATTGAACATATATATAGTTAAGGTAACTGCCGAATCATTTTTTATAATGATCGATTTGACCTGTTAGAATTTCACGTCTTACTTATTGTAGAATTGTCACTAATATTGGAGATCATTTGGTATTGGCGCCCACATTATCAAAAGACATTTAATGCGTTCGGAGACTTTTAAGTGTTATAATGAACAAACCGAGCCTCGCCTGAGTTATTTTTTCAAGATCGAAATCATCTATCTTTGACATCATATGAATTTGAACATTCGAACTAAGAATGAAGTTAACCGCATATGGAGAGAAACTGAATCGGACAAAAAAATTCTTTACATTTAAGAATTTTTGTGCCGATAAAGGGGCTTCCTTGGCCCTATCGAGCCAAAATTTTATGAGAATCTTACGATTAAGAAGGAAAACAAATTGTGCATTACTGATTGGAAAGGTTGAATCGTGATCAATTGGAACAAATATTTCCTTTCATTGAAATTTTTAAAAAGGAGGAAAATTTGATATTCCATGACTAAATCTATTAATTGGGAAATGTATTTGATTTTTTAATTCAGATTAAATGATATTACCCTACTAAAATACATTTGGTTGGAAAATTTAATTTCATTTTCCGTTTTATTAAATTGAAAAAACGATATTCCCTACTAAATTTACTTTTAGTCGGAAAAAAAAAATTACCAACTAAATTTAGTTTAGTCGGCATTATTTTCAAAAATTACCAACTAAATTTTAGTCAGCCAAAAATTCCCCCAATCCCCCCCAAAATTTCTTCCTTCGCGCCACATGTTTAGCGACTAAAAATTAATTTTAGTCGGGAAAAAATAGTATTCCGGCGACCAAACAATAATTAGTCGGTGACATTTTACCGTTGGCCGACCAAATAGTAGTTAGTTGCCAATTGTGTAACTATTGTCGACTAAATTTTATTTAGTCGGGAAAATTAGTCGGGAATTGTTTAATTTCTTGTAGTGCTAGAATAGCAGTATTCTTGAAAAAAAAAAGTAGTTTTGATTGGAGATAAAGAGAAAATTTCAAAATGGCACCTGAACTTTGGACCAAATGTCACAGAGTCATCTGAACTTAAGTTTATTTCAATTAAACACATGTGCTAACAAAATCCCCAAATTTAGATCCCCGCCATTATACTCCGTCCAAAAAATTACTAACGCAGCATCTCTTACCCGTTTGAGTGGACCAATTGCACATGTTTCCACCTGGGAATGATGCACCCAAGCCAAACCCCTCACTTTACCTCACGTTTTGAAGGGAAAATGAACTTAACCTAATTAATTTTCCTCCATTTCTCTCTCTAGAAGTCTAGCTATTGTTCCCCCATTTCCCTCACTTCAACCCTAGACCTGAAGCCCTTCCTCCTCCCTTGTTTAACAGATGATGAAGAGAAATGAGGGCCAATTTGCCTTTAAAAGCCAAATAGTGACTTATTTTTTGTCTATTAAAAAAAATTTTACATTTGTTAATTTTGCGTCAAACTTTTGTTACTTATTGATTCTTCTTAATGAAAGGAATTGAAGAAGTAAAATTTTTTATCGAAACTCATAATTTTTTTTAAAAAGACAAAAATAAGTAAAATAAGTTGAGTTTTGATAACAATATTTTACTTTTTTGATTCCTCTCATCAAGACGAATCAATAAGTCATAAAATTTGGCGCAAAACAAACAAATGCAAAAAAAAATTTGAATAAAAACGCAAAAATAAGTTACTTAACTTTTCAATCCAAACCCGCCATGAGAGTTCTACCTTGAAGACCCCAAGGAAACCCGAACTTTTTCTTCTTTCTACTAGGGACCACAAGGAAAAGATGAAGTAATGGGTAAAGTGATGGATTTCTCTTGGGTGCATTATCCTCTATTGAAAACATGTGCAATGGGGCAACTTAAACAAGTTAGAGATGCCATGTTAGAAATTTTTTGGACGGAGTATAACAGTGGGGGTCTAAATTTGGAGATATTGTTAGTACAGGTGTTTAATTGAAATAAACTTAAGTTCAGTTGTCTCTGTGACATTTGGTATTTTGAAATTTTCCTCGGCAAATGATAAAATCAACTACTCATACTTTTTCAGACGGTAAATATGTTTTTAAACTTAAACTACCCACGCTTCAATATAACACTTAATTTGTTTTTACATGTATGAATGTCCTATAATATTTTTTTTTACCACTATAATTTTTAAACTTACAAAATGAACAATTAAGACCAATATTTTTAGACCCTTATGTGATCTACAAAATCGAGTTTGAAAGAGTCTCCAAATGAAGATAGCATTTAGAGGTGATCTGCTCCCTATTTTTTCGGGTACTAAGGGAAACCAATTCCCGAAGGAAAAATTCTTTCCCATGGAATAAGGCCTAAATTGACATGTCACCCTGGCATGATTACGGTATCGCTTTGGATCTTGTATGTGCCAAGGAGAAATTTGAACGAATGATTTCCGAGGTCGACGGCTCGAATTGCGCATTACACTACATGGTACCCAATCAAACAAATAGAAAAAAAATGGTTCTCTCTCTCTCTCTCTCTCTCTCTCTCTCTCTCTCTCTCTCATCCTTGATTCATTCACAACTATAAATAGTACCTATTCTCCTGTTACTAATCCCATGACTTGGATATCATCTCCTCCTCCTTCTATTACGAATCTACAATGACCCATCTCATGAATCTCATCTCGCATTTTTATGGAAGCTAAAATAATTGATTATGTGAATGTCAACTCTCCTCCTCCATCCATTGTGCTTGAAATTTGGAGCTAGATCATGCCATATTTCATCAGTAATCGACTCGCTCGCTTCTTGAAGAACGAAAAATACGACGAATTCGAGTAAACCTTCTTCGTCTCTGTTTTGTAGGCAAAGTAGTGTCTCTCTTTTGTTCTATAGCCAAATCAAGTATTTGGTACCAGTGTTTAAGTATGTTGTCCTCTGTAAATAGTATTGTCGTATAGTAGGATTATGTATTTTTTATTTTTCTGAAAATATGTTTTAATTGGGAAGAAACGGAGAGAGTGGAAATGTAGATTATTAAAGTTTTTGGTTATGTGCCCTTTAATGATGATGCAAACATGTTCTCATTCTCCTGAATTAACAGTGATTTTTCTTTCAAAAAGTCTAGGATTAGTTCTGTCCGGAATTTTTCATCATCCTGAAACTGTGAAACATGATGATCCATTCAATGGGAATTATGTTCTAAAGTCACGCATGTATCATTGCTGTTTTTATTTCAAAATGTCTAGGAACACATGTCCAAAACACATCTTTGGAAAGAATTGTGTTCGGAACCGTCGGATACTTAGATGCATGTGGGTCCAAGTGCATCCAATGGTTCCGGACATTGTTTTGTCCGAAAATTTGTTTTAAAGTTCTGCATATATATGATTGTTGTTTTTCTTTATATGCTTCAAAAAGCCAATTTCTGTGGTTTGAGTCGAGGTCTTAATAGCTATTGGGAAAGCCATTCTCGGATACTTAGATGCATGTGGATCCAATAACATCGATTCAACAGTTCCGGATAAAGTTGTGTCCGGAAATGTGTTTTAAAATTGTGCATATTTCATTTATCTATTGCTGTTGGACAACGATGGGAGGTTTTTTAGATGCATGTGGGGCCAAGTGCATCCAACGGTTCCGAACAAAGTTGAGGTCAAAATTTGTTTTAAAGTTGTGCATATATCACTGTACAATATTTTCCTTTATATGTTTTGAAAAGCCATTCTCAGTAGTTCAAGTCAAGGTCTTAAAACTTATTGGGACAATGATTGGAGGAGGTTTCTCTACTTCAGGAAAATTTGTGCCTGAGAGGGCAATTGGAACTCATTTGTCATCTTGATGCTGGTAGAGGATTTTAGAGAGGATGATAGAATTGTATACATCATCTTCATGAAGGAGGGGGGAAATGTTTCAAAAATGGAGAAAGAAGCATCCGGCGACGAAATTAAAAGACCATATGGTTTTTTCTTTCCATCATGCTTTATATACCACAATCCCTGGCATTGCACCAAGAAATGAAGTAGCTAGCGCAGCCTTTGAACGGTACAAATTCAACTTCGCTTCTTCAGTACACTAAAGCCTTGATTGACTGAGAAACTTGCCTGAAACTCTCATCATAATGATGGCAAATCTTTTGTGTAATCATGACAACCAAAATTCTCTATCCCCTCTTTGGTTAACCTTTTTGCAAGAGATATAGCTAAAATCACTTTCCCAATTTCCTTATGGCTTCTTGCCCTATTCATATGTCCTATACTTAATTGCATTCACTACATAGGCTGAAAAGGGCTATTCATGCAATGCAAATTATGACTCTTCCCTCAACCCATGCAGATTATGGGATGCATGCATGAGGGTGTGACCTCTCTTCTGGATGAAAAAAGTTACCATGTAACACCATTTTATGCCTGCAAGCTCAAGGAAATGAAGGAGACTGAGTTGGCATCATCCCCAAGTCCTTCAGGATTCCGCTTGAAAGCACAGAAAATACTAACTTGTCTAACAATTGTTGTTCTATATGCATTCTATCTGACACTTGGTTGTGCTTGCAGTTGCGGTGGTCATCTTTTTCCTGTATTATGCTGGTTCGCTAGTTGTCATTTGTGTTCGTTATGCTATTAATCCAACTAGCTTCTTTATGTTGTACCAGCTTGCCATTGATGTTGTCATCAGGAATTCGAAGGTAAATCCCTACTTCTATATGTATTGTAACTCGTGACTTCACTTTCATTCCTTGTTATTCCTTATCTTTTCGTTAGTCCATTAAGTCCCAAGGAATTTCCAGGAGCAGACTTGTAAAAATTATATATCAGAGTATTAGCTTTCGGTTTCAATCTGGAAACCAAATACTCAATAAGAGAATACAATAGTTAAAGCCACATTATCATGAGTGATTAAAATATAGAACGGTAGATTTTTGGAATGCCAAGCCGAGCTCTCGAGCAAAACGTTGAAGCTCCGATGTGTTTTAAAAGAGGAGATCGAACCCATTAAGTCCAAGGATTTCAAGGAGCCGATTTGTAAAAATCGAATTATGACGAAAAGTAGTGGCGGGTACTAGAGGAGGGCAATTAAGTCATTTAATAAAAGGTGCAATTAATGTTTTGGCGGGAACAATTTGGGTTTTGACATTATCAGCTCCCAAATCGTGTTGTCGTTTAGTATTCCCTCCGTCCTTTTTTTATAGTCCGGTATTCCATTTTGAGCTGTCCCTTAATAAGTGTCCATTTTATAAAGTTAGAGGGTAAAAGTTGGTGTATTGTCTATTTTGTCCCTAAAAGTAGATTCCATTTTGAAAAGTTAATGTGTAAAAGTGTAATGATAATGGGTAAGTAGGGAAAGTAAAGGAAAAAGTTGATGTGAAAGGTATAATGATGATGTCTTTTTAATAAGTTGGAATTACGAAGCAGGACATTTAAAAAGGGACGGAGATTTTGTATTTTGATTTTTCTGATAATATGTTTAAAAAAGTCTAGGAACAGTTGTGTCCGGAATCTTTCAATCATCCTAAAACATGATGTATCCAACAGGAATTGTGTTCTAAAGTTGTGCATGTATCGTTGATAAGTGTCAAAATATACATATTTTGGCCCTCCAATATACATTTATTAGTCTTTTATATTTGTTAAGTGATTTTTATTATGTGCTTTTATGTTTATAGGTTGCTCGAGCCCGTTGTCCAAGACATTGAATAAAAAGAAGATTTTAAAGAAGTTTGGGGTTAAATACAAAATACTTCAAAATTGATTGCATCATATATTATTTCATGAAGTCCGAAGGGCCATTGTGTGATTAAAGTCACTGATCCCTATATAAAAAATTTACCTACTTGCTTCAGGGGCTCCCTGGGCGTGAAAAAAAGAAAAAAGCTGCTGCCGTAGATACAGAACGGGGCTGCCGAAAAGAGTAAATAAATACGGTGCTGCCGGGTGAAGTTTCTTTTAGTTCAGATTTTATTGTAGCAGTTTTAGACATACGTTCTTTCTTTCAGAATTTTTCCTTCGAAGTTTTTAACGTTTTGTTTAAGTATTCAAGAATTCGGTAACTCGTTTCAACTTCTGTTCTTAATTAAAGTTCTTTGTTAGTATTTAATTAATTATTATCTCTCGTTTATTTTCTTTCTCCAGTATTAGAAGCATGATTCAAATTAGGGTTTCTTCTGTTTTATGCACAATGATTAGTGAGTAGTTGTCGGGGTAGGGTCGCAGGGTGATTAGCACACCATGATCAGTTCGGGCACCGCTCCTTTTATCAAACAATGAAAAAACGATTTTAGATTGAAAAAATACTTCCTGCAGACGAACTCGGGCATCGTCGGAGCCCATGTGAACGGGAGAATGGGGGTCCAAAACTCGTTATTCGCTACGCATGGGTATACGGCGACCATAGGGTCTCGCGTCTTGCGGGGTATCTTTCTCAATCTAAAGTTGAACATTTTTAAGAATACCGAATGGAGCAGGCTAATTCGGACTTGTTACGAGTGCTATAAACCCTACGACCCTCCTTTCTTTTAATTTTCTGAAAAGTACAATCAATTTCTAGGTTTTAATTAATATCCCAATCAATTGACAAGGGTGGCTACCTAAGAGCCTTTTTAATTATAACAACCCGAGTTTTCACAGCACACACTTCACCGTCTTTGTGGATTCGACTCCGGTCTTACCGGATATTATGCTACGTCGGCCGCCCTACACTTGGGGTAACCAATTATTTTAGGACTAGGAATCGGTCAAGCAATCGTTGGTGTTTTTTTTTTCAAAAAGTCTAGAAACAAAACTCCAAAACACAACTTCGAATACAACTGTGTTCAGAACCGTTGGATACTTAGATGCATGTGGGTTCAACTGCATCCAACGATTCCAGACAAAGTTGTGTCCAGAAATGTATTTTAAAGTTGTACATATATCATTGTTGTTTTTCTTTATGTACTTAAAAAGCCATTCTCTGTAGTTCAAGTCAATGTCTCATTACCTATTGGGACAATGATCAGACGTTTCTCTGCTGCAAGAAATTTTTAGCAGTGCATTTTATTCATACATGATGACCAATTATTCATATAATCTTCCTAACTATTCCGTTGTTTTTTGCTTCGTTGTTTGTGTGGCAATCTGCAAAGGCTTCTGTTGCTGTCAAAGTTGAGGAGAAGATTGCTGAATCAAACTCAATTAAACATTCCACTACTCCAGATCGAAGAGGTATTACAAGAGAAAGTTGAGAAACCAACCGGTCCCTAAAGTGGAGTTTCATCCAAAGGAATTGATTCCCGACCAAGGTGTTCATAATTTCTCCAAGTTATTCGTACAAATTGAGGCAATTGCTCAAAGATGGCCTTAAAGAAATTAACAACAATCGACTTTGTTACAGCCTAGCATTTATATTTATTTAATTAATTGTATTGGCCATTTATTAATTGGAGTTGTGGTTGGGTCCCAATTAATTATTTTGTGCACGCTATGGATATTGTTGACACGATTGTGATATTTGGGTATGAGATTGATTTTGAGTAAAATAGTGGTACCGGATGGTAATTTTATAAATTGTGTTATGTACTATCTAATTAACTAATTAGCTATAATATAGGGAGTAGTGAGTAGTTTAACAAAGTTAGGAGATATTTTCACGGTGTAGGGTTTTATTTAGGCAGAGCAATTGAGATGAGAGGTTGAGAGAACTTAATGCGGACAAGAGAGAATCCGTAGTCAAGGTTTCGTCAGATTGATGATCATTGGGGTAAGCGATTCTTGTTCCCTTCAGTATTCTCGCTTCTCTTTTATTTCTATGCTGAGAAGTTAGGTGGGTTTTGTAAAAGTTAATTTATTGCCACCGATTGATTTGTTTTATTGTTGATGAAATATGGAGCAGCGGAGGAGTTTGTGTGATGTGAATGGTGACTTGGGTAAGAGAGAGAGAGAGAGAGAGGGAGAGAGAGAGAGCAGATGGGTGTGCAGGTGATGTTGTGGTTAGTGTAAAGTGGAGAGTCCGAATTCCGTTCGGGTTGTGCGTGTGCGTGAGATTGAATAACAGGGAGCCTAAGTGGGGGATTTGATCATGGAGGTAATTAAAAGAGCAAGACTTGTCTCTTTGTGGGTTGCTTGGATTTGCCGTGCATGAGTTTTGGTGCTGTGTTGTACAGGCAAAAAAAGGCTTCAATTTGGTGATGCATGTGAGCTAATTGGGAATAGGCTTGAGTGGTGGTTGTGTTGGTGTCCATTGTTGGTTTAGCACCCTAGGATTAGATTCTAAGTTTGGACCTTTTACTAATTAATGATACTTCTAACTTCAATGGTCAGCGATAGATATGTATTAATTAGTCAATTTATATGCTTTATTTTTACAGGTTAGTCTATTTGCATGTTCGAGTTGCATTAGCTTTGGACCCAGGTGAGTAGTTAAGTATGTTACGTATTTTTAAAAGTTCTCTGTGTCCCTTAAAAGTATTCCTTTAGAAATTTATATGAATGTTATTCGGAGACTCAAAACTGTTTATAAGTTGTTTTACAAATTGGCATACGATGAATTTTCTGAGATCAATTGTTAATATTCTTTTTGGTGAGAACTTGGTGGATATTAATGGGAACATTTATTTCGGAAGTCCAGGGAACTTATTCCTTCTTGTGTTGGTGACCCTGGCCATTGGGGAAAAGACCGTGTTAGGCCGGTGACCCTAATGCTCAACGGCTTTCTTTCGCCGGATCGTTTTAGGGAAAAGTACCACGGGCTGCCAACCCTGGTGACTCTAAGTTCGATATTGGATCCAATTTTGTTGAGATTTATTTTGGCCATGGTACTGTTTGATTGTGGTTCCCCATTGTTGATGGAGTTGATGTTGTGATCACCACCAAGAATATTTATTTGTTAAATGCTTCATTGATTAATTTATTATTCTGTTGGACACCTCGTATGCCAAATTATGTTTAATGGTAAACTATTTTCATCCCTGCTTTCAACTTTATTTAATATACATAGTTGCTATTCACTGAGCTCGTCAGCTGACGGATTTATTCCAACTTCTCTTTCAGGCAAGTTGGGGGCAAGGACTCTGGCGGCATCTCGGGGATTTATTTTGGTTGACCTCCTTAGGGTGTCTGACTTTAGTTTTATTTTAAAAATCGCTTCCGCATTCAAAACAATTTCTAGATAACAAATTCTTTTTATTATTGTTGGATCACTGGATGTTATTTGGTTCATGGGATGGTCGTGCCCCATATTTATGATGAGACACATTTGGCTTTTGATTTGATTAATAACGAAAAAGTTATCATTTGATTTTCGGTTAATTTGATTTATTCAGGCTGCGTGTTCCATGGATTAGCCTCATGGTTCACGGCCGGTCACTTCTCATTTTTGGGGTGTGACAGACTTAATGTCACATTATTGTACAAAGAAGTCATGAAAATGAGGGACTTCAATGAATTGACATTGCTGAGGGCATTTGATTATTTAGTCAAAAATGACAAGTAGGGAAAGGCATTTTTGGCGAAGATCTCCAGACATCGAACGGTGTCGGTTGAAGGTTTTTGCAAGAAAGATGACGAGAGTCAAACCAGCATCTTAAATTCGTCATGGATATTGACTAAATTTTATTTTTTTGCGTCTGACGGGGTCTTATTTATGTTGGCTGCACTACATTTGAACTGGACTCATTGGAGTGCCGAAGTATCTTGTACTACCTTGGATTGCTTTGTGAATGGATACGGAAGAATGTTACATTAAGTATCATGGATTGTCTTGTATTTTAACTCGACTTTGTACCTTTTTGTTTTCCTACCATTATCAGCTCCCAATTTCTAGCGTTGCTACTCGCGGAACTAGACGTATCCCTCAGCCTCTCAGCTTTTAATTATATAAAAGATGTACATTACGTACAAAAGAACATAAAATTAAAAAATTAAAAAAATACACGTACACACACACATGTACACATACACATCCTTGCTTCATTCACAACTATAAATCTTACCTATTCTCATGTTACAAAACCATAAATCAATCTCCCATTACCTGAATATCATCTCCCCTCCTCCTTTTACCAGAAACCACAATGATCCATCTCACGGATCTAATCATCTCTCCTCCATTTTATGGAGAACCTACAATGATTGAAACTACAATGATTGATTGCGTGAATCTCAACGCTCCTCCTCCGTCCATTTTGCTTGAAAGTAGAATCAATTGTTGTCGTTGAAACTAGATCATGATATATTTCATCAATAAAAGGCTCGCTCACTTCCTGAAGAACAAAAGATACGACGAATTCGGGTAAAGCTTTCTTCCTCTCTATTTTGTAGGTTAAACTAGGCAGATCTCTCTTGTTTCTTCAATCTGTAGCCAAATCTAGTATTTGGTACCGGTGTTTAAAGTATATTGCTCCGTCAATAGTATGGTCGTACAGTAGGATTTTGTATCTTGGTTTTTCTGAAAGTATGTTTCAATTGGGAAGAAACAGAGAAAGTGGAAAATGTTGAATAAAAATTTGGGGTATCATTGCAGTTTTTCTTCCAAAAAGTTTAGGAACAAACGTCTCCTACAAATTTTGTTAAAATATAATTTTCAAGAAAAAACAATATTATACATGTGTTTCTGTGGAACTGCTGTTACGGCCTAGAAATTTTATTTATCTTATTAGTTATTTTGGATCATTATTAATTGGAAGTGTTATAGTGTGGGTCCCAATTAATTATTTTGTGCGTTCTATGGGTATTGTTGTCGTGTTATAATTTTTTGAGCATGAGTTTGATTTTGGATTAAGTAGTGGTACCTAATGGTAATTTTATAAATTTGTGATACGTTTTATTTTATTTAAGTTTTGGTAAACTGATTAGCTATAATTTAGGATACAACGATAGTAGTGGGTAGTTTACAAACGTACTTTTAGGAGATATTTACACCGAATAGGGTTGTACTGGAGAGAACTTTGGGAGAAGAAGTTTGATATAACTGTTGTGGGAAGAAAGAAGACGCACTCAACTAGTTCGTCGGGTTATTGATCAATCATCGAGTAAGTGCTTTGTCCTATTCATTCTTTGTTCCTATTTTTTCCTTCGTTCCCTTTTTCGGCGTTTCAATAGTTGAGTTAAACTTGGAGAACATCTTGGATTTGTTGGTGGTGTGAATCGGTGGAGTTAATAAAGGAAAAACAGATGGGTTTTGTCGTTTACTTTTTAATGCTAATGGACCATGGAGTTTGGAGGTGGTTTGTGCGGTGTGTACGAGGGTGATGATCTGCTGTAGTGGGGATAGGTGTTTTGCCTTGATTTTTGCTGAGGGAGTATATAGAATCTAGTTGTATTATAAGGGTTTGTCTTGGAGTAATATTGGTCTATGGGCAGAAGTGTTGTGTTTTCGTACTAGGTTAGGAAAGTATTATTTCTAGGTAGTTCCTTATTGTTGTCGATAGATACAGTCAATGATAATTTTGTATATGATTATTTTGTTCAGGTTAGCATCATTTTGTGTGATTCGAGTTGCATTACTTTTGGACCCAAGTGAGTAGTTAAGTATGTAATGTATTTTCGAAAGATCCTTGTGTCCCTTCAAAGTATTTCCTTCAGAAATTTATATGAATGTTATTCGGAAACTCAAAACTGTTTATAAGTTGATTTTATAAATTGGCATGCAATGAATTTTCTAAGATCAATTGTTAATATTCTGTTTGGTGAGAATTTGGTGGATATTTATGGGAACGTTTATTTCGGAAGTCTAGGGAACTTATTCCTTCTCGTGTTGGTGACCCTGGCCATTAGGGAAAAGACCGTGTTAGGCCGGTGACCCTAATGCTCAACGGCTTTCTTTTGCCGGATCGTCTTAGGGAAAAGTACCATGGGCTGCCAACCCTGGTGACTCTAAGTTTGATATTAGATCCAATTTTGATGAGATTTATTTTGGCTATTGTACTATTTGATTGTGGTTCCCCATTGTTGATGGAGTTATTGTTATGATCACCACCAAGAATATTTATTTGGTTAAATGCTTCATTGATTAATTTTTATTATTCTATTGGACACCTCGTATGCCAAATTATGTTTAATGGTAAATTATTTTCATCATCGCTTTCAACTTTATTTAATATATACATACTTGCTATTCACTGAGCTCGTCAGCTGATGGATTTATTTCAACTTCTCTTTCAGGCAAGTTGGGGAGTTAGGCAAGGATTCTGGCGGCACCTCGGGGATTCTTTTGTTTGACCTCCTTAGGGTGTCTCATTTTAGTTTTATTTTAATAAATCGCTTCCGCATTCAAAACAATTGTTAGATAATGAAATCTTTTTATTATTGTTGGATTACTGGATATTGTTTGGTTCATGGGATGGTTGTACCCCATGTTTATGAATGAGACACATTTGGCATTTGATTGATTAATAACGAAAAAGGGATCATTTGATTTTCGGTTACTTTAATTTATTCAGGCTGCGTGTTCCATGGATTAGCCTCATGGTTCACGGCCGGTCACTTCTTATTTTTTTTGGGGGTGTGACAATTGTGTTATCAGAGCTAGGTTTGAAAAAAATAAATAAATAAACAAACAAAAAACTTTTGCATTCATTTTGTATCATTTTCATTTAGTGGAGGTCCGAGTCCCCAGAGTCCTATTGACATTTTTTGAAAACATTTGTTATTTGATGTGTATCGGTACCCGCATAGTATTATGGAGATAGAAGTCATTCGGTGGGAACATTATTTTTCTGTAGAGTTTGGATAGGGTATTAGAGGATAATGTAGCTCAAGAGATTTTATTCATTCTTTGGATTGACACACATATTTTACGAGTACCTGGATGATGGAAACTTGTTTGACCTCATTGCTATTGAATCCAAAGAGTTAACCTCGATGGTATGTTAGTTTGGAGATCGATTTCACGATGGAAAAAAAAAAAAAAAGGGGACCTAAGAAATATGGAATAATCAACTGTTGAGGTTGGACCTAGTTTAATTGTACAAGGGTGCATGCAAGTGAAATGGTTTTCCCATTTGGAAATTTTGGTAAGCCTTAGGATACTTTGGATTTGCTGCTATGTTCGAGAGGTTCTCTCTGCCTCGGTCTTTATTGATCGTTTGGTATATTCCATCACAAGAGCTCAATAATTGTATATCATATAAGGGAATCCTATATGAATTGGTGGATATTCATTGAGAAATGAGTAGTAGTCGGTTGAATTTTTGGGTTTTTCTAAATGCAGTAGTAGCTGTTTTTGGTTTTGAGAATTTGATAATAAACAGATAGGTTTTGTCATGGTTACGACCGCTTGATTGGTAGTGGTTATGCAGTGGATTGTGGCTATAGTAGGATGTGAGAGCTTGGGTTGGTTTGACTGTATTAAAGGGGATTGTTGTAGTTTGTTTGGTGATTAGATGATAAAGTTATAGAGTGCGCTGGTGGTGATTTGAAATTTTAATGTATTATGGTATCAGTATTGTGAAATTGTGAGAAGGTAGAAAAGAGAAAACTTGTGTAGGCAAACTTATGGATTAGATGTATTATTTTGCCATTGAAGTGGATATGATTACTAACTCGATCATCAGCAGTTTGGGGATTCTCATGTTATTTGTTGCTAAAGGTTAAAATTGATACTTTTGGATCTTTGAGGATGATCTAGACACGTGATTTTATATGGAAAAAAAAAATTTGCAGGATCCTATGAAGTTGAATTTTGGGTTAGCGTATGGAGTTAGCCTTCAAGATGCGAGGTAAATTTAAGAGATTTCAGGTAGTGGTGTGTATTATGTGCTATCATGGGAAGTGAGACTAGGGGCTAGTTAGTTCGAAAATTAGTTTTGAAGACACGATTGAGTTGGGAAATTAATAAGGTTGTAGATCTATATATGATGGCCTATGACATTTTATTCTTTTTCTAAAAAATTCGGTCGTGTGAGATTCTCTTTAGCAATCCAATGGTACCCGTCTTAAACTTTGGTTGAGGTGACAAGATTAGATTGCAATTATTGAAGAATTATAGTCTTGCAACTCTTTCTGGAGATTTGGAATAGACAATGATATTTGCGAGGCGTGTTGTTAAGGTTAGTTCTCGATTTGATGATTTGTTGGACTCTTGTGAAGACTGATTTGAGAATGATTCAATGAAACGGTTTGGAGGGTATTGGTGTAAGATGTGTAGCTAATTGGTAAATCAATTGATAACAAGAGGTGTTCTGTTGAGCCATATGACTTGTGGTACTGTAATAAATCAAAGCTTAGAGGTTTAAGGAGTTCATTAGTAGACTTTTGAGTTTTTTTGTGTGAGTGGATTATAGTAGGTAACTGTTAATGACCAATCTTTAGAGCTTGGCTTACTTGGTTTGAGCAGTAATTATTTTGATTCTTTCCTCGGCTACTAACTCTAACCGTGATTGATTAGTTAGTAGATTATCTTATTTGTTAGTTGTAAGTTAGTTCCACCGAGAGAGAGAGAGAGAGAGAGAGAGAGAGAGGAACCCCATAGGGGCAAGGTAGACGTTGTCCACAGACCGGACAAACTACAAGAAAGGTCTTTCTTTGCACAAGCATGTGCAACCCTAGCTATTACAAACATGTTTGACAAAATTAAATTCACACAACTGAAACGAATCCTTCAATGCTAAACAATCTTGTACCAAAACTGCGATATCAGAGAGTGGTTCTTTTGACATAGAACAACTTCGAACAATCAACTTCACATCCGATTCAATGAGAACACATCCTACATTCAGAGCAACACCCAAATTCAATGAGAACACGTCCTACTTTCATATGTTCTCATTATGCACGAGTTTGCGCTTTTTTGCGTTTTTTGTCTTCGAGAAAACAATGACATGGAAAAGGTCAAAAAAGTAACTTTTTTTTTTTCCTGCAATAATTGTTTTTTTTAAATCGCAATGCGTCCGTGTTTTCTGACCGGGCAGTGTTTCCATAAAAAATTTCGTCCAAGAAATTTTTCAGAAACAATTGACCTAAAAATTATTTAGTATTTTCCGATAAAAAAAACATGAAACAGAGAATATAAAATGTATACGAGTGGCTGATGAGCTGATGGTACCCGGAGTCGTTCACTGCAACATATTTTTTTATCCAACTACCAAACAGAAACTTCAAAATCGTGTTCAAATTTAAATTTACAATACAATCTAGCTAGCTAGTTGCTAAAGCTTTTACTAATCTATTTGCTAAATCTTTTATCAATCTATTGCAAAATCTGTTATCAATCCATTGCTAAAATTGTTATCAATGAATTATCAATGCTTAAATTTGGATTTTAAATTTTTACGTAAAAACAAGCATATAACTGTAAAATTTGCATGTGATTAAATTTAACAAATACAATTATTAGAGTTCACAAGAATTTAAAAGGTACCAAATAATAGATTTTGACCAAAGAGTTAGAGTGCTCTAACAAGCAATGGGTAGTATATATCTTGATCAGTAGCCACCCACCTACTAGTATACTATGTAGGAGAGCCTATAATACACACACTTTTTCTTTTGCTTAACAAAAAAGAAAAAAGAATAAAAGTTCAACCAAACACATTTTATGGAGTAATACAACGCCATTAATTATTACTAAAGCACCATTATTACAAAAGCATCAAGTAGCCTTTGTACATGTATCAACACCATTGAGATCAATACTTTGAGACCCTGATCATGTGATCTACGAAATCGAGTTTGAAAGGGTCTTCAAACAAAGATAGTGTTTAGAGGTGATCACGTCCCTAATTATTTGGGTATTGAGGGAAACCGATTCCCGCAGGAAAAATTATTTCCCACAGAATAGGGGTTAAATTGACAGGCCACCCTGGCGTGATAACGGGATCACCCTAGAACCAAAGAGAAATTTGAACCAATGGTTTTCGAGATGCATGGCTCGAATTGCACACTACACTACGAAGTTCTCTCTCTCTCTCTCTCTCTCTCTCTCTCTCTCTCTCTCGATTCATTGCACACTACACTACGAAGCTCTCTCTCTCTCTCTCTCTCTCTCTCTCTCTCTTTCTCTCTCTCTCTCTCTCTCTCTCTCTCTCGATTCATTCACAACTATAAATAGTACCTATTCTTGTGTAAATTAAATCAAACTCTCTTGACCTGAATTTCATCTCTCCTCCTACTTTTATTACGAATCTACAATGATCCATCTCATGAATCTCATCTCTCCTCCATTTTATGGAAACTACAAGAATTGATTACATCAATCTCGACTCTCCTCCTCCTTCCATTGTGCTTGACATTAGAATACATTATTGTCACCGAAGCTAGATCATGACATGTTTCATCAATAATTAATCTACTCGCTCGCTTCCCGAAGAACAAAAAATACGACGAATTTGAGTAAACCTTTCTTCCTCTCTGTTTTGTAGGCAAAACTAGTCTCTCTCTTCTATTTTAGCCAAATCTAGTATTTGGTACTGGTGTTCAAGTATTTTGTGCTTCTAGCATCAATGGGTGATTAATCTTCATCATCATATTCCTTGTTCTTTGTATTGGTTTTGTATAGTAAGATTTTGTTTTTTGATTTTTCTGATAATATGTTTCAATTGTGAAGAAACGTAGAGAGTGGAAATGTAGATTAAAATTTTGGGGTATGAGCCCTTTAATGATGATGCAAACCTGTTAGCTCATTGTCCTGAATTAACAGTGATTTTTCTTTCAAAAAGTCTAGGATTAGTTGTGTCCGGAATTTTTCATCATCCAATGGGAATCATGTTCTAAAGTCGTGCATGTATCATTGCTGTTTTTTCTTTCAACAAATCCAACAACACAACTCCAAAACACCTCTTCGGACACAATTGTGTTTGGAACAGTAGGATACTTATATGCATGTAGGTCCAAGTGCATCCAACGGTTCCAAACAAAAGTTGTCCAGAAATGTGCTTTAAAGTTGTGCATATATATTATCATTGCTATTTTTCTTTATATGCTTCTGAAAGCCATGCATTCTTTGTAGTTCGAGGCGAGGTCTTAATACCTATTAGGAAAGCCATTCTCGGATACTTAGATGCATGTGAGTCCAATTAATAACATCCAATGGTTCTGGACCAAATTGCGTCCGGAAATCTATTTTAAAGTTGTGCATATATCATATATTATTGTTGGACAATGATTGGAGGTTCCTTAGATGCATGTGGGTCCAAGTGCATTCAACGGTTCTTGACAAAGTTGTGGCCAAAATTTGTTTTAAAATTGTGCCTATATCATTGTTGTTTTCCTTTATATGCTTCAAAAAGCCATTCTTTGTAGTTCAAGTCAAGGTCTTAATACCTATTGGGACAATGATTGGTTTCTCTGCTTCAGGAAAATTTGTACCTAAGAGGGCAATTGGTACTCCTTTGGCTTCTTGATGCTAGTAGCAGATTTTGGAGAGGATGATAGAATCGTATACATCATCTTCACGAAGAAAGGGAGAAATGTTTCGATAATGGAGAAAGAAGCATCCGGCAATGAAAAGACTATGATTTTTTCTTTCCATCATGCTTTACATACCACAACCTCTAGCATCGCACCAAAAAATGAAGCAGGAAAATCTTTAATAGCCCTAACAATAGAAAACTTTAGAAAGGTAAATTTGTGATGGAAACCTCAACTACTATATATTGTGTTCCATTGCCACTATATATAGAACCCGCAAAAACAAAAAAGCAGAGGGTTTTCGAATGAGTCCCTCTCCCCGGTCCTTCTCCTCCTCCTTCTTCTTGGTAATTCTCATATCCCAAACTCTCTATCTACTAGTTTCATTTTTTTATGTCTATGACTAACACAAGTTTTTCTTTTTTTTGTAATAAAACAAAGGTTCTGCAAGGGAGGGTCTCCTTCTGATCAAATGGCGCTCTTCGGTTCACAAAAGAAAAAGGTTCCCCCAAGAAAGATGGTAAAACACACACACTCTCTCTATCTCTCTCTCTGACTTGCACATCTTCATTTAATGTTTACATGATTAAGATGTAACAATGTCGAGATTAGTAATAACGTACAGTACCGTATTTGATAAAGTTTTCTATTCCAATCTCTTTGTTTTTAAGTACTAAATCAATTGAACTCTCACTGATGCCCTCAATTGTTTCCTCAATTTTTATGACTCCTGCTCATCGAATCTTTATTGTGAGAAGTTAAAAAAAAGATTTTACATTTTCATAGGAGATAAGAAAAGTTATAAATAAAAAACTTAGAAAATATTCTCCATCCTGGCAGAGCAATAAAATTGAGTCGCAATAAAATTGAGGAAAACTCAAATAAAGAACAAGCATTTCTTATCGAGCGAGTTTGTTGAGAGCAACTCAATAAACTCAGTTACCCAGAAGGTGAAGGATCTCCCAACTCATTAAAAACACACAAGTGTTCTTACTTTTAATTCTCACATAGTCACATAAGGTAAAGGGATGAAAACCGTGTTCAACATCAGAAGATAACTAGTGTTGAAGTTTTCAGGATATGAAAAGAAATACATATACATTTATCCTTATTTATATACGATAGGTCTCGAGAATCAGAGTATTAGCGTTCTGTTTCAATCTGGAAACCAAATACTCAGTTAGAGAATACAATAGTTAAAGCCACAATATCTTGAGTGATTAAAAACTAGAACAGTAGATTTTTGGAATGCCAAGCCGGGCTCTCGAGCAAAACATTGAAGCTCCGATGTGTTTTAAAAGAGGAGAACCCATTAAGTTCAAGGGATTTCAAGGAGTAGATTTGTAAAAATCGAATTATGACAAAAAGTAATGGCGGGTATACTAGAGGAGGGCAATTAAGTCATTCAATGAAATGTGCAATTAATGTTTTGGTGGGAACAATTTGGGTTTTGGCATTATGAGCTCCCAAATAGTATTGGCGTACAGTAGAATTTTGTATTTTGATTTTTCAAATAATATGTTTCAAAAAGCCTAAGAACAGTGTGTTCGGATTTTTCAATCATCCGGAAACATGATGCATCAAATGGGAATTGTGTTTTAAACTAGTGCATGTATCATTGGTGGTTTTTTTTTTTCAAAAAGTCTAGGCACACAACTACGGATACAACTGTGTTCAGAACTGTTGGATACTTGGATGCATGTGGATCTAAGTGCATCCAACGGTTCCAGACAAACTTGTGTCCGGAAATGCATGTGTTTTAAAGTTGAGCATATATCATTGTTGTTTTTCTTTATATGCTTCGAAAAGCCAATCTCTATAGTTCGAGTCGAGTTCTCTTTTTTTTTTTTTTTTGGGTAAATTAGCTTGAAATTTAAAAAGGTTAACCGAATGTACAGATTGCAAGGGGCATACCCCATGAGGAAAGAAAAAAAGAAAAGAAGAAGATTAAAAAAAGTGCGATAATCCATGCACAACCCGCATAGAGAGTAGGATGAAGAAAGGTATGCAACTAATGTGCATTGTGTTTTGATATCATACCCCATTCCTCTATCCATCTGTAAGGAAATATAGCACAACGGGGTATGATATGAGATGAAGCGAAATGAAGGAATAGAAAATGACAAGAAAACTAACTATATCCTGGCACATCCCACCAGATTAGGAAATAAGATAAATAGCCGTTGACGAATAAGGAGCCATTGTTGAACCATCACTGAATAATTGCAGTTACAAAGCACCTCAGCAACGAGGGGAGATTGAATAGCTACTACAAAGGAACTGGGCACCGAGAACAGGTTTGATCCGGAGATGACGGCATCTGACAGGAGGCTCAATCCTGCATACCACACCCATTCCATCTAGTCTAATACACTCTCATCCCAATGATCACCGGAAAGCAACCCGCCCAGCCAAAACCCAAAGCCACTAGTCTCCAGAGATGGAATAAGCAGACCAAGATTCCTATACTCCATCTTAACGCATAAGAATCAAGCATAATACCCACTTCTAAGGAACAACTACTGCACAGGATCTGGCTCCGAGAAGAGACTTGAACCGGAGATAACGACATCTGACAAGGCTACCTCCCCAAGTATCTTACACACCACGTCCAATCCAACCGGTCTAAAACTCCTTCGACCTAGTACACAATGCTCACTATAACATAAAAGTGGGACAGTACAAGGGCCTCAAATCTGTCCGCCATTAACAGTGCATTACCACCGAATCATCTGGCAACCCATCAATAGTGCATTACCACTTAATCATCTGATCACAAACTGAGGCACACAAAACTGCAGAAGGAACCATTAACAATCCCTTTCAATCAGTGCATCACCACGAATCTAGTAAGGACAGGCATGATCACAACCATACTACACTAGAACATACAGCCTAGAGAAGCAAAAAAACTTAGATTGTGAACAAGCCCAACATATATAAATGCTAAACCTTAGATTAGGCCCATGCATGTTTAGCAATGCGTTTTATTGATACATGTTGTCCAATTATTCATATAATCTTCCTAACTATTTCGTTGTTTTTTGTTTCGTTGTTTGTTTGGCTTCTGCAAAGGCTTCTGTTGCTGTCAAAATTGAGGAGAAGATTCCTGAATCAGACTCAATTAAACATTCCACTACTCCAGAAGTGGTATTACAAGAGAGAAAGTTGAGGAACCAACTGGCCGGTCCCTAGAGTATTAGAGTTTCATCCAAAGGAATTCCCGACCAAGATGTTCATAATTTCTCCAAGTTATCCGTACAACTTGGGGCAATTGTTCAAAAATGGCCTTAAAGAAATTAATGGCAATTGACTTAATGCCACATTATTGTACAAAGAAGTCATGAAAATGAGGGACTTCGATGAATTGACGTTGCTGAGGGCATATGATTATTTAGTCAAAAATGACAAGGAGGGAAAGGCATTTTTGGCGTGTCATTTTTGGCGAAGATCTCCAGACATTGAACGGTGTTGGTTGAAGGTTTTTGCAAGAAGGATGACGAGAAAAATCGAACGGTGTCAGTTGATGGTTTTTGGAGTAATCACCGACTAACTCGAGAAAAGGAATTGCTCATGAGTTGGTTAGATCGAGTTGAATACGACTAAAGAGACTTCGAGAGTTTGTGGAATCTTCATCATCATGATAGAAAATCTATGGAGTACAAATCACCGACCGACGAAAGAAAACGGATTGCTAACTCGTGAATTGGTTTAATCGAGTCAAATACTACTGAAGAGCCTTTGAGAGTTTGCGAAATCTTATATAGAGATTTGTTTGAGTGATGGTATTAGTGAGATTGTATTTACAAATTGAACAATTTCTGAATATATGTATTTCTTGAATAAATGTATTACAAGAGAAAGTTGAGAAATCTGAATTAGTGTCCAAATCGCTCGTCTCTTGGCACCTAATTGTTTAGGCTCATAAACATAGGCAGCCTGCACTCGTTTTTGGATTTGTGATGACCATACTGGCCTCATTCACAAATCCACTAGTGTGCAAAGTCATTTAAAGTAGATAGAAGTTTTGTAACTAACTAATGTGGGACTAGAGAAAAATACAATATTTTACAAATACACGCCTAACTTCCAACAGAAATGTTATATATATGAATATACTAGAAATGTTATATATATGACATGCTATAGATATTCATAAGATGATTTAAGCTACACATAGTTTGTAGGTTATTTAATTTAGTGCTAAATGGAAACGTTATAGGCGATCAATAAGCTCATTTTCTCAAATTTTCACAATCAATGATGAAACGACATACATACTTAGATAGTAAGGAGATGCAAAGCCTATTTGCCCATAATATACTACAAGAAAACATGTAATTGGTGACGAAAAATTTTCATCGTCAAAGGGTTAAATTTCGTCGCCAAATAAATTGGCTACGAAAAATTCGTCTCCCAAAATTATCGGCAAAGATTGGTCGCAAAAGAGCTCGGCGACTAAAAAAATAAATTCATCGCAAAATGTAGCGATTTGGCAGCAAAAATATCAACTAACCACGGTCTTCTTGCGCGCGTATATTTGACCGACTGCACTAGACACACTTTTCAAAATATTTTGGGAATATCTAATATATATATATATATATATATATATATATATATATATATCAGTCCCCTTCTCTTAAGGATCACCTTAACTTCATAAAATGCGAACCTCCATTTCCCGATCGAATTTCGATGATCCGAGTCGCTCAATGTGTTCATAACACGATATTAAGGGTATTTGCGAAAAATCAGCAAAAAAAATGACTGGAAAGGGTTTCATTCGAACAGTTTTTATTTGTTTTTTATCGAGCAGTTCAAATAAAAACTTCTTGGATGAAGCCATTCCTGATCATTTTTTTTGCCAATTCCTCACAAATACTTTTAAAATCACCTTCTGAACACATTGAGCGGCTCGGATCATCGAAATTCGAAAGGAAAATAGGAGAAATGGGGAGATCCTTTTTTTAACTAAAAAATAAGGACCTCCTCATTTTAAAATGACTGTATGTATATATACACACACACACACACACATAAAACTTCAAGTAAGAGTGCCCTTACCGTATTAAATATATATTCAATATTTATTTTTAATATTTTTTGATTTTATTACGATCAAATGTGATAACTAAGAGAAGATCTATTATTCTTTTATTTGTTATATATTTTTAATTAACTTTAAAACATATTGGCGACGAAATTACAATTTCATCACCAATTTGTTACAAAAGGCGACGAAAAATAATTTCATCGTCAATTTGGTTACCAAAGGAGACGAAATTGTAATTTCGTCACCAATGTGTACAATTTGCGACGAAAATCAATTTTGTCACCTATTACCTGATTTCTTGTAGTTTATAATACGTGGAATGATCTGACAAATGGTTCAATCTAACAAATTATTTCCTATTTTCTTTGTTCTCATTATGAGTTTGCGATTATTCGCGTTTTTTGGCTTTGAGAAAACAATGACATGGAAAAGGTCGAAAAAGTACCATTTCCTTTTCCTGCAATTAAAATTGATTTCTAGAAATTTGCTGGAAGAAAGTTTTCAGAAAAAATTGACCTAAAAATTATTTTGTATTTTCCGACCAATAAAAACATGAGACAAAGAATATAAAATGTATACCAGTGGCTGATGAGCTGATGGTAGCCAGAGTCATTCACTGCAACATATTTTTTTATCCAACTGCCAAACAAAAGCTTCAACATCGTGTTCAAATTTAAATTTACAACCTAGCCGTTATTACAATCTAGCTAGTGTCAATCTATTGCTAAAATCCGTTATCAATCTATTGCTAAAGCTTTTATTAATCTATTTGCTAAATCTGTTGCTAATCTATTGCAAAATATGTTATCAATCCATGCATTATCAATGCTTAAATTTGGGTTTTAAATTTTTATATAAAAACGAGCATATCACCGTCAAATTTGCATGCGAAATTTAGCAGATATAATTATTAGAATTTACAAAAATTCAAAAAAGTATAAAAAAAAAAAAATTAGAGTTTTACATAAGGGTTAGAGTTCACATTCGACAAATTCGGTCATTGAGAAAGTAGTATACTATGTGGGAGAGCCTATAATACACACTTTTTTTACCAAAAAAAAATGTTCAACCAAACGTTCAAGTGGTGTTTGTACATGTATCACCGCCATTGAGGTCCATACTTTGAGACCTTGATCTACAAAATCGAGTTTGAAAGGGTCTCCAAACGAATATAGTGTTTAGAGGTGATCGATCTGGTCCCTATTTATTTGGGTCCCTATTTATGGTCCTTATAAAATAGTCACCGTTTCAATTTCGTTCTTATAAAATTTTTTATTTCAATTTTACCCTTACACTTTGTGACGAAAGTCAATGTTACCCTTTGCATCCAAAATGGATGAAAATCTCATAAGTGGTAACGGTTGGCTGAGGTGGAGTACAAAGGGCACTCATATTTTTTCTCACTCTACACACCTTTACCAAAGCATACATAAACCACCGCCGGAGATGGCATCTACTCCGGCCATCTTCTCCGATGCCAACGTTAACGTTCTCTACTCTGGCCATCTCCTCTTGTGCGACTTCTCCCTCCACCAATCCCCAACTTTCCCCTTTGCCTCAGTAGTTTGAGCTCATTCCCCTCCTCCGTCCACCACCTCACAACATCTCTTCTCCATCTTTGATTGATGTCACCCAACTCCATGTTCTCCCTCAATTTTCTGGCCCAGCAATTCGTAAAACCCTAGAAATTTTGGTATATTTTGGAAACTGAAATTTGGGGGTAATACTTGCAAAAGTTGGGATTTAAGAGTTCATATATTTCCTATATTCCTCACAGTAATTTGGTGCATCAATAGCTGGGTGTTTGAATTTGTTGTTTGAGTACGCACTCAAAGAACCACTATAAAAGTAACCCAACCTTGCACGTGTGTCAGTCTTCAAACCGGCTTCTACAAGGAGATTAACCATGTCATCTGAGTTTTTCATCTTGGTCGCAACCCGGTTAAAATGCATCCCGAGTCCGGAACTCAGTTAAAATGCTTCTCTGCCGCTTAATCATGTTCGCTTCAGTGAACAACCCATGGATTTTCTAATTTGATTTGCCTTTGACTGAAACCCACTAGTCATTCAAAACCAATTTGACTTGGTACAACTCTCCCTATATTAGATCCCTTAACAGTGAACACAGTGTGGCAAATTGGGTTCGGCCATTGATTGGTAACTAGAAGCCGAAATGTATGTACATAATTCCACTCCCAAGATTGCAAAAATTGCAGCATTTTATTGGACCCACTAAAAAAATATAAAGTTAGGAGAGAGAGAGAGAGAGAGAGAGTTTGTAAACCCAGCAAATCTGTATACATATGCTGCATTTCAGATAAATTCAACCATTGAATTTACCCCCCAAAAAAAATCGAGAATTGTATGGAGAGGGACAAGCAATGGAGTTGTTCTATGGAGGTGGTGGTGGTGGTGGGTGGATGGGTCAGATGGGGATGAGCGGATGGGACCAGCTGGGTTTGGTTTGGGTTTAGGATTAGGTGTTAATTTGAAAAGAACGGTGCTATCTGCACAGATTGTGAAATCTGTGCCAACGCACACAGACCTCTTTTAGACTTGTTTTAGATTTTAAAAAAAATGATCGGAGCCGCTCATTTTGTTTAAAATACTTTATTTATGATTCCTACCAAAAATTAACCAACTAGAATGTGGTAAGAGTGTCTAAGAAACATGCAACTTTGTCTCGGAATTCAAGCCTAAATTCTTGGACAAAATTAAATGCTTTGTATCATGCCTTACCGATATTCTATTTTGTTGATTTTTGGTAGGAACGTATAAAAAAAAGTATTTTTTAAACAAAATGAACGAGTCCGATCACTTTTTTGGGACCCAAATTTGGCCTAAAAGAGGTTTGTGCATGCTTGCATACGAGGTGGCAAAACATGTAAGCTCCATGTTGCTTTGGTAAAACAAATATGAGTGCCCAGTGAACTCCACCTCAGCCCGCCGTTAGCAACTTATGTGATTGCCGTCTATTTTGGACGGAAGGGTAACATTGACTTCTGTCGCAAAGTGTAAGGGTAAAATTGAAATAAAATTTTTTTCAAGGATGAAATTGAAATGGTGACCATTTTGTGAGGACCATATAAATATTTAAGCCTTTATTAATCTATTTGCTAAATCTGTTGCCCATCTATTGCAAAATATGTTATCAATCCATGCATTATCAATGCCTAAATTTGGGTTTTAATTTTTATGTAAAAACAAGCATATCACCGTCAAATTTGCATGTGATTAAATTTAGCAGATATAATTATTAGAGTTTACAAAAATTCAAAAAGTATATAAAAAAAATAGAGTTTTACATAAGGGTTAAAATTCACATTCGACAAATTCGGTTTCTGGGTTTGCTGTACTAAGGAAAAGGAGAACCCAGATTTCTACTTAAAAATGAATCGTCTGTTTACCACCTACTCCTCTGCTAATTCATCTTTAGTTCCATCAATATCGTCTACCAGTAGAAACTCTTCTAGAAACTCTTCCTCCTCTTCTTCTTCTAATCTTGAATACTTGTATAAGTTTGAATATCTTCCTGATGACAGTAAGGTTTCCCTTACTGATCTCCCTTTCCTAAACCCTATTGAGAAAGTAGTATACTATGTAGGAGAGCCTATAATACACACTTTTTTAACCAAAAAAAAATATTCAACCAAACGTTCAAGTGGTGTTTGTACATGTATCAACGCCATTGAGATCCATACTTTGAGACCCTGATGTGATCTACAAAATCGAGTTTGAAAGGGTCTCCAAATGAAGATAGTGTTTAGAGGTGATCGATCTTGTCCCTATTTATTCGGATACTAAGTGAAACCAATTCCCACAGGAAAAGTTCATTCCCATGGAATAGGGCCTAAATTGACATGTCACCCTGGCATGATAACAGTATCACCCCAAAATAAGGACCTATAGGAGCCAAGGAGAAATTTGAACCAATGATTTTCGAGACAAACGGCTCGAATTGGGCACTATACTACATGGTATCCTATCAAACAAACTGAAAAAACGGCTCCCTCTCTCTCTCTCTCTCTCTCTCTCTCTCTCTCAACTATAAATAGTACATATTCTCGTGTCACAAAACTACAACAATTGATTACATCAATCTTGACGCTCCTCCTAAGTCCATTGTGCTTGAAATTAGAATAAATTAGTGTCGTTGGAGCTAGATTATGACATATTTCATCAGTAATCTACTCGCTCGCTTCCCGAAGAACAAAAAATACAATGAATTCGAGTAAACCTTTCTTCCTCTTTGTTTCGTAGGCGAAACTAGTCTCCCTTTTCTGTCTATATAGCCAAATCTAGTATTTGGTACTGGTGTTTAAGTATTTTGTGCTTCTAGCATCGATGGGTGATTAATCTTCATCATCATACTCCTTGTTCTTTGTATTGGTTTTGCTCCGTAAATAGTATTGTCGTACAGTGGGATTTTGTTTTTTTTTTTTTTTAATGATGATGCAAAAATGTTAGCTCGTTGTCCTGATTTTAACAGTGATTTTTCTTCCAAAAAATCTAGGATTAGTTGTGTCCGGAATTTTTCATCATCCTGAAACATGATGATGCATCCAATGGGAATTATGTTCTAAAATCATGCATGTATCATAGCTGTTTTTCTTTCAAAAGGTCCAAGAACACAACTCTAAAACACCTCTTTAGACACAATTGTGTTCGGATCCGTTGGATACTGCATCCAACGGTT
Source organism: Rhododendron mucronatum var. ripense (assembly GCA_019656295.1). Classification (NCBI taxonomy): domain Eukaryota; kingdom Viridiplantae; phylum Streptophyta; class Magnoliopsida; order Ericales; family Ericaceae; genus Rhododendron; species Rhododendron mucronatum. The sequence continues at coordinate 1,087,132 of BPLT01000022.1, read as the reverse complement.
CCAGACAAAGTTGTGTCCCGAAATGTATTTGAAAGTTGTGCATATATATCAATGACGTTTTTTGATCTTTATATGCTTTGGAAAGCCATTCTCTGTAGTTCGAGTTGAGGCCTTAATACCATTGGGAAAACTGTTAATATTCTCAGATACATAGATGCATGGGGGGTTGGCATATGATTGTCGAGCGTATGAGGTGCCAACATAGTTGGGATGTCATTCGCCCGTAGTGAATCTGTGATGCCTTTTATCCCTTCCCTTGTCTTGTACTGTTTACTTCATTATTAATAAAATTGATTTCGCTTTTCAAAAAATAGGGTCCAATAACATCCAACGGTTCCAGACAAAGTTGTGTCCGGAAATGTGTTTAAAGTAATGCATATATCATATATATATATATATATATATATATTGTTGTTGGACAATGATTGGAGGTTTCTTAGATGCATGTGGATCCAAGTGCATCCAACGATTCCGAACAAAGTTGTGAAAAATTTTATTTTAAAGTTGTATATTGTTGTTTTCCTTTATATACTTTGAAATTAAAAGTCATTCTCTGTAGTTCGAGTCAAGGTCTTAATACCTATTGGGACAATGATTGGAGGTTTCTCTGCTTCAGGAAAATTTGTGCCTGAGAGGGCAATTGGAACTCATTTGTCATCTTGATACTGGTAGCAGATTTTAGAGAGGATGATAGAATTGGGTACATCATCTTCATGAAGGAGGGAGGAAATGTTCAGACAATGGAGAAAGAAGTATCCGGCGACGAAAAGACCATATGGATTTTTCTTTCAATCATGCTTTACATACCACAACCTCTGGCATCGCACCAAGAAATGAAGCAGTTAGCTAGCGCAGCCTTTGAACGGTACAAATTCAACTACGCTTCCTTAGTACTCTAAAGCCCTGGCTGACTGAGAAACTTGCCTGAAAAATCTCATCATAATGATGGAAAATCTTTGGAGTAATTGCGACTGCAAAATTCTCTATCCCCTCTTTGTTCAACCTTTTTGCAATTGACATAGCTAAAATCACTATCCCAGTTTTCTTATGGCTTATTGCCCTATTCATATGTCCTATACTTGCATTCACTACATTGGCTGAAAAGGGCTATGCATGCAATGCCAATTATAGCAATGACAAAAACGAGTCCCTTAACCCATTCAGATTATGGGATGCATGAGGGTGTGACCTCTCTTCTAGATGAAAAAAGTTACTATGTAACACCATTTTATGCCTGCAAGCTCAAGGAAATGAAGGAGACTGGGTTGGCTCCATCCCCAAGTCCTTTAGGATTCCGCTTGAAAGCACAGAAAGTACTAACTTGTCTAATGATTGTTGTTCTATATGCATTCTATCTGACACTTGGTTGTGCCTGCAGTTGCTGTAAGGCCGTGGTCATCGTTTTCCTATATTATGCTTGTTCGCTGGTTGTCATTTGTGTTCATTACGCAATTGATACCATCAAGAAATGGATGGCTTAATCCAGCCAACTTCTTTATGTTGTACCAGCGCGCCAATGATGCTGTCAGGAATTTGAAGGTAAATCCTACTTCTATGTATTGTAAGTCGGTGACTTTGCTTTCATTCCTTGTTATTCCTTATCTTTTCGTTAGTCTATTATCGGTTACTTGCATAACAATTATGTATAAAGGTCGGGGTTACAATGATAACTAAACAAAATTATGAAATAATTATGACTCTTGCTCATCAAATCTATATATATTATGAGAAATTTAGAAAAAAGATTTTAAATTTTCAAAAGAGATAAGAAAATTTATAAATAAAATACTTAGAAAACACTCTCCATCCCGGCAGAGCAATAAAATTGAGGAAAACTCAAATAAAGAACAAGCATATATTTCTTACAGAGTGAGTTTCTTGAGAGCAACTCAGTAACTGAGTAACCCAGAAGGTGAAGGATCTCCAACTCATTAAAAATACATAAGTGTTCTTATTTTTTAGTGATTAAAAAATAGAACAGTTGGATTTTAGAATGCCAAGCCGAACTCGAGCAAAACGTTGAAGCTCCGACGTGTATTAAAAGAGGAGAACCCATTAAGTCAAAGGGATTTCTAGGAGCATATTTGTAAAAAATGAATTATGACAAAAAGTAGTGGAGGGTACTAGAGGAGGGCAATTAAGTCATTCAATAAAAGGTGCAATTAATGTTTTGGCGGGAACAATTTGGGTTTTGGCATTATCAGCTCCCAAATAGTATTGGGATTTTGTATTTTGATTTTTCTGATAATATGTTTCAAAATGTCTAAGAACATGCAGTTGTGTCCGGATTTTTCAACGGGAATTGTGTTCTAAAGTTGTGCATGTATCGTTGGTGTTTTTTTTTAAAAAGTCTAGGAACATGTACAACTGCAAAACACAACTACGAATAAAACTGTGTTCAGAACTATTGGATACTTAAATGCATGTGAATCCAAATGCATCCAACAGTACTTCTGGACAAAGTTGTGTTCAGAAATGTACATGTTTTAAAATTGTGCATATATCATTGTTGTTTTTCTTTATATGCTTCAAAAAGCCGTTCTCTGTAGTTCGAGTTAAGGATCTTTATATGCTTCGAGTCAAGGATCCCAGTTGTCCAAAGTTTTGGAGGTTTCTCTGCTTCAAGAAAGGAAATTCTTGGCCGGTCCCTTTTTTTACATGGAGTTCCATGCAAACCCCTTTTTGTAGAGCTATTCCATCCAGCCCCTTTTTAAAGATGCTTTTATTATTTTACCCTCGTCACTATTTCAACACTCCTAGAATTCACACCAAACAGAATTCACACCTTTAAGAATTCATACCCCCACAGAATTCACACACAGAATTCACACCCCACAGAATTCATACCTCCACGAATTCACACCCCACAGAATTCACTCAACCACGAATTCACACCCTCCAAAATTCACACCCCACCCACAGAATTCATACCTCACAGAATTCACACCTCACAGAATTCACACCTCTTTCAAGAATTCACACTTCCACAAATTCACACCCTTTTGAACTATTCACGCCTCAAGAATTCATGCCCATTTAAATTACACAAATTCACAATTCTAAATTCTAAATTCACACCCCTCTAAAATAATTCACAAACAAACACTTAATCTGGATAAAATTGAAAACACAGGTAGTTTTCAACTTCTCACATCAACGCCTCCATTCACAATATTCTCAAATTACTCCTACATACAAATTACCCTAAATTCAAAATTCACACTCTAAGAATTTACCCCCAAAAAATTCAGACCTCCCAAAACTTACACCAATTTGCAGAATTCACACCGATTTGCAGAATTCACACCCTCCAAAATTTACACTCATTTGCAGAATTCACACCTCCAGAAATTCACATGCCTTTTCAGAATTTACACCATTTACAGAATTTCACACATTTGCAGAATTCATACCCAAATGAAAATTTACATATTCAAAAAAGACAGAATCAAACCAAATTAAAAATTCAAACCTTCAAAAAAGTAAGTATTCACCGGATAACTTTTTAAAATTGATTCTAGTCATTCTACATATATAAACAACTTCATAAGAAAAATAATAAACTGCATCTACGGGTTCTACTATAAACTGCATCTACTGGTTCTACTTTATACTAGTAATAAACATAATTGAAGATTTTCAAGGTTGGTTAATCTCCGAAAACCACCGTGTCTCAATGGCCCCCATCAGCAGCGTTCACAACGAGTTGAATTCTGTTTTCGATACGTTCTATCCATCTTCGTCGCCAAGAATGAAGAATGGCGTTGTTTTTCATCAATCTATGATCGGAAAAAAAACACAGTCCGGATTACAAATCCAGAATTCACATCACCACATTAAGAATTCACACTTTCGGAAAAAGAAAAAAAAAGAATTCACACCTTCAGAAAAAAAAAAAAAAGAAAAGAAAAAAAGAAAGAATTCACATCCTCGAAAAAGATAAAACTCACATCACCAAATTAAGAATTCACACCTTTCAAAAAAAAAATCATACCACCAAAAAAACAAAAAGGTTTGAATTTGAAAAAAAGAAGAAAAGAAGTTAACATCCCCTGGCCTTCCGCTAATTCTTCCCTTTCTCCTTTCCAGGTTACAGCGGCATCATACAAACTTGGTGCAGCCACCACTGCCCTCCGTAATCTCCACCACCTCTTCCACCATAACCGCCACAGCCTCCGTAGTTCCTGCCGCAACTACCACCGTAGTCACCGCCGGCGGATCGAGCTTTCATCTCCAGATCTATGGTCTATCTCATATGCTATCAAAATAGACAGATAGATATATATACAGAGAGAGAGAGAGAGAGACCTGGTGGTCCATGTTGGGGAAGAGAGGTCGAAGCTGATCTAGCGGAGTCAGGGCGGAGAATCAAACCGGAGAGGTGGAAGAAGAGCACCGGAGCCTCTTCGAAAGAGGAGGAGGCGACGATGATCCCGATTGCGGCAAAGAAGGGAGGTGTTCAATTCTCTCCCGAGAGTGCTGAAGGTGGGGTATTTTGGGTACTACACTTGAAATGGGGCTTAGGCGGAAAGGATGTGACGTGGGATGGGACTGGATGGGTATTCAAAGACAAAAAGGGGCCGGCCAGTCAGAACCCCGAAATTTTTAGCAAGAGTAGTGCAAGCCCTTTGGTTTCTTTAGATTAGGCCCATGCATGTTTAGCAATGCGTTTATTGATACATGTCCAATTATTCATATAATCTTCCTAACTATTTCGTTGTTTTTTGTTTGGCTTCTGCAAAGGCTTCTGTTGCTGTCAAAGTTGAGGAGAAGATTGTCGAATCAGACTCGATTAAATATTCCACTACTCCAGAAGAGGTATTACAAGAGAAAGTTGAGAAACCAACCGGTCTCTAAAGTGGAGTTTCATCCAAAGGAATTCCCAACCAAGATGTTCATAATTTCTCCAAGTTATCCGTACAACTTGGGGAAATCGCTCAAAGCTGGCCTTAAAGAAATTAACGACAATCGACTTAATGTTACATTATTGTGTTGAATAGTCAGCTTGATTAGGATTAAGTCAGATAAGTTTCGAAGGACAAGTGAATAATTGAGAAAAGAAAAATGTGGAGAACTATTGTGTGTGAAAAATCTCCTCCTCCCATCATATTGTACGAAGAACTCATGAAAATGAGGGACTTCGGTGAATTGACGTTGTTGAGGGCGTTTGATTATTTAGTCAAAAATGACAACGAGGGAAAGGCTTTTTTGGCAAAGAATGTCAGACATCGAACGGTGTCTGTAATACCCATTCCGGATATTTAGAATATTTAATTCACTTTTTATTGGAATTATATGATTCTGGGTTAGATTGCATGCATTAGAAGTTTGAGGACCTTGTGTGTGTTTTGGGTGGTTGCATAAGTGAAGGTGGTATAGTTACACCTTATAATTTCTCTAGAGTATACAGATATTCTTCCCATTCCTATCTTGTTTATGCCTACGAGAGAGAGAGAGAGAGAGGGAGAGAGAGAGAGAGAGAGAGAGAGAGAGAGAGAGGCGGCAAAGGGAAGGAGAAGAAGGAAAAAACTAAGGTGCAGGGCTATTCTTCACAAAATTATTCAATGTATCTAGAAAGCTTGTTAATTTCTGATATTTTTACTGAAGGGTCATTAGTGTGTCTATTGTATCGTGTTAAATTTTCAGAATTTTCTGAGAAGTGCAGAAAAAGATAAAAATCATAAACCAAGCTGTGGTCGGATTCCTGTTTTTGAGCGGACAGCTTACAGAGCTGCGTCGTTCATCAATTTTTTTTATAGTTAAACAACCCTTCTGGTTATGGGTCCGTATGAGTCTGATAGATTGATAAGTTGGTGATGTTTTGACGTAAGAATCACTAAAAAGTATTGAGTATTCGATTTTTAATGAATTTTCGAACACAGACTGTTCTGCTGGAATTGTGCTTTGCTGCACAGAATTTCTGAGTTTGGAGATGATTTCGACTAGGTTCCTTTATAGTGAAAAATCAGGGATAAACTTTGATATGTTGTTATGATCACTGCCAAATTTCAAATCATGTTGAGGTATAGTCTAGTATTGGCGGATTTTACAAGTTGGTGTGTTCTTGTTGAATTTTTGTATTTGTTGCATTGACACGTTTTGGAAAAATGGTCATATCTCTTAGCTCGGGTATCAAGTTTGTGCACAGGTTATTGATTCTGAAACTAGACTCGTATGCCTTTCGGAATATGTAAGGGTTGTGGCTTGTTTTGTGCTAGATTAAATCAGTTTTTGATTTGAAATTGATAGACGTGCAGAATCTGCAATTTTCGGCAGTTATGTATGTAATTTCGGACGAGCATAACTTTGTCGTCCGGACTCTATATTGGGCAAATTTTATATCAAAATCTATGTACTGAAAGTCTAGTTTCTAATGGTGGTAATCTTATGTTCTGAATCTGAACCTATAAGAAGTTAGAGGCAAAATACGATAGGCTGGTCATAGGTTTTCAAACCAGTTTAGAGAGATATGTTGTGTTTGAACTTCAAGTATGTTTTGGCACACATCTAGGTCTTTGAGATGAACATATTTGTATGCGTTAAGCATCTTTAAACCTACTGTTGGTGTTATAGATTGTTATCAGGAGTTGGTTGTAATGTTTAAGCGTTCAATAAACTGATATGGTTAACTTGTGGCAAGGTGTCAAGCCGGTCAATTGGGCGGTGCCGAAATCGTAAGTTTGGTGTATCTCGGTCAATATAAAGTTGAGTGTGTTTGATATCTTATATCTTCAATAAGATGTTAACATGTTGGTTGTGTATCATGCTGTGGTTGGTTTAGTTATTTGGTGTGCGTGATTGGTGTATATTGATTGTACCAGTATAAGGTTTATGGAGTGAGTCACACCTTGTCGTGGTCCATGCCGTTCTATTTATGGTGAATGAGAGCTTGGTGTGTGAGACACAATACCTTGGGTACATGGGATATGGCAGACGTGTCACTGCATGTGTTGTGAATATAAATTGTGGTTGTTTCAGTTAGTTGTTTATGTTGAGTTTTATTGGATTTATTCTATATCTCACACACTCCTGGTTTTCCTTTGGATTGTCAGATAGCAGGGTTCGTAGGATTGTCCACTACTTGTTGGCGTTTTGGGGTTGGCTTTGAGGTTGTTGATTATGTCGGTGGTAGTGAGTTGTCTTGTACATATTTTCGACTCGTTTTGTGACAAGAATGTCGTGTATTTTAGTATGTCAAGCATGTAATGTTATGGGTACAACGTTGACTCCTTTGTTAATATTAATGTTAAGTCTTCCGCTGGTTTATTCTGAGTTAATATCTGTTGTTAAGTGATTGTTTGGTTGCCGTTTGGGAATGCCACGTGGCCGCGCCGACTCAGGCCCACAATGAGTGTCGTTTTGCGGGGCGGGGCGTGACAGTTTCGGTTGAAGCCTTGAAGGTTTTTGCAACAAGAATGACGAGAAACATCGAACGGTGTCGGATGATGGTTTTTGCAAGAAGGATGACGAGAATCAAACGCGCGTCTTAAATTCTTCACGGATATTGACTAAATTCTAATTTTTTGCATCTGACCAAGTCTTATTTATGTTGGTTGCACTGCATTTGAACTAGACTCATTTCAATTGTTAGCAGCTTTGGTTTCATTCCTGTCTTTTGATGTAATCGTTGCCGGATAGCGTTACGAAATGATACATTGACATCTTCAAAATAAATAAATAAAAACTGGACTCATTGTACTGTCTTGGATTGTCTTGGATTGCCATGTGAATGATATGGAAGAATGTTTTATTGAGTACCTTGATGTCGTATTTTTAAATTGGTGCGCGCACTTTCTGCCCTTTTGTTTTCCACCCTTTTTTTTTAATTGGCAAAGAAAATTTCACTATCATAAAAGAAACAAGAAAAGAAATGTAATGTATTGAGAAATGTAAAATCCTAATGAAGAAGATCTCTCTCTCTCTCTCTCTCTCTCTCTCTCTCTCTCTCACACACACACACACATCCTTGCCTCATTCACAACTATAAATCTTACCTATTCTCATATTACAAAATTATACATCAATCTCCCATGACCTGAATATCATCTCTCCTCCTTTTGTTACGAATCCACAATGATCCACACTCCTTTTGTACGAATCCACAATGATCCACACGAATCTGATCATCTCTCCTGAACCTACAACGATTGATTGCATGAATCTCAACGCTCCTCCTCCGTCCATTGCGCTTGAAATTAGAATCAATTGTTGTCGTTGGAGCTAGATCACGACATATTTCATCGATAAATGGCTTGCTCGCTTCCCGAAGAACGACAAATACAGCAAATTCGGGTAAACCTTTCTTCCTCTCCGTTTTGCAGGCAATCCTGCAAAACAAGTCTCTCTCTTGTGTTCTTCTGTAGCCAAATCTTGCATTTGGTGCTCGTGTTTAAGTATATTGTGCTAATAGCATCAATGGGTGATTAATCTTCTTCACTATATTCCTTGCTCTGTGTATGGCTTTTGCTCCGTAAATAGTATGGTCGTACAGTAGGATTTTGTATCTTGATTTTTCTGAAAATATGTTTCAATTGGGAAGAATTGTGTACCAAGAACAAAAAAAAGCGGATATGGTTGAATGGTAAAATTTCTCTTTGCCAAGGAGAAGATGCGGGTTCGATTCCCGCCATCCGCCCCAGAGTGAAGTAAACAGAGAAAGTGGAAAATGTAGATAAGCATTGGAGATGGATTTTTGATAATTTTTCTCAAATTTTAATTTGGGACTAAAAATAGGCAACGATTGAAGATGGTTTTATTTGCCATCTCTCTACTCATATGAACATGTATATTTGCCAAAGTAAATCATCAAAAAGTGGGAAACTGGGTCCTGCACGGCATGGGGTTGGAATCGCAACGACTTGATTGCTCATGCCTAGTTGCAAGCATTCGGATTTACTCTGCAGTGAGGCGGGTCCAACGCGCCCTTTGCCTTGGCATTTTCTTTGTAACCAACAGAACAAATAAATGCGGTACACAACAGAGCAGATTGAAAGTTACTATTAACCACAGAAGTTCAATCCAACACACCAACTGATAACTCCACAAAGCAGTTCTTGACAAAGATCAGTCTCTCGAAATTTAACTGATTAAAAAGTTGCATCTCAGGTTTTACAACAGAACAGCAGGAGAAACCCTTGCCAGAATTTTGAACTTAATCCAGCTTAATGGGTAGCATACAAACAAATAACATATAATTCATCCCCGGGGAAGTTATACACTACAGTGTGGAGATGCACTAGAGAATTCCGGTACATTAATAGTATTCCCCCAGCTTCCTACAACGTGTTTCAGCAATATCAAACAAGTCCAAGCTTCTCCAGTAAGGCCTCGTTTGTCCGGTTGAAACATCTTATTGGACCATAAATCTAAAGGGACCACATATTCCTATCTTTGGTTTGGAAATGCATCAAGGATTATATACACTTCAGATATGATATCCCACATGGCATGCATTACAAGATCAAAATATAGACTAATAGACTATGTATCCCATGCGAGAATATATCTCTTCACCAATACTTTGGTCAAGCAAACAGAGCCTTACTGTTTGATTGTACTCCCATTCTAGGCCAATCCAGCCTGCCTCTCCCACTTCAGATCCTCCGAGAATTCCATAAGTGCAGCGCGGGGGTCGCCGTCTGAAATTGACAAGTAACATTGAGCAGTTCCATCATCAACCCGCATGCTCCTCTTCAACGAGTCATGATCCTTCTCTTGCCTTGATCAAAGGATGCCCTATTGGGACAGTTGACCTTTGGGTCAGGGCCACCCTCGAGATAGAGTACCGCCACTTCCCTCTTGGCATAGGTGAAATTCCTATTTTCCTACTGATCCAATAATCAAGAAATAATAGGAACGAAGAATAAACGATGAACACCAGATATACGTGGAAAAACCCTAAATGGGCAAAAACCACGGGAAGGAATCAAGCACTATAAGAAAACATTGTACGGTTACAATCGAACTTACTACACAATTGAGAATCCTCACAATTGACTCAAGAACGATAGCCGAATCCTCGTTCACCGTACCCCGTGCTTGATTGCCGCTGCCTCGAATCCTCAAGCCTTCCAAAAACCCTTCGGAAATCCACCGAAGAACGAATCTATGTTTGTTGAGATAAAAACTGTGAACACCTCTTGGAGTTTAATTGTAGCTTCAATGATCCAATCCTTGGAATGGAACTCCAAGATGCAAGATGAACTTCATTCTCTGTTCTTTTCAAAACCCACGGCAAGTATATAGGCTGCTTATTTAGAAAACCCAGCGCAACTCTCGTTATCTCGAAAACCCAAAGCAGCTCTCGTTTTGGACTGCATTATCTCCTTTTTCGTTACCCTAGCAGCACACAAAAGAATACTATATATATTAGGTACACCACGTGCACACACCGCTTAAGAGCCGGATCGATCGGTCTTGTTTTCTAACTAAACCATCCAGTAGCTTCTGATTGATCGCTGATTGATATACCGATTGATCGGGTTGCATTCTTTTTTTTCTCACTCACTCTCAATTACAAATATATGACTCCTTCCACTTTAATCCTATACAGACTTGCTACGCTTAGAAAAATTAAAAAGAAATTACAACTCGATAAATAATGGGATACAAGTAAATGTGTGATTTGTCAAATGGAATTGCCAACCAAAAGGAAGTGCGGTTTTTTGGAGCTAACAATCTCCCCCTTTGGCACTTCCATGACAAAACACACTACCAAGAAAAATATCCATGCTGCAACCACAACTCAAACGAAACCAAGGATTAGATAATAAGTTCCTACTCCCCTTTTTGTCATGGAATGACAAAGGATGAGAAGGCATAGGCAAATAAAATAAAGCATAGGCACAAAAGGATTTGTAAACAGAGACCACGAGACAGAAACAAGCAAGTCTGAGCATTAAACAAATACCATAGCTCTGCACATGGTTAGGTAGCATTTTATAAATGAGGCAGTAAGAAACTAGAGATGATATCCATAAACCATGAAAACAACTACCCAAAAAAAACATATAACCAGAGAGAACAATATTTCAATTAAAGGGGTGAGGGAGGATGGAAATCGTGAGAAGTAGACCTTGATGCACTACACCATTTTCCCAATTTAGTGAACGTCCTGTGAGATCATTGGAAATGTCTAGTTTGGTGGTCAAATTAAAACGCCAACGGACAGTTTTAAAGGAATAACCATACTCATCTAACGGGGCAAGACCAACAAGAGAACCTAAAATAGATGGGCTGAATTGCGCTGGACATGCATGGACATGCTGAGAACCAAGACTGATGCTGGACATGCATGCTTAACATAAAAGAACTTAGGGCCCAAAAAAAAATACTTGTATGCAAGACTATCAATATGAATGTCTGTTAAAAAGGCAATACACCAGCTCGTTTCATGATCATTAACAACCATCAACACACATATCCAAATCAAAGCACGAACAACCAATGTAATGTCTCATCATAGAGATATTGAGAGGACGAATGTAACACAAAACATGGCTGAATGTCAAAGTGTGTGTGTGAATCACGGAAATCATATCAAGCTCAATTTAACAAGGGGTCGGTTCTCATGTACACATGGAGCTTCAAGACAACTCCCCCTCAAGAAGTCAAACCGAGCTAGGTCCGCAATGTGGTTCAACAAAACGAAAAGCAATGCTCCCCCTTAAAGGCAGACTCCCCCTCTTCATTATAATAATCTTTCTTTTCCTTTTTTTATTATAATCAACCAATGAATTCTTTCTTACCCCACTGCCGTTTGACGCGAGCGTTCAGAGGGAGAATACCTCACCCCGATTGCCCGGTAACTAAGCAAGTGGTCCAACAAGCATACCTTCACAAGGGCTATCCATCTTTTTACGCGAACGCTTAGAGAGAGAATACCTCACTCCAATTGCCCGGTTACTTAATGAATGCCCGGATAGGTAGACAATAAACTAATACTAGAAAGGTGCTTTCAGGAGAGATGAGCAGAGAAAATGATAACATCACAAAGGGAATGGTAGCCATAGGTCAATCTCAAAGGCGGATGAACACGAGAACATAGCCACGTACATGAGACTAACTGCATGTGAAAAAGGGCAATCTAGTGTTTCCGTGAGATGGTGAAAAACACACGTCCATGTAGTATGCAACACTCACCATCTAAATGCATCTAAGATAGAGAAAATACATCAGATGCTCATGCCTTATCCAGAATGTCTATGCTCATGGAAAATTAATGAAAGCAATACGATGGAGAATGCAGCTCCCCAAAAAAAACTTTTTGGAAATTTTAGATATATGATTTTTTTTGGATTTTCATTAAAAGAACGCACGCAAAAATATTATAATCATCCAAAGGTAATAGTAAATGAAAAGAGAGAAAAATAATCGAACCACAAAATAGATAAAATGACTGGAACAGATTCAGGCAATGAAAATCATCATAGAAGCACATGCAATATCGAAGATGCACATATGCACGGATCCCATAACATTCAACTAAGGCCTCAAGACACACATAATGCAAAGGAGGAAAAAAAACCTTTTGAAGGGTTTTAAAATATTTGATTTTTTTTTTTAAAATCCATATGAACTGATAAAATGAATGACAAGAAAAGGAAAAAAAAAAAAAAGATACTAAACAAGAAAAGTAGGAAAGCTAAATGAACTACTCAATCCATAGTGCTAGGTACAAGATAAGCAATAAAGAACAACCTATACTATGGCCACGAGACCAAGCCTTAAAAGGCAAGGTCAACTCCTCCAGATGATCCAGTGTCATCTAGAGAGTTGGTAGACAAACGAGCACAAGGTCTAAAGTCCGACTTCCTCACCCAGATTGATCTAATCTTGTCCTTTTCAACTTTTTCAACAGCTTTAGGCATATATTTAGGCATCTTTCCATATGAGCACACCTTATGCCTAACTATTTGATTTCTATCACAACCATTACCAAAGCAATTGTACCTATTCCCTTTGTTATGGACATGATAATAATGGGGTGGAGAATTAGGGTACACATGAAGTTTAAAACAATTCGGTCTAATGTGACCCTTTATACCACAAAAATGACATATAGGAACAAACTCAATACAACCATGAGAAGACAAGTGCGTGTGCGAAGTATGTAAAGCAAACAATTTTTTACATTGGGGTCTAATATGACCTTTGACGTGGCAGTTGTGACATGTTGGAATGAACTTAAGATTTTTTACAGCTTTAATACTATGAACTTTCTTAGCATAAATTTGAGTAACAGGTGCTACATGAAGTTTAGAAGTTACCTCCATGGGTTTCTTCTCGTTTGCCTTTTCTCTTGGTTGGTGAGAAGATGATGCTCCATAAAATCCAAGTCCAGACTTGTCACTAGGTGATCTTTGACTATTCAGCATGTCATCCAAAGCCTTAGAACCTGCATTCAATCGCTCAAGTAGATTGTTAGCACTAGTTAGTTCATTTTTCAATTTTTCCATTTTACCTTCATAAACAATGTTCAATTCTCCCAAAGCTTTGTTTTTCTCTCTAAGGTCAACTGCTTCTTTTCTAAGCTTATCTCTTTCTTCTGGAACCGAAGTTAATAACCCTTTCTGATCATCAAATCGATTTTGCACTTTTGCCAACTCCACGTTAGTTGCCTTATACTTCTCAGCCAATTTAAGATTTACCTTGGTGATCTTAACACTTTGTCGGTATAATTGATCATATTTTTCTCTCAACTCCTGATTGTTCTCAAACTCATCTGCTTCCTCATCATCACTATCATCTGAAGATTCTTGCTCACTGGTTTGTGAATGTAAGGATGCCACAAACGAAGTGAAGTTTGCCTTATCTTGTTGTTCCGCCTCAGACGAATCAGAATGACTATCATCATCCCAAGTTATATTGGCCTTGAACTTTGTCTTTCTTTTTAGTACATTGACACACTCATGAGCAAGATGTCCATAGCCGTGACACTCGTAACATTTAGGCCCTGACAGTGGTCCCTTACCTCCATTTTTTCCTTTACCACTAGAAAACTCTTCTTTGCCGTCACAATTATTCTTTTTAATCTTAGAATCATTTTTTATGGTTTTCTTTTTAAAAAGCATTTTAAAATTTTGAAGAAATAAGTCAATGGCTTCGGTATCATATCCACCATCCTCATTGCAATCTGAATCTGTCTCATCAATTTGAGTACTTTTAAAAGCAATCGACTTACTCGAAGATTTTATTTTTGATTTGTGAGATTCAGATTGCAATATATCTACTTCATACGTTTGAAGAATACCAACAATTTCCTCAACAGATTTTTCCGAAAGCTTTCTTTTTCCTTGTAGCATTGTGACTTTTGTTTTAAATCTTTCAGGTAGTGATCTTAAAATTTTCTTAATAACTCTAAAAGGAGAAATAGGCTCACCTAGGGTTTCGCAGCTGTTGACGATATAGATCAGCCTTGAGTAGTACTGATTGAATGTCTCATCTTCATCCATTCTGATCATCTCAAACTCAGTTGTAAGCCTTTGTAGCTTTGATTGTTTGACCACATAAGTTCCTTCATGACATGTAACTAAAATATCCCACGCTTCTTTTGCAATTTCACAGTTGGCAATCTTACAATGCTCATTCACATCTACAGCAGTGAATAAAATATCCAAGGCTCGATTATTTGCTTGTAGCTTTGCCTTTTCTTTGACAGACAACTCAGAAGTTGATTTTGAAACCTCTTTCCCTTCTACGGTTTTCATAGGAGATATGTACCCATCGATACATGAATTCCAGATTTCTTCATCGACTGATCTCATAATAGCTTTTATCCTCGATTTCCAATAATCAAAATTCTCACTATCCAGAATTGGGATACGATAGGAAGAGTGGTTCATATTCGTATCCATGTTCATCGTAAATTAGGATCCACTCAAGAAAAACTTCCTACAGATTACGAGTGACCCGCTTTGATACCAATTGAAATTCCTATTTTCCTACTGATCCAATAATCAAGAAATAATAGGAACGAAGAATAAACGATGAACACCAGATATACGTGGAAAAACCCTAAATGGGCAAAAACCACGGGAAGGAATCAAGCACTATAAGAAAACATTGTACGGTTACAATCGAACTTACTACACAATTGAGAATCCTCACAATTGACTCAAGAACGATAGCCGAATCCTCGTTCACCGTACCCCGTGCTTGATTGCCGCTGCCTCGAATCCTCAAGCCTTCCAAAAACCCTTCGGAAATCCACCGAAGAACGAATCTATGTTTGTTGAGATAAAAACTGTGAACACCTCTTGGAGTTTAATTGTAGCTTCAATGATCCAATCCTTGGAATGGAACTCCAAGATGCAAGATGAACTTCATTCTCTGTTCTTTTCAAAACCCACGGCAAGTATATAGGCTGCTTATTTAGAAAACCCAGCGCAACTCTCGTTATCTCGAAAACCCAAAGCAGCTCTCGTTTTGGACTGCATTATCTCCTTTTTCGTTACCCTAGCAGCACACAAAAGAATACTATATATATTAGGTACACCACGTGCACACACCGCTTAAGAGCCGGATCGATCGGTCTTGTTTTCTAACTAAACCATCCAGTAGCTTCTGATTGATCGCTGATTGATATACCGATTGATCGGGTTGCATTCTTTTTTTTTCTCACTCACTCTCAATTACAAATATATGACTCCTTCCACTTTAATCCTATACAGACTTGCTACGCTTAGAAAAATTAAAAAGAAATTACAACTCGATAAATAATGGGATACAAGTAAATGTGTGATTTGTCAAATGGAATTGCCAACCAAAAGGAAGTGCGGTTTTTTGGAGCTAACAATAGGCATCCAACTCAATGTAGCATGTGCCCCCAATCAGAAGGTTTGGGTTGCTCACTGGGATTAGCAACCTTTCCCTTGAGTATATGCCGTGGTCACTCATCATATTGTTCAAGCGTTTTATGTCCATAACCTACAGATTAAGGAACCGGTAACTTTAAATGCCATGCCTGCCTCCAAATTAATAACCAAGGAAAGAGGTCATTTAATTTCAGGTTTCGAAATTTCAAAACCAAAAAAAATCTCGCACAATTCGAAGAGAACATGATTTCAAGAAACGAAAGTGATAGGCAACTAGATACCAATAGAAGTAGCTTAACTCAACATTCGGCCCACTGAGTGACCATGGCAGATATTTCTCAAAGACAATACACAATGTATATCTAACACAACAGCTCTGGGGCTGCAACAATGTTTGGTCCTCTCAGGTTCATAAATGCTTTTTTATTTTTTTTTAAAGAGGTTACAGAAACACAGCTCATTCTTCCATTCTCCATTGGTAAGGAGGCACCTAAGAAGAAATTTGGGTATAGTTTTCTGCAAAAAGTTACCCTCTAATTCAGCATTTTCATGATCAACCATGAGACAATATAACCACTGGTATTGTCTATTTGTTTAACTTGTGAACAAATACTGAGATGCCTTATTTTTCTGCATAGTATTGAAAATGCATATAGAACTATGTCCAAAAGTCACAACATGATATAGATCCAAAAGTCACAACATGATAAAGAACCATATCCAAAAGTCAGAATATTACATAAACTCAGGGGTTGTTAGGCTAAATAAACCGAGTGGTTTATTTTTTTTGTCCTTATTCAATTTTTTTCGCATTTGTTAGTTTTTTTATCAATTTTTTTCGGAATTATTGCTTCGTCATGATGAGAGGAACCTAAAAAGTAAAAAATTACCATCAAAATCCAATTTTTTTGAATAAAGACGAAAAAATTGGCTTATTGGTTTAGTTTGGTCTTTATTAGCTTATTTTTTCCTTTATTTAAAAGGACTAACGGCGGACCAACGGCAGTTAGCAATTCGACCAAATTGGAACAAAATAGAAAGTACAGAGTATAAATCGAGCCAATTACAACTACAGGGACCAAGTTGACACAAACATTTAACTACATGGACCATTTCGGTTTTTTCCATTACTAAACCATCAAGTCGTGTTTGTACATGTATCAACACCATTGAGATCAATACTTTGAGACCCTAATGTGATTTACAAAATCGAGTTTGAAAGGGTCTCCAAACAAAGATAGTGTTTAGAGGTGATCCGGTCCCTAATTACTCGGGTACTGAGGGATACCAATTCCTGCAGGAAAAATTATTTTCCATGGAATAGGGCCTAAATTGAAATGTCACCCTTGCGTGATAACACTATCACCCCAGAACCAAGGAGAAATTTGAACCAATGGTTTTCGAGATGGACGACTTGAATTGCGCACTACACTACACAGTACCCTATCAAACAAATTGAAAAAAAACGGTTCTCTCTCTCTCTCTCTCTCTCTCTCTCTCTCTCTCTCTCTCTCTCTCTCTCTCATCCTTGATTCATTCACAACTATAAATAGTACCTATTCTCGTGTTACAAAACTATAAATCAAACTCCCATGACTTCAATTTCATCTCTCCTCCTCCTTTTATTACGAATCTACAGCGATCCATCTCATGAATCTCATCTCTCCTCCATTTTATGGAAACTACAAGGATTGATTACATCAATCTTGACTCTCCTCCTCCGTCCATTGTACTTGACATTAGAATAAATTATTGTTGTGGAGCTAGATCATGACATATTTCATCAGTAATTAATCTACTCGCTCACTTCCCGAAGAACAAAAAGTACGATGAATTTGAGTAAATCTTTCTTCCTCTCTGTTTTTTTGGCAAAACTTGTCTCTCTCTTCATCATATTCCCTGTTCTTTGTATGGCTTTTGCTCCATAAATAGTATTTTCGTACAGTAGGATTTTGTATTTTGATTTTGCTGATAATATGTTTCAATTGAAAGCAAACGGAGATAATGGAAATGTAGATTAAAATTTTGGGGTATGGGCTTTTTAATGATGATGCAAACATGTTAGCTCATTGTTCTAATTTAACAGTGATTTTTCTTTCAAAAAGTCTAGTATTAGTTGTGTCCGGAATTTTTCATCATCCAATGGGAATTATATATGTTCTAAAGTCGGACATGTATCATTGTTGTTTTTCTTTCAAAAAGTCCAAGAACACAACTCCAAAACACGTCTTCGGACACAATTGTATTCAAAACAGTCGGATACTTAGATGCATGCAGGTCCAAGTGCATCCAACATTGGTTCCAGACAAAAGTTGTCCAGAAATATGTTTTAAAGTTGTGCATATCTATCATTGCTATTTTTCTTTATATGCTTCGGAAAGCCATGCATTCGCGTAGTTTGAGTCGACCGAGGACCTATAATACCTATTGGGAAAACCATTCTTGGATACTTAGATGCATGTGGTTCCAATAACATCCAATGGTTCTGGACAAAGTTGTGTCCAGAAATGTGTTTTAAAGTTGTGCATATATCATATATTGTTGTTGGACAATGATTGGAGGTTTCTTAGATGCATATGGGTCCAAGTGCATTCAACGGTTCTTGACAAAGTTGTGGCCAAAATTTGTTTTAAAGTTGTGCCTATATCATTGTTGTTTTATGCTTTGAAAAGACATTCTATGTAGTTCGAATCGAGGTCTTAATACCTATTGGGTTAATGATTGAAGGTTTCTCTACTTCAGGAATTAAATTTGTACCCGAGAGGGCAATTGGAACTCGTTTGGCATCTTCATGCTGCTAGCGGATTTTAGATAGGATGATAGAATCGTATACATCATCTTCATGAGGGAGTAGGAAAATGTTCCGATAATGGAGAAAGAAGCATCCGGCAAAGAAAAGACAATATGATTTTTTCTTTCCATCATGCTTTACATACCACAACCTCTGGCATCGCACCAAGAAATGAAGCAGGAAAATTTGTGCTTTAATCAGACAGAGAGAGAGACATACCATCTTTCTTGGGAGTGAGAACCTCTGTTTTATTACCAAAAAAACAAAAACAAAAACTTGTTAGGGCTGTTGCACATCTTCAATTAATGTTTACACGATCAAGATGTAACAATGTCGAGATTAGTAAGGATTCAGACACTGTGGAGTGTACGGCTGGGAATTGCAATTATGTACTAATAATACTACATGAGTTTAATTAACTCTCACTGAAAATCTTAAGTGCAATAATAGTACCATATTTGGTCCGAAATAAAGGCCCCACTAATAAAGTTTTCTATTCCAATCTCTTTGTTTAAGTACTAAATCAATTGAACTCTGATGCCCTCAATGGTTTGCTCAATTTTTATGACTCTTGCTCATCAAATCCATATTACACACACAGCAAAAATGCACAGATTTATTGTGGGGCCCACAACAGGTCCCACACAAATGATCCGAACCGTTTATTCAATGTAAAAAAAATTTTAAGGGTTCCTGCAAAAAAATCAGCGCAATTGGCCGATAGTTATAGGTGCTCAATTTAATCATCTAACTTTTCATTCAGATTTTAGGATAATGAAAAGTTAGATGATTGAATTGAGCACCTATAGGTATTGGATTGAGCTGATTTTTTACGGGGACCGTTAAAAAAATATCTTATATTTAATGAACGACTCGGATCATTTGTGTGAGACCCAAAGTGGGTGCCACACACGGATCTGGGCGTGATCTGTGTAAACAGAGTTACTGCATCTATAAAGTAAAGGGATGAAAACCATCTATACGTTCACTAGGACACGACCGTAAACACTATCCCAACCGTAAACACTATCCCACTTCACTTCTCGAGATATAGATTGTTTCACGAGCTTGAATGAGCGTTCATCCATCACTTACGATATTTCAAGTTTCGGTCTTGTTCTGGCCGGGTGGGACTGTAGCTAAGGCTTTGCCTGACGCGTTGACAGTGGTCTACGATCATGATGGAATGCCAAGCAGAGCTCTTGAGCAAAACGTTGAAGCTCCGATGGGTTTTAAAAGAGGAGATCGAACCCATTAAGTCCAAGGGATTTCAAGGAGAAGATTTTTAAAAATCGAATTATGACGAAAAGTAGTGGCGGGTACTAGAGGGGGCAAATTAAATCATTCAATAAAAGGCGCAATTAATGTTTTTGGCAGGAACAATTTAGATTTTGGCATTATCAGCTCCCAAATAGTATTGTCGTACAGTAGGATTTTGTATTTTAATTTTTCTAACACTACGTTTCAAAAAGTCTAGGAGAAATTGTGTCTGGAATTTTTCAATCATCCTGAAGCATGATAATGTAATCAACGGGAATTGTGTTCTAAAGTTGTGCACATATCATTGGTGTATTTTTTTTTTTTTTCAGAAAGTCTAGGAACATAATACAGTGCAGCCTCCTTTACGAAATTAATTTTGCAAGAAAAAACTCGAACAATGTTTGAGCCATAGGTACTCCCTTTTTGAACAAATGATATTAAGAAATAATTTCAATTTTCTTTAATCCATCAAACATCGTTGTACCCTAAAGCTTACAATGAATATAAATAAGGTGATAGAAACCCTAAACAACTTAGAAAACAATTAGGGCCGATAATCAAACCCTAATTTGCAGAAAATACAGAAATTACCAAAAACCGAAAATTCTGCTTTAACTAGAAAACCAAATATTAGGAAGAAATATAAAATTGCCAAAACAAGTGGAAACTAAAATGGTGTTTCCTATCAAAAGTTATTAGCAATCTAAATATTACTATAAACGGCAAAATAGGCCTTTCGGAAGGCTAAACAGTATCGAACGGCCGACAAACATCGTGGACATTTTCCAGACAAAGTTTGGTTTCGGCTATGCTCGGTCCACGGGTCATTCTTCCACTGTCGCTCCGCCTCTAGTTTGGTTTGGATTGTGCTCGGTCCATGGGATGTGTGAGGGTGTGACCATGTAAAACACTTGAAAAGTAGAATGCAAATTAAACATCAATAATGCTCTCAGAAATATTCACCTCTAAAATGACCTTGTAGGTTGTAGACACCCCAATCTGGGCTTCCAGATTAGTTTACTTACAGTTTTTGATTCCCCGATGATGAAATGGATCAAGAACACCCCGGGAATGATAGCGTGTTTGAGCTTTGAGTGTTTGCAAAACCCTTGAACCTAACCTAGCCTAAGCCACTTCAAAAACCAAAAACCTTGCTGGTCCGCGCCAGGGCGCAACCATCCCGCGCCCGGGCGCACCATCGCGCGAGGGTTTCACTCCATCGCGCGACAGTGCGCCAGGGCGCACCATCGCGCGACAGACTCACTCCGTCGCGCGACGGTCCAACCTACCACCGACCTTTCTGAAGGAGGACAGTTGGCCACCAATGCAACTCTCAGCAGGCCTCGTGGACTGGCTGAAGGCCTCTGTTTCCAACCAGATTTGCCCCCTCTCCCTATATATACCCCCTTTGCTCATCCATTTAAAGGGTTAACAAGTTCCAAAAATTCAAAAAGACTAGCACAAGCTCTAGTGCTTTTTCATCCAATTTCACATTCCTCAATCTTTCCAAACACCTCAATCAACTTCAAACATCAAAAGCTCAAATACTCTTTCAAACCCGAAGCCAAAGGTATAGCTTACCTTTGTTCTGTTTCTGTTCTGATCTCTGAGTGGGGCTGGCAGGGCCAAGGCTGGTAATCAATACCAGTTCTGGTCCTAAAGCTGGCGAGGTTTCAAAAACCGTCATGGTAGGAACCAACGCGCGATGGTCCCACTCTCTCGCGCGACACTCCGGTGCTGCGTGAGATGGACCGCGTGGGGATTGGTGTCCTACTGTTTTGCATCCATGTGTATATAGATCACTCTGCAAGCATGATAATAACCTGTTTACTGCTTTCCTTAGTATAAACTGCTAGTTTGTAGTTAGTTTGTGTTTTTGTTGTTTCGGAGTACCCCTGGGATAATTCTGGATCTGTCCCAGAACCCAGAAAATGTGAACCAAGCACTGGTCTGTCCGCGCCAGGGCGCAATCATCCCGCGCCAGGGCGCACCATCGCGCGAGGGTTTCACTCCATCGCGCGACAGTGCGCCAGGGCGCACCATCGCGCGCCAGACTCAATAGCATGCAATGACTTGTTCAGTGCATGCTGGTTTCTTCCTGCGCACGTCACTCCAAAACATGGGCTCCCCAGTTTGTTTAAACTCCCACAGCAGTCTGTTCTCATCCTATACTAACTGCTCATCCATGCTATCTATCACATCTTGCAAGTTGTTACAACTTTAATCCCCATTAAACTGTTTCCCCGCCCTAATTGGCTAAAAACTGATTAATCAAACAGAATCGCAAACAAACATCTTTCGCAAATGCCTAAGTAGAGACCGATCTCCGGATTGGGCGAGAGGGGTGCCATAAAACCCTTCCCCTCTCGTAACCTGGCTCCCGAACCCAGATATGGTTATGACGGACTGGTTCCTTAACTTTTTCAAATCAAACAGCGCGGCAAGTGCTTCGAAATACGGTTCCTTGGGTGTCGGACATTCAAACCCGAGTGGCGACTCTGTATTTTCGCGAGCGCTTGACGTCCAGCTTCAAAAGCGCTCCCGCAAACCGGCAGCATCTTCGGGCAAATCCCATTTGCCCACAGTGGCGACTCTGCTGGGGATCGAATCGATATTGGTTTGTATTTAGAAGTTAATACGCTTGGGAACAATCCCACAAAAGTCTGTCAACATAGTGAGCTTCGCGCTGCTAAAGAAAGGATTGGTGATTTAACAGGACCTCGTGTCCGGCCATCCAATCTGGGACTTTTCCGATTGTTCTCCCGCGTAGTTTCTTCTAAGTATTGATCAATAAAGAGAGCCAAATTTGAAAATGCATTTGCGAATTTGCGATTCTGTTCCATTAATCAGCTTTTTAGCATTCTTCATTTGCATCGATGTGGGATAAGCCTCGTTGGATCGTTTTGGCAATCCGGCACGGTTTATCGGAGCCCGGGGACCCCGAATGACCAACAACCTTCGACGATGATGAGTCATTCTACCGTTTGACTGTTGCTCTGCGGTTACGCGGGCAGCAGGAGGTATATCTTGGCTCTAGTCCGAGGAACCTGTTACAAGCCAAAACCAGCCTTTGCATATATAAAGCACTAGCACTCTCCAAACTAGGACAGGTACCTACAGGGTAAGATTACTTGCATCTAACCCCCATATACTGTCTACGTGTTACTGCTTTCCCTATCGCATGCACTGTACATACATTATTTTGCATAGGAGCATGCTTAGAGTGGTTCTTTCTTTCGAGTTTGTCTTGCGCAATCTAAGACGTTGTTGGGCCCGATGAGGAGTCGTTCATTCTGTCGAATGTTCGTTATCAATTGCAAAGTCCTTAGCTTAATGAGACTTTTAGAAATCAAAATTTACTACATCCTTGGCTCATGCCCGGTTAAGAATTCAACCGAAAATATGGAACAACAAAAGTAGTGATGCCGTGTCACTGGCACTACCCAGGTTGAAGTGCGAAGTCACTATACACCGCCGTGTTCAAAGTTAAGGTGCCATGTTATCACCACCAAGTTGTTCCAAATTCAAAGTTGAACCTTCAAATGGGACTAGTCGAAGATTTAGTCTATTTTGACATCTTTTAGGATCTGACGATCTACTCAAGGACACATGGCCGAAAAGAATTCTGAGGATTCTGGCAACGTCTGAAATTCGTGAGGCAAACTCGTCTCTATTTCTGTACATACATACTGTTTTGCGTAGAAGCATGTTTAGGGCGGCTTCTAGGTTGTCTCTCTTTCGAGTCTGTCTTATGCCTATTAGGACGCTGCTAGGCCCGATGAAGAGTCGTGCATCTCGATGGTGCACGTTGTCAATTTTCAAAGTCCTTAGATCAACAGAACTTTGGGAAATCAAACCTTTTTAAGTCCTTGGCTCATGCCCGATTGAAGTTTCAACCGAAAATAAGGAACCACAAAGTATGGATGCCATGACACTGGTACTACCCAGGTTGAAGTGCGAAGTCACTATACACCGCGGCGTTCAAAGTTAAGGTGTCATGTCATCAATACTGAGTTGTTTCGTTTCGAACTCCAAAGTTGAAATTTCGAGAACGGAATAGTCAAAGGCTTAGACTATTTTGACATCTCTTAGTGTTAGTCGATCTATTCAAAGGTTACACCCTCGAAAAGATTTCCGAGGATTTTGGCAGCGTCCAAACATCATAAGACAGACTTGTTTGTAGTTGTAGAGTCTAGGAGGACACCGACGATGTCAACATGTACATTGCATTCTAATTGCTGCAGGAACGCCACTGAGCTTTCAATTACTTTACTGTCTAGTTTGGAACCATTGCACCGAACAAGAGAGTACCGAAAGGAAGAGCCAAACCTACTTGGGAACGTCTGCACCAGAATCCGGTTCAAAGGCTTGTCAGGCTAAGACCCCAGTCAGTTACAACGGAGGCTTCTCCAGGTTCATTGTTGGCCACCCTGCAGTCGGGTTCG
Source organism: Rhododendron mucronatum var. ripense (assembly GCA_019656295.1). Lineage (NCBI taxonomy): Eukaryota > Viridiplantae > Streptophyta > Magnoliopsida > Ericales > Ericaceae > Rhododendron > Rhododendron mucronatum. Next base: position 1,062,821 of record BPLT01000022.1, on the reverse strand, counting down.
CCATCGATATTGCAAAAAGTCACGCCGCCGGCTTCCCCATCTTCAGCTTCTTCATCAAGCTCCATTGAAAAACCTGCGATGGCAGATCAGCCGCAACCGCTCACTCTGGAAACCATGCTCATGAACCTCCAGAACAGCATCACTGCTATGCAACAGAGAGCCACTCAGACTGATACCTCCATCTCCCGTTTGAATGACCTTATCAACACTCGTCTTCCACCAGCATCTGAAGAAGAGGACGAGGACGATGAGGATGTTCATGCAGAACCTGTCTTTATCGAGGATCCAAACCATGCAGGGCGTCTCATTGTTCAACCCAACCCTAGAGAGGCTCGTGTGCCTGCTCCAAATCCAAACCCCGCTGTTGTTAGGCCTGTTCGAAACCCTGACATAGCTGCTCTCATGGCCAAGATGGCTAAGCTGGAAGAAGCTGTTTCGAAATCCGAGAAGATCACTGCAGGGGGAATTGACCTGGATCGTCTCTGTTTGTACCCTAATGCTAGGCTTCCTGACAAATTCAAGATGCCTGACTTGGTTAAATTCGATGGGAGTAGTGATCCCAAGACTCATCTCTTTGGCTACCATGCTGCAATGAAGTTGTTGGGTGTAGAAAGTGAGGCCATGTCTCAGCTTTTTCCTCAGACTCTCTCTGGGCCTGCCTTCCATTGGTTCATGTCGCTTGACATCTCCAAAAGAAGAACTTGGGAAGACATAGGGGCTGCCTTTGTCTCGCAGTACAATTATAACTCTCAGCTCAAGATGACTACTCGTGAGTTGGAGTCCACCAGAATGGAAGCTAAGGAATCCTTCGCGGATTTCGTCAAGAGGTGGAGAGCCAAAGCCGCTCTAATGACTGAGCGCCCGAGCGAGAGGGATCAACTCCGCATCATCTCCCGCAATCTCCAGCCAGATTATGCCAAGCACCTGGTTTTTGTTCAAGCGTCTGCTAACTTTGAAACCTTCTTCGAATCTGGCCTAGCCATTGAAGATGCACTGCATAGTGGAATTCTGCCAAGGGGAGAGTCCTCCTCACAGAAAGCTAAGCCGAGGGCTTACTCTGGAAACAGTAGCACACTGTTTGGTAACAGCAACTACTCCAATACAGCTACAAGTGGGAGCGATGCTCCAGCTTTCGACTCTAATCGCGCTGCCGATGTCAATCAGGTTCAAAACGCCCAAAGCTACCGGGCCCGAACCCAACCTCGGAGTTTCTCTGCCTTCGAGGCACCTCTGTCCGCAGTGATGGAAAAACTTGTCAAATCTGGGCATCTCAAACCCTTGACCCCAACTTCTCCGCCAAAAGTCCTGCCTTCTGGTTACAAGCCTCACCTCTTCTGTGCCTTCCACCAAATGCCTGGCCATCCTACTGACGCATGCTATCGTCTTCTACATGAGATTCAAGATCTCATTGACAATGGCACGGTTCATGTTCCACCAAAGCCTAACGTCATTTCCAACTCCTTGCCTCAACACAACTCTGACCCTCTGGTTGGTCAGATATCTATCACCTCCACTCAAATCAACCTGACCTCCACCATATTCAACCCTAGCCACTACATCGTCCCAGCAAATCAACCCAAACCCATCGTATCCATCCCATCTGAACCGGAGGTTAACATGATGGCTGTAGGTTGGACAATTGAGGTCTTCACTGCCGACACCTGGATTGACAGTAATGAGGGGCTTGCAAAGGAGGAGATTGACCGGCTAAGGTCCATTATTCATGGGAGCACCGAGTAGGTTTGGTTAAAGAAGCTGAGGAAGCCGAAGTGCTGTTGCTTGGGCCTGACATCCGCTGGATCCTACCTCTTTTTGTGAAAGTTATGGGTAGCATTTTCAAACCGCGTCTAGTTTGCATTGGCGTTTTGTCTGAGTCTGACACAGAGTCGTTTGCGTTTGTCTAAGTCTAGCTCTGAGTCGGAGGTTGTGCCTCTTGGCCCTCCACGTCGTAGCTTTCGTTTCAAGTTTTGAGTCTGCTGTACTTGGCAACCCCGAGGGGCTTTCTTTATGCATTATCTTGCTTCTAAGTACTTCGCTGGTTTTTGAATAAATTGCGTCGACCCTAATGATGAAGGGATAGATTTCGATGGGATCATCCCCAAGGAAATGTGTTCCCTCGCCGAAAGGGAAGACGAAAGGCGTGCTCAGCCTAATAATTGAAATAGTAATTTTCAAATAAACTTGAAAGATGAAGTAGACCTCCAAATGGTTCAAAACTGGTTCAACATTGTCCCCAGAGGAGCATTGTGCCCGGTCAGACAGGTTCGAAGAATTCATCAATGACTTGGCATGGTCTCACAAAGACACGCCTGGTATTGATCTTGACATAAAGAAACATCGAATCTCTTTGCTACCGGATGCCAAGCCAAAAAGCAGAAGCTCAGAAGGTCCAGCACCTCATACCATCCTCAAATTTGCAGGAACAGCGTTCCGCCAAGCACAAATTGGAAAGTTCAAAAGTGGCCTCGAGCAAGGCATGTCAACTGAAGCACTTTGGACCTTATAGCCATTTCATCTGGGGGTGCAGCCATTTCTTTGACCTCAACGGCAATAAATTCAAATACCTTGGTCAGCATGGATCAATTCACAAGCCTTTTCCCTGAGAGAAGCTCGTTGGGCTGAAAACCCCAAGGGTGGGCAGTTCCAAGCAAAAGTTAGAGCAGCCTACTAGACCAAAACCTATGAAGGAGGTTTAGGCAAAAATAAAGGCAAAATTTGAAAGCTCGCTAGACCGAAAACCCAAAGTGGCAGTTCTAGGCAAAAGTTAGAGCGTAAAAGGTGAGGTAAAATACTCGAGTGAACCTTAGCCTGAACTACGTTTTGACCTGATTCCCTAGCTTGGGATACGTAGGCAGTCTCTCCTTGAGACTCGGTCACAATCTATCAATTGGATCCATGGTTGACGTTTGGTACACATCAAAGGTCGAAGAGGTTCGAAGATCAAGCTGCATGGGAGGCGTCTGAAAGGGGGAAAACCTTTTGTCTTTCAGTTTTATTACAAACTACTATTTCAATTTCAAAGCTGAGCATAAAGCCTTAAAAGAATTTAAGCATAAAAAACAGAACGAAATGCTGGCGAGGCCTAACGGCTCACAGTTTATTCTAAGTTCAGCGAAGTCTGATGTGAGCCGTTGCAGTAGCTTTGCAGTCATGTGCGCTAGTTTGAGGTTCATGCGCACTTGATTCGTAGTTATGTGCGTTGGTCTCAACCCTACGCGCACTTTTTCAATTCGCCCAGCAATCAATAGCAGTTAGCTACTACCTTCGAGTCCTGTTCGAGGGGCTTTTGCCAAGTTTGGTCATACCGTGTAGACCTAATGTGACTGCACGGGGGTGTCGGTTTCAGTCCGGGCCTATATGTGTCTTCATTTGCGTCTTATGTCCGTCTTTGTGGCATTTTTCTAGATTTCAATCCATTGTCATGTCGAGATGCTATTCTCGGTTCTATTTGTTCGTGCAGGTCATTGTACAACTATTTTGACCTCGCAAGTGTCAGTTTCACCTGTTTAGGAATGTCGTGAGTTTTGGCTCGTTAATGCCCAAAATTTCATTGTATTCCATGTGTCTAAAGGTTCGCATTGTTCCCTGGGGCTCTTTCCCCTTTTTCGTTCGAGCTAGGCACGTCTGTACATATATATGTGTCTCTGTGTCGACTCAGTTCACTTGTCAATGCAAATTAGATATTAGCGGTCAGTTTTTGTCCATGAACTGCGGAAATGTAATTTTTACATTGCTACCCTAGCTTCGGTAATCTACAAGCAGTAGAGTCTCATCATCAGCAAGGGCACGTCAGCCCAAGGCCAAGCGAAGCATATCTCTGGGGCTCGTCTGCCCAAGCATCAAAGGAAGGGGCACGCAGGCCCACTGCCGCCCCTAAATGTCAACTTGGCACGCCGGCCCGCTCAAGTGTCTCTCTATATGGGTGCGCATCTCAGAAGCAAAAGACAGTAAAAGTAATGGGGCTCAGTGGTAGTCCTTAGGCATCGTTGTCCTTCTAGGAGTCGCCCTTAGCTTGCATCTGCATTTTCAATTTGTGCATTCATATTGTATACAACATTGCGTATTGTATATCAAATGTTTAAAGCAGGAAAATTCTATGCCGGAATCACTTCTGTGGGATAGTGCAAGTATGGGGGAATGCCACACGCCACCTTCCTTATCTCATTTGCCATGCATAATCTGCCCGTCTCGAATCAACGACAGCCGGTCCTGTCCATATCTCAACGGCTCGATCATTCTGCACACTGATCTACTCGTCTCAAATCAACGACAGCCGGTCCTGTCCAAATCTCAACGGCTTGATCATTCCGCACTCTGATCCGCCCGATCCAAATCAAAGACAGCCGGTCCTATCCAATCAACGACGGTCAGCAATATCGTCCTTCTCAATTCAGTGATGGTCAGCCATATCATCAACAACAGCCTACCACATCGCCTGTCTCTGTCCATTCAACGATGACAACCTACCACGTCGCCTGTCTCTGCCCATTCAGCGACAACAATCAACCACATTGCTTGTCTCTGTCCATTCAGCAATGACAACCAACCACGTCGCCTGTCTCTGCCCATTCAGCGACAACAATCAACCACATTGCTTGTCTCTGTCCATTCAGCAATGACAACCAACCACGTCGCCTGTCTCTGCCCATTCAGCGATGACAATCAACCATGTCGCCTGTCTCTGCCCATTCAGCAACGACAATCAGCCATCGCCTGTCTCTGTTCATTCAGCGATAACAATCAGCCATATCGTCCGTATTCACCCCGATCAGCAACGATCTGAATATAATTCAATGGTCCTATCCATTTCTCAACGGCTCGATCATTCTGCACACTGATCTGCCCGTCTCAAATCAACGACAGCCAGTCCTGTCCATCTCTACAATGGTTCGGTCATTTATACTGATGATTGTCCCATCCTGTCTGCAACGGCTTGGTCATTTATACTGATGATCCTTCCATCCAGACTTCAACGGCTCGATCATTTATACTGATGATCCTCCCATCCTGTCAAATTCCTCAGCGGTTTGATCACTCAGCTAATTGATCTCTCCGTCTGCATCCACGACAGCCGGTCCTGTCAAAACCATCAACGGTATTTAGCCATATCATTCGTACAATCCACAACGACGATCAGATTATCGTCCGACGGTTTGTTCAATGGTCCACCCATCCGCAACTTGTTGTTCCCCAGGAGAGTCCGCCTCGGCCTGCCCCAAACAACTACCTCTACATCAGTCTAGCTTCACACGCATCTTCCAGCAGCCTTATTGCTCTGTCTCGGATGGTCTTTGATAAGGAGATTGGCTCTGATTCCTAACAGATGGAATTCAACCTGCCTGACACGACCTACCCGTGTTTGTTGGAATACTTCGTGCCGAGGATAGCTTGATCCCCAGCAACGACGGCCTGTCCCGTCCATATTTGCAGCGACAGCCCGTCCTGTCCAAATTTGATCAACAAGCGGCGATTCGCTCGTCCACTTCTACTTCCATCCCCGGCAATGGACAGCCAGTCCATTCCACCGATCAGGTTCCTTAAGTTTACTTGTCTACTTTGCTAGTATGCTTTGCTCTGGATTGCCTTGAGGGGTGTCTAGAAATCTTTGACGTTACTTGTACCAAGTCGATGGTGCTTCAAGTGCCGTCAAAGAGGGGCTACTGTAGACACCCCAATCTGGGCTTCCAGATTAGTTTACTTACGGTTTTTGATTCCCCGATGATGAAATGGATCAAGAACACCCCGGGAATGATAGCGTGTTTGAGCTTTGAGTGTTTGCAAAACCCTTGAACCTAACCTAGCCTAAGCCACTTCAAAAACCAAAAACCTTGCTGGTCCGCGCCAGGGCGCAACCATCCCGCGCCCGGGCGCACCATCGCGCGAGGGTTTCACTCCATCGCGCGACAGTGCGCCAGGGCGCACCATCGCGCGACAGACTCACTCCGTCACGCGACGGTCCAACCTACCACCGACCTTTCTGAAGGAGGACAGTTGGCCACCAATGCAACTCTCAGCAGGCCTCGTGGACTGGCTGAAGGCCTCTGTTTCCAACCAGATTTGCCCCCTCTCCCTATATATACCCCCTTTGCTCATCCATTTAAAGGGTTAACAAGTTCCAAAAATTCAAAAAGACTAGCACAAGCTCTAGTGCTTTTTCATCCAATTTCACATTCCTCAATCTTTCCAAACACCTCAATCAACTTCAAACATCAAAAGCTCAAATACTCTTTCAAACCCGAAGCCAAAGGTATAGCTTACCTTTGTTCTGTTTCTGTTCTGATCTCTGAGGGGGGCTGGCAGGGCCAAGGCTGGTAATCAATACCAGTTCTGGTCCTAAAGCTGGCGAGGTTTCAAAAACCGTCATGGTAGGAACCAACGCGCGATGGTCCCACTCTCTCGCGCGACACTCCGGTGCTGCGTGAGATGGACCGCGTGGGGATTGGTGTCCTACTGTTTTGCATCCATGTGTATATAGATCACTCTGCAAGCATGATAATAACCTGTTTACTGCTTTCCTTAGTATAAACTGCTAGTTTGTAGTTAGTTTGTGTTTTTGTTGTTTCGGAGTACCCCTGGGATAATTCTGGATCTGTCCCAGAACCCAGAAAATGTGAACCAAGCACTGGTCTGTCCGCGCCAGGGCGCAATCATCCCGCGCCAGGGCGCACCATCGCGCGAGGGTTTCACTCCATCGCGCGACAGTGCGCCAGGGCGCACCATCGCGCGCCAGACTCACACCATCGCGCGACAGTGCGCCAGGGTGCATCCTCGCGCGACAGAGTGATTCCATCGCGCGACAGTTTGCCTCCGACCAGTGAATGGCCTTGCACGGGTAGCTTGGATTTAGGCTGTTATTTTGTCCCCACACTGTTTATGGGGTGTTTTGTCAATTTCTAGGGCTTTTAAGCCTTCAAACTGTATATTATGCTGCCTATAAACTGCGTGGTTTGTCCTGGGTGTGCACTGGTCCTTCCAGAGCCCAGAAGGTTTGAGAATAAGAGTTGTGGGTTTTAAGCTCACCGGCACGCGTGTGTCTTGGAGTTATGCGCGCAAGAGTGAATAGCATGCAGTGACTTGTTCAGTGCATGCTGGTTTCTTCCTGCGCACGTCACTCCAAAACATGGGCTCCCCAGTTTGTTTAAACTCCCACAGCAGTCTGTTCTCATCCTATACTAACTGCTCATCCATGCTATCTATCACATCTTGCAAGTTGTTACAACTTTAATCCCCATTAAACTGTTTCCCCGCCCTAATTGGCTAAAAACTGATTAATCAAACAGAATCGCAAACAAACATCTTTCGCAAATGCCTAAGTAGAGACCGATCTCCGGATTGGGCGAGAGGGGTGCCATAAAACCCTTCCCCTCTCGTAACCTGGCTCCCGAACCCAGATATGGTTATGACGGACTGGTTCCTTAACTTTTTCAAATCAAACAGCGCGGCAAGTGCTTCGAAATACGGTTCCTTGGGTGTCGGACCTTCAAACCCGAGTGGCGACTCTGTATTTTCGCGAGCGCTTGACGTCCAGCTTCAAAAGCGCTCCCGCGAACCGGCAGCATCTTCGGGCAAATCCCATTTGCCCACATAGGTAAGGTCCTTTTTATTAGGGTATTTAAATTCAATTTCCTGATAGACTAAGAGATCATTGGCCTCTACCCCATGAGGGCGGAGAACCAGTTAAGAAGGATAGATCTTGATGGATATGAGAAAGCATACCGCAAGAAAAATGAAAAGAGTTTGTGGATATAAACCAAAACTGGACAATGGAGCAGATCAAGGGTGCATGTTTCTCGATTTTCCTTGAGCTCAACATAATGGCTTCATAGACCCCAATTTTTTTTCCAAGTTTCAGCTTTACTTCTCCCAACTCTGATCAACCATGCGTCATAGTCTGAAGTTGCTAGGACTTTCCGCAGCCACTTTGCAGCATCATCTGGGATCTTAACGAAAGAGTTTACAACATTCATGACAACCACCATTCCAGCACAAGCGCATTTTATGATAATCCATCTGTTCTTTCCTCCTTCACCGGGTTCATTTCCTTCTTTCATGGTATCAGCAAAACAATATCCACCTTCAAGTACAAGTAGTGTGAAAAGCCTCTAAAACGTGCAACGTAAAACACATTGCGGCCTCTTTTTCCATGTCAAAAAACTCTACCTCAATTCTAGGTGTATTAATAGTGTTAAGTTCATAATTGAATTTGAAGGTTCGTTTTTTGATTAGAATATTTCCAAACAGCAATACTACTAGTATTTGAGTATTGACTATTTGCGTTAAATTCTAACCTTTCCTACTTTTTGGACTTTAGGAAAGGTTAGAATTTGATGCAAACAATCAATACTCAAATACTAGTAGTATTGTTGTTGTGAAGTCTCCGAATCAAAAGAAGAGCCTTCAAATTCAATTCTGAACTCAACACTTTTAAAATGCCTAGAATTGAGCTAGCAAAGTTTATTGACTTGGAAAAAGAAGCTGCAATGTATTTTACAATGTACATTTTAGAGGTATTTCGCACAACTTGTATTTGAAGGTGGATATTGTTTTGCTAACACAATGAAAGAAGGAAGGAAATGAACCTAGTGAAGGAGGAAAGGACAAATGGATTATCATATAAAAGGCATTTGTGCTAGAATGGTGGTTGTTGTGAATGTCATAAACTCTTTCGTTAAAATTCTAGATGATGCTGCGAAGAGGCTACAAAAAGTCCTAGCCACTTCAGATTATGATGCCTGGTTGATCAGAGTTGAGAGAAGCAAAGTTGAAACTTGAAAAAGGTGGGGTCTATAAAGCCATTATGCTAAGCTCTGGGAAAATTGAGAAAGATGTGCCCTTGATCTGCTCCATTGGCCAGTTTTGGTCTATATCCACAAACTCTTTCCATTTCTCCTGTGGTTTGCTTTCTCCTACCTATCAAGATCTATCCTTCTTCAGTAGTCTCCACCCTCATGGGGTAGAGGCCAATGATCTCTTAGTCTGTTCGGAAATTGAACTCACCCTATAATAAAAAGGACCTTACTTGCAAGGTCTCTTTAGAGGTGAATATTTATGAGAGCATTATTGACGTTTGATTTGCATTCTACTATCAAGTTCTTAACATGGTCACACCCTCACGTATCCCATAATCTGCATGGGTTGAGGGAAGAGTCCCATTTTTGTCCTTGCTATAATTTGCATTCCCTGCAAATGTGTAGCCCTTTTCAGCCAATGTAGTGAATGCAAATATAGGACATATGAAGACGGCAAGAAGCCATAAGGAAATTGGGAAGGAGGAAAGTGTAATAAATTATTTGTAGGTTCCATAAAATGGAGAAGAGATGAGATTCGTGAGATGGAACATTGTAGATTAATAATAAAAGGAGGAGGAGAGATGATATATATCCAGGTGAGGGGAGTTTGATTTATGGTTTTGTAACATGAGAACAAGTACTATTTATAGTTGTGAATGAATCAATGCTGTGTGTGTGTGTGTGTGTGAGAGAGAGAGAGAGAGAGAGAGAGAGAACCATTTTTTCAATTTGTTTGATAGGGTACCATATAGTGTAGCGCGTTATCCGAGCCGTCCATCTCAAAAACCGTTGGTTCAAATTTCTTCTTTGCTCCTACAGGTTCCTGTTCCGAAGAGATACTATTATCATGCCAAAGTGACATGTCAATTTACGCCCTATTCCATGGGAAAGAATTTTTCCTGTGGGAATTGGTCTCCCTCAGTTCTCGAAAAAATAGGGAGCAGATCACCTCTGAATACTATCTTGATTCGGAGACTCTTTCAAACTAGATTTCGTAGATCACATTAGGGTCTATAAAATATTGATCTTAATTGTTCATTTCGTAAATTTAAAAATTATTATGGTAAAAGAAATATTACGGGACATTGATATATGTAAAAACAAATTAAGTGTTATATTGAAGAATAGGTAGTTTAAGTTTAAAATCATATTTACTGTCTAATTACAAAGTATGAGTAATTCATTTTTTTCATTTATCTTCAATCAAAACTATTTTTTTTCAAGAATGCTGTATAAATTATTAGTAAATACTGTTAGTAGATTCTCAGCCTTTGTAATAAATGTTGCAGGAAAGCAAAGTCTACGTAGGTAGACTAGTAATAGTAACTTGTAATAATAGTATAGTACTGTAGTTGTCAGGAGTGATTATTAGGATGCCACCAATTATATACAATGATGTAATGAGTGATGTGTACCGTTGTACTGATAACCCTTCCTTACGCCTATAAAAGGAGGGTTTCTCCCATTGTAAAAAACCAGACCTTAAGCAATAAACTCAGTATCTTTCTAATAAGCCTGTGTTTTATATTCTCTCTCTTTACGATCCTACCTACTTAGTGTTTGTACCCACTTAGTGTCTGTAATAGTGGTATCAGAGCCATGTCTTCCATACTAGCCTAAACTCCCTTCTGGGAAATTCTTTTCCAACACTACTTCAAATCTTTTCTAAAAGAAAAATTGAAGCGTATGCTCTGTGGTTGCCTTCACAGGATCCTCCACATCAGAAACTTCACTAACTATTTTGGTTAAAAGAATTTTGTATCAGTGGGATTAAAGTACCTTGAGATTTTAGCCCATGTGTTGGCAGTGTATCTCGGTTTATCTTCCCTAGTATACAAAATTTTGTTAATCAAAATTAGTTGAAAGTCTTATTTTGCAAAGGAAAATCTTTGTCGTAGAAAGGAAAAGAAAACCCCAGACTTTTTCAAACCCTAGTCTTTTTCTTCAAACCCCTGTCTTATTCTTGAAGTATGAATCGTCTGTTTACCACCTACTCTTCTGCTACGTCCTCCTTAGTTCCATCAATGTCTTCTACCAGTAGAAATTCTTCTTCCTCTTCCTCTTCTAATCTTGAATACTTATATGAGTTTGAGTACCTACCTGATGACAGTAAGGTTCCCCTTACTGACCTCCCTTTCCTAAACCCTTATAATACTTTTGTGCGTCCCCAAACTTCTTTGAAAAAATCGGTCACCCAACTTTTCTCTACAAAACACCCAACTTCTGTAAAAGAGTATGTCCAAGCTTCCAAGTTTGACCAGTGTTTCATTGCAGGAACAGAAGCTGAACAACTCTTACCTCTAGAAATCCCAGTTGATTTGCCTCGTCTTTGGCAACAACAAGGATTTACACATCTCTACTTTGGTGCAATCAGATTGGCTGTCACTTTCCATGGAAGAAAAGGTTTACCTGTTACTTCCAGACTTGCTCTGGTAGATACCAGGTTTATGCAGTACCAGAACGCATACATAGCCACAGTTCAAACCACACTAAATGCTGGAACTGTTATTTTTACCTTTTAACCCCAATTTCAACATGCCATTAGCAGATCCTCATCTGCTATCAGCCTTGAAAGTCCAAGTTCAAATTGGTGGTGCCTCCCAAATTCCTACCACATATGCAGCAACCCTTCACTACCAAATGGCCTACCGTCTCCAAAACCATGCTTTTGACATGTCCTTACCTTCCTCCACAGATGAAGCTCTCTTCCTAACCGTAAATGCACCTCACCAAGCCTCGTGTGTCCATGTCCCACGACAAATTTCCCGTCCTGAACTTCTCAAGCTTCTCCCAGAATCTTGGGTCACAGCTTACGAGAAAAATCAAAACAAGCCTATTCCTGTCCAATCCTCTAACCCAACCTTTATTCCAAAACCTGATGGTACCGTAGAAATCTCTTTTCCAAAAGACACCTCTGCCTCATCTTCCACCCATCCTGTCATTTTTCCCTCGAGCATTAACATGTTTGTTGATGGCTCTCGACCTGGCCCTCCAATTCAATATTTTAAATCCAGTGGCAAGCCGGTCTATTATTTTAAAAATCCAGAAACAGGTCATTGTTACTTTGATGCCTGTGACTGTGATGACTGTTACGAAGAAAGTCTTCGTTTAGACGATGATGAAGATGACCCTGGTTCACTATACCCTTCTCCGCCTTTCTCTCCTTGCAAATCTCCACCGTCTCCTCAACCTCCATCTGATGATGGCTCTTCAAGTCAACCCAGTGGGTGTTTCATGTTCACCTCCTCGTCTTCCTGGACTGAAGCAGATTTTCCTCCTTTGGACTTCCATTGTTCCGAAGAAAGGACAACCCACCGTCATAAAATTCCAAACCCTACTACCATTCTTCCTGATGGTAGTACCAAAGCAGTATCAGCAGCAGAAGCAGCGATAAATTGGCAATCAGCAAATTCTCTCACTCAATACAACATTCTTCAAAGAATTGCTAATTCCCAGCAAAATTTGGAGAATGCTGTCCATAAGAAGTTGTCAACTTTGGAACTTCTTATCAGAGATTTGCAGCAGAAAATTCAGAATGTTCACCAAGAACTCCTTCAGATGGCATATGCAAACCAAGCATTTTCAGCAGCCTTTTACCATAAAGATGCTGAAATGAAGCATTTGAAAAACCAGCTTCATTCTCTCCAAGCTCAGCAGAATTCTCAGCAAAAAAGCCCATTTGACATGTTCACATCTTCCTCTCAACAAAGTTTGTTTGGGTATCCTCAAATGTCTCAACCTTTACCTGTAAACCCTACCTCAATATTTGGTGAGTCCAATATCTTTGGCAGCTCATCAGCTTTCCTACCTCCACCAAAAAGACCATCTCCACCAAAACTTCCTTTTCCAAAGCCCCAGATAAAACCTGTTCAACCTTCACCAGTTTTGTCTTCACCTTCTACTTCTACCACTGTCCCAGTGACCTCCACTCCAACTCTACCATCCGACCCAAATTCTAAATCACCACAGTTAATGGTCCAACCAACTTCTAGCCCATCCAAAAATCCAATTTCCACTCTCCTAAATACCTTAGCCACTATACCTGAAACTACATCTCCTGAACCAACCATTGAGTTTGATTCAGATACTGAATCTACAAACTCTGTGCCACTTCCTCATGTTTTCATGATGAACCCAGAAAATCCAGAGGAACATGTTGAAGATCCTATAATTGAAGAAGGTCCTGAGTTTGAAACACCTCCAGAAATTCCAACTTTTGATTCCTTCTCCCATTCCAATATCCATACCCAAGGTTTCTCCTTTGATACCATTCCCCCATCAAAATGGTTGGATAAACTTTATGAGATCCATGCTTGGTGCACAGCTGCTATGCTTTCTCCCAATGCTACACTAAGTATCGTTCTTACTAAGTGTACAGCAAAATTTCTTGGCCGTCTCCGTCAATGGTACTTAGCTCTTGGTGAGTACCGACAGCTGCAGCTGAAACAACTTCCGACCCTTGATCAGTTTATCTCAGTCCTGCATACTGAATTTCTTGGAGACCATGACAACACTAAAGAATTTGTTCGAGAAGAATATCTCAGCATGAAGTGTTGTTCATTCAAAAGAAAGGACTTGGAGATCCACTATAATCGCATGTCTCAACGATTTTATCTCCTCAACGGCATGGATGATGTCAACCTAAAGCAAGCTTTTCTCAATTCCCTTCCTGAACCATTGGGAAATGAGACAACAAGGCTCCTTCAGACAAAAGGATTGACGCTAAATGCTACATCTCTTGGTGGTATTTTTCAGCACTCTTTGATTGCCTTGGAAAAGTTGTGCAATCACCAGAAATTCCTTAAAACTCTTGAAGAACAGGGAAAACTTCTTGGCAAAGCATGTGACCGTCCAGACCTCTCTATAAAGTGTAAAGACAAGAAGTGTACTTGCCGACCATCCTATCGGAAGTCCAAACATTTTCAGAAATGGAAGTTCCGATCCCCTGGCAAGTTTTCAAAGTTTCCTAAATCTGGCAAGTTCTCACGCCGGAGAAAATGGAAATTCTTCAAGGAAAAGCAGTTCAGAGGACAGCGAAAGTCTGATCGCTGTTACATATGTGGAAAGAAAGGGCACTATGCAAAACAGTGTCCTAATAAAGCAGCAAGAGACAAGATGGTGAACTCTTTGGCCCTCATCAATGATGATCTTGAAAATGCTGATGTTGAATCTCTATTTTCCATTGATGATGAAGCAACAGATGAAGCAGTCCTTGCATTCACATTTGATGACTCTTCCTCAGAATCCGATGATCCTGATTCTTTCCCTTATGAATGCAAGGAGTGCTAATTTTATAAGGGAAAGAATCAGGATCATCGGATTCTGAGGAAGAGTCATCAAATGTGAATGCAAGGACTGCTTCATCTGTTGCTTCATCATCAATGGAAAATAGAGATTCAACATCAGCATTTTCAAGATCATCATTGATGAGGGCCAAAGAGTTCACCATCTTGTCTCTTACTGCTTTATTAGGACACTGTTTTGCATAGTGCCCTTTCTTTCCACATATGTAACAGCGATCAGACTTTCGCTGTCCTCTGAACTGCTTTTTCTTGAAGAATTTCCATTTTCTCCGGCGTGAGAACTTGCCAGATTTAGGAAACTTTGAAAACTTGCCAGGGGATCGGAACTTCCATTTCTGAAAATGTTTGGACTTCCGATAGGATGGTCGGCAAGTACACTTCTTGTCTTTACACTTTATAGAGAGGTCTGGACGGTCACATGCTTTGCCAAGAAGTTTTCCCTGTTCTTCAAGAGTTTTAAGGAATTTCTGGTGATTGCACAACTTTTCCAAGGCAATCAAAGAGTGCTGAAAAATACCACCAAGAGATGTAGCATTTAGCGTCAATCCTTTTGTCTGAAGGAGCCTTGTTGTCTCATTTCCCAATGGTTCAGGAAGGGAATTGAGAAAAGCTTGCTTTAGGTTGACATCATCCATGCCGATGAGGAGATAAAATCGTTGAGACATGCGATTATAGTGGATCTCCAAGTCCTTTCTTTTGAATGAACAACACTTCATGCTGAGATATTCTTCTCGAACAAATTCTTTAGTGTTGTCATGGTCTCCAAGAAATTCAGTATGCAGGACTGAGATAAACTGATCAAGGGTCGGAAGTTGTTTCAGCTGCAGCTGTCGGTACTCACCAAGAGCTAAGTACCATTGACGGAGACGGCCAAGAAATTTTGCTGTACACTTAGTAAGAACGATACTTAGTGTAGCATTGGGAGAAAGCATAGCAGCTGTGCACCAAGCATGGATCTCATAGAATTTATCCAACCATTTTGATGGGGGAATGGTATCAAAGGAGAAACCTTGGGTATGGATATTGGAATGGGAGAAGGAATCAAAGGTTGGAATTTCTGGAGGTGTTTCAAACTCAGGACCTTCTTCAATTATAGGATCTTCAACATGTTCCTCTGGATTTTCTGGGTTCATCATGAAAACATGAGGAAATGGCACAGAGTTTGTAGATTCAGTATCTGAATCAAACTCAATGGTTGGTTCAGGAGATGGAGTTTCAGGTATAGTGGCTAAGGTATTTAGGAGAGTGGAAATTGGATTTTTGGATGGGCTAGAAGTTGGTTGGACCATTAACTGTGGTGATTTAGAATTTGGGTCGGATGGTAGAGTTGGAGTGGAGGTCACTGGGACAGTGGTAGAAGTAGAAGGTGAAGACAAAACTGGTGAAGGTTGAACAGGTTTTATCTGGGGCTTTGGAAAAGGAAATTTTGGTGGAGATGATCTTTTTGGTGGAGGTAGGAAAGCTGATGAGCTGCCAAAGATATTGGACTCACCAAATATTGAGGTAGGGTTTACAGGTAAAGGTTGAGACATTTGAGGATACCCAAACAAACTTTGTTGAGAGGAAGATGTGAACATGTCAAATGGGCTTTTTTGCTGAGAATTCTGCTGAGCTTGGAGAGAATGAAGCTGGTTTTTCAAATGCTTCATTTCAGCATCTTTATGGTAAAAGGCTGCTGAAAATGCTTGGTTTGCATATGCCATCTGAAGGAGTTCTTGGTGAACATTCTGAATTTTCTGCTGCAAATCTCTGATAAAAAGTTCCAAAGTTGACAACTTCTTATGGACAGCATTCTCCAAATTTTGCTGGGAATTAGCAATTCTTTGAAGAATTTTGTTTTGAGCGAGAGAATTTGCTGATTGCCAATTTATCGCTGCTTCTGCTGCTGATACTGCTTTGGTACTACCATCAGGAAGAATGGTAGTAGGGTCTGGAATTTTATGACTGTGGGTTGTCCTTTCTTGGGAACTATGGAAGTCCAAAGGAGGAAAATCTGCTTCAGTCCAGGAAGACGAGGAGGTGAACATGAAACACCCACTGGGTTGACTTGAAGAGCCATCATCAGATGGAGGTTAAGGAGACGGTGGAGATTTGCAAGGAGAGAAAGGCGGAGAAGGGTATAGTGAACCAGGGTCATCTTCAAAGTCTTCATCATCGTCTAAACGAAGACTTTCTTCGTAACAGTCATCACAGTCACAGGCATCAAAGTAACAATGACCTGTTTCTGGATTTTTAAAATAATAGACCGGCTTGCCACTGGATTTAAAATATTGAATTGGAGGGCCAGGTCGAGAGCCATCAACAAACATGTTAATGCTCGAGGGAAAAATGACAGGATGGGTGGAAGATGAGGCAGAGGTGTCTTTTGGAAAAGAGATTTCTACGGTACCATCAGGTTTTGGAATAAAGGTTGGGTTAGAGGATTGGACAGGAATAGGCTTGTTTTGATTTTTCTCGTAAGCTGTGACCCAAGATTCTGGGAGAAGCTTGAGAAGTTCAGGACGGGAAATTTGTCGTGGGACATGGACACACGAGGCTTGGTGAGGTGCATTTACGGTTAGGAAGAGAGCTTCATCTGTGGAGGAAGGTAAGGACATGTCAAAAGCATGGTTTTGGAGACGGTAGGCCAATTGGTAGTGAAGGGTTACTGCATATGTGGTAGGAATTTGGGAGGCACCACCAATTTGAACTTGGACTTTCAAGGCTGATAGCAGATGAGGATCTGCTAATGGCATGTTGAAATTGGGGTAAAAGGTAAAAATAACAGTTCCAGCATTTAGTGTGGTTTGAACTGTGGCTATGTATGCGTTCTGGTACTGCATAAACCTGGTATCTACCAGAGCAAGTCTGGAAGTAACAGGTAAACCTTTTCTTCCATGGAAAGTGACGGCCAATCTGATTGCACCAAAGTGGATATGTGTAAATCCTTGTTGTTGCCAAAGACGAGGCAAATCAACTGGGATTTCTAGAGGTAAGAGTTGTTCAGCTTCTGTTGCTGCAATGAAATACTGGTCAAACTTGGAAGCTTGGACATACTCTTTTATAGAAGTTGGGCGTTTTGTAGAGAAAAGTTGGGTGACAGATTTTTTCAAAGAAGTTTGGGGACGCACAAAAGTATTATAAGGGTTTAGGAAAGGGAGGTCAGTAAGGGGAACCTTACTGTCATCAGGTAGGTACTCAAACTCATATAAGTATTCAAGATTAGAAGAGGAAGAGGAAGAAGAATTTCTACTGGTAGAAGACATTGATGGAACTAAGGAGGACGTAGCAGAAGAGTAGGTGGTAAACAGACGATTCATACTTCAAGAATAAGACAGGGGTTTGAAGAAAAAGACTAGGGTTTGAAAAAGTCTGGGGTTTTCTTTTCCTTTCTACGACGAAGATTTTCCTTTGCAAAATAAGACTTTCAACTAATTTTGATTAACAAAATTTTGTATACTAGGGAAGATAAACCGAGATACACTGCCAACATATGGGCTAAAATCTCAAGGTACTTTTATCCCACTGATACAAAATTCTTTTAACCAAAATAGTTAGTGAAGTTTCTGATGTGAAGGATCCTGTGAAGGCAACCACAGAGCATACGCTTCAATTTTTCTTTTAGAAAAGATTTGAAGTAGTGTTGGAAAAGAATTTCCCAGAAGGGAGTTTAGGCTAGTATGGAAGACATGGCTCTGATACCACTATTACAGACACTAAGTGGGTACAAACACTAAGTAGGTAGGATCGTAAAGAGAGAGAATATAAAACACAGGCTTATTAGAAAGATACTGAGTTTATTGCTTAAGGTCTGGTTTTTTACAATGGGAGAAACCCTCCTTTTATAGGCGTAAGGAAGGGTTATCAGTACAACGGTACACATCACTCATTACATCATTGTATATAATTGGTGGCATCCTAATAATCACTCCTGACAACTACAGTACTATACTATTATTACAAGTTACTATTACTAGTCTACCTACGTAGACTTTGCTTTCCTGCAACATTTATTACAAAGGCTGAGAATCTACTAACAGTATTTACTAATAATTTCACCCTCTCTGGAAAAGTGGATAACTACTACACTTTATTCCTGTGCCAAGTCTATAAGCAGCGGGGTTGTGAAAAATGTTTTTTAGTGATAATTTCAGGCCAATCCTATTTTTTAAGTTCATGACTATGAGGATCCTCCCCTAATAATTTCATACATATCCCTAGATCCTTCTCTAAATAAGTCCCACACGCGTGCTACATACACAATACCAAACACAATCTCTCATATATATATAGAGGGATTTTCAAGTGAGGGATCCCTCATTTTGTTAAAATGCGGGACTTTCATTTTCTGATCAAATTTTGAAAATCCGAACCGTTCAGTGTGTGCAGAACGTGATTTTAAAGGTTCCCGCGAGAAATCCGCAAAAAAAATGACTTGAAAGGGCTTCATCCGAGCAGTTTTTTTTAACCGTTCAGTGAAAACTGCTCGGATGAAGCCCTTCCCGATCATTTTTTTTTTGCTGATTTCTCGTGGGGACCCTTAAAATCACATTCTGATCACTTTAAGCGTCTCGGATCATCAAAATTCAATCGGGAAGGGGAGTCCTGCATTTTAATAAAATGCGAGATCCCTCACCGGGACCTGACTCATATATATAGCGGACGGTTCAATGGACACCCTAAAAAACACCTAAAAAAACACCCTAAATCTCAATCTCACAGTTTCCGATCAAATTTTTATGATCCGAACCGTTTAATGCGTGCAGAATGTGATTTTAAGTGTACACGCGAAAAATTAGCAAAAAAAATGACCGGAAAAGGCTTGATTTGAGCAGTTTTTATTTGAACCGTTCAATAAAAAACTGTTCGAAACTGTTCGGATCAAGCCCTTCCCCGTCATTTTTTTTGCTGATTTCTCACGGGTACCCTTAAAATCACGTTCTGATCACATTGAGCGGCTCGGATCGTCAAAATTTGATCGGAACTATGAGGTGTTTTTTTAGGGTGTCCACGGAACCGCCCCGATATATATATATATATATATATATATATATGTAAGACACACACAACTTCTCACATACATGTAGGGCCCACACACAATTAATAGCTAGCTAGTACGTGTGGCCCCATATATATGTGAGAGGTTGTGTTAGGTGTTAAGAGACTAGTGCATGAACACCTTAAATGCGCACATGGTAGAGAGGGAGAGACGCGTGTGGACTAATTTGGAGGAGGATCTAGTGAGGCATGGAATTATTGGGGTAGGATCCTACCAGCGATGAACTTAAAAATTAGGTGACCAAAAAAAAAAAGAACTTAAAAAATACGACCAGTCCGGAATTATCCCTAAAACAATTTGATCTCATCCACACCGTTCACAGACTTCGCACAAAAAGAAAAAAAAAAGTATTTTTTAAAAAAAGTAGTTTTCATCGGAGGTAAATGGAAAAACAAACTACTCATACTTAATTTGTCACACGATTAATATGATTTTAAATTTAAACTACCTATTTTTCAATTTAACGATTCAACTTGTTTTTACAAGTATCAATGTCCAAAAAAAAAATTAATAATAATTTTAAAATTTATGAAATGAACAATTAAGATCAATATTTTGATACCCCGACATTATATACGAAAACGACTTTGAAAGAGTCCCCAAACGGAAATAGTGTTTAAAGGTGATTTGCTCCCTATTTTTCTGTAACGGAGGGCAACCAATTCCCGCAGGAAAAATTCTTTCAATCCCTATTTATCTGGAACAGAGGGAAACCAATTCCCGCAGGAAAAATTCTTTCCCATGGAATAGGGCCTAAAATTGACATGTCACCCTGGTGTGATAATGGTATCGCCCCAGAACAAGGACATGTATTGCACTGTTTAGATTTGTAGGAGCCGAGGAAAATTTTGAACCAATGATTTCCAACACAGACTCCTCGAATTGCGTACTACACTGCGTGGTACCATATCAAACAAACTAAAAAAACTGTTCTCTCTCTCTCTCGCTAACACATCCTTGATTCATTCACATGTATAAATTTTACCTATTCTCGTGTTACAAAACCATAAATCGAACTCCCATGACCTAGAAATCATCTCTTCTCCTCCTTCCATCTCATGAATCTCGACTCTCCTCCTCCATCCATTGTGCTTGAAATTAGAATGAATCATTGTCGTTGGAGCTAGATCATGATATATTTCATCAGTAGCCCACTCACTCGCTTCCCAAAGAACAAAGAGTACGACGACTTTGAGTAAACGTTTCTTCCTCTCTGTTTTGTAGGCAAAACTAGTCTCACTCTTCCGTTAATTCTAAAGCCAAATATCTAGTATTTGGGGTACTGGTGTTTGTATATTGCGCGCATCAATGGGTGATTAATCTTCTTCATTATATTTCGTGTTCTATGTATGGTATTTGCTCTGTAGATACTCTAGTATTGTCGTATAGTAGAATTTTTGTATTTTGATTTTCTCTGTAAATACTCTAGTAATGATGATGCAAACATGTTAGCCCATTGTCCTGAATTAACAGCGATTTTTCCTTCAAAATGTCTAGGAACAGTTGTGTCTAGAATTTTTCATCATCCTGAAACATGAAGATGCATCCACTGGCAATTGCGTTCTAAAGTCATGCATGCATGTATCATAGCAGTTGTTCTTTCACAAAAGTCTAGGAACACGACTCTAAAACACAACTGTGTTCAGAACGGTTAGATACTTAGATGCATGTGGGTTCAAGTGCATCCAACGGTTCCGGACAAACTTGTGGCCGAAAATGTGTTTTAAAGTTGTGCGTATATCATTGGTGCATGTTTTTCTTTATATGCTTCAGAAAGCCATTCTCTGTGGTTCAAGTTGAGGTTATTGATTTGAGGTTTCTCTACTTCAGGAAAATTTGTGCCCAAGAGGGCAATTGGAACTCATTTGGAGTCTTGATGCTGGTAGCGGGTTTTAGAGAGGATGGTAATCGTATACATTATCTTCATGAAGGGGAAAATGTTCCAACAATGGAGAAAGAAGCATCCGGCGACGAAAAGACCATATGGTTTTTTCTTTTCTGCCTCATGTTTTACATACCACAACCACTGGCATCACACCAAGAAATGAAGCAGCACGCGCAAGATTAACTGCCCATATTAAGTGGCCAAACCAATTGCAGTTGCCCTCCAGGGCCATAACTTTTCCTCCCAATAAAGCAGAGAGGAATCTCCAAATAAGCACTAACAGTGTCTTGATCACGCACCAAACAAACTTGAGCAGGATTTTGATCAACCACCACATCCAACCGAGCAAAGACATTTTTGCTGTGCAGAAAAAAAAAATTGAAATGTGTCAGTGAATGAGAACTGATAGGACGTGTGGAGGACATCGAGAAAAAGATAATATATATTGCCAGGGCATAGCCAAGATTTATTTGCCGTGGGTCAAGCTTCTATTTGTTTTTCATACTTTCTAATTGTATAATATAGTTCTTGCACTAAAATAATAAATGTAAAGTGGACATTTAGTCGATCATAGTTTATTTGTATGTAACTTCATTTAGAAATGACCCCAACAAAGGACATTGTTTCACGTAGACGTTGATGATTCTAATGACACTTTTCTTTTTAAAATCTCTCCCTAACTATAGAAAACGATAAAATAACAAAACAAGAGGTGTCCCTGGTCATTTTGGGGACACCGTAATTTTTGGCGTAATTTTACCATTAGGAGCATAACTAAAACAAATTACAAGCATTACAAAACCCAAACAAGGCATAACCAAGGAATATCCAAAAAACCAACCAAGGCGTAACTAAACTCAACCAAGGCATAACAAATAAGTTATGCTTTGCTATGATTTTGATTATGCCTTATTATGGTTCTGTTATGCTTGTAATGGATTTTGGTTATACTCATAATGGTTTTGTTATGCCAAAAGTTACGGTGTCCTCAAAATGACCTGGGACACCGAAGTCATTGCCCAAAAGAAAAATCCTCACTCTCAAGTGTGAGGGAAGAGAAAAATCTTTAAACCCTAGCCGCTAACAGTCCTTCCCTTTCCCCCCTTCTCAAGCGGCGGGAGGGAAGGGGTCCTTCCCATCCGATCTCTCTCCCTCCGTTATCTTCTACTCATCGAACCGTCTTCATTCTTAATCCCGCAACTGAAGTTTAGGCGTCCATTGCAAACTTTTCAACCCTATCGTTTTCCAGCGACGTTCCGAGGCTACGGTTTCAGTGGTTGCTAGTAAGATGTTGTCCATCACCATTCTCAGCATCCATCTTCTCAGATCTGTAACTTGATGCCGTCTACCGTGTTTGCTGGGTGACCACCTCACAATGATGTGTTACGATTTTGTGAAGCTAGCAAAGGTGGTGGTTACGAGTCTATCAAGGTGGTTGCGAAAGGCAGTGGTGGATGTCTCGGCGGTGCTTCTTTTATTTTGTTATTTGTTTTAACAATGTCCTCCTTCGGGAGGTTTTGTCCTGCTTTCGGGGGTTTCTTCTCATTATGTAGAGCGATGCATCTATGCGCTTATATGCTCTTTCTGTTAAAGTGTCCAATCTGTGGACTCCCAACTTTACCCTATGGGGATCTTTCGATGAATACTACCGCAACTTTTACCCAAAAAAATTGTGTGAGAAGAATTACATTTAAGCAAGAGATTCCGACCCTGATAGCAAACTAAACCAAGAATATTAAAGCTTTGTTTGCAAAAATTAAAAAAAAAAAATCATTTCCAATTTTTTGTTTTTGTTTTTCATATTTTTTGGAACAAACACCATAAATATGTTTGTGTTACTGTTTTTGTTTGTAAAATACATAATCAATTCCACTAGTTTATGGAACTTCTAGAAACACAAAAATTGTGTCTTTCATTTGTTTTGAAAACACTTTTAGCAACCCAAAAAACAAAAATTATTATGGTCACGAAACATATTTTTTGTTTTTATTTCTTAAAACATTAAAAAAAAACTTATTTCTTGCAACTTTACGAAACGTAGCCTAATCTTCCAACTTAAAACCCTCAGTAATGATTCTCACACATATATTTTTGCACATACCTTGCACATATATTTTTGTGGGGCCCAACGGATTTCGGTAAGGGCTTTCTCAAAAATCGTAGGACGATTCATTCTATTTTGCCCTACGAATTCTAAAAAAGCCATTACCGATATTCGTTGGACCTAATTTTTGACAGGAACCCTCCAAAAAATATTTTCAAAAAGATGAGCCATTCGAATCATTTTGTGGGACCCCGATATGGGCCTCACAAAAATGTATGTACAAGATATGTGCAAAAACATATGTGCAAGTAGCATGGTTCGTGGTCTCAAAAGTAGAAGGATAGTTTCATCAATTTATTTTCTTGTTTCTACTTTCTTTCTCTTTATTAATTTGTTGAAAAATAGAGAAAACTGAACCAATCAAATGAAAAACTTGATGAAAGCAACCACACTAGAAGACATGAAGGCTATAAATCTAACATGTTATTAGATTTTTTTTTATTAAGGTTTTCAACTTAGAACCAATTGATAATAGATGGAGTAACCTGCAAATTATATTAAACTAGCTTAGATGGCTAAAGTAAGTGACGTGGATAACGTCTAATACCGCCCCTCATGTGCAATCCTGAATTCAGGTGGAGGTACGAATGGATGAATGAATGAGGTAATTGACTTGGCTGGGACTCAACCACGTAAGGTAAGACCAACCAAGACCTACTCTAATACCATGTCAGATTGAAATTCGACTGATTACATCTAGTTATACTCCATTCTTTATATGGTGTTCAGGATGAGGGAGAAATCTTGGGCAAAATCCACTTTCACCCCTTGTGGTTTGAGTCATGTGCGGATACACCCCCTTATGGTTCAAAAGTGTGCACATAACCCCCTGTAATTTTAAAAATGTGCGGATAGACCTCATGCCGTCATATTTTCCATCCATATTAACGAAGGTGTATCTCACACACCTCTAGAATCTAATCTAAATTGTTTGTAATGTATTAAATAATTATTATAGTATCTCTGTAAAAAATCATCTAGATCAAGTATTAATAACCCGGTCATCTAATTTTTAGTAAATTCAAATTTGAAATTGTAATTTCATAATAAATTCGATTCGACCATAAGATTTTCAATTCTGATCGACTTGAATTTTGGCATGGATGTAGTACTCGTCAAACTCTACAATATCAACGATTCAAATCCAATTTTTGGTATAAGGGATGGATTTGTTAGATTTAAGGAAGAAGAAGAATCAAGGGAGAGGATGAGGGCATATTGGTCTTTTAATATTTTGTCCGTTAATATGGATGAAAAACATGACGCCAGGGGATCTATCCGCATATTTTTAACACCATAGGCGGTTATGTGCATACTTTTAAACTATAGAGGATATATCCGCACATGGCTTAAACCATAGGGGGTCAGAGTAAACTTTGCCCAAAAATCTTTGCACATACCTGGAGGAAAGTTCATCATCTTCCAAGAGCTTAGAAGAACTTAGAGTTCTTGTCACGCCCCAAATCCGGGAGCATGACCGGCCGTGCACCATGAAGCAGTCATGGGACACGAAGCCTAATTAAAAATATTTTTAGCAGCTTCAAACAAATAAAAGAAAATCTGGATATTTTATCACAATAAAATGTACGATACCAAACCAATATTTTTCTTAAGTAAAAGACACAATATCTCATATTTTCCAATCTCCAAATTCCACCATGAACTGCCAATAAATAAAAATGCGGAAGCTAATGAATAAAAGTGCAGAAACTGTTTGACAATAGAAAAGAAATAAAAATGCAGACGCCCTAAAGGTCCAAACACAAGGTCCCGACAACGCCACAGAGTCCACTATAATGCTCCATGAACTAACCTGGAAAATAATATGGAATAAATCCGTCAGCTGACGGGCTCAGTGAGTATTTAAACATGCTAAGGGTGACAACACAAAATGGCATACTTTTGAACGAACGATAATGAGGGTTCCAAGAAATGGTTTCAAATTAATAAGGGAGATATAGATGGTTCAACGAATAATACCAACAAACTAACGAAGTCAATGCCTCAACAAATAGTATCCACCAATTGAATAACAGATTATTGAATAATATGAACAATCATCGAATCGCCAAATAATTATACCAAACAATGAGTCCAATAATATCCAAAACATGAACAACGATAAACGGGAGTCTAAACCAAAGTGGGACCCGTAATCACCAATTACCAAGTACCAAATGTGCTTCGAATCTTCCGATATAGAAGAATATTACCCCAAGCGTAGGGTTTAATACGTCATTTGAAGCATGATAATCCGGAAGTCCGGGATCGTACCCAAGGGAATAATTATATGGCTTGATTGGATTTGTAGAAGTAAGCACGGGTTTCGGCTTTTAGACAGCCAACTGTGTTTTGCTTTAAACAGTGGAAAAGAAAGGCTAAATTGAAACGAATAAACTAGGTAAAAGATAGGTTAGGTCTAGGAATCACTAGCACTCATAACTCGAGCTAAATCACATTTTCACCAATTCACGCGGTTCAAGATACGCAATTAAGGTTCCTAAACCAGAAAATAGAGATTTAATTATCAAGCTAGCTCTAGAATTCTTTTGGTAAACACCTCGTGCGGCAGAGCTCTAAGCATCATGTGTGGTGAGTAGGCGATGCTCCCACCTACACATGATCAAAGAGGTTAACACCTCGGTAATTTACCAAACGAATCCGAACCCCACATCGATTGTCAAATCCAAAAATTAAAGCTTTATTGGTGAAAAATGCAATTTTCGCCCAAGCCATGGGATGCTAATTATCCCATGACCTACCCGTTGAAACTACTCACACATATCTATGAAGATAAGAGCAAGCAAAAATCTATTTAGCATAATTGAAAAGCAAGACTAGAAGAAACTTGACTTAAAAGATAGATCGGGAAATAAACTACAACTTTAATTAAAGCAAGAGTAACAAAATAAAACTAATTAAGGCAGGAAATTAAGAAATAAAGTGTTGAAAATCAAGAACACAATAAGAACATTCCAAAAGCTGAAAAGTATCCAAGCTAGATCTAGAAATTGTACTACCTAATCTATGCTACTTGTTTTTGGATCTCATTACATCACTCTTTTTATTCCGCGCTTGGAATATTCCCCAGATGCTCTGAAGATGCTCTGCTAAGGTCCTCGGTACCGATTGCCAAGACCTTACACTACTAAAATAAGAGCTCGGTACCGATTGGATTAATTTTAATCCATCGATGCCGAGCTTGACAAGGCCCATCGCTAAGCATCTCGGTACCAATTGGATTAATTTGCCTCTATCGATGCCGAGCTTGACAAGGCTGCCGCTAGAGCATCTCGGTACCGATTGAAACTCTCAGCTCCAATCGATGGCGACGTCTTATCAATACTGAACCTTGTTTTCTTTCTACCTTGGCCACGCCTTGGCCACGCCTGGGCTTGATCTAGCTTTGCCTTAGCTGTTCTCCTCCTGCCTTGGCAATTCTCCTTCTGCCCGGGCTGTTGCTCTTGCTTTGGCTTCTCACTTGCTGGGTGACTTCCGCCTTAGCTCTGCCTGAACTGTTCTGCTTCTGCCTTGGCTGCGCCTAGGCCGTCAGGTCATTCTCAGGCCGTGACATGCCTTAGGCCTTTAAGGCTCCTTATTAGGCGATTCACCTACAAAACAGCACTAGCACATTCTACGAGCAAACATAATTAAAAATAGCTAATTGACAATTAAATTGAACAGAAACTAGACACTAGCGCACCCTTTCATTACATTTCCGGGTGCTTATCAAAATGCCAAATATTTTCTCAAGGCTTAGCCCGTTGGATTCAACACCGTACTTAAAGTCACCACAGGATGGCGCCTGGGACCTTTTCCCTTAGCCGATCCGGAATAGGGTCACAGGGTATTTCACAAGTCTTTTCGCTATCCGTTGAGCACTAGAGTCACAGGGTATTTCACAAGTCTTTTCCCTAGCGGCCAAAGTCACCACGATATTTCACGAGTCTTTCCCTTGGACTTTAATAAGTATAAACATAATCCACGGTCCCAAACACATAAGAACAACGGCGAACCAGAGTCACCTGACCGGCCAAGATTATTTCCCGTGTCGTTGCAGAGTCACAATAATATCATGGAGTCAATGAATCGACGACAATAAAAATGAGAGCAATCAATCAATCACATATAATCAAATAATCTTGTATGCCAAATGGTACGTCAATTGTCAATAAATATGAGAGCACGAATCAGAATATCAATTATCGAATCGCAACGAATATCGAATTGTCAATGATAGATTGGCTCAAGAGGATTTCAAAAGAAGGGATCACATGCTTAACCACTCACCTCGATTGGATAGATAAATCACGAAATGCAATATTGCTCGAGTACTTTGCTGATCTGTATTGTTAAGAATGCACATAACAGGAATCAATTTAATTGGAAAAACTACTAATCTGATTATGAAGAATACTACTATATATTATTTAGGGTTATTTACCGAGACACCCCTCCAACGTTATCCGTTTTTCACAGTCACCCCCTCCCCCGAAATTCGCTACGGCTAGACCCCCTCCGTTATCTCTACTTTACCCGTACACCCCTTCTTTAGAGTTCTGTTAAGTTCTGTTAATTTTTTTACTGAAATTAATTCAAAAGTAATAAAATGTTCCAATACTACCCTCAACCATATTTCCTCTCTTACCTCAATCCTTCCAATACTACCCCACCCCACCCCATCCCATCGACCCACTCCCCCACCGTCGGCGCCGGCTCCCACCACAACCAACACCCACCTCCACGCCTACCACACCCACCCCACCCAACCGAAAATAGCTGACTAAACGGAAGGCAGAAAACTAGGCCATGGATCCCGATGAGGTGAAGAAGAAAAACGGAGAGAACGTCGAGACGAGAAAGAATAAGGAAATCAAGAAGAGGAGGAGTTCGTTTATCCTGAAATTCGGATGGTTCAGATCGGACGACTACGATGTTTCCACCGTCGAGAGATCGGCGGCAACCTCGATACAGAGTCCGTCTCGGCTGGAGATATTCGCTCCCGAGAAATGCTTATAGCTTATTCACTTGAAATTTGACTAGATAATAGGTGAAAATTACCTTTGGGTTTTGTTTTATTGTTTTACCTGATTGGGAATTGTGTTATAGAGGATTGGAATGGGTTTGATGGGAGCTTGAGATGGGTTGAATTGTGGGATAATGTGAGCAATGGTGGGTGTGAGGGAGGAAGCCATGGGAGAGAGAGTGTGTGTGAGCAATGGTGGGTGTGAGGGAGGAAGCCATGGGAGGGAGGGAGAGAGAGAGAGAGAGAGAGAGAGAGAGAGAGAGAGAGAGAGAGAGGGTTTCTTGGTTTGTGTTGAATGGGTCAATGAGTTTTGAAGAAAACTTGGAACAAACACGGCTTGGTCACGGGATCAAAAAAACAGAGCCTGGTCAAATAATGGAAATTTAAGAAGATGACAAGGGCAATTTTGGAAATTTAAACGGAATATTCCAATATTCATGACGGAAGGGGTGCCATGGTAAAAAAAAAAAAAGATGAAGGGGTCTCGCGGCAGCGAACTTTTGTCGAGGGGGTGTCCAAGAAAAACGTGTTTCGCGGAGGGGGTGTGCCGGTATTTAACCCTATTATTTACTACCATTTACTCCCTTATCTATTCCCAAACCGTAGTATACATAATAGTATTGCCTCGATCAATTAAGGTATCTATTATAATACTAAGTAACGAAAATCCTTACTTCCAATTGCACACCTCGCACATACCTTTGATCTCTTTCTCCCTTTGATCTCTTTCTCCCTTAATCCACAGAACGCAAATTCTCTACAGCACCGATAGCAACCGACCACTAGCACCATGCAACTCAAACAAAATTAAGATGTAGAGGAGTCTCCTCCACCTCTCTCTCTCTCTCTCTCTCTCTCTCTCTCTCTCTCAAACGTGATGTATCAAAAATAAACCCTATCACTTGCCTTCCCTATATAAGGGCGCGGCTATTCGCAGCCACGTATTTTCTCCCACAGCCCATTAAAAATTTTCAATTAGACTCGACAGCTAGTTACCGAAATTAAGATACATTTTCAACATTAAATTACCGAAATATGATATTTTTTTCAACAGCTATTTACCGAAAATGCCCGAAAATGCAAGTTTGGCAGTTGTCTACTGAAAGTTGAATATATTTTCGACATGTAGTTACCGAAATATAATTTTATTTTCAACAACTATTTACTGAAATGTTATTTATGATTTTTAACAACCACTTACCGAAATAGAGTGGGCTATGGGATAAAATACGTGGCTGCGAATAGCCCGGCCCCTATATAATTGGCCACGTACAAACCTAATCTTTCTAGTATAATTACACGTTTAGCCCGAAATTTCTCTTTCACATTCAATAATCACTTGTCGGGAAAAATAATACCTAATTATAACCCAACTTAGAATTTCAACATAAGCTATTCGAGTTTAGATAAATTTTCAAAATACATAAAGTAAATAACAGCTGATGTTTTTTTTTTATTATTAGAAAGAAGTTTGAAAAAGAAAAATGAAAGATTTAATTATTCGCGTCAAAATACTATTTTTTTTTTAAACAGAAAAAGTGGGATGTCACAGTTCTCTACTCCAAGTGATGGTTATGTTCCAAACTAAATGGGTGTAAAAATACGTAAGCCCCCTTATGTAAAGGAATGAGCTTACACAAACATAACCTCACCAGAGACGGCTTCTTGTTGGCCCGGAGTGCCTCCATGGATTTGGTTACACAATGCCACTCCCTGCGACCGCTCTAAAAACAGACTTGCGGGTGCGATGTCGAATGCCATAAAAAAACTTAATTGAAGCCCTTCCTACCACCAATTGGTTTTAGGAGAGATAGTGGAAAAGCAGTCCGACACTCCTCTACAATGGGTAAACCATATGTTTCTCTTTCCATCATAGAAATAATGAAATCTTAATGTTGGAGATTTAATCTCACCAATTATAATTTGGAAACCACTACCCAATAACAAAAAACACATGCTACCAAGTAGATCACATAATTGACTAGCATGACCCAATCTATTAAGTCCAACAATCACATTGCAATCCAATTTAAAAAACACGGTGCATAGGACCACATAAAAAATAAGTACTCTTTATTTTTTCCCATATATCGTACACCTGATCAAAAGATAAAATTCTCCACATGATGACATGCTCTCTTCTCGCCTGCCAGTGGAGATTCCTCACCACTTAAAAAAGTTTGAGCTAAGTACCACGCAGGTTGGCCATTTGATTGCGTTCTTAGCACTTGTCGACGATGAAGAGGGAGGAAAGTTTTACAAGAGAGAGAGAGAGACGCCAGGTTTGTATTTGGTTATTGGTATATGGGGGACCATGGAGATTAAGTACAAGCACTTCTATTTATTTTACTTTCATAACGGGTATCAAATAGAAGTGGCACTCAAAATTTGTAAATTTGATTAAAAAGTCTAAAGCGGTCGCACCTTAGACCTAAGCTCAAGATCGGCACCAGAGAGAGAGACCAGGTTTTATCTTGAAAGCACGCAACCTAAGCAGATGGGTAATTAAAGAGAAAGAATAACTAAAGATATACTTTTGGGGGAAATGAACTAAAGATACTCCATCCGTCCCACTTTAAATGTTTCCTACGAGAATACGCGCATTTTTAAAACCAAAAAACACATTAAATACGCACCAAATTAAAGTGCTAATAGTGCTAATTGAGTACTTTAATTTGTTGTAAGAAATTAAAGACTAGTGTATGAATGGATTAAATACGCACATGGTATTTAATTAGGGGGGAGGAGGAAAATAGAGACTAGTGTGAGAATGCATTAAATACGCACATGGTAGTGAGAGAGGGAGAGACGCGCATGCGACTTATTCCTAAAAAATATTGATCACAATTGCACCATTCATAGACTCTGCACAGAAAAATAGTATTCTTGAAAAATAAGTAGTTTTGATCGGAGATAAATGGAAAAATGAACTACTCGTATTTTGTTAAAAGGTAAATATGATTTTAAATTTAAACTACCAATTTTTCAATATAACATTTAATATGTTTTTACAAGTATCAACGCCCCACAAAAAAATGTTTACAAAAATAATTTTAAAATTTACGAAATGAATAATTAAGATCAATATTTTTAGACCCTGATGTGATCTATGAAATCAAGTTTGAAAGGGTCTCCAAACGAACAAAGTTTTTAGAGGTGATCTGCTCCCTATTTTTTCGAGTACTAAGGAAAACCAACTCTCTTAGCAAAAATTCGTTCCCATGGAATAGGGCCTAAAATTGACATCTCACCCTGTTGTGATAACGGTATCCCCTCGGAACAGGGACCTGTAGTGTACGGTTTAAATCTGTAGGAGCTTAGGAGAAATTTGAACCAATGGTTTCCAAGAGCCCGAATTTCGCACTACACTATGTGGTACCCTATCAAACAAACTAAAAAACGGTTCTCTCTCTCTCTCTCTCTCTCTCTCTCTCTCTCTCATCCTTGATTCATTCACAACTATAAATCTTTCTTATTCTCATTTTACAAAACCATAAATCAAACTCCCATGACCTGAATATCATCTCTCCTGCTCCTTTTATTACGAACAATTATACAATGATCCATCTCACGAATCTCAACTATAAATCTTTCCTATTCTCATGTTACAAAACCATAAATCAAACTCCCATGACCTGAATATCATCTGTCCCCTCCTCCTTTTATTACGAACGATTCTTCAATGATCCATCTCACGAATCTCATCTCTCCTCCATTTTATGGAACGTACAACAATTGATTACATGAATCTTGACTCTCCTCCTCCATCCATAAAATTAGGATAAATTTTTGTTGCTGGAGCTAGATCATGATATATTTCATCAGTAAGCCACTCGCTCTCTTCCTGAAGAACCAAAAATATGAGGAATTCGAGTAAACCTTTTTTCCTCCCTGTTTTGTAGGCAAAACTAGTCTCTCTCTTCTGTTCTATAGCCACTCTAGTATTTGGTACTAGTGTTTTAGTATTTTGTGCTTCTAGCATCAAAGCAGAGTTGGCTAACAAAGACCGTAGTAATTGCTATCCTTCAGTCCGGTCCAGTTTGGACCATTTGTAAGAGCCCACAATAATAATCGGAACCGTTCACTTTTTAGAGCTTGCCGAGAATATTGACCAAGCCAAAAATCACGTTGATTGGATATCATTTGATATGACATCGAAATGCATTTATCTCCAAATAATTGTGTCAAATGGATTGCAATCCAATGTTGCTTACACAGCCTCTGAAACAATGTTGGTAGTAGCGAGCCAATATTGCTCACCAGCCAATATCTAGTCTCTCTCAACCTCCAAGGTGGGGCAAACCTGAGGGGGCAGGTTATGTTCAACATTGACGCAGGTGCAGCAATGTTTTCAACTGGAGGGTTGTGGAGGCTGTCCTTTTCGTGGCCATCTTCATTATCTTTGTTGGTACCATGGCAATCCCCTGGTTCCGCACTCAAAGTTTTCTCTCCTTACGAGCTTCAAGATGAGTTGTCCAAGCGACCACTGCTTTTTGTGGACGTTTAACTTCTAAATTAATTGTAAACACGATTGTGTATATAATTAAAATATCCGATATATGCAGCACAACCATCCTGTACTACATAAACAAGATCCGGAAAACTCTTATTTGCATTATATGGTTCACAGCTTCCTTAATAACTTGGTCCTTGATTTTCGAACCTTGTGCTTCCATATGTAGCTGTTATAACTTTTTGATGCTTGGACTGCTCATAGTCCTCCATGTGGGCGCCATATATTGGGGAATCAAAAATACCGAGCATGTGGTTGATTGGGAATCTACTTGCTGCGTTCTCATGGCCATTCTATTTGTGCTCAACCTAATATGGAGGCCACACGGGAAGGAGTACTGGACGTGCTACAACTGTACAATGCTGCTGCTACTGGTCGCAATCAATGTGTTCAGAATCTATTTTGGCATTTTGAAGAAGGGCTCCGATGGGCATACATTTAGTGCCGTAGTGGAGGTGTGTGCAGTGGTGGCCCAAGACGGTCTGTTTGTTTGGCACATTTACACTGCGCCGGATACCAATGCAGAAGCAGAAGCAGAATAAGACGATGTGGAGCAGGCAAGGCACCTTTCATTTTGTCTGAGGACACCTACGTTTTATGATATTGACTATGAGAAATGCTACTGCTCCATATTAACTACCAGGAGCAACACGTAGATATTTCTTTTTCTGGTTTACTGTATCTCCTACGATGAAAGAGAGCAACACGTAGATATTTCTCGTCTTGATCGGCAGAAAGTGGCAGAAGAAATATTCAGAATTATGATATATTTGTATTTGATTAATTCAAGTAAGGATTAATAAACTGTGATGAAAAAGCCCGATTCATGAATGTAATCTTACGCGTGTTTGGGAGCTCGTTTGCATCATGTAATTGGATACGTCTCTTCTATATGATCAAAGACCCAATTGAACTATGAATTACAGTGCATAAGCCAAGAAATCCGACTAATTAGTGTCTAAATCGCTCATCTCTTGGCACCTAGCTAATTGTTTAGGCTCATAAAAAATAGTCAGCCTGCTCTATGTTCTGGATCTGTTAATTCTAAACATATAAGACAGGTTATATGACGATTTAAGCTATGCATAGTTGTTGGCTATTTACTGCTAAACGAAGATGTAACAAGCGCTGACTAAGCACCTTTTCTCAAATTTCACAATCAAGGATGACACGACACACATAGTTAGATAGCTAGTAAAGTGATGCAAACCTGAAATCTTCCTCTCTTCCTTTTCTCTCTGTATCCAGGTGATTTCTCCTAGGGATCTCTTTTGTTCCGCCGCCGCCCACTTGGGGGGGGAGGTGCCCTCCCTCCCTCCTCCCCCCAGGTCCAATCTCCTCCCATCCCCCTCTATCTCTCTCTCTTCCCTATCATCTCCTCCGGATAGCACCTCTGTTCCTCTCCTCCGTTCTCTTTGGGGCTCCGCTCTCCCCGGCGTAGGAGGGTGTGGCGTTTCGCCTCCACCGGTGGTCCCCTGGTTCTACCGGAATGCCTAGCGGCGTGGGAGCCTCGTGTGGTGGTTTGGTGGTCAGGTTTGGTGGTGTTTGGTTCGGATCTGGTGGTGTTAGGTGGAGGGCGGTGGTGCGGTGGTGGGTGGTGTCCCTTTAGCTTTGTTTTTCTAATTTTGTTTTGCAGGGTTTATTCAAAACGATTGGTGAAGATGGCGGGTGGATCGGCGGTGGTTTTCAGTCCGGTGGTGGTGAGGTGGTTGTGGTCTCCATGGTGGTTTGCTCAAGCCGTTTTGTGTGCTGAAGTCCGGTCGGCGGCTATTCTGAGTTTCTCCTCCGGGCGCGGGGCTAACAGTTCTTCACTCCGGTGTGGTGCTGCGGCTTGGTTCTCCGGTGGTGCCGGGGTTTTAATTGGGGCTGCTTTTTGGTGGTGGTGTGCTCCCTTGCCTTGAGCGCTGTGTTCTTCGCTGTCGTAGGCCGGTTTCTGCAGCCGGTCTCTACATCTAGAAGGGGCCGGCTCTGCTTAACGGCGAGGCTCTTTTTCCGGTGTTTTGTGCGGCAGTGGAGTTTGTAGCATTTAGGGTTTGGGTGTTGGTTTGGGTGGGCCGGTCCTTGGTTGGACCGGGTATAGGTGTTTTGGGCTTTCTCCTGTTCTATTTGGGTGCTGGGTTGTGTTGTCTTGGTTATCTGTTTGTGGACCCTTGTAGACCTTTGGATGTTTTGGGCTTTGCCCTTGAGGTGTTTTCTCCAACTTTTTGTTGGATTCCCTCTCCCTTTCCCCATTTTTAATAAATCTTCATCTTTTGCCGGAAAAAAAAAAAGTGATGCAAACCTGTTTATCACACAATACGTGGAGTAATCTTGACTGATTGGTAGCAGAACTGTAATTTCAATGACTTTCTAGTATCCAACACTGTTGGATAATTGGATTCAACCCAAAAGGCTCAAATTTGTTTGCAAACGGACCAATGAAGAAGATAAGCCGTGGTGTTGTGATCTAACGTATGGCTGCCATAATTCTTGCAATTTATGGTCAATGTTGAAATTTCGACTCTTCGACTAGGTTCAAATGAATGTGTTTTTATTAGAATCTTAAAGGCATGTTCATCCAGTCCACCTTGTTAGTAGAGAATTTGCTCCCCGAGGCTGCAAAATATACAACTTTACATAACATAGAAACACTATGGTTCTATCATACCACAAAAGTCTCCTACAAATTCTGTTAAAATGTAATTTTCCAAAAAATCAATCTCATATATATAGGTGTTTCTGTGAAACTGCAATATGATATGTAAATATGTCAAATAGAAATACTATTGGGAATTCCAATTCCTTTGCCAGTGAGCCCATCTTGACTAGTTGGACACAACAAAGTGCAAGGCATCTTAACTTTGCCCAACCCTACTCCTCAGTTTTTTAACACTTTATATCTTAATAATCTCGCCCTTGATATTGGTCTCCTAGTTTATATTCAATATTGGTCTCCTTAGGTAGATCTCTATAGCTAAATTTCAAATATATAAATTTTATAAAAATAGATAGACATGAAACAATAAAAGTTATAAACATTGCAACATTTTAAGCTTTAAAATAAAAAGGAGAGAGAGTCAGAGAGAGAGAGACTAGTGTGTGAACGCATTAAATGCACGCATGGTAGTGAGAGGGAGAGAAGCGTGTGAGATTTATTTAGAGGAGGATCTAGTAAGGCAAAGAATTATTGGGGGAGGATCCTCCAAGCTATAAACTTAAAAAATAGGACCAGCCCG
The DNA here is from genome assembly GCA_019656295.1 of Rhododendron mucronatum var. ripense. Lineage (NCBI taxonomy): Eukaryota > Viridiplantae > Streptophyta > Magnoliopsida > Ericales > Ericaceae > Rhododendron > Rhododendron mucronatum. The sequence goes on along the minus strand of BPLT01000022.1, from coordinate 1,026,948 downwards.
GAATTATGCCTAAAAAATATGGATTGGGAGTTGTTGTAGTGCGGCAACTGCACTACATGGTGTAGTGCAGCAGATCCAACCGTCTATCTTGATATGAAGGGCTCGGATTTAATCTGAGCTCTTACAAATCCAACCATTTGTTCAGATGAAAATTTGAGCCGTCCATTGTTGGGATGGACGGCCGGATTAGCCGCACTAGGCGTGTAGTGCAGGGGGTGCACTACAGCACCCGCGAATCCAAAAAATATGGATCACAACTGCACCATTCATAGGCTTCACATAGAAAAATAATATTCTTGTAAAAAAGTAGTTTTGATTGGAGATAAATGAAAAAATGATCAAACTACTCATACTTTGTTAGACAGTAAATATGATTTTAAACTTAACCTGATCTTCAATATAACACTTAATTTATTTTTACATGTATCAGTGTCCCATAATATTTTTTTTACCAAAATAATTTTTAAATTTACGAAATGAACAATTAAGATCAATATTTTTAGACCTGATGTGATCTATGACATTGTGTTTGAAAGGGTCTCCAAACAAAAATAGTGTTTAAAGGTGATCGATATGCTCCCTATTTTTTCTGGTATTGAGAGAAACCAATTCTCACAGGAAAAATTCTTTCCCATGGAATAGGGCCTAATTGACATGTCATCCTAGCATGATAACGGTATCGCCGACCGAATAGAGATCTGTAGGAGCCAAGGAGCAATTTGAACCAATGGTTTCCGAAAAAATGGGGTTCTCTCTCTCTTTCTAGCAATTTAAATTCATATTTGATTACTTGTTCCTTAGTAGTTGGATCTCTCTCCATTTGGCTCTTGTATCGCAGAAAGGTCCGCTCCCCTCCTGAGCAAAGAAGAGCTCCGAAGTCGTGGATTCCGTTCTTCATGTTGTCCTGTTCTTAAGGGCAGCTCTTTTGGCTTACTATTAGCCACGCAGGGCGGCTATCCGCATGTGTCCCAAATTGACGTCCATTTTTTTGGCTCTCTCTCTCCCCTCATCCGTGATTCATTCACAACTATAAATAGTACTTATTCTCATGTTACAAAACCATAAATATCATCTCTCCTCCTTTTTTTACTACGAATCTACAATGATTCTCTATCCCTTCTTTTGTTACAAATCCTCTTTCCCCTCTTTGATTTCAACCTTCACTACTACAATAAAGCATAACAATCACAGCTATTAGCAGTGATTGTTAGTTTTCCATCACACTCGCGCTACCGTGATAGATTTGAGTGTGATTGTAAATCACTCTTTTTTATCACTGTTTTAAGCCGTGATTGAAAGATAGAAACAATCACACCCAAAAAGTGTGATCATTTCTAGGCAAAACCGAGATGGAAACTCACCCGCGTGTTCCATCCTAGGTTTTTTATCACGCTTTTCTTAAAAAACCGTGATTGTATGTAGATAACAATCACCACAAAAAACTGTGATCTTTCATGTCTAAAAAATGAGATGGAAAATAGTTAGGCATGGTCTTTTGTGGTTTTTAGATCACGGTTTTTGTCTAAAAGCGTGATTAAATGTTCTTATCATCACAGTCTAGAACCGTGATTGAAAGATACTTTTTTTTTTTTTTTTTGCATTTAAAAAATGCCCAAATCTCTAACCAATAATAGATACACATAAAATATGTATTCAGCCCGTAGCTATCTTCTCCAAAACAAAAGACATAGCAATACGAAATATGCATAACTGATATTACATCTTGCACAAAACATGTCATAGATAAAAATATCGTGCCAGAAAGCCTACTTTCAATCTAAGATCAATCAAATTTCTGAAAATGCATAAAAACTGCAGAACAAAAGCTTCAACAAGAAAAAGGACAAAGAAAACTTGAACCACAAGCATGGAGTTATGTCCTAAGCTACAACGAATAGCACTTCGTCATTCTCTGAAGCCAATTTCAAGCACTTCGTCATTCTCAGAGCATGCCTAAATCCACCAGAAAACAAAAAGTAGCAGCATCAAGAACTCCAAGCAAAAAGTAGCAGAAAATACATCTATAGAACCAAACTCAGGCATATATAAGATCAAGAACTCCAAGCAAAAAGCAGCAGCATCAATAGAAGTAGAAACAGCAGCAAAAAGTTGTCTCTTGTTCTGCTTTGAAATCCCCACCAAAAAACAGCCCAAATTCCAGAGCCATATGTTACGTACCAATCAGTTCTAGAATAACACAATAAATAGCATAGCATAGGCCCGGACCACTGGATGACTTCGATAAATAGCATAGCTTAGGCCCAGACCAAATTGCTTCAAGACCATAACCAAAATCCAAGAGAAGTAAAAGCCAGGACACCTGCCTGGCTGCCTACCAGGGTTTCTACTATAGGAAGGCAAGTAACTAGCCAACACTTAACAAATATACCTGAATATGTGAAGCTGCTGCTGGAACTCAGAGTCTCCAGGAAACAAAGCTTGTCTCCTTGCAATTTCAGCTTCAAGGAATAATCATGGAAAGGTAACAGCGTAATATTAATTAAAGTGGAACAAAGATGTAAGGTAAATCGAAAACAAACTTCAAATGGTCAACCAAAGAAAGAAAATCAAAATCAGCTATACACTGCAGGCAACAAAGAGTCAAACACTTATCCATATTAAGGCAGTAACGACCGATAGACCACAGTTTGCTGAACTTTTACATTCAAGAAGTATAACTGGCATAAATCCACTGGTAATGTTACACTAGGATTATGACAAAATCAGTTTGCTCATAAAAAAGCAGAGATGGACTCAAAACTGACTATGGGGGTATAACCCTAGCTCCTTATTAAGTATTTGACCCCAGCTGATGTGTTGTTTGGGCTTTAGGGTAAACGGTGACGGACACTCAATATACATTTCTGCTCAATGTTCGAAGAGTATGATTACCTGATCAAGATTATCAAGAGCTTTCACCAATACAGAATAGTATACCTTCTGCACCTTTCCATTATCCCTCTCCTCAGCTTCGTCGATATATGCCACACGGAGGGATGGATTGCTAAATAGGAAACAGTAGGATTTAGGTTCACAGATAAATGAACCAAGGAACCAAGCACTTAGAAGAAATAAATTTGCAGAAAAGTTCCACTGAATTGGAGGGAAACGTACTTAACCATCAAATTCAAAATATCTGTTCCGTGACAATCTCCGCTCCGCTTCTAATTTCCATAGTTCTGACAGGTTGCAACGTAAGTAAATTTCATGTCTACTGCAGCCTCTAATTGAGCATATAAGGACCTTTAACTCTTCTTATCTTCCTCCGATGCAACTGTGACAGCTTTGTAGCTTTCAAGTATTTCTACGTGATTAAATATAAAGTGTCAGAAGAAGCTAGCAAATGGACTCTGAAAGGTTAAGGTCCCTGAAGGCCCCAAAATACAACAATTGAAATTTCTTTGAGCACTCATAATGTAAATTAATTATCAAATGGCTTGAGATGTAACAGAATGAAGGTGGTTCAGCCACAATTAAATGTTGAAAGTAATATACGCAAACCAAAAGATATCTTGCTCTTACCACTTTCGGAAGCCATGTCAAGAAAAGCCTGAAGCTTTAAAGCCCTCCGGTAGTACATCATTCCTCTGACTGCACCATTATTTATCTATAACAACTGGAGAGGAAGATAAACAAATTTGAAGGAGAAAATATTGTCCAAGGTACCTGTTCTGCATAGAGTCTGTCCTCTTAATGTGAAAGCTACAAGAGAAAGTCAGAAATCAATGAGAAATCTATTGAGGGGGCAAGTACACACAAATCTACTCAAGCCTAATCTCTAGTCTCTTGATGGCAATTCAATCGAACAAATAGCAATTGCAAACAAGAGAAAACATATGAAGTAGAAGGATTTTACCAAATATGCAACCCACAGACCACATATCCACTCCAGTAGAGTAATGAGAAGATCCCAACAAAACCTCTGGAGATCTGTACCAGAGAGTAACAATCTATGGAAACAACAAAAGAAAGGTAAAACAAAAGAGCAGTATGCTAATCAAATCCAACGAAACAAAACTTATGGATAATTGAGTAATGCCAACTGATAAGAAGACAGACCTCATGAGTGTAGCTCTTGAGAGGAACAGTGAAGGCCCTTCCAAGGCCGAGTGTTCATTTAGCATCAACGAATTTCCTTTCTTGGATAAATGTCCTTTCAAATAGCATGAAGATTAAGATCTTATCACACAACAAAAGCACACTCATATTCTTGGTTCGCCAATATTGCCTACATCCACAGCTCATACCAAGTGTCCCTCCTAACTCTTATCTGTGTCCCAAAGCCTAGTGGATTTTTTCACTTGTGTATGTAAATATATTCCTTTATGAGTGTTAAAAAAAACTTGTACTAGCATAGTGACAATTTGCATCTCTAAATTAATACCCAAATTTAATCTTAGATAATGCTATTAACCTCCCAAGAACTAGATTCTAAGTGCATGTTTCTCAACACATGCTCTACAATCCAATGTCCCAAATTGATCAGTACAAGACTTGGATCGGGGGAAGAGGGAAGGAACTGGTCCATAAGTAAAGCAATTTACATGATGGTGGAGTAGTCACAATGTAATTCAGCAAGGTGGGGCAAAAGAGTAATCTATAAGACCAAAATCAATTTAACTGATTGACCCACTAAGGTTGGATCTTCGGAGTATACAACTAAAATTAAGAGCCCGAGAGTGTCACATTTAGTAAGAACATAGCACTAATGACAAAAAGTAATGACAATACAACTAGTACAGGCATGTTTAAATCTTCCATTTCTACATGTAGCAAGATATGGGTACCTAGAAATTGAACAAAATTTGACATTACAACACTAAGCATCTAAGCAATGAGAAAGAACATAGATTCTTTTACACCACATGAGCTATAAATTTAGAAAGTACCATCTACATAAGATCAAGCAATATTTTAGTCATTCTAGAGTGGATCGAATCACCAATAATAAATAGAGAAGTTCCATAACCATTTGGAAAATTTAACCAACTTACAAAATTTAACCAACTGACTAGAAACAGCTATGTATGGCATCCAAAAGCACATGCTAGCATATGAATACCCAATTTCAGCAGGGAATCAACCAAGAAAACAACCCATAAGTTCATATATTGCATATTATACATTAATTCCTACTTAATCTTTTCTGTCATCTGATAAATACGAAGGCAAATTAGATTTCAAGGACACCTCAACTCACTCTTCAATACTAATCTTTGCAAGAGTAATTGCCCCTCTTTTTTTTTTTTTGAAGATAGAGTAATTGTCCTTTGACCTGCAATTCACGAACTATAAGGATCATCAAAATGTAAAGTTAAGCATATAACCAACACACCATACTTAAAATCTCATCATATTTCAAGGCATGACTACAATCTATCTATACTAATATATAACCATTTTGTGAAGCCGTGTCACAAAAGTGTTTTTCACAAGTGTTCTTTGAGAAATAAGTTTTTACAATTATCAAAAGGTATAGTATCGAATAACTACTCGGACAAAGAGGTAAAACTACTATGCCCAACTTAACTGGCTCTCATCGCCCAAGTCTCCTTTCCTCACCCCCACGTCCCCTTTATCCTATTTGGACTAGACACAGTTTGTAACTCCCATATTCTCTTCATTTCAATGGAACACTGACAATCAAAAGGTTCAGTCACACATTACAGATTATCTCTAACTATTTAAATAAACAAATTAATATAACAAGCAACACGTAATAAAAAAAAATTCAGAACACTCTATTGAATGGAACTAGAGCAGAACACTCTCAAAGGTATCAATTCTTCTCCGTGAACGCATAAATTACTCTTAAGCACATAATGAAATCCAAACCATATATACAAATTTATACGAACCAGGAGTTTATGTAGGGCTAGATAAGAGAACTAGGATTTACGCTTTGGGTTTAATTTCTGGAAACAACTAAGGGTTTTCGAATCTAGTTTCTTCTCTAGAAAAAAATCTAGGGTTTTCTGAAATTGGTAGTTATAGATTTTTCCGTATATGTATAGCAAGAGAGGGAGGGACCGAGAGAGAGAGAGAGAGAGAGAGAGAGAGAGAGAGAGAGAGAAGCAACCAGGTTGTCGTATCTATGGCGGCTGTTGCTACTCGTGGGTTCTCTCAAATTGGGCTTGATTTCTGGAAACTTCTCTCGCTCGTAAATGGCGGAGACCGATGGTGCTTAATCCTCGTTTATCTGTGTCACGACACACCCCACAGACTAACAGGGGAGAAGGAGGAGAGTGGGAGGAAGGGGGAAAGGGGGGGACGAAGGTTTTCAGAGAGAGAGAGAGAGACCTTGTTTGTGTCAACACCTTGTTTGTCCAGTTAGACATGCACTCCTAGAGAAATGCTTTGGTGAAGGATAATGGAGGAATACAAGAAATAACAGAGCAGGAGCGCTCCGTTTCTTGCTTCACGGTGGTGGTGGAGAGAGATGAGGCGGCGGCGGCAGCGTGTGAGGATGGGGGCGAAGAGGAGGCGGCGGCGTGTGAGGATGGAGATGAAGATGAAACGTGTACCGGAGAGGGCCGAGAGGCCAGGAGGATGAGTGAGCTTCAATGTGTGAGGGGAATTAGGGCTTATTTTAGGATGATGTGAAACGACGTAGTTTTGAGCACCCTTTCAATTACTTTTCCTTTTCCAAGCGCGCCTAAATGAGCACAAAAATTCAGAAGTTTCCCGGTTTTATTATAGTTTTTTTATCTCGCCATAAAAGCGAGATCTTTTATCTTACCCTTTTTCGCACCAACGTTTTTTATCACGCCACAAGGGTGAGGTCTTTTTTCTTTTATCTCACCGCAGAAGCGAGATCTTTATTCCGCGCTAAAGTCTTCTATCACACTATAATGGTGAGATCTTTTTTCTTTCATCTCATTGCAAGAGTGAGATCTATTATCTTGCTCTTTTTCGTGGCTAAGCACCACTTTTTATCTCAGCTTTTGATTTAAACTGAGATTAAAAAGTTAGCCTACAATTTTTTATCACACTTTCACTGAAAACCGTGATCTTTGTGAACCTCCTTAGTGTGGTATTTATCTATTATTGTAGTAGTGCTTTTTGCAAGCGACATGTCTAAAAAACATCGACACAGAATTCGCGAACCCTAATGTCTTAACCAATTATTGAGGTCTGAAATTGTACATCTTGTCCTTTCCATTATGTACTTAGCAATTCATTCTTTTGGTTGACAGGTACTTCAAGGAGAAAATGAAGTTTGAATGTTGCTACACCGCGTACCAGGTTTGCGTGTGGGCAGCACTCTTCCTAATAAATGCTGTCGGATATGGTTTTAACATCGGAAAGGCCAGTGAGTTCGCTTGGACAACAGAAGTAGGAAGAGCGGCGATGGAGATCATATTCCTACTTGCAATGTATGCTTTGATCTTCTCTACCATGCCAAGTGATTTCAGCCATTTCTCTTGCAAAAAGGTTGAAATCAAAGAGGGCGTAGAGGAATTTGTTTAGTCATTAGAAGATTGGGAGATTTTTACAAACAAATCTAGTACAAGGAAGTAGCGCAATGGATTGCTCATGAGTTGGTTCAGCCGAGTTGAATACTACTAAAGAGAACTTTGAGAGTTTGTGGAATCTTGTATAGAGATTTGTTTTTTTTTTTTTTTTTTTTTTTTTTTGCTAACCAATATTGATATTTGTTTGAATGATGGTATTTACAAAATGAACGATTTCTGAATAAATGTACATGTTGAAATAAATGTATTACATCTCTTGCCTTAAAACTTGAAGTTTATGTTGAATCTTCTATACGATCCAGGACCGAATTGAACCATGAATTTCAGTGCATAAGCCAAGAAATCCGACAAAGTGTCCAAATCAGTCTCTCATGGCACGTATTGTTTAGGCTCATACAGCCTACGCTCTGTTTCTGGATCTGTTATGAACATATATGACAGGTTAAACATGTTATGGATATTCACAAGACAATTTAAGCTATGCTTAGTTGTAGTTGTATTTAATTTGGTGTTAAGGCTCCGTTTGTTTGGACGTAAAATATTCTCATGTACAATGTTTTACCTATTTTTCGGTGTTTGGTTGTGTCAAAAATGAGGAAAATATTTTACATGTAAACTATTTTTCATCAATTAGATGAAAATAACTTACCCTTTAATTTTCCATAAGTTATTTTCCAACCCGCTGCCTTCTACTATAATTCTCACTCCTCAGTTTTCTTGATTGTTAGTCCTGACGCACGTTCAATTCCAATAATCTCATATCTCTCCACTGTTTAAGCCCCCTCTCCCTCTCTCTACGCTATGTTATTGATTTCTGAAAATATTTTCAAGTGTTAATCAAACACCAAAAAAAAATTGTTCGAAGTTTGTTTTTTAAAAAACTATTTTACATGAAAAATATTTTGCATTGTAAAACATTTTACATCAAAACAAACGGAGCCTAAATGTAAATGTAATTGGTGCTCAATATATAAGCTCCTTTTCTCAAATTTCACAATGAATGATGACACGACACATACTTAGATAGTAAAGCGATGCAAACCTTTTTGTTGCATAATACGTGGAGTAATCTTGACCGATTGGTAGCAGAACTGTAATTTCAATGACTTTCCGGTTTCCAACATTGTTGGATAATTGGATTCAACCCAAAAGGCTCAAATTTGTTCGCAAACAGGCCAATGAAGAAGACAAGCTGTTGTGTTGTGATCTACTGTAACATATTACTGCCGTAATTCTACAATCCATGTTAGATTTTGAAATTTTGGCTCTTCGGGTAGGCTCAAATGAATGTGTTTCTTATTAGAATCTTAACAGCAGGTTCGCCTAGCCTACCTTGTCAATAGAGAATTAGCTACCTCTAGAGAATTTTCTATCTGAGGCTGCAAGATATACAACTTTACATAACATAGAAACACTATGGTTCTATCATACCACAAACGTCTCCTACAAATTGTGTTAAAATATAATTTTCAAGAAAATCAATATCATTCACTTATTTCTGTGGAACTGCAATATCAGTACAGTAAGTAAGAATGTTAGACAGAAATACTATTGGGACTTCCCTTGCCAGTGAGCCCATCTTGACTAGTAGGACACAACAGAGTGTAAGGGGTGATGGGGTCTTTTTTGGTTATTACACTTTGGGTAGCCTTGGATATTAGTAAATTTTCATTTTCATTTGCCCTTGTCCTTCCAATATTTGTAAGTTTTTTGAGATTAATAAAATTTCTTTTGCCAATCAAAAAAAAAGAGTGTAAGTCATTTTAACGGGCCCAAACCTTTTCCTCAATTTCTCATCTCAACAATTAATCTCGTCCTTAATCTAACCGAGTCCAACGGTTTGTGTATATATTTACATACTAGTTAGTTTGTGCTGATGATTAGAGTTTTGATTTAAGAATTCAAAGCAGAATTGGTCCTCTTCGATTTCTTGCTTGCGATGGCAGATTATCTAGACTTAATAAGTTGAGCTTCATAATTACATTTTTTGTTGTTCTGGACTGAGATCTATCGAAAGTGATTTCATTTCATTTGATTCTCTGCGAGTGAAGAAACAACGGACAATAATCAAGATTTAAAGTTCCAAAGTAGCTTCAATTTATGCTTATTTTGGATTGATTTCATAAAAAAACACACCGAGAAAATATTAGAATTGATTTTCTTGTTAATTAATGTTTTCTTTGGAGAGAGAGAGAGAGAGAGAGAGAGAGAGTTGCATAGGTAACTTATCCAACGAAAAATACGAGAGTACCATACTCATTGAGCATTTTCTGTTAACGGAGTTAGAGTTGCAATTTACTCCAAATTCATAAGGAGCTAAGTTGGTCACGAGTAAAATACAAGAAGGTCATCTGCAAAATGACCAAACCAAATGGAGGTAATCTGTAATTTGCCCTTTGATTTTTCTAGAACTATGTTTCAATTGAGAAGAAACAGAGAAAGTGGAAATGTGTAGATTAAAATTTGGGGTATGAGCCCTTCAATGATGGTGCAAACATGTTAACTCATTGTCCTGAAAAAGTGATCTTTCTTTGCAAGCAAGTTCATTGCAGAAAGCCATTCTCTATATTTCGAGTCGAGGTCTTTCTAGTTATTGAGACAATGATTGAAAGTTTTTCGCTGCTAAATAAGCTGCAGGAAAACTTGCGCCGTGGATGGTAATTGGAACTGGCCGGTTTGGCATCACACAAAATTTGAGGCTGTGAGGGCTAACAACCAATTGGTGTTAGACAATGGTCACACAACATGTCCTATGCATCTTCGACCCATAGGCCAAGAATTTTTTTTTTTTGATAAGCAACAAAATTTTATTAAGAACTCAATAAATGGTACATTGAGAAAGGACCAAAACAGCCCTTAGAAGTTGAGGAACTGAAAAACAGTATTCTTGAAAAACATCTTTTAGGCCAGGAATTATCCCAAAAAAATATTGATCACAACCGCACCTTTCCTAGACTTTGCACAGAAAAACAGTATTCTTGAAAAAAAGTAGTTTTGATCGAAGACAAATGAAAAAATCAACTACACATACTTTTTTAGACGATAAATATGTTTTTAAACTTAAACTACCCAATCTTCAATACAACACTTAATTCGTTTTTACATGTATGAAATGTCCTATAATATTTTTTTACCAAAATAATTTTTAAACTCACAAAATGAACAATTAAGACCAATATTTTTAGACCCTTATGTGATCTACAAAATCGAGTTTTTAAAGGGTCTCCAAATGAAGATAGCATTAAGAGGTGATCTGCTCCCTATTTTTTCGGGTACTGAGGGAAACCAATTCCCGCAGGAAAAATTCTTTCCCATAGAGTAGGGCCTAAATTGACATGTCACCCTAGCGTGGTAACAGTATCGCTCTGGATCAGGACTTGTATGTGCCAAGGAGAAAATTTGAACGAATGATTTCCGGGGTGGACATGCAGCTTGAATAGCGCACCAAACTACATGGTACCCTATCAAACAAATAGAAAAAAAATGACTCTCTCTCTCTCTCTCTCTCTCTCTCTCTCTCTCTCTCATCCTTGATTCATTCATGCACAACTATAAATATTATCTATTCTCCTCTTACTAATCCCATGACTTGGATATCATCTCCTCCTCCTTTTATTACAAATCTACAATGACCCATCTCACGATTCTCATCTCTCCTCCATTTTATGATAGCTAAAATGTCGACTCTCCTCCTCCATACATTGTGCTTGAAATTAGAATAAATTGTTGTCGTTGAAGCTAGATCATGACATATTTCTTCAGTAATTGACTCGCTCGCTTCTTGAAAAACAAAAAATACGACGAATTCGAGTAAACCTTCCTCCTCTCTGTTTTGTAGGCAAAATAGTGTCTATCTTCTGTTCTATAGCCAAATCAAGTATTTGGTACCAGTGTTTAAGTATGTTGTCCTCCGTAAATAGTATTGTCGTAGAGTAGGATTATGTATTTTTTATTTTTCTGAAAATATGTTTCAATTGGGAAGAAACGAAGAGAGTGGAAATGCAGATTAAAGTTTTTGGGTATGAGCCCTTTAATGATGATGCAAACATGTTCTCATTCTCCTAAATTAATAGTGATTTTTCTTCAAAAAGTCTAGGATTAGTTGTGTCCGGAATTTTTCATCATCCTGAAACTGTGAAACATGATGATGCATCCAATGGGAATTATGTTCTAAAGTCGTGCATGTATCATTGCTGTTTTTGTTTCAAAAAGTCCAGGAACACATGTCCAAAACACATCTTTGGAAAGAATTGTGTTTGAAACCGTGGGATACTTAGATGCATGTGGGTCCAAATGCATCCAACGGTTCCGGATAATATTGTGTCCAAAAATGTGTTTTAAAGTTTTGCATATATATGATTGTTGTTTTTCTTTATATGCTTCGGAAAGCCATTCACTGTAGTTTGAGTCAAGGTCTTAATACCTATTGGGAAAACCATTCTCGGATAATTAGATGCATGTGGGTCTAATAACAACGATTCAACGGTTCAGGATAAAGTTGTGTCCAGAAATGTGTTTTAAAATTGTGCATATATCATATATTGCTATTGGACAACGATTGGAGGTTTCTTAGATGCATGTGGGTCTAAGTGCATCCAACGGTTCAGGACAAAGTTGTGGCCAAAATTTGTTTTAAAGTTATGCATATATCATTGTACAATGTTTTCCTTTATATGCTCCGAAAAGCCATTCTCAGTAGTTTGAGTCAAAGTCTTCATACTTATTGGTACAATGATTGGAGGAGGTTTCTCTACTTCAGGAAAATTTGTGCCTGAGAGGGCAATTGGAACTCATTTGGCATCTTGATGCTGGTAGCGGATTTTAGAGAGGATGATGGAATTGTATACATCACCTTCATGAAGGAGGGAGGAAATGTTCCGAAAATGGAGAAAGAAGCATCCGGCAGCGAAAAGACCATATGGTTTTTTTCTTTCCATCATGCTTTACATACCACAACCTCTGGCATTGCACCAAGAAATGAAGCAGCTAGCGCAGCCTTTGAATGGTACAAATTCAACTACACTTCCTCAGTACACTAAAGCCTTGATTGACTAAGAAACTTACCTGAAAACTCTCATCATAATAATGGAAAATTTTTGGTGTAATCATGACAGCAAAATTCTCTATCCCCTCTTCTTTTTTTTTTTTTTCTCAGCAAACGGAACTTTTTATACTGGCTAGCGATAATGCCATGAAGACCTTTTTTAGTGCCACGATGATGTCATGTTGTATTACATTTCTACCCCTAATCCTTCTCTCATCTCTCTCTCTCTCCAATGCCTCCCCTGTTCTTTTTCCCTCTCCCTCTCATTGCTCCTTTTTCTACTCTCTCATTCCAATTGCTACTAGTTGATTTTTGACGAAATCGTCAATGAATTTGTGATTAATCCCTATATCATGAAATGGGGAATAAGGGATCTGACCCACCATCAAATAAGGAGAGAGAGAGAGAGAGAGAGATCGCGCTAATTGGGTTTTAATTTGTTTTATGCAGGCAAATGTGTTGCTGCTCTCAAGAAATTCTCTGCACGCATGCATCATTGTGGTTCGGTGAGGGACGAATTGAATAATTTTACGAGATTTAATAGAGCATGGATTTTACTTTTTCCTCAGCCAACATAAAGAGAGAGAAACAAATCGGACGGTGATGGAAACTCAACCTTTGGCGGCAGTGCAAAGATAGATCTCTTGTGTCAACGCTTATGGTGATTGACAGCAAGGGAAGCGGGGATAAGATGACTAGGATGCTCTATAGATTCGGGAAAAGAAATAAGGAGACACACAAAGAAGGAATGAGAGCAGATAAGACGAGAAACATTTTGCTTTGCTGCCAAGGGCATAACAGTCTCTATTTTGTAGGTTAAACTAGGCTCTCTCTCTTGTGTTCTTCGATCTGTAGCCAAATCTAGTATTTGGTACTGATATTTAAGTATATTGTGCTAATAGCATCAATGGATGATTAATCTTCTTCATTATATAAATTCCTTGTTTTTTGTATAATATGTGCCCCGTAAATAGTAGTATGGTCGTACAGTAGGATTTTGTATCTTGATTTTTCTGAAAGTATGTTACAATTGGGAAGAAACAGAGAAAGTGGAAAATGTAGAATAAAAATTTGGGGCGTTATAATCTGAAAATGAACCCTCTAAAGTGTGCATTTGGTGTCACAGCTGGAAATTTTCTGGGATTCCTAGTACATCAAAAAGGAATTGAAGTTGATAAAAACAAGACTGATGCTATTTTAAATTCTACTCCATATTATGCCCAGGCTAACGGGCAAGTCGAATCAACCAATAAAATTATAAAGAATACGCTATCCAAAACAATCGATGATAATCCAAGAGAATGGCACGTTCACGCAACCATGTGTCACACGAAATGCTCCAAATGTTTATAGAGCCATGGAACCTTTGAATGATAATAGAGTGCAGGATCCTATGGTTATTAATAGAGCACAGATTACGGAAATGTCTCCGAACATGAAGTACAAGATACTAATATTGCAGCCTCTTCTAAATCGATTATCCTACCAAAAGGAAGGAGGGCATCTTACTAATTTGGAAGTGATGGCCCCAACTACAAGAAAGCAAAGCGACTGACCGACAGAGCCTCAGAACGAAGGCTTGGAGTTTCAAACCGAAGACCATCCTGTACCAAGGATGTCAGAAAATAGCCAAGGAAATGGCTCAGGGTTATTAGTCGATGTGCAAAGTCTGTCTAGACAGTTAGCACAAGTTTTGTCTAATCCAGAAGACGAAGCAGCACAAGAAGGGAATTGCAGTTATGAGAACTACTCCCCTTGTCAGTTTGCTCGACAATTTGGTTTAATGCAAGGCATTCCAATGCCTTTTGTTCATCCACGAATCCCCATTTTTCTCCCAATCACCAAAAAGAAACTTTGTCATACGCTTTACCCAATCGGCCCATTCTACTTCAACATTACAGGGCCAAGAGCAAAGATAAGAATTTAAGTAGTTCATCAAATATCTGATCAGTTTGTGTTAAATCGAATGAATATTGCCCATAATTAGCTTGCCCCCCACGTCTATTGGGTTGAGATGAAGGCATATTCATTGGTTTCTCTGTCTTCACAAGAGTATCACAAATAATAGGAGTTTTGCCAATAACTTGTGCTACGTCAATTTCCATGTCACCTGGTTCAAAAACAGACAATGGAGTTGGTGCAGGCATAGTGCTTACCTCGCCCAAATGTGAAATGTTCCAATTCTGTTTCCAATTAGATGATATTAGCCATTTATATTTGGTTATCATATTTTGGTTAACTTCTCGAACCAAGAGTGATTCAATTCCCAAGACTGCGAAGAATCTTCCTGCTTCGACCAGTCACAAGAAGATCAATGAGAACGATGCTACCCTTACTTCATCAAGACAGTCGAAGAGGACTCAGACTCAAAAGTCAGTTAGTCCTAGCGGAGTCAAGGTTGCTTTAAGGGCAGTATAGTGACACCACTCAGAAAGAAATCCAAGACTTTCTTGACTTCCTAAAGCTTTCTTTTGAGGAATTAGCAATGGTCAGATCTGTTGAGTTCATTGCTTGCATAGAAATAACAGGTGTGATCAGCCCTTTAATGATGATGCAAACATGTTAGCTCATTGTCCTTAATTAACTGTGATTTTTCTTTCAACAAGTCTAGGAAACAGTTGTGTCCAGAATTTTTTATCATTTTGAAAGATGATGATGCATCCAATGGAAATGGTGTTCTAAAATTGTGCATGTATCATTGCAGTTTTTTCTTCCAAAAAGTTTAGGAACAAACATCTCCTACAAATTATGTTAAAATATAATTTTCAATAAAAATCAATATTATACATGTATTTCTGTGGAACTGCAATATCAATACAGCAAGTAAATATGTCAGATAGAAATACAATTGGGAATCCTTTCACTAAGTGAGCCCATCTTCACTAGTAGGACACAACAAAGTGTAAGACATCTTAACTGGCCCGACCCTATTCCTTAATACTCTTAATAGTCTTTTATTGTTATTTGTCAATTTACACAAATGTTAACATTTTATCATTACAACAAAAATTAACAGAATTTAGAATAGAAAATAAACATTTGTACATAGAAGTCAGTCACAACTACAATAAAATAGACATTAAGAAAATTCTATTTTTACATAATTTATATTTAATATTGGTCTCATTAGATAGCTAGGTCACTGCAGCTAGATTTCAAATATAAAATTGATGCCGCGGAAATAACAAGAGAGATTATAGTTGCGTACAAATCGAACGAATAATAAACTCAAGTGTATAAGAGAAAGAAACAAAGTCTTAATATTATTAATAAAAAGCTGCATAAACATTAGGTTACAATCCTTATATAGGCCCGAAACCCTAGAAACCCTAAAAATAAAGCCTGAAAACAAAAAGTCCCAAAATTTGGGGCTTTTCCTAAAATTGAAAATGGAAAAGAAAAACAAGACTTTCCCAAAAAGAACCAACTAATAAAGAATTATGATCTAAGAGTTATTAATAAATCAAAACTTTCCTAAAACAGCAAAAAATATAAGGTAAAGCCCTGAACGAAAAAATTAGGCCGAAAAAACACCATCAGTCACAAACTTAAGGTGGTGAGTATTATAAACCGGAGCGCAAAAATAAGTCAGCTCACCAAGTTTGGGCCTATTCCAGGCTTGTCTGAATTTTGTCGAATCGGATAATCAGAAACTAAATATTGTTTGGGCTTTCGAGGCATGGCATGGTCCAATTGATCATGGAATTAGACATCCATGTGTTCTACATCAAAAAATTATAAAAATAGATATGTACAATAAAAGTTATAAACATACCAACATTTTAAGCTTTAAAATGAGAGAGAGAGATTAGTGTGTGTTGCGCACTAGAGAGAGAGAGAGACGCAGTGGAACTTATTTGGAGGATGATTTGGTGAGACATGGAATTATTGGGGTAGGACTTTCCTAGGCATGAACTTAAAAATTAGGACCCACCCGAAATTAGCCCTAAAAAATATTGATCACAACTGCACCGTTCATAGACTTCATACAGAAAAACTATATTCTTGGAAAAAAAGTAGTTTTAATCGAAGATAAATGGAAAATGAACTACTAATAATTTGCTAGACGGTAAATTTGATTTTAAACATAAACTACCTATTTTTTAATATAACATTTAATTTGTTTTTACAGGTATCAATGTCCCATAATTTTATTTTTACAAAAATAGTTTTTAAATTTACAAAATGAACAATTAAGATCAATATTTTGAGACCCTGATGAGATCTACGAAATCGAATTTGAAAGGGTCTTCAAACAAAGATAGTGTTTAAAGGTGATCCGCTCCCAATTTTTTCGAGTAATGACGGAAAAACCAATTCCCGTAGAAAAAAATTATTTCCCATGGAATAGGACCTAAAATTGACATGTCACCCTGGCATGATCTTTACGAACCAAGGAGAAATTTGAACCAATAGTTTTCGAGACGGATGGCTAGAATTGTGAACTATACTACCAGGTACTCTATCAAACAAACTTAAAAAGCGGCTCTCTCTCTCTCTCTCTCTCTCTCTCTCTCTCTCTCTCATCCTTGATTCATTCACAACTATAAATAGTACCTATTGTCGTGTTACAAAACTATAAATCAAACTCCCATAACCTGAATATCATCTATTCTCCTTAATTGTATTACGAATCTACAATGATCCTTTTCACGAATATCATCTCTCCTCCATTTTATGGAACCTCAAACGATTGATTACATGAATCTCAACTCTCCTCCTCCATCCATTGTGCTTGAAATTAGAATAAAGTGCTGTCATTGGAGCTCGATCTTGATATATTTCATCAGTAATCGACCCCCGCACTTCCCAAAGAATGAAAAATACGACGAATTCGAGTAAATCTTTCTTCCTCTCTGTTTTGTAGGCAAAACTGTTCTCTATCTTCTGTTCTATAACCAAAAATATAGTATTTAGTACTGGTGTTTAAGTAAATAGAATGGTCGTACAGTAGGGTTTTGTAATTTGATTTTTCTGAAAATGTTTCAATTGGGAAGAAACGGAGGGAGTGGAAAAGTATATTAAAAATTGGGGGTATGACCCCTTTAATGATGATGCAAACATGTTACTGGAGTAGCTCATTGTCCTTAATTGACTGTGGCTTTTCTTTCAAAAAGTCTAGGAATAGTTATGTCCAGAATTTTTCATCATCCTGCAACATGATTATGCATCCAACAGGAATTGTGTTCTAAAGTTGTGCCCGTATCATTGCAGTTTTTCTTTCAAAAAGTCTACGAACAATATTTGTGTCCAGAATTTTTCATCATCCTGAAAAATGATGATGCATCCAACGTGAACTGTGTTCTAAAGTTGTGCATGTTTTGTTGCTGTTTTTTCTTTCAAAATGTCTAGGAACACAACTCCAAAACAAAACTTTTAAAAAAGTGTTGGATACTAATTAGATTCATGCGGGTCCAAGTCCATCCGACGGCTCCAGACAAAATGGTGTCCGAAAATGTTTTTTTTAAGTTGTGCATATATCATTGTTGTTTTTTTATATGCTTCAGAAAAATTCCATTCTCTGTACTCCAAGTCGAGGTTTTAATCCTTATGGGACAATGATTGAAGGTTTCTCTGCTTCAGGAACATTTGTTCCCGAGAGGGCAATTGGAGCTCGTTTGGCGTCTTGATGCTAGTAGCAGGTTTTAGAAAGGATGCTAGAGTCGTATACATCATTTTCATGAAGGAGGCGGGAAATGTTCCAACAACGGAGAAAAAAACATCTGGCAACAAAAATAGACCATGTGGTTTTTTCTTTCTGCCATGCTTTACATACCACAACCTCTAGCATCGCACCAAGAAATGAAGCAGCACAACCTTTGGAGGGTACCAATCCGACTTCATCAGTATAAGGAAGCCGTGGCTGACAGAGAAACTTCCCTAAAAACTCTCGCCTTAAGAGATAATCCTTGGAGTAATCACCAACTTACTAGAGAAAATGAATTGCTCATGAGTTGGTTCATAAACATAGTTGAATACGACTAAAGAGGGTACTCTAAAGAGACTTTGAGAGTTTGCGGAATCTTCCTCATCATGATGGAAAATGAATGGAGTACCAATCACCGATCGACTAAAGAAAACGGATTGTTCGTGAGTTGGTTCAACCAAGTTGAATACTACTAATGAGGCTTTGAGAGTTTGCGGAATCTTACATATAGATTTGGTTGAGATTAGTGAGATTGTATTTGCAAATTGAACGATTTCTGAATAAATGTATTTGTTGAATAATTGTATTACATCACTTGCCTTAAAACTTGAAGTTCATTGTTGAATCTTCTCTACGTTCCAAGACCAAATTGAACTATGAATTACACTGCATAAGGCAAGACATTCAACTTAGTGTCCAAATTGCTCATCTCTTGGCACCTAATTGTTTAGGTTCATAAACATAGACAACGTTAACCTACTCTCGTTTCTGGATCTGTTATGACCATACCAGAAATGTTATATGACATGCTATAGATATTCATAAGACGATTTAAGCTACACATAGCTGTAGGTTATTTAATTTAGTGATAAATGGAAACGTTGTAGGCACTCAATAAGCTCATTTTCTCAAATTTCACATTCAATGATGACATGACACACAGACTAATTAGATAGTAAAGTGATGCAGACATATTTGCCACACAATACGTGGAGTAATCTGACCGATTGGTAGCACTGTAATTTCAATGATTTTCCAGTTTCCAACACTGTTGGATAATTGGATTCAACCCAAAAGGCTCAAATTCGTCCGCAAAGGGGCCAATGAAGGGTTAGCTGTTGTCTTGTGATCTAATGTATTGCTGCCATAATTCCCTGCAATTCATTTTCAATTTTGAAATTTTGACTCTTCGACCAGGTTCAAAGGAATCTGTTTTTTATTAGAATCTTAAAGGCATGTTCCTCAAGTCTGCCCTATTAGTAGAGAATTTGTTCCCCAAGGCTGCAAGATATACAACATAGAAACACTAGGGTTCTATCACAACACAGATACTCCTACAGATTCTGCAATATCAGAACATCACTATTCATCTGATTAATCTCGTCCTTAATCTCACCCAGTTCATTCCCAAATCTATCAAACCCCTCCAGCGGTTCCACGTCAGTCGTCCACTCTGTTGTATCTCTCTGGCCAAGGTAAATCTTGTCCATCGAATGCCTGGTCGGTATCTAGATTAAAGAAATCCCGAGAATAGTCTGCAGTTGACGGCAAAGGTTGTATGTATCGGATGCTTACCCTCTGCCAGAAAAGGGTCTTTGATCCGTCCACCGGGGATGAATCAGCGAGACTGTCTCAGATCGCCGATGGAAGAGGGAGAGAGGACCTGAGGTGATGGGCAGTGGCAGCGGTAGTAATGGGTGGTGATGATGGTGCATGAATGAGATTTGAGTAAAATATGGATTCACAAGTGGAAGCCTTTGTACCAAATCAAGTTTTTACTCAAATTTGAGTAAAAATACTGGATTGTATTGTAATTTGAATAAAAATTTGAGTACAAAGTGGACATGCTATTAGCTGCGCTGCCTATTTGTCGCAATTACAAATGGCTCAATCCCGCAATGAGTATTCAACCTACAATCCATATAGGAGATAGTAACTTGAAGCCTTCCAAATATACTGGCAAAACAATGACATGGAAAAGGTCGAAAAAGTATTTTGTATTTTCTTTCTTCTCATTATTTTTTTATTTTTGATAAAAGGGAGAAGATTTTAATAATCTGGAAGGCGGAAAAACGCATAAACGTCAGAGAGAGAGAGAGAGAGAGAGAGGAACCCCATAGGGACAAGATAGTTATCCACAGACCGGACAAACTACAAGAAAGGGCTTCTTTGCACAAGCATGTGCAACCCTATTACAAACACGTTTGACAAAACTTAATTCACACAACTGAAACGAATCATTCAATGTTAGACAATCTTGTACTAAAACTGCGATATCAGATGGTGGATCTTTTGACAAGGAACAGCTTCGGACAATCGACTTCACATCCGATTCAATGAGAACACATTCTACATTCAGAGCAACACAGAACACGTCCTACATTCATATGTTCTCATTATGCATGAGTTTGCGCTTTTTTGCGTTTTTTGTCTTCGAGAAAAAAATGCATGGAAAAGGTCAAAAAGTAACTTTCTTTTTTTCCTGCAATAATTGTTTTGTTAAATCGCAAAGCCTCCGTGTTTTCTAACCGGGTGGTGTTTCCATTAAATATTTCCTGGAAGAAATTTTTAGAAACAATTGACCTAAAAATTAATTTGTATTTTCCGATCAATAAAAACATGAAACAAAGAATATAAAATGTATACGAGTGGCTGATGAGCTGATGGTAGCCGGAGTCATTCACTACAACATATTTTTTTATCCAACTGCCGAACAGAAGCTTCAAAATCGTGTTCAAATTTAAATTTCAAATACGATCTAGCTGGCTATTTGCTGTTACCAAATTTTTCTTTCGATCAAAATCGACAGAGATTTCAGGAAATCATGCCAACAACAGAAATAAGTGCAAAATATGGCTTGTCTCCACAAACGGATTTTAGGTTCCCTGCCGTATTTCAGGACTTTACCGGAAAAGAAATGGCGAATGATTCAAATGCTATTTTTTGGTGGTGATGAATTGACTCGTAAAAGAATATCGTCACACGCTAATCTTCAAGAACGGAATCGAACCATCAATTGGGCAGAGTGGATTGATGGTTTAGTGAAGTAGGGTGGAGTGGAAGAAAAATAACGAATGGACTTTGTTATTTTTCCAACTTATAATTATAATCAAGAAGGATGAATCCTTATTGAAAGTAAGAAAATTAAGTTAATCCTACTTCTACTCCTAGTTATAACCCAAATGGGTTGGAAGACAAATTAAGAAACAAAGTTAAGACTTTGATTTGTTTGGGAGATTACAATGAAGCCAAAAGAGGCTATTTATAGGAAACAACAAATATGTAGGAAATAACTTCCTAACTTCCCACTACGCTTCATTCTTCTAATTTGTTTTCAAGTGTCCAAATAACTTCTCTTTCTCTTCAACTTCAAAGTGTGTAAAACAATGACAAATGTCCTTTTAACTTTCAAATGTGTAGGAGCAAGTCAAGTGTCCTACACTTTATTAAAATACAAACAAATAAAAATTAGTTATATTATTAATACGAAATAATAAAATAGGAAGCATTCTCAAAATTACCACTTTTCGGTCGATCATCGACAAGCGGTGACTATATGGTACAAACAGTTGCTAAAGCTTTTATTAATCTATTTGCTAAATCTGTTATCAATCTATTGCAAAATCTACTATCAATCCATTGCAAAAGTTGTTATCAATGTATTATCAATGCTTAAATTTGGATTTTAAATTTTTACGTAAAAACAAGCATATAATTGTAAAATTTGCATGTGATTAAATTTAGCAAATACAATTATTAGAGTTCACTAGAATTTAAAAGGAATCAAATAATTTTGACCTAAGAGTTAGAGTGCTCTAACAAGCAATGGGTAGTATACAACTTGATCAGTAGCCACCCACCGGCTAGTATACTATGTAGGAGAGCCTATAATACACACAATATTTCTTTTGCCTAACGAAAAAGAAAAAAAAATGTTCAACCAAACACATATTATATATGGAGTAATACAACGCCATTAATTATTACTAAAGCACCATTATTACAAAAGCATCAAGTGGTCTTTGTACGTGTATCAACACCATTGAGATCAATACTTTGAGACTCTGATCATGTGATCTACGAAATCGAGTTTGAAAGGGTCTTCAAACAAAGATAGTGTTTAGAGGTGATCTGGTCCCTAATTATTCGGGTACTGAGGGAAACCAATTCCCACAGGAAAAATTATTTCCCACAGAATAGGACTTAAATTGACAGGCCACCCTGGCGTGATAACAGGATCACCCTGGAACCAAAGAGAAAATTGAACCAATGGTTTTCGAGATGCATGGCTTGAATTGCGCACTACACTACGAAGTTCTCTCTCTCTCTCTCTCTCTCTCTCTCTCTCTCTCTCTCTCTCTCTCTCTATTCATTCACAACTATAAATAGTACCATTCTTGTGTTACAAAACTATAAATTAAATCAAACTCTCTTGACCTGAATTTCATCTCTCCTCCTACTTTTATTATGAATCTACAATGATCCATCTCATGAATCTCATCTCTCCTCCATTTTATGCAAACTACAAGGATTGATTACATCAATCTCGACTCTCCTCCTCCGTCCATTGTGCTTGACATTCGAATATATTATTGTCACTGAAGCTAGATCATGACATTTTTTATCAGTAATTAATCTACTCGCTCGCTTCCCGAAGAACAAAAAATACGACGAATTTGAGTAAACCCTTCTTCCTCTCTGTTTTGTAGGCAAAACTAGTCTCTCTCTTCTATTTTAGCCAAATCTAGTATTTGGTACTGGTGTTTAAGTATTTTGTGCTTCTAGCATCAATGGGTGATTAATCTTCATCATCATATTCCTTGTTCTTTGTATTGGTTTTGTATAGTAAGATTTTGATTTTTGATTTTTCTGATAATATGTTTCAATTGTGAAGAAACGTTGAGAGTGGAAATGTAGATTAAAATTTTGGGGTATGAGCCCTTTAATGATGATGCAAACCTGTTAGCTCATTGTCCTGAATTAACAGTGATTTTTCTTTCGAAAAGCCTAGGATTAGTTGTGTCCGGAATTTTTCATCATCCAATGGGAATCATGTTTCATCATCCAATGGGAATCATGTTCTAAAGTCGTGCATGTATCATTGCTGTTTTTCTTTCAAAAAATCCAACAACACGACTCCAAAACACCTCTTCGGACACAATTGTGTTTGGAACAGTAGGATACTTATATGCATGTGCATCCAACGGTTCCAGACAAAAGTTGTCCAGAAATGTGCTTTAAAGTTGTGCATATATATTATCATTGCTATTTTTCTTTATATGCTTCTGAAAGCCATGCATTCTCTGTAGTTCGAGGCGAGGTCTTAATACCTATTAGGAAAGCCATTCTTGGATGCTTAGATGCATGTGGGTCCAATTAATAACATCCAATGGTTCTGGACCAAATTGTGTCCGGAAATGTGTTTTAAAGTTGTGCATATATCATATATTGTTGTTGGACAATGATTGGAGGTTCCTTCGATGCATGTGGGTCCATGCCAAGTGCATTCAACAGTTCTTGACAAAGTTGTGGCCAAAATTTGTTTTAAAAGTGTGCCTATATCATTGTTGTTTTCCTTTATATACTTCAAAAAGCCATTCTTTGTAGTTCGAGTCAAGGTCTTAATACCTATTGGGAAAATGATTGGTTTCTCTGCTTCAGGAAAATTTGTACCTGAGAGGGCAATTGGAACTCGTTTGGCATCTTGATGCTAGTAGCAGATTTTGGAGAGGATGATGGAATCGTATACATCATCTTCACGAAGAAAGGGGGAAATGTTCCGATAATGGAGAAAGAAGCATCCGGCGATGAAAAGACTATGATTTTTTCTTTCCATCATGCTTTACATACCACAACCTCTAGCATCGCACCAAGAAATGAAGCAGGAAAACTTGAAAAAGGTAAATTTGTGATGGAAACCTCAACTACTATATATTGTGTTCCATTGCCACTATATATAGAACCCGCAAAAACAAAAAAAGGCATAGGGTTTTCGAATAAGTCCCTCTCCCCGGTCCTTCTCCTCCTCCTCCTTCTTGGTAATTCTCATATCCCAAACTCCCTATCTACTTGTTTCATTTTTTTATGTCTATGACTAACAGAGGTTCTGCAAGAGAGGGTCTCCCTTCTGATCAAATGGCGATCTTCGGTTCACAAAAGAAAAAGGTTCTCCCAAGAAAGATGGTAAAACACTCTCTCTCTCTCTCTCTCTCTCTCTCTCTCACTTGCACATCTTCATTTAATGTTTACACGATCAAGATGTAACAATGTCGAGATTAGTAATAATAGTACTGTATTTGATAAAGTTTTCTATTCCAATCTCTTTGTTTAAGTACTAAATCAATTGAACTCTCATTGATGCCCTCAATTGTTTCCTCAATTTGTATTACTCTTGCTCATCGAATCTTTATTGTGAGAAGTTAAAAAAAGATTTTACATTTTCATAGAATCATAGGAGATAAGAAAAGTTATAAATAAAATACTTAGAAATCACCCTCCATCCTGGCAGAGCAATAAAATTGAGTCGCAATAAAGAATAAGCATTTCTTACAGAGTGAGTTTCTTGAGAGCAACTCAGTAACCCAGTTACCCAGAAGGTGAAGGATCTCCCAACTCATTAAAAACACACAAGTGTTCTTACTTTTAATTCTCACAGTCACATAAGGTAAAGGGATGAAAACCGTGTTCAACATCAGAAGATAACTAGTGTTGAAGTCTTCAGGATATGAAAAGAAATACATATACATTTATACTTATTTATATACGATAGGTACCGAGAATCAGAGTACTAGCTTTCTGTTTCAATCTGGAAACCAAATACTCAGTTAGAGAATACAATAGTTAAAGCCACAATATCTTGAGTGATTAAAAACTAAAACAGTAGATTTTTGGAATGCCAAGCCGAGCTCTCGAGCAAAACATTGAAGCTCCGAAGTGTTTTAAAAGAGGAGAACCCATTAAGTTCAAGGGATTTCAAGGAGTAGATTTGTAAAAATCGAATTATGACGAAAAGTAATGGTGGGTATACTAGAGGAGGGCAATTAAGTCATTCAATGAAAGGTGCAATCAATGTTTTGGTGGGAACAATTTGGGTTTTCGCATTATGAGCTTCCAAATAGTATTGGCGTTTTCGCATTTGGGTTTTCGCATTTTGATTTTTCTAATAATATGTTTCAAAAAGTCTATGAACAGTGTGTTCGGATTTTTCAATCATCCTGAAACATGATGATGCATCAAACGGGAATTGTGTTTTAAAGTAGTGCATGTATCGTTGGTGGTTTTTTTTGTTTTTTCAAAAGGTCTAGGTACACAACTACAGATACAACTGTGTTCAGAATCGCAGAACCGTTGGATACTTAGATGCATGTGGATCCAAGTGCATCCAACGTTTCTGGACATACTTGTGTCCGGAAATGCATGTGTTTTAAAGTTGAGCATATATCGTTGTTGTTTTTCTTTATATGCTTCGAAAAGCCATTCTCTATAGTTCGAGTCGAGGTCTCTCTTTTTGTGGGTAAATTAGCTTGAAATTTAAAAAAGTAAACCGAATGTATAAGTTACAAGAGGCATACCCCATGAGGAAAGAAAAAAAGAAAAGAAGAAGATTAAAAAAAAAGTGCAATAATTCATGCACAACCCGCATAGAGAGTAGGATGGAGTAAGGTATGCAACTAATGTGCATTGTGTTTTGATATCATACCCCATTGCAATATCCATCTGTAAGGAAATATAGCACAACGGGGTATGATATGAGATGAAGCGAAATGAAGAGAATAGAAAATGACAAGAAAACTAACTATATCCTGGCACATCCCGCCAGACTAGAAAATAAGATAAATAGCCGTTGACGAATAAGGAGCCATTGTTGAACCATCACTGAATAGTTGCAGTTACAAAGCACCTTAGCAATGAGGGGAGATTGAATAGGTACTACAAAGGAACTAGGCACCGAGAAGAGGTTTGATTCGGAGATGACGGCATTCGACAAGAGGCTCAATCCTGCATACCACACCCATTCCATCCAGTCTAATACACTCTCATTCAAAGTCCCAATGATCACCAGAAAGCAACCCGCCCAGCCAAAACCCAAAGCCACTAGTCTCCAAAAATGGAATAAGCAGACCAAGATTCCTGTACTCCAACATAACACATAAGAATCAAGCATAATACCCACTTCTAAGGAACAGTTACTGCACAGGACCGGGCTCTGAGAAGAGACTTGAACTGGAGATAACAACATTCGACAAGGCTACCTCCCCAAGCACCTCGCACACCACGTCCAATCCAATTGGTCTAAAACTCCCTCGATCTAGTACACAATGCTCACTATAATCTAAAAGTGGGACAGTACAAGGGTCTCAAATCTGTCCGCCATTAATAGTGCATTACCACCGAATTATCTGGCAACCCATCAATAGTGCATTACCACTTAATCATCTAATCACAAACTGAGGCACACAAAATTGCAGAAGGAACCATAAACAATCCCTTTCAATCAGTGCATCACCACTACTCTAGTAAGGACAGGCATGATCACAGCCATACTACATTAGAACATACAGCCCAGAGAAGCAAAGAAACTTGAATTGTGAACAAGCCCCTCATAAATGCTAAACCTTAGATTAGGCCCATGCATGTTTAGCAATGCGTTTTATTGATACATGTTGTCCAATTATTCATATAATCTTCCTAACTATTTCGTTGTTTTTTGTTTCGTTGTTTGTTTGGCTTCTGCAAAGGCTTCTGTTGCTGTCAAAGTTGAGGAGAAGATTCCTGGATCAGACTCAATTAAACATTCCACTACTCCAGAAGTGGTATTACAAGAGAAAGTTGAGGAACCAACCGGCCGGTCCCTAGAGTACTAGAGTTTCATCCGAAGGAATTCCCGACCAAGATGTTCATAATTTCTCCAAGTTATCCGTACAACTTGGGGCAATTGCTCAAAAATGGCCTTAAAGAAATTAATGGCAATCGACTTAATGTCACATTATTGTACAAAGAAGTCATGAAAATGAGGGACTTCGATGAATTGACGTTGCTGAGGGCATTTGATTATTTAGTCACAAATGACACGGAGGGAAAGGCATTTTTGGTGAAGATCTCCAGACATTGAACGGTGTTGGTTGAAGGTTTTTGCAAGAAGGATGACGAGAAAAATCAAACGATGTCAGTTGATGATTTTTGGAGTAATCACCGACTGACTCGAGAAAAGGAATTGCTCATGAGTTGGTTAGATCGAGTTCATTACGACTGAAGAGACTTCGAGAGTTTGTAGAATCTTCATCATCATGATAGAAAATCTGTGGAGTATAAATCACCAACCGACGAAAGAAAACGGATTGCTAGCTCGTGAATTGGTTTAATCGAGTCAAATACTATTGAAGAGCCTTTGAGAGTTTGCGGAATCTTATATAGAGATTTGTTTGAGTGATGGTATTAGTGAGATTGTATTTACAAATTGAACAATTTCTGAATATATGTATTTATTGAATAAATGTATTACAAGAGAAAGTTGAGAAATCTGACTTAGTGTCCAAATCGCTTGTCTCTTGGCACCTAATTGTTTAGGCTCATAAACATAGGCAGCCTGCACTCGTTTCTGGATCTGTGATGACCCTACTGTTCTCATTCACAAACTCACTAGTGTGCAAAGTCATTTAAAGTAGATAGAAGTTTGGTGACTAGCTAATGCGGGACTAGAGAAAAATACAATGTTTTATAAATATTACACACCTAAGTTCCAACAAAAATGTTTTATATATGAATATACTAGAAATGTTATATCTATGACATGCTATAGATATTCATAAGATGATTTAAGCTACACATAGTTGTAGATTATTTAATTTAGTGCTAAATGGAAACGTTATAGGCAATCAATCAGCTCATTTTCTCAAATTTCACAATCAATGATGAAACGACATACATACTTAGTAAAGCGATGCAAACCCTGTTTCCCCATAATATACTACAAAAAAACATGTAATTGGTGACGAAAAATTTTCATCGTCAAAGGGTTAGATTTCGTCGCCAAATAAATTGGCTACGAAAAAATTCGTTGCCCAAAATTATCAACAAAGATTGGTCGCAAAAGAGCTCGGTGACTAAAAAAATAAATTCGTCCCATAATGTAGCAATTTGGCAACGAAAAATATCAACTTCTTGCGCCTCCTAAGTTTCGAACCTGGGTCTTTCAACTAACCACGGTCTTCTTGCGCTCGTATATTTGACCAACTGCACTAGACAAACTTTTCAAAATATATTGGGAATATCTAATATATATATATATACACATATATATATATAAGTCCCCTTCTCGCAAGGATCACATTAACTTAATAAAATGCGGACCTCCTTTTCCCGATCGAATTTCGATGACTCAAGCCGCTCAATGTGTTCAGAACGTGATATTAAGGGTATTTGCGAGAAATCAGCAAAAAAAATGACCGGAAAGGGTTTCATCCGAACAGTTTTTGTTTGTTTTTTATCGAACGGTTCAAATAAAAACTGTTTGGATGAAGCCATTCCTAATCATTTGTTTTTGCCGATTCCTCGCGAATACTTTTAAAATCACATTCTGAACACATTGAGCAGCTCGGATTATTGAAATTCGAACGAAAATTAGGAGAATTGGGGAGGTCCTTTTTTTAACTAAAAAATAAGGACCTCCTCATTTTAAAATAACTGTATGTATGTGTATATATATATATATATATATATATATATATACACACACACACACACACACATAAAACTTCAAGTAAGAGTACCCTTACCGTATTAAATATATGTTCAATATTTATTTTTAGTATTTTTAATTTTATTACTATCAAATGTGATAACTAAGAGAAGATCTATTATTCTTTTATTTGTTATATATTTTTAATTAACTTTAAAACATAAAATTTATTGATTAAACCTCATTATCTTGGTGGTAGAAAATTAGTACTCCCTCCGTCCCTTTTTTTAGGTTCAGTATTCCATTTTGGGTTGTCCCTTAATAAGTATCCATTTTGTAAAGGTAGTGGGTAAAAGTTGATGTATTGTCTATTTTGCCCTTAAAAGTAGATTCCTTTTTAAAAAGTAAGTGAATAAAAGTGTAATGATAATGGGCAAGTAAAGAAAGTGGAGGAAAAAATTGATGTAAAAGGTATAATGATGATGTCTTTTTAATAAGTTGGAGTTACAAAGCAGAACATTTAAAAAGGGGCGGAAGGAGTATTTGTTCTAATACACGTTAGGGAAAAAAAAACACACACACACAATAAACAAAAAAATTAAATTACAATAAATTGTTTTTGACCAAATAATCAAAAATCCATTTATATTCGGACTTGGGTTTGGAAAATGAGAAGAAATTTACCCATTATAAGCTGAGTACTAGGTTTCTTTTTATTCTTTTCTATTCGTTTCGTTCGGTATAGGTCTATGGGGATCATTGTGTCTCTTAACTTGTATTAATTTTTTCTGTGCAACATTTCAATAAATTTTGCGGCGTAAATTATTTGTATTCATGAATAACATGGTAAGTTTATTGTCTAGCAAATAGTACACATTGGCAAAAAAATTAATTTCTTGGAACAAAATTGGTGAAAAAATTACTTTTTCATCACCTTTTGGTAACCAAATTTTGACGAAATTACTTTTTCGTCACCTTTTGTAACAAATTGGCAACGAAATTACAATTTCATCACCAATTTGTTACAAAAGGCGACGAAAAATAATTTCATCGCCAATTTGGTTACCAAAGGGACCAATTTGTTACAAAAGGCGACGGAAAATAATTTCATCGCCAATTTGGTTACCAAAGGGACGAAATTGTAATTTTGTCACCAATGTGTACTATTTGCAACGAAATTCAATTTCGTGTCCTATTACCTGATTTCTTGTAGTTTATAATACGTGGAATGATCTGACAAATGGCTCAATCTAACAAATTATTTCCTATTTTCTTTGTTCTCATTATGAGTTTGCGATTATTCGCATTTTTTGTCTTTGAGAAAACAATGACACGGAAAAGGTCGAAAAAGTAACATTTCCTTTTCCTGCAAATTAAAATTGTTTTTTCGAAATTTGCTGGAAGAAAGTTTTCAGAAAAAATTGACCTAAAAATTATTTTGTATTTTCCGACCAATAAAAACATGAGACAAAGAATATAAAATGTATACCAGCGGCTGATGAGCTGATGGTAGCTAGTGTCAATCTATTGCTAAAAGCCGTTATTTTTTTTTTGCTCGGCAAAAGAAACTTTTATTAAACACGAAGGGGTACATCGAGGGGAAAGTAAACATTACATAGGACTAAAACCATAGAAGATATCCAACCAAAG
This sequence comes from Rhododendron mucronatum var. ripense, assembly GCA_019656295.1. NCBI lineage: Eukaryota > Viridiplantae > Streptophyta > Magnoliopsida > Ericales > Ericaceae > Rhododendron > Rhododendron mucronatum. The sequence continues at coordinate 996,454 of BPLT01000022.1, read as the reverse complement.
TTGGATAGAACACCAAACTACACCTTCACTTTTCGAATCCCATCCAAATAACCTTTGAAATCCTCCACCGTGTAGATCTTGATGTCAAACTTAACCTTCATCCACATAGCTATACTCTCGTTTTAATTAAATCCACCACTTCCGAAGCTTGAGTTGTTGCCCCATTGAATATATACCCATTCCTCGTTAACCAGATGGACCAAAGTGTTGCAAAAAAACATACTTCCCAGATAGCTTTCTCCAAGTTTCGGAACCTGCTCCCAAACCACCAAGGTGCTAACTCTGCTAAAGAAGATTGACAAACCCATTGAATATTCCACCACGCCAAAATTTGTGACCACACTCCCCACGAAAATCGACAATGTAAGAGCAAGTGTTGAGGTGTTTCCACATGCAGATCACATAAGGGGCACATTGCCAATTGAAACTCAGAGATTAAATTTCTATCAAAAAGAATCGACCTCGTGGCAACTCTATCTTGGATGGCCATCCATGAAAAAATTTCCACTTTAGGGGGACTCAAATTCTTCCATAAGGAACCAAGTAGAGCATTTCGTGACTGTGTCTGGGCTTCCCACTGTCTGTAAACCGATTTTACAGAGAAGATTTTATCGGTTGTCCAAATCCACTGTAACAGATCAGGCTTTGAAGGATCTAGTGTCACACCATCCAGTCTACGCATCAAAGCCTCATATTGCTGATTTTCCCGAGACCTTAGGGTGCCCCTAAACAGCATATTCCAATCACTGTTGCCCCCTAATCCACAAAAACTGCTCAAAACTTCATTTTGTTGAGTTGATCGCCTATATAGCCTGGGAAATTCATCTTTAAGCGCTATAGGACCGAGTCACACTTGTTCCCAGAATAGCGTATCTCGACCGGAATTTACCTGCACCTTGAACCCCTCTCGGATAGAGAAACCAAGTGCCGAATCAATATTGCCAAGTGAACAAATGTCCCTCCAAACATTAGATATCGACCCAGAACCAGGCAAATACGGGAGCCAGCTCCTCCGGTCCAAATTGTACATTCCTTTAATAACCTTAACCCACAAAGAGTTTTTTTCGCTGCTAAATCTCCACCACCACTTAGCGAGCAAGGCCAGATTTTGTTGTAACAATCGCTTGATCCCTAGACCCCCATTTTCCTTCTTCATCGTGATCCTCTCCCAATTGACCATGTGCATTTTCTTCTTGTCCGGTGTGTCACCCCAAAAAAATTGCCTCTGAAATTTCTCAAAAGACTTGGCGACTTCCACTGGCATTTTGAAAAGAGACATAAAATAAATCGGCAGAAGTGCTAGAGTTGTGATTGATCAGTGTAAGCCTGCCCCCAGTAGATATAGTTCTCGTTCTCCATACACATAACCTCTTTTGAGCTCTTTCTAAAACTGGTTCCCATGTTTTCACCCTCCTCAGATTAGCACCAAGCGGAAGGCCGAGGTATTTAATGGGCAAAGACTCCACTTTGCATCCTATCACCTTAGCAAGTGCTTCAATATCTTGCCGTTGGACTTTTACACCACAAAGGGAACTTTTTGAGTAGTTGATCTTCAGGCCGGACATCAATTGAAAGCACCTAACGATTCGTTTGATATTCTCCATTTCCGCCAAATCATTATTACAAAAAAGAATTGTATCATCGGCGAACTGAAGATGAGAGATAGTCACTCCGTTACTCCCCAATTGAACACCTTTAATGATGTTTTTCGCTCGAGCTTGTTCCAACAAATGTTAAGTGCTTCAGCCACTATGTTGAACAAAAAGGGGGATAAGGGATCCCCTTGCCTCAACCCTTTCTGTGTTTGGAATTCTTGCGAAGCTGCCCCATTAATCAAAACAGACACAGACACTATGGAGCAACATTCTTTAATCCAAACACACCACCTGTCCCCAAATCCTACCTTCTTAAGCATATCCAATAAAAAACCCCAATTAACACAGTCATATGCTTTCTCAAAATCCAATTTCAGAATTAAACCACCTTGAGCAGAGTTTTTCCTGCTATGAATAGCTTCATTGGCAATTAGAACACCATCCAATATCTGTTTTCCCCCAACAAAAGCAGCTTGGGCTTCACCAATAATAGCTTCACCAATAATAGCAGGAAGATGATCTTTAAGCCTATTAGATAACACTTTGGATAGGATTTTGTAAATACTCCCACCATGCTATTAGCTAACAAAGTTTCCAATTGCAATGATGCTTCTCTGGGCAGCTGTCTTTGAAAAAAAAACCCCAACATCGGTCGAACCAATCTTGCCTCTGTGAGTTATTCCGAAAGTGGGCAACAGCTGCTTCTTTGATTTCATTGGGCTCCTCCACTATTCTGCCATTAACTTTGACTGCCCCTATCATATTCCTCTTGAACCTATTATTGGCCATAACCTGAAAAAACCTTGTATTCTTGTCCCCCAATTTTAGCCACTTAACCCATGATTTCTGTCTCCATAGTGATTCCGAAAGCTTGTAAAGCCTCCAATATTCTGCCTTTGTTCTACATCTTAATGCCTTTTCTTCTGGATCAAGTGGTCTACCTTCTGCTACAATATCAAGCTGATGTAGTTTAGCTTCATGATCCTGTAAAGCACAATTAACGTCCCCGAACTCCTCCTTATTCCATACTTTCACCCTATCTTTGACGGCCCTCAGTTTTTGCACTAGAATAAATCCAGCCAACCCACCACTTGAACCTCATTCCACATTTCCTTGGCCAAACTCATGCATTTAGGGTTAGAAAGCCAAATATCCATAAACTTAAAAGGTTTAGGACCCCAATCCCTGCTATCATCCTTAATCGTAACTGGGCAGTGATCAGATATCGGTCTTGGTAGACCCCATTGTAGGATATTATACCTATCAAACCATTGTTGAGACAATAAGAACCTGTCCAGCTGGCTATGAACAGCATGATCCTGATAGTTAGTCCAAGTATATTTCCTACCCAGCATAGGAATATCTATCAACTCCATATTGTTGCAAAACTCTGAAAATTCCCTCATGCCCCTTTCCATACGTGAGCAGCCCACCCTCTCATTGATTACCCTGATTTCATTGAAATCCCTCCCTAAGCACCATGGGACAAGGGAACCATTCTTAAGTTCCAATAATTCCTCCCAGAGTACTCGCCTAGACGCTACTTCATTTGGAGCGTATACATTGACAACCGTACAAGGAAATTCATTGTAAAGCATACCACTCATTAAAATGAAGAATCTTCGGACCACAACATTAGAAGCTGTAAAAAAATCCTTATTCCAAATGATAAGCAAACCTCCCGACGCACTCACCAAATTGGAGCACACAAACTCCATATTGGCATTCCCCCAAATTTTCTGGATAACAAGCCTCTCCACTGCCTCTAATTTCGTCTCTTGAACAAGTGCCATGTCCGGTTCTTCTTTCTTAATAAGTTCGGATAAAGAACGTTTTTTTTTACAATACTCCCTAAACCTCTAATATTCCATGTTGTAATCTGCATTAAAACAAATCCCAGTTGCACTCCTCCACTGAATTAGCTAAAAAACACTAATTCGTTATCAATCTATTGCTAAAAGCCGTTATTACAATCTAGCTAGTGACAATCTATTGCTAAAATCCGTTATCAATCTATTGCTAAAGCTTTTATTAATCTATTTGCTAAATCTGTTGCCAATCTATTGCAAAATCTGTTATCAATCCATGCATCATCAATGCTTAAATTTGGGTTTTAAACTTTTATGTAAAAACAAGCAAATCACCGTCAAATTTGCATGTGATTAAATTTAGCAAATATATAGAGTTTACAAAAATTCAAAGGTATAAAAAAAAAAAACAGAGTTTTACATAAGGGTTAGGATTTTTTTTTTTTTTTTTTTTTTGATCATCATAAGGGTTAGAGTTCACATTCGATAAATTCGGTCATTGAGAAAGTAGTATATATATGTATATATACACACACACTATGTAGGAGAGCCTATAATACACACTTTTTTTACCAAAAAAAAAAAGTTCAGCCAAACGTTCAAGTGGTGTTTGTACATGTATCAACACCATTGAGATCAATACTTTGAGATCCTGATGTGATCTACAAAATCGAGTTTGAAATGGTTTCCCAACAAAGATAGTGTTTAGAGGTGATCGATCTGGTCCCTATTTATTCGGGTACTGAGGGAAACCAATTTCCAAAGGAAAATTTCTTTCCCATGAAATAGGGCCTAAATTGACATGTCACCCTGGCGTGATAACGGTATCACCCTAAAATAGGGACTTATAGGAGCCAAGGAGAAATTTGAACCAATGATTTTCGAGACGAATGGCTCAAATTGGGCACTATACTACATGGTACCCTATCAAACAAACTGAAAAATGGCTCTCTCTCTCTCTCTCTCTCTCTCTCTCTCTCTCTCTCTCTCTCTCTCTCTCTCTCTCTCTCAACTATAAATAGTACCTATTCTCGTGTTACAAAACTACAACAATTGATTAATTACATCAATCTTGACTCTCCTCCAAAGTCCATTGTGCTTGAAATTAGAATAAATTATTGTCGTTGGAGCTAGACCATGACATATTTCATCAGTAATCTACTCACTCGCTTCCCGAAGAACAAAAAATAGGACGAATTCGAGTAAACCTTTCTTCCTCTTTGTTTCGTAGGCGAAACTAGTCTCCCTTTGAATTTCCGTTTGACCCCAAAAAAAAAAAAGAAACTAGTCTCCCTTTTCTGTTCTATAGCCAAATATAGTATTTGGTACTGGTGTTTAAGTATTTTATGCTTCTAGCATCAATGGGTGATTAATCTTCATCATCATACTCCTTGTTCTTTGTATTGGTTTTGCTCCGTAAATAGTATTGTCGTACAGTAGGATTTTGTTTTTTTATTTTAATTATGATGCAAACATGTTAGCTCGTTGTCCTGATTTAACAGTGGTTTTTCTTCCAAAAAATCTAGGATTAGTTGATTCCGGAATTTTTCATCATCCTGAAACATCATGATGCATTCAATGGGAATTACGTTCTAAAATCATGCATGTATCATGGCTACTTAGAAGTACGTGGGTTCAAATGCATCCAACGGTTCCAAATTAAAAAAGTTGTGTCCGGAAATGTATTTTAAAGTTGCGCTTATATATCATTGACGTTTTTCGATCTTTATATGCTTTGGAAAGCCATTCTCCGTAGTTTGAGTTGAGGTCTTAATACATATTGGGAAAGCTGTTAATATTCTCGGATACTTAGATGCATGGGGTTTTGGGTTGGCATGTGATTGTCGAGCGTATGAGGTGCCAACATAATTGGGATGTCATTCGCCTGTTGTGAATTTATGATGCCTTTTATCCCTTCCCTTGTCTTGTACTGTTTACTTCATTATTAATAAAATTGATTTCGCTTTTCAAAAAATAGGGTCCAATAACATCCAACAGTTCTAGACAAAGTTGTGTTCGGAAATGTGTTTAAAGTTGTGCATGTATCATATATATATACAGGGCGTCCGCATAATGCTAAAATGCGGACTTTGCTCGGTGGCCGTTGGATCTCATCCAACGGCTTTGATAAAAGGGGATAAACTCACGGGTTAAATAGGGGTTGGGTCGGGTAAAATTGATCTCGGATCATCCGGCTCCCACACACGCGGATCCCCTTTTGTTCCCAGCTTCCAGAGTAAGCTTCAGACGGAGAGAGAGAAGAGGGCGATTTTGAGCAACGACGATGAACAGACCGACGAATGGAACACGAAGAAGATGAAATCGAACACGAAGACCACGAAGGTATCTCTCCCTCTCGTTCTCTCTCTCGCGATTTCCCCCCTCGATTTTTCCAACCATAACTCGGAATTTTTTTTTCTCCTGTAATACCAGATTACTTGTGAAGGAGAGCACGAAATACCACCACATTAGGGCTCCATTTCAAGGTATCTTACTCTCTCAATTTAGATCTGACTTACTCTCTCGATTTGGATCTGAAATTTTTTATTTTTCAGAAAGGTAACTCGGAAAAAAAAAAAAGAAAGAAACAGAGTCCAAAAATGCCCATTTTTGAGGCTTGTTATCTGGTTTTGGATCTTCTTCTTTTTTTTTTTCGAGAATGGGTATTTTAGAATCTCTCGGTTTGGATCTTGTTTTTTTCTTTTTCTCCAGAAAATGTACCTTACTCTCTTTTCGGATATATATTTTTTAGGAGTTTGTTCGATTTACCAGAAAATGGCACAGAAATTAGGGTTGTGATATTGGGTTAGGGTCTGTGGATTTTTTTTCCTGAGTTATGTTTCAGCCGACGACCAACAACCAACCCGACGAACAAAGGTCTCTCTCTCTCTCTCTCTCTCTCTCTCTCTCTCTCTCTCTCTGTATTTCAGAATCTCTCTCTGACTGAGATTAAAGTTAAGGTTTTTTTTGTTACTCGAATAGATCGACGAAGGAGGAGGAAATTGACCACGAAAAAAGGAAATTTTAGAAGTGTGTTTACATTATTTTTGTACACACTGGAAAATGATTTTCTAGGTTGCCTCTTTTAATTTTTTTTTTCCTCGAGTGACTCACATTGTGTTTGTACACCAGCATTCACCATTGCTTTGATAAAACATGTATGAAAAGCCTTCTGTTATACTATTTGTAGATGGAAAAGAAACACCAGCATTCAACGGTGACTATTTTGAATTTCTGCATTTTTTTTTCTCATGTCGGACGAATATGTTTGAATTTCTGCCATTGCATTGTTTACTATTTTGTTAAGATTCCAAACCATGTCAAAAATGTTAAATTAGCCCAAAAAACCACCAACATTTGTGCACTTTTGTTTTTAATCTTTGTTTGGTCTGATGGAAATTGGATGAGAGTAGGTGGTACCCATATATTTTTAGCCGTTGAAGTTAAGGGTTTTTTTTTTGAAGTTAGGGGTTTTTTTTTGGATTTTAAATTCTGTGAATTTGATAAAACATGTATGTTAAGTTGGTTCTAGCAGATTGTTTTGCTGCTAGTTTGGATGCTGGGGGCTTTATTGCACTACAGTTATGTTCAGATCTATAAGTTGTAGTAGCTGTTCAAGTTAAGTGCAGCGGTGAGATGTTTTGTTTTCTCTGTTTCGACAGATGTTTCGACAGATCTGCTGCTATATCTCCAGCCCAGCAGCTTGACAGATCTCTTGGTGTTGTTCTTAGTGGTGTTGTTTCATACACGGAGTAGCTATCATACTCGAATAAAGGTGCTGCAGTTACTTGTGCTTGTAATCAAGCTGAATTTTTACAACTCAATGGTGGCAGATGCTGAAGCTTGCTCAGTTCTGTTTTGCTATCTCTATCCCTTTTGTAGATGGTTAGGAAACAATTGTAATTGATATTATTTGTAATTAGCTCATTAGATGTAGCCACTTGGCTTAGCTTTTCAATTTTCTCAATCTTTGTTTTGTCTTGTTCTTTTCCTGGGGTATGCCCCTCATAAGCTGTATATTCGGTTATCCTTGTTTTTAATTTCTAGCTGTTTTACCAAAAAAAACAAACAAACTTGTGTATCTCACAATATTGATCTGTTCTTTGCTTCTTTTGAAATTTCAGTGTGTATGTCCTACTTGGAGCTCCAGTTGCCTATGCTGGGTAAAAATTGATCATAACTCCAGTCTTTTTTTAATAATGTGATAAAATCTATTGCATATCATTACAATCCCATCCGCAACCGCCTATTACTCTTGGAATCAAGCATACATGAAAATGGTTGGTCATGGTTCATATGAACTATGATATATATCAAGCAAGAGAGAATATGAAGCAACCTTCTGTCATTGCAACTACTCTCTAAGATTAAAGAACATCAAAATCACATTCGTACACTGAAAAATCCGTAACTATGTAGGTACAACAACAAAAAAGATCCGAAATAAATGAGAAAATAATTCTACGCGATGCAAGTTCAGGTTTCGATCTCTTCAAATGCAGCTCCATCCAAGTCTTGTTAAAGATGAGACATTCTCGCCATGAGCAACTTTACATCAACCAGCACAGCTTGCAGTTAGAATCCGTTAGCACTTCCTATTTGTTGAATCATTTTCCATGAGCCCAGCGCAAAGCATCAAGAAAAGTCACAGCTTCCACCATCAAGGCAGAAGAAGCAAACACTCTTCTGACTTTCTTTTCCTGAACAAAAGACAAGGCAGACAAAGAAGCCCAAGCCACAGCAAACTCATAAAAATTGGCAAGACTGGAAGCACTTAAAAACATCCAATTTACCAAACTCATAAAGCAACAAAGCATTATATGATTAAAAAAAAACTACATACGGCAAAGAGGGAAAATGGAAACATACAGAATTCATAATTTTTATTTTTAAACAGCGAAAGGTCTGTAAAAACACCACATCAAAAACTAACTGCCTAGATACCAACAATGCTGTATGTAACATTTATTCTTTGGCACCTAGTCAACAATTCCTAATTCCCAAATCAAGACACATTCGAACCCTAAATCAGTGACTTAGGAAACATTTATTCTATTTGGTTCAAATGCAAATAGAAATTGAACCCTCTTAGTTAGCCAAAAAAATGTGTCAACACCAGATGCCCGAACTCAGGAAAAAAAAAAAAAAAAGAAGAAGATCAAGACAGATTCGAAATTAACCCTAACCGGAAAAAAAATTACAGATCAGAGATCGAGGGAGAGAGGAGTTACCTCGTTCGAATCGTGTAGGGTTTCTGAAATCGAGCTATAATCGAAACCTAATCGAGCCCTAATCTTCTTTAATCGAGAGCCCTGATCAGAGAAGGAGAAAATGGCGAGGGTTAGGATTTTTGCTTCTTGTAAATTTGGGAACGAGAGAGCTCGAGATCGAGAGAGAGAGAGAGAGAGAGAGAGAGAGAGAAGGAGATACCTTGTTCGATTTCTTCTTCGTCGTCCGATTTCTTCATCGTCGTTCGTTGCTCCGCTTTCTCTCTCTACTCGTCTGTCCGGAAAGCGAGAAGTGAGGGAAAAGGGACCCTCTGTGTTTTAACCCGGAAAGACCCGCGAACCAAATTTACCCGACCCATGCTTGTTTTAACCCGCGAGATTCCCTTCTCTTTTCCCAGCCGTTGGATCTCATCCAACAGCTCAAATGCAAAGTCCGCATTTTTTGGGTCTGCGGGCGTCCGCAGAGGAAGTGCTCTGTGTGTGTGTGTGTGTATGTATATATATATATATATATATATATATATATATATATATATATATATATATATATTGTTGTTGGACAATGATTGGAGGTTTCTTAGATGTATGTGGGTTCAAGTGCATCTAACGGTTCCGGACAAAGTTATGGAAAATTTTATTTTAAAGTTGTGTATTGTTGTTTTCCTTTATATGCTTTGAAAAGTCATTCTATGTGGTTCGAGTCGAGGTCTTAATACCTATTGGGACAATGCTTGGAGGTTTCTCTGCTTCAGGAAAATTTGTACTCGAGAGGGCAATTGGAACTCGTTTGGCATCTTGATACTGGTAGCAAATTTTAGAGAGGATGATAGAATTATACACATCATCTTCATGAAGGAGGAGGAAATGTTCAGACAATGGAGAAAGAAGTATCCGGTGACGAAAAGACCATGTGGTTTTTTCTTTCCATCATGCTTTACATACCACAAGCTCTGGCATTGCACCAAGAAATGAAGCAGCTAGCTAGCACAGCCTTTGAATGGTACAAATTCAACTACATTTCCTCAGTACACTAAAGCCCTGACTGACTGAGAAACTTGCCTGAAAACTCTCATCATAATGATGGAAAATATTTGGAGTAATCACGACTGCAAAATTCTCTATCCCCTCTTTGTTCAGCTTTTTTGCAAGAGACATAGCTAAAATCACTATCCCAGTTTTCTTATGGCTTATTGCCCTATTCATATGTCCTATACTTGCATTCACTCCATTGGCTGAAAAGGGCTACGCATGCAATGCAAATTATAGCAATGACAAAAACGAGTCTCTTCCTTTAACCCATGCAAATTATGGGATGCATGAGGGTGTGACCTCTCTTCTAGATGAAAAAAGTTACTATGTAACACCATTTTATGCCTGCAAGCTCAAGGAAATGAAGGAGACTGGGTTGGCTCCATCCCCAAGTCCTTTAGAATTCCGCTTGAAAGCACAGAAAGTACTAACTTGTCTAATGATTGTTGTTCTATATGCATTCTATCTATCTGACACTTGGTTGTGCTTGCAGTTGCCGTGGTCGTCTTTTTCCTATATTATGCTTGTTCGCTGGTTGTCATTTGTGTTCGTTACGCTATTGATGCCATCAAGAAATGGACAGCTTAATCCGGCCAATTTCTTTATGCTGTACCAGCGCGCCAATGATGCTGTCAGGAATTTGAAGGTAAATCCTACTTCTATGTATTGTAAGTCGGTGACTTTGGTTTCATTCCTTGATATTCCTTATCTTTTCGTTAGTCTATTATCGGTTACTTGCATAACAATTATGTATAAAGGTCGGGGTTACAATGATAACTAAACAAAATTCTGAAATAAATTTTTAGCAAGAGTAGTGCAAGCCCTTTGGTTTCTTTAGATTAGGCCCATGCATGTTTAGCAATGCGTTTTATTTCGTTATTTGTTTGGCTTCTGCAAAGGCTTCTGTTGCTGTCAAAGTTGAGGAGAAGATTGCTGAATCGACTCGATTAAACATTCCACTACTCCAGAAGAGGTATTACAAGAGAGAGTTGAGAAATCAACCGGTCCCTAAAGTGGAGTTTCATCCGAAGGGATTCCCGACCAAGACGTTCATAATTTCTCCAAGTTATCCGTACAACTTGGGGAAATCGCTCAAAGCTGGCCTTAAAGAAATTAACGACAATTGACTTAATGTCACATTATTGTGTTGAAAAGTCAGGTTGATTAGGATTGAGTCAGATAAGTTTCGAAGGGCAAGTGGATAATTGGGAGAAGAAAAAGGTGGAGAACTATTGTGTGTGAAAATCTCCTCCTCCCATTATATTGTACGAAGAAGTCATGAAAATGAGGGACTTCGGTGAATTGACGTTGCTGAGGGTGTTTGATTATTTAGTCAAAAATGACAATGAGGGAAAGGCTTTTTTGGCGAAGAATGCCAGACATCGAACAGTGTCCGTTGAAGGTTTTTGCAACAAGGATGGCGAGAAATATCGAACAGTGTCGGTTGATGGTTTTTGCAAGAAGGATGACTGGAATCAAATGCGCGTCTTAAATTCTTCATGGGTATTGACTAAATTCTAATTTTTTGAATCTGACGAGGTCTTATTTATGTTGGTTGCACTGCATTTGAACTGGACTCATTGTACTATCTTGGATTGCTATGTGAATGGATATGGAAGAATGTTTTATTAAGTAGCTTGATGCATGTCGTATTTTAACTTGGTGGCACTTTGTACCCTTTTGTTTTCCTACCACTTTTTTTTTATCGGCAAAGAAAATTTCACTATCATAAAAGTAAGAAATGAAACAAGAAAAGAAATGTATTGAGAAATGTAAAATCCTCTCTCTCTCTCTCTCTCTCTCTCTCTCTCTCTCTCTCTCATCCTTGCTTCATTCACAACTATAAATCTTACCTATTCTTATGTTACAAAATCATACATCAATCTCGCATGACATAAATATATATCATCTCTCCTCCTTTTGTTACGAATCCACAATGATCCATCTCACGAATCTGATTGTCTCTCCTCCATTTTATGAAACCTACAACGATTAATTGATCACATGAATCTCGACGCTCATCTTCCGTCCATTGCGCTTGAAATTAGAATCATTTGTTGTCGTTGGAGCTAGATCATGACATATTTCATCAATAAACGGCTCGCTCGCTTCCCGAAGAACAACAAATTCGGGTAAACCTTTCTTCCTCTTTGTTTTGCCTGCAAAACAAGTCTCTCTCTTGTGTTCTTCTGTAGCCAAATCTTGTATTTGGTCCCGGTGTTTAAATATATTGCGCTAATAGCATCAATGGGTGATTAATCTTCTTCATTATATACCTTTGTCTTTGTATGGTAATTGCTCCGTAAATAGTATGGTCATACAGTAGGATTGCTCCGTAAAATGTAGATAAGCATTGGAGATGGATTCTTGATATTTTTTTTCTCAAATATTTAATTTGGGACTAAAAATAGGCAACGATTGAAGATGGTATTATTTGCCATCCCTCCCCTCATATGAACATGTATATTTTGACATTGTAAATCATCACAAAGTGGGAAACTGGGTCATGCACGACATGGGGTTGGAGTTTTGAGCGACCTTAAATTATCCGCCAATGATAAAATAGAGACTGAGGTAGTCGACCCATCCAACTAGCTCAGCCATTTTGTCAAATGCAATCGACAATAAATTGGGTATTTTGTTCTCTATCCCTACTCTCAACGACTTGATTGCTCGTGCCTAGTTGCAAGCATTCGGATTTACTCTGCAGTGAGACGGGTCCAACGCGACCTTTGCCTTGGCATTTTCTTCGTAACCAATAGAACAAATAAATGCAGTACACAACAGAGCCGATTGAAAGTTAGTATTAACCACAGAAGTTCAATCCAACACACCAACGGATAACTGTTTCTCCACAAAAAGTCTCGAAACCGAATTTGGCTTGGAATGCGAGGGCGTGCCAAGACAAGTCTGTCCGAAGTGCTTTTAAGGCCTTCGTGCCTCAAAACCTGACTTCTATCGAGTGATTGTGCTTGGCCTAAAGGGTAAGGCCTCGTAATGGTTCGTTGGTTGCCTTGTCGGGCTAAGGACTTAAATATTTTCTACTCGTTGCTAGAACAATGGAAAGAAAGATATGCAGTAAACGAGGATCAAACAAACTCCATTAATGGTTTAACGAAGCTTGGTTACAAGAAAAGAGGTAAAACTTGTAATATTACGAAGTGAATACAAGAAATGCTTGAAAGAAATGGTAAATGTAGTTGCATAAGCTGTGAGCTCTTGAGGTCGTGGACCATTTCCAAGGCCTCCAAAACTGAGAATTATAGGAGTCACAAGCCTTGAGCTGCCTTCAAACTCCAATGCATGTCTGCCAAGTGGCCTTTCAGCAGAGGCCCAAGCTTTGAGCAGCTTCGAAAATGGTCCAATGAGGGGCTATTCTCTGAACAAAACGTGCCTTTTACTCCAAGAGAACGGCAAAGGCCTGAGAAACCTATATTCTCTCTGCAAAAAGAATGTCTGCTCCTGAAATATCTAGGCCTTTGAGCTGCTTCAACACTCAAGCTGTGGCTTGAATGGATTTTCTCCGGGCCCACCACTGCTGAAGACCAATATTCCTGCCATTTTGTTGGACCTTGCATTTCTTGTGGGCCCTTAAACCCCTTGAACTTAAGAAGGATCGAGAATTAAAAGCTCAGGCAAGTCTGGATGAGCTGCTTGTGAGCAGCTTGCTGAGGTCTGCAAGAGTCATTCATTGGCATATTCAAGGGTTGCATGTGTGCCACCTGCTGCTTAGCCTTGCATCACACTAAAAAGCAGGGTCCCACAAGCTCAGACCTTGAGCTGCTTATGAGCAGCTTACCCAGACCTGCTTTCAGCAAGAACGTTCCAGACCTTTGAGCTGCTTGTGAGCAGCTTCAAGGGCTTTGAGCTGCTTGTGAGCAGCTTCAAGGCCTTTGAGCTGCTTGTGAGCAGTTTAAAGCCCTTTAACTTGCTTTCCCTAGGCCCTAAACAGAGCTGATTAAAACGGCGGGCCTGAGCACCTATTGGGCCCGCGTTTCATGGGCCTTTGAGCCATTGTAAGCCTTCTGAGCCTTTTACCTTAGTGAAAAAATCATGGCCTTTACTTATTTTGGGCCTGCTTCATAGGCCTTGTTACATATAAGCCCAGCCTTAGGCTTTTAACTGATTTGGGCCTACTTTGTAGGCCTTTATTCTTTATGTACCGGCCCTAATTCGTGGGGAATTGGCCGTACGGATTTTTGAGGCTAAGGCCTCGCATTTTAGGCCACCACTTGGCCCGTAAATTCACTTCTTGATTTTTGGCCAAAAATGGGTGTAAACAATAACTCCACAAAGCAGTTCTTGACAAAGATCAGTCTCTCGAAATTTAACTGATTAAAAAGTTGCATCTCAGGTTTTACAACAACAACAGAACAGCAGGAGAAACCCTTGCCAGAATTTTGAACTTAATCCAGCTTAATGGGTAGCATACAAACAAATGATATATAATTCTTCCCTGGGGAAGTTATACACTACGGAGTGGAGATGCACGAGATAATTCCAGTACATTAGTACTCCGTACTATTAGTCTTCTCATTGATATTATATACGAACGAAAGTGAAAGGGCTAAAACTTTTCGCAAACTTGCTTCTTCTTTTTTTTTTTGACTACTCGAAGTGTTTGGATCAACTTACATAAACATAGGCTCGCAACTATTAACCTTCTTGGTAAATACTACTGTACTATAATAAAGAAAGAGCTTATCTCGACAAAGGACTTTTGTAGGGATTTTATATCACACAGGATATAAAATGCTACTTAACAGATTAAGAAACAGACTCAAATGTAAAGAGGACATTAAAGTAAAAATCGCCACACGATGACCAGCCAATTTTCTATTTCCTTCGTGACACGAAAAAAATCATCCTGAGATGACTTTCATGAACCTATTTACTGAAGAGAAGATGAATACTGAAGAGAAGATGAACTTTGAAATAGATGAGGATAGATGCACTTTGAAATATTCAGAAAACATGGACAAATATACGCTAGCTCTTGAAGTTCAAATTAAGAAACAGAACAAACAAAACGCGAATCATATGCCTGCCAATGTACATAAATTAGAAAGAGTAATATTAGCAGGTATTACCACTTCACAATTCTTATACTAACCAACTTAGTACACATAAACAAATACGTGAAAAAAAAACCCCATTAACGCCGCAAATCACCAGATAGCTTTTCTCCATCAGAGCGATAGCTCCATAACCGGGTTCAGGCAATGTAGCAAAGCGCCACAACGACACATCATCGGTATGAAGCATAAACACACTCAGAAAAATGGCTTGCAGTTGAACCAAAACCTGAGTCAGATCCATCGGGATGGGGTCGAGGATGGCCATACACCCGAGATATGCAGCATTGTAAAGGACAATGGCGACAGAAACCCAGAGGTGGGTGATGAAGAGGCTCTTGAGAGAGGCGACGCGAGTGAAGACGATGGCGGAGAGGAGAGGGAAAGCGACGAGGGAGATGAGGTAGCAGAAAAGGAGTTTGGTCCATTGGGAGAAGGTGGTGTAGACTTGGGAGGGGAGATGGTTGGGGAAGAGATTGTGGACGAGTATCGCGAAGATGACAGGCCACATTAGGAGGCTTCGGAGGTAGAAGGTTTTGGGGGGTTGGAGCTGTGGTGGTTGATCCATGGCGGTTTTGTGTGGAGAGAGAGAGAGAGAGAGAGAGAGAGAGAGGTGTTTTCGAGTGAGAGAGAGAGGGGCCAGATTAGGAGGTTTTATATATAGAGAGAGAGGCCAGATTAGGAGGTTTCTGTTATAGAGAGAGCGAGAGAGGGGCCAGATTAGGAGGTTTCTGTTAACTTTTTTCCCGGTTGCATTATCCAATTTTTGACCAAATCAAATCCATAATTAAAACACTTATCTAGGAACGGAAAGAGCAATAAGAAAGAGCTTTAGCTCGAGAAATGACTTTTACATGTTGCTGTACGGACTTCATATCACACAGTGCCCTGGGGCCGTTAATGGTCCGCTAACAGATTAAGAAACAGACTCAAATGTGAAAACGATATTAAAGTACAAATCACCCTACGATGACCAGCGAATTTCCTATTTCCTTAGTGACACGAGAAAAAAAAAATCATCTCGAGATGGCTTTCATGAACCGATTTACTGAAGAGAAGATGCCGGCTGCTCTATCAAAAAATGATGGGCCATTCTCCGAGTTCTCCTCTACCTTGCCATAGATTATCCACAGAACAGTCCAACAAGAACTTAAATGGGTTCTTTCAATTAACAAACCCATGTAGTATTTATGCCATACACAACCCAACTGATGAATTTTAGTGTTCTAAAATAAGGAATTAATCGGCAATTAGGTCCAGCTAACAATTAATTACCGATTACTAATTAATATGTGCCGATTAATTGCCGATTAATCCGATTAATTGCCGATTAATCCGATTAATTGCTCAAAGGTGGCTGACCGCCTGACTAGCGCCGAGCGACTTTTAGAACATTGATTGAATTTATGCCATACACAACCCAACTGATGAATTGATGACTAAATAGCGTGAGAAAATGATATTGACACTCCAAAAATGATGAAGGCACTCTAACAAACAAAGAAAAGTGGTTTTGAAATTACACTGTATCAATTTTTTGAGTGCCAATATCATTTTCCGATACTAGCAGAAATTTTTTTAAGAAACAAACCTCAAGATCTTCTGCATCGGGACGGCTTATTAGTTCTTTGGCAAGCAGATACCGGTTTGGCCTATCCTAGTCGTCATAAAAAACCTTCCATAGTCCAGTTAAGCATCAGAAAAATGATAAATAGGCACATTTAGTTCATTGGGTTTTTGGTGGAATTTTTTTCGTAGAAAGCTAAATTGTTCTAGCTACTCATTGACCCAGAAATTTGGCTTCATTGAGGCAGAATTCAGTTAGACTGTGTTTGGATCATATATTTGTGGAGGGATTTACGGAGGGAAGAGAAAGGTAAAGATGATGATGGGATGAAGAAGCTAAACTACTATTTTTGATTTCCTTGTGATTTTCCTTTCTTTTGGTGAATCTCCTCCACAAATCCACCATCCAAACACAGTGCAAGGGTTCACAGAACAAAAAGTGCTACTCAAATTATTTTCAAATTCTCACCTGAACCTCATACCGGTCTCATACAGGTAGACATACGTAGCCGTACATACGTAATCATGCTAAACATAATCTGAGCATATTACAATTTAATAGTATTCCCCCAGCTTCCTTCAACGTGTTTCAGCAATATCAAACAAGTCCAAGCTTCTCCAGTAAGGCCTCATTTGTCCAGTTAAAACATCTTATTGGACCATAAATCTAAAGGGACCACATATTCCTATCTTTGGTTTGGAAATTTGCATCAAGGATTATATACACTTCAGATATGATATCCCACATGGCATGCATTACAAGATCAAAATATATACTAATAGACTACGTATCCAATGCGAGAATATATCTCTTCACCAATACTTTGGTCAAGCAAACAGAGCCTTGCTGTTTGATTGTACTCCCATTCTAGCCCAATCCAGCCTGCCTCTCCCACTTCAGATCCTCCGAGAATTCCATAAGTGCGGCGCGGGGGTCACCGCCTGAAATTGACAAGTAATATTGAGCAGTTCCATCATCAACCTGCATGCTCCTCTTCAACGAGTCAATGATCCTTCTCTTGCCTTGATCAGAGGATGCCCTATTGGGACAGTTGACCTTCGGGTCAGGACAACCCTCGAGGTAGAGTACCGCCACTTCCCTCTTGGCATAGGCATCCAGCTCAATGTAGCATGTGCCCCCAATCAGAAGGTCTGGGTTGCTCACGGGGATTAGCAACCTTTCCCTTGAGTATATACCGTGATCACTCATCATATTGTTCAAGCGTTTTATGTCCATAACCTACAGATAAAGGAAACAGTAACTTTAAATGCCATGCCTGCCACCAAATTAATAACCAAGGAAAGAGGGCATTTAATTTTAGGGTTCGAAATTATGAGTACGTAACAAAAGTTCAAAACCAGGGAAAAAAAAAGAAAGAAAGAAAAGAAAAGAAAAAAAAACTCACACAATTCGAAGAGAACATGATTTCAAAAAACAAAAGTGAAAAGGCAACTAGATACCAATAGAAGTAGCTTAACTCAACATTCGGCCCACTGAGTGACCATGGCAGATATTTCTCAGACAATATATAATGTATATCTCACACAACAGCTCGGGGGCTGCAACAATGTTTGGTCCTCTCAGGTTCATAAATGCATTTTTTTTTTTAAAAAGAGGTTACAGACTTCAAACAAGGTGCTCATAGCAGCTACAAAAGAGAGAATTTCTTAAGAGGTCAAAGGGGAAGGAGGATAATATTTTTGAGAAGGCCTACACAAATGCACAGGGACTTCTGCTCACAAGAAGAGGGGAAAAAAATGGGACGACTTGCTATGCCAATAAAGATGATAGGTTTCCAGATGAAATAGAGGCATGGGGTTCAATAGTTCATATATCGCATGGACGACAACTGAATACTGGCTCCACATGAGAGCTAGCAGTTCTGAGGTTTTCGAATCTCTAGACTTAATGAGCCCTATGGGTGAGGCTGTGAGCCTTATGTAAGGTGCAAGGCACGCTTGAAGGGTCACTGCTACACATTTTACAAGTAGTAACGTAGAACAAAGTTGAAATTACAATGAATAAGAATAATTTTTTCTTTGTGATTTCCAACATCACTGTGCTCCTCCTCGAGATTCAATTAGTATCAAGACCATTGGAGGAAAAGTGTCTTGTTAACTCTCTAGTCTCTACCAATAACCAATGTTATGGAGAAAGCACAGTTACACAGATCCCATCCTCATGGGTTTACTCATCCATAAAGCAACATACTTGTGGGTCACAGTTGTGACAGCATTAACTATTGTTTTTGGACTTAGATACTAAATAAGCAAAATAAACCAAAATAGGGGCAATGACTGCTGTGATTAAGAAATCGCGCCTAGGCGAGGCGAGCGATGAGGCGAGGCGAGGATCAAAGAGGCGAACGCCTAGGCGATGAAATCACGACTAGGCGCGAGGCGACCCAAAACGCACGACTAGGCGTCGTCCAGGTAAAAAAAAGATATCAGGGCAAAAATAACTTACAATTTTACACAACACACAGTCGACTCTCGCCTCTTCTGCTCTCGCCTCTCCTCTGCGATCAGGTAAGCTCTCTCTCTCTCTCTCTCTCTCTCTCTCTCTCTGAGATCGATTCTCTCTCTCTCGCACCCTTCTCTTCTCCTTTTCTTCTTCTTCTTTCCCTGCCGACTGCCGACAGGTATGTATGTGTGTGTGTATATATATATATACACACACACACACATATACACGCAGTCACGCACCCTTCTCCTCCTCTCTCTCTCTCTCCCTCTCTCCCTCTCCCTCCCTCTTTCTCTCCCCCTTCTGGGTCAGAGCCGACTGGCCTGGACCAACTGGGTTTTGTTTTCTTTTTTTTTTTGCCGACTGGGGGTTTTTTTTTTTTCTTTTGTTAGTGCTGCTGGGTTTTTTTTTTGCCGACTGGATTTTTTTTTTTGGTTATTCTTTTTTTTTCTTTTGTTAGTGCTGGCTGCTGGGGTAATTTTTTTTGCCGACTGGGTTTTTTTTTTTTGGGTATTCTTTTTTTTTTTTTCTTTTGTTATAGTTTATGCATTTGGCGCCATCTGCCCATCTCTATTCAGACTATTCTCTATAGTTTCTGCATTTCGGGAATTATCAATTATGATTTATCTCCTTCCTTTGTTTGTAAAGATATTGTAGATGTCGAATAGAACCGATCCTGCTTGGAAATATTCAAAGAGACATGATGATAATAAGTTCAAGTTCTCATGTAATTTTTGTAACAAAGTGGTTAATGGGAGTGTTTACCGAGTGAAGCTACATCTTGTCGGAGGATACCCTGATGTGACTTCATGTCCTAATTGCCCAGAGCCAGTTAAAGAGGAGATTAGGGCATTTATGTGTAAGAAAAAGGAAACGGCGTCGAGCATAACTCCTCTTCCAGATTTTGATGAAATGGGCAATGATGAGGACATTGATATTGATGAGGATGAGTTTTATGTACAATCGAAACCCCCTCCTAAGAGGCCTGCTGCCACTGCTATCTCCGGCTCCAAGTTCCAACTTAAGAAGCCCAAGACCAAAGGGCCTATGGATGCTTACTTCACCCCAGACCCAGAGATCGAGGTAGAGAATAGGAGAAGTGGGAAACAACCTAAAGTTGACGATAATACGCCACAAAAGAAGTTATTGAAAGAGCGGGCTCATCAAGCAATTGCGAGGTGGATTTACGACGCTGGAATACCTCTCAATGTTGTCAATGTGGAGTCGTTTGAACCGATGATTGAGCTATTGGGCAATATGGCCCGGGTTTGACACCGCCCACTTATTATCAAGTGCGTGTCCCTCTTCTTAAAAAAGAGGTGGACAATGTCAACAAACAAATGGAGGACCACAAAAAGGAGAGAGAGAAAATGGATGCACTCTTATGTGATGGATGGACGGATCGAAAGAATAGGTCATTGATAAATTTTTTGGTTAATTGTCCTAAAGGTAGCATGTTTATTGAATCGGTTGATGCATCGAGTCGTGCCACAACAGGGGACAGCATGTATAGATTGCTTGATGAGTATGTGGAGCGAATCGGAGAAGCTAATGTGGTCCAAGTTGTCACGGATAGTGCCGCATACAATAAGATGGCAGGTAACAATGAATTGCCTTATGTTACTTACTAGTTACTACTCAAAGTCTCAAATGTATTATTTCTTACTTTATTACTTACTCTTAGAATCTTATTGTACTTGTTCTAACTTATGATAGGGAAGTTGTTAATGGCAAAACGACCACATTTGTATTGGACTCCATGTGCTGCCCATTGTTTGGATTTAATGTTGGAAGACATTTTCAAGTTGCCATATTTGAAGAGGACATGGGAAAGGGCGATCAAGGTACACGGTTATATCTATAACCGTCTGACATTGTTGAACATGATGAGGCACTTTACCCAAAGAAAAGAGTTGATTAAGCCAGCAAAGACTCGTTTTGCAACAGCTTGTTTGACTTTACAAAGGGTTCATCAACAAAAGAATAACCTACGAAAGATGTTCACATCAGAGGCTTGGAGTAAGAGCAAATGGGCTAAGGAGGCGGATGGTAAAAAAGTAGGAGAAATAATGTTGTCGCCATCATTTTGGAACAATGTCTTGCTGGCCCTAAAATTTGCATGTCCTCTTGTGAAAGTACTTCGTTTGGTTGATGGTGAAGAAAATCTGCAATGGGATACATCTACAAGGCCATGGACAGGGCCAAAGAAACTATTATGAACACGTTTGGCGGAGATGAAGACAAGTATAAAACTGTGTTTGAAATCATTGATGCGAGGTGGGAAGTGCAATTGCACCAACCTTTGCATGCAGCAGGCTACTATTTGAACCCTGCATTTTTTTACAAGGATGGTGCAAGGATGAAAGCTGATAAAGAGGTTTGGAAGGGTTTGGTGGATTGTATTGAAAGGCTGGTACCAACTGAGAGGATACAAGATGAAATTCTTCATCAAATAGCATTATATGAGGAGGAGGAGGAAATCTTCAAAAAGGACATGGCAATTAGGCAAAGAACTATAAGGTCACCAGGTGATCACAATTTTTTACTCTTTGTGCTTAAAAGCCTTAAATACTACCTCTTTATTCTTTATCCTTTGCGACAATATAACTAATTGGCAATGTACAGTTGAGTGGTGGAAGTTATTTGGTCGTGAAACTCCTGAATTGCAAACATTTGCCGTCAAGATCCTTAGCCTTACTTGCAGTTCATCCGGATGCGAGAGAAATTGGAGTGTGTTCAAACATGTGAGTATTACATTAAGAGATTTCTAATCATTTTGAAGGTGTGAATCGTGTGATATGAACTTAAATCCCTTTTAACTTTATTTTGCAGCTTCACACCAAAAAAAGAAATAAACTAGATCAAAAGCGCCTCAACGACTTGGTGTTTGTTAAGTACAATAGAGTATTGAGGCGTCGATATATGAAGCGCGGCAAATTTGACCCGATTTCCTAGAAGAACATTGATGAGAGCAATGAATGGTTGATTGGGAAATTGCAGGATGAGCTTGTGTTTGACGGTGAAGATTTGAATTGGAATGTTGTTGCAGAGGCTAGTGGGGTTGAACAACCTAGCAAAGTAACTAGGTCAACTCATAAACCAACAAGTTCAAAGAAGCGTTCAAAAGCATCAAGTTTTTATGAAGATGATTCGGAAGAAGAAGAATTTGATGACACTATTTCAAATGAAGGAGAAGAGGAAGATGTGGATGGATATCAGTCAAATGATGATGAAGAAGATGAAGATATTGGTGATGAGTGATGAAAGGATGACTGATGATGTCTTGTTTGGAATATCTGGATTGTTAGTTTGTTACATTTATGAGCGTATTTTACTAGTATTTCGTATGTTGAAATGTTGGATTGTTGGTTATTATGCAATATGGTGATGTTTGTTCTTGTTTTGATGGTAGGAGTGAATATTGGTCGTTTATGTAGTTTATATTACTTTTTTTTAAAACGCCCGCCTCGCTTCAATGAGGCGCTCGCCTCGACGAGGGCTTTATCGCCTCGCGTACGCCTCGCGTATTTAAATCACTGAATGACTATAAGAGTGAAGCATATAGGCTTAAGACAACATAAAGAACAGAAGTAATACCAAAGGTTGTGAAAACGAGGTAAGTATCGACTATCGAGTATCATTTTCTTAACTATACGTATCGTGTTGGGTTACATATCAAGTATCACAAGAGGCGTTAACAAACGAAAATACAAGTTATGCCCAACACAGAATAGCAAATTTTATTGCACATATCAATAAAAACTTAGAACGAAGGGCTCACAAAATTAATGGCACCTATTGAATAAAAACTTTCATGATCCAAATTTCGCACTTCAACTGTGTAACATTTCTACAAAGAAAAAGATCACATATTCGTGCAAGAATATTTACTTAAACATAACTACGTAAGATAGGTAAGGAGATAAGTAACAGGTTTAGCTCTTAACAAACCATACAGTTGGATATGTATATTATTGAATGTGTTACTGTAAGATTTGCGTTAAATTTCCTAGAGGGTTCCAACCTAAAATCAATTGGCTATAGGTGAAGTAGCCTCTAGAATATATTAACCAAGCTTGGGTAGCTTAGATGAGCGATGTGGAATTAAGTTTAACACTCCCCCTCACGTGCAGCCCGAATGCACGTGGAGGTTCGAATTGAAGAAATAAGATATTTGACTCGGGCGACCCCTCACATGGAGCCCATGCACGTGGAGGTATGAATTGATAAGATAAGGTCACCCAAGACCTAGCTTTGATACCATGTTAAATTTCTTAAAGGGTTCCAACCTAAAATCAATTGGCTGTAGGTGGAGTAACCTCTAGAATATATTAACCAAGCTTGGGTGGCTTAGATGAGCGATGTGGGATTAAGTTTAACATGTTTATAAGACACGTTCAGAGATACGTGTTGATTTACCTATAAACGCACCAAGTCGTAAGGTATGTATCGCGTATCATAGGATTTTTACAACACAGCCCATTATAGATTGCTCTTACTTAAACATTGTATCTCTTGGTATTTGTTACCAGTACATAAATAGCTTCAAATTGTTACTTGATGATATAATAGGTACGGCAAACTCACTTGAATCCTGTATGCTACTTGTACAAAAACAGCTTCAACAGTTGATTGATGATGTGGAGTAAACCTCAAAGTTGAATTTTGGAGATAAGATTGAGATACTAAGGGGTTTAGGCTAAATCGATTGATGCCACAACATGTATAGTTAATTTTAGACATTGAAAACAGAAATGGATTGACAACCAAAGCATTGACACAATAGGGGTTGAGAAGGTGAGAATGGAGTAATTCCCTCACATTTGATAATAGAATTTGCTCTTAATACCATTGAAGGAAATGGATTGACAACCGAAGCAATTGGAACATAGGAGGTTTCTTTAGTTGAGTTTGAGAACAAATATTTGTCCTTTCCATACTCAACGTAATTGCCATGCTAACTTAACAGCTTCATGTTGGACAAGAGCAGTCCAAAAGTTAAAACTTAGTTTTAACCTCTTTCAAAAGCCATTCAGTTAACTAATTTAATTTTCAGACTTCTTTCGTCGAAACAAATGGTCAATCCAAAAAGGTTAACGTGAATCTAAGAAGAATTCAAAAATGACAAAAATAATACCAAAACAATAAGAAGAGTGCCTAAGTACGTGTTTTGTAGAAGATATGATTTCTTGGAACTGAGTTTTCTTACTTTCTAAGGAATTCTGCAATGCGAATATCAAGAAAGTTCCTTTTTTACAACAATAAGGAGTCCGGGCCAGTTTCTGCGCACCCGACTAATCCCAATGTCAACAAGTGGGCCCAAATTAAAGCCAGAGCACCGCTTCGTATGAATAAACCCAAGGGATTTGATTAGATCATGAGACCTACCTTAAGAGAGAGCAAACAAACAAGTCCCACGTCTTGACCACAGGCCATCCTTTGAGTAAATTTTCTCACCTTTCCAATTTATAACGAATCAAGACAACAATTTGTCAAGGGAGAGAGAGTAAGTATACCTGAACGGAGTATTTGACGGCGAGGCTAGCCACAGAGTCCCCGCGAACCAACCTGTGCGAAATCGCGAACCGGCCGAGACCATTGTCTCTCCAGAATGCAGCGGAGCTGGGATTTCCGACCACCTCCTTCAGCTTCCACGGCGATCTAAAGGCCCTCGTCTGCAGCTCGCGATCGGAAGCCAACAAGAACCACAGCCGGCACACGCAGGCGGCCCGGGCTAGGTCGGCCAGAGGGAGGTCCTCGAATATGGTCCGGAGGACGTCCTTGCATGCTAGGGCTTCGAAATCGGAATCCATCGGAGATAGGACGGCGACGTCGCTGCCGTGTTTGGGTGGGGGTGTTTCGAGATGTAGGGAGGCGGGGGTGGAGGGCGGTTGGATAATGTGGTCGTCTACTCGTCTTTGTTGCCACAACATTCCATTTTAGCGACGCAATAATGATAGGAAATGTCAATTTGTCCCACCACAATCACACTTCTTTTATTGTGGTACGAAAATGTTAGGTACATATTCATCACCGATTAAACATGTTCGACCACACCCTCTCACTATTAACATGCACGCGGGCTAACATATGAGACCCACATGACGAGATTAACATGTGTGTGTAAGGGATGTCATTGTATTTGTGGTTGATAAGTATAATGTGTTATTGTTGACAAAACCCAATGTGAGTTGACTTATGAATTGAATGGTAAGAATATGAGAACCACGGGGCTCAGTTTCTTTTGGCGTAAAGTATTTTTACGTGATGATACTTTACGTGATGGGATATATAAAAAAAATGAGAAAATATGTTACATGTAAAAATAATTTTCATTAATTGAATGAAAATAATTAATGAAAATGACTTATCCTTAAAACTTCCGTAAGTTGTTTTCTGAAATGAACCCACTACTTTCTACTGCAATTCTCACTGTACAATTCCTCGATTGTCAGTCATAACCCACGTTCAATTCCCTTATTCTCTTTCCTCAATTGAATTTCACCGTTTAGACCACCTCCTCTCTCTCTCTCCCCCCCCCCCCCCCCCCCCCCCCCCCCCCCCCCCCCCCCCCCCCCCCCCCCCCCCCCCCCCCCCCCCCCCCCCGATATTTAATCAATTTCTAAAAGTTCGTTTTCTGAAAAATATTTTACATCGAAATAAACGGAACCTAAGTTAGAGGTGTTTTGGCTAAATAAGTGAGAGGAAATTACAGTAAGTCCCCTTCAACTATACCTCGGTAACGAGTTGCCTCCTTCATCGTTTAACTCGAACACTTAACCCCCTTCATCTTTTTTCGCGTGACACTTAACCCCCTGCCGTTAGTGAGCCGTTAACGGAATTGCTGAAATTACCAATTTACCCTCTTCTTAAATTATTTTGGTGCTTAACTTATTTCTCCTTTTAGAAGAATGCATGAACTAAACTTATTTTACATTAGGTTACCAAAGGGTACAAAATAAGTTAAGCTCCAAAAATATGTTAAGAAGAATGTATGGGCTAAACGTATTTTAAATTAAGTTCCAAAAGGGTAAAATAAGTTAAGCTCCAAAAATAAAAAGAATGCAACCTTCATCGTGGCATTATTAATGTCCTTTTTTAAACATCTTCTGGAATCTAAATATTCTAAAACTATTCCAGAAATTACATATTTACATCTCCTTCTAAAATATCTTCTTTTTTAGGTTTTTTTTTTGTCTTGGTCTTGACTTGAGTTTTATTTTCTTGGGCTAAAATACTAAATCAAGGTTTTGGAAAGTGTTTATCAAAACATTTTATTTTCCTGATTGCTTATTTGAGTGGCCTTTTTTTTAAACCTTTGATCAATTTTTTTTCTTTTTTCCGATTCCTTTATCAAAGATTAACCAAAATAGTATTTAACTAAAAAACCCACTAACACAATAAGATTCTTGTATAAATAAGCGAATGAGCGTAGGGCAAACCAAACCGGCAGCCAAAGGAAAAAAAAAACAAAACAAAACAAAAAAACTTTTTTTTAGCACCACCCACAAAAATAGCCCAAAGAAGGTAAATTGGTAATTTTAGAAATTCCATTAACGGCTCACTAACGGCAGGGGGTTAAGTGTCACGCGAAAAAAGATGAAGGGGGTTAAGTGTCCGAGTTAAACGATGAAGGGGGCAACTCATTACCGAGGTATAGTTGAAGGGGGCTTACTGTAATTTCCCCAATAAGTGAACCAGATTATTATTTTTTTGAAAAATTAGTCATAAGAACAATAAAATAGATTTCATTTAGAAGAAGGACACGAGCAAAATAATTTTCAAAGAAGGTTCTTCAATTTTTTGAATTTTTTAACCATAAGGCCAAAATATGTTTAGACACTTTCATAGAATTTTAGAGTGCACTTTCCTATTATAGAATGATTTAGCCACTTTTATATGATACTCTAAGGTTTTAGGCACTTTCATATATAGAGGTACCCTAGGTTTACGCACTTTCATAAGTTACGCTATGATCTTAGCACTTTAATAGAATACTTTAGGGTTTTAGGCACTTTAATATAGCACATTTGTCTTTATGTTTGATTGCAAAAGGTGCTTGTCCATAAACTTGAAAAATGTAAATATGAGAAATTTTTTGCTAAGTCTCTTTTTTTTATTTAGAATTTTTTGTACATTTGTCATTTTGTGTTGACCTTTTGTTTCGACCAAAGGAAATTGAAAAAGTACAAATTTATAATCAGTACTAACAAAAATACTAACAACGGACTTTTTGAATTATTTTTGTCTTTATTCAAAAAAATTAGTTTGGTTTAAAATTTCTTTACTTTTTAAAATTTTCTCAATAATCCACAGAAAAAATTAACACAAATCTAATAAATAAATAAAAATTGAATAAGAACAAAATCGACTCAACAATCCACAGAAAAAATTAAGACAAATCTAATAAATAAATAAATAAAAATTGAATAAGAAAAAAATAATCCTGCTCAATTATTTAGCTAAAGCATTACTCCACTAACTTACACCGGTAGGCCACGTCATCTCTAACTTTTTTTTCGGTATTTCTTTGAATATTTATTTCAAAACATTTGTTTAGCTTTTCTTAGTAATTCTTTAGATTATATTTTTGCATATTTCTTTAACTCATAGAAAAAATATAAAATATGTAATTTTGATAACTCGTGTTAAAATAGATAATAATAATAATAATAATAATAATAATAATAATAATAATAATAAAGGAACATAGATAGATGGTAAAACAAAAAGAATATGAGTACATATAGTACCTTGAATCTATTAGGTTCTTCCTCACCGACTGTTCAAGCAACCGGGAACGAAGATTCTGACATTTTTTGGGGCTTCAATGTGACTGAAATATGAAAGAGAAGTAGTTTCTCTCCACAAAAAAAAATTGTTTGAGATTTTTGTGAATACCGTGTCCAGCGAGAAATTAGGAGATCGAAAGATTGCGGGGTGGGATTCTGAAAATAAGAAACGGCAATTGACAACGGCGTGAAGTTTTTCCATTTCTGCTCCTAACGTTGTGATGATCCGAAGTCTTGGATGACTGGGATACCTGTTGGCCGATTGTTGTGACATGGTTGGCTTACTGGAGAGGATGCCGGGAACGACAACAGAGAAAAGGAAAGACGTTACTGGAGAAGATCTCCAGAAGATGATTTGGATCCCGAAATATCAGCTACATACAAAACCCTAATACACAACATACTTTAAACACAACTTTGTTTCGTTTAAATTAACAAACTTCCGGGATAGACAGAAAAATCATCACCGGCAGCAAAAAGAGAAACCATACGTGAAAGACCTCAACTTGCCCATCCCTGACCAAGTCCATATGCATCCATATAACCAGCAGCGTGAGCATGATCATGACCATGACCGTGATCATGTTCATGGCCACCAAGAACATCATGATGAGGGTGGGGATGGTGATGGTCACTGCCTATTGATTCGTCGATCATC
This sequence comes from Rhododendron mucronatum var. ripense, assembly GCA_019656295.1. Classification (NCBI taxonomy): domain Eukaryota; kingdom Viridiplantae; phylum Streptophyta; class Magnoliopsida; order Ericales; family Ericaceae; genus Rhododendron; species Rhododendron mucronatum. Next base: position 968,239 of record BPLT01000022.1, on the reverse strand, counting down.
TTCTGTATATGGTCAGGTATTGGCTCTTCATTGCTTTGTCTAACTGACTTTGGCAATGTGGACAAAAACTGAAAAATGCTTTCAGCTATATCAGCTGCATCATCCTAAAACACAAAAGCATTCGACTTTTATAAAATTTTGACAGCAATAATATGCAAGATACAATAACTGGAAACCAACATTTCTATAGCTAACTTACATGTACAGGAAATATCAGCCGATTTACAAAAAATTATCAGAGTCAAACCTACATTTCGAACTCCCAATAATGTACAGAAAAACGACATTTCTCTGGCATCAAAAAGTGCGAGTCTTGGAGTCATTACAAATGCAGATTTTAACAAAAACCATCCTAAATGCATTCAGAGAGAGAGAGAGAGAGAGAGAGAGAGAGAGAGAGAGGAGGGGAGGGGAGGAATGAAGGGAGGGAGGGAGGGACTCCACTGCGCTGTCCCTTCAGACATTTAAGTAATCTCAGTTCCATCCAAATCAACACAGAGAATACCCACATTTCTTGCTTGGATGAAAAGTATTTGCATTTACGTGCACATATAATTTCCAGATAACGACCAAGTATGTGACTCTCCATTTTGATTGTCATAGGCAGTATCAAGGTCCATGATAGACGGATGTTACATTGACTCTCGTAAAGGTGGGGCTCCCGCATTGGAAACTCCACATCGGGGTAAGGACGTATATGTGTCTGGCATGTGTAACCGGACATCCAAAGCAAACTCGTGTCTCTATTAAAGTTAACAATATATTACGCAAAAATACTCGCATATTATGCATGAAATGCTGTATGAGCCAGTAGGTTACGAAACATGAATCTTTCGTCGTGTCCCTGAGTCCTTGGACGTGGAATTAAATGAGACGTGTAACATCCGTGCACCGCAGACTTTTTCTTTTTATAACTCAATTAGACAAATATCCTCAGTTCTTGGACGTATAGGGAGGTCACTGTTTTAGTGGTATGCTGAGAGCAGCCACTTTGTGCATATATTGCCAAATGTTAGATTCAATCCTCCCCGCCCATTCCCACAATGATGGGGACTAGATGGGATTAGTTATTGTTGTTGAGGTGTTGGAGCAAACTTATGCGCACCTCGACTTATCCCGGGATTTTCAATCCCACCATCCACTAAGGTAATTAACCCCATATGAACTTTCCCCAAAGGAGTTGATAGCATCTAAGAGGTTTCAAACTTGAGAACTTAAGAGGGAGCAAACTCCTTAGTCCTAGGCCATAACCACCACGTCAACCCCTTGGAGTTAAAAGTACCATAAACCATGATAGATGTCAATATGCTAACTTATCAAATCAGAAATTGCCTACTTAAACGCAATCAGCTTTAGCTTAACGCCGAACATTGTGATTGAACATTGTGATTGAACACTAATTCACAGCAAGGATTCGTGTACACCTCCAACACGACCCACCACATCCTTTTGCCTCTAATAATTATACCATTCATGTAGTACCCCATGGAACCCAAGTAAATGCTTGTTGGGTGGGTCCCTCAGTGGTGGGTTCCAAAAAGGACTTATTATTAGGTCCAAAAAGTTATGAGTTATCATGTTATTTGATAAACAAAGGAGGATCTTGTAATTGTGTCAACAATTGCAAAGGAAACTTAAATTCTACTACCAGGAAAACATAAGGCACAAGAGAAAGGAAGAAAAACGGGAAGGGTTTTGCTTCAACTTCAAGCCAAGATTCGACAACCATTTCTCACTCGATCTTGATGAAATTTCAGTATGTTCTATAACTTGACGAGCTCTACGTACTCATAAGAACGGATTGTCAAGTTTCACTCGAAATCTAAAGGTTTGGGATACCAACTTTGGTGAGACCTAAACTTCTACTCTTTTGTGGTTTTGTTGAAATCCACCATAATCTCCCCCTCCCGACTTAGGTGGGGGGTTCAACCAACCCCGATTGAAGACAACAAAACAAAAGCCTCTCTTTGGGCAAACTTTTAGTCATCATATCGGACCCCATTCTTATCCATATTAACTAACTCAAGTTGTAAGATTTTCCATTCAACACATCATGAATCCAATGGTATCGCACATCAATGTGCTTTGATCATGAATGGAAAGTTGAAATAGCACTTTGATTGTCACAATAGAGAACATACCTCTCTTGTTAAAAGCCCTATTCTTAATGAAGCTTCATCCATAGCATATTCTTACAACCCTCTGCCACTGCAATGTACTAGGCCTCAATGGTAGATAACACTACACATTTCTGTAACTTGGACTGCCAAGATATGGCTCCCCTGAATAAGTCATCAAGTAGCCCGAAGTGAATTTTCTAGAATCAACATTCCCTACCATGTTTGCATCTGTATAGCCTTGTAACATAGGCCTACCATTTCCAAAGCATAAACACATTTTGGAAGTACCTCAGAGATAATGGAAAATCCATTTTACTACATCCCAATGATCCTTCCCTGGATTAAAAAGAAATCTACTTACCACACCAACTGCATCAGATATGTCGGGCCTAGTATACCATAGCATACATCAAAGAGCCAAACGCCGATGCATATGGACCATTCTTCATTTCAATTGTTTTCCTTCTCACTTGCCGGACTTTGCTTGGACTAAGTTTGAAATGATTAGCAAGTGGAGTGCCAACCGGTTTAGCCTTGCTCATGTTAAACCTTTCTAGCACCTTCTCAATGTACCTCTCTTGCCAAAGCTTGCCATTCTTTCTATCACGAGTGATCTTCATGCCAAGCATTTGCTTTGCGGGACCCAATTTCTTCATAGCAAAGGATTTACCAAGCTCTCTTTAAACTTCTCAATTTTGCTCGCATCATGGCCAACGATCAACATATCATCCACATAAAACAATAGAATGATGAAGTCACCGTCGCAGAATTTCATAATAAACACACAATGATCAACATATCATCCACATATGTTAGGCTTTGCTCACCGTCCTTTTATACCCGTGTTCAACCATGAATGAATCAAACTTCTTGTACCATTGTCATAGCGCTTGCTTTAGGCTTTAGCCCATGCAAGCCCTTCTTTAGTTTACAAACCAAGTTCTCTTTGCCTTTGACTTTGAACCCTCCCGGCTGTTTGATGTAAATTTCTTCCTCCATTTCACCATGAAGGAAAGTTGTCTTTACATAAGTTGTTCAATCTCTAGATTCAAACTAGTGGCCAACTTGAGAACAACCGGTATAGACGGCATCTTCACCACCGGGAGAAAAAAAATTCATGTCAATCCCCATTTCCTGGCCAAAACCCTTCACATCCAACCTTGCCTTGTACCAAGGTTGTGAGCTTTTCTCTTCCGCCTAAAGTCAATAGACCCAATTATTCTTAAGAGCTCTCTTACCCATATGTTTTCTTGTTCCCATGCAGAGTTGGTTGAAACCCCACCCCCAAGTCGAGAGGAGGAGGGGAGGAGATTAGGGTGGATTTCAACAAAACAACAAAAGAGTACAAGTTTTGGTCATGGGTATCCCAAACCCTTAGATTCTAAGAGAAACTTGACAATCTGCTCCGATCAATGCTTAGAGCTCGTCAAGTTGTAGAAGATACTGAAAGTTCATCAAGATCGGATGAGAAGTCATCATCGGATCTTGGCTTGAAATTGGAGCAAAACCCTTCGCTTTTTTCTTCCTTTCTCTCATGCTCTTTGTTTTTGTGGCAATAGAAAACGATTGAAACAAAAAGTCTCTTCTAAGTTTCCTTTGTAATTAGTTTCCTTTGTAATTGTTGATACAATTACAAGGTCCCCCTTTTCTATTTATCAAATGACAAGATAACCCATAACTTCTTGAACCTAATTATAGGTCCCTTGTGAAACCCACCCAACAATACTCTCAATCATAGTTCTACTACTTTTTCAAAGACACTTGATCTAGGAAAACAATATAAAACTATGAATCAAACTAATCTAGGAGAGCAAACTGCCTACCATTTGATCTATGGTACGTTAGGGTCGCAGACTATAAAGTACCGACACTCCTAGAGGTCGCCGTGTCCACATATTGGACATGGGGACACGCGGGGGAACACAGTTAGAAATGTATGGGGCACACCACAGGGCGTATATGTGTAATTTTTAGTAAATTTTTCTAGGGTTAAATATATTATTACTGTAAACATGGGGGCTAACAGTGTAATTAAGTTCATAAAGATTAACCTAACATATACATAGAGAACATCTCAAAGGAAAGAGTGCATACTAACAAAAAGCAAAACATCCATCCATCTATCAAATGCTAATGTTTAAACGTTTAGCTTTGGAAACATAATAGTAAAGCATTGTAGTCAAATAATAGTAATCTCTGCTGCCATGCATGCCTGGTAATCATCCAAATCACTAAAAGTGTCATCTTCTTTCATCAAGAGATGAGAAGCATATGAGTCAAAAGAAGATATCGATGAGCAGAGATCAAAAGAAGAACCAACCCCTGTAAGTGTGACGGAAGAATACAATTTAAGATGATAACAATGAGGATGAGGAGAAGAATAGAGTTTTTAAACCAGAACAAACTGAGATGGAAGAAGAAGATGAAGAGGAAAAGGAGGAAGAGAGTAACCTCTGTATTGTGATTGAACATAGAAGTTTAAGCCAAGCTCTGAAATGTGACTGAAGAGAGAAGAGAGAAGACTACTGAATGGAGAAATATTAGACCCCGTTCGTTTTAAGGGTTTTGGATTTTGGATTCTAATCATTATCCTATTTCTCTCCAATTATTACTCTCATTTTTCTCTCTATCTCTCTCCAATCATTGTCCCTATTTCCAATCATTACTCAATATCTCTACACCTATTACCTACAAATCCAAATCCCAAAATGAACGGGGTCTTAGGGATTTTAACAAGCCAAGCTTTGATTTTGTGCATTGGGCCCAATTAAGGGTTGGATACACCAGAATAAGCCGGCTCTAATTAAGTATGGAAGACCTTGCAAAGTCAAAAATAAAGCGCGCGCTTCATGCGCCTTGCCCCAAGGTGCACGGCTGCACGCTTTATGTGCTTCACCTGCACTTTGCCACCCTCGCCTCAATCTAATGACCTGCATGTCACTTCGTCCATGCCTAAGCGTACTTTTTGGAACATTGACACCTATGATGCACGGACACGGATACCGACACGAACACCGACACGGGGACACAGGAATTCTAAAAAAATGGGGACACGGACACTACGGGGGACACGCCACATGTATATTTATTTATATAAATAAATAATTATAGTTTGACACTCAAAATTTTTTTTAAATTTACAATTTGGCCCCAAATTTTTTTAAAAAATTACAATTTAACACCCAATTTTTTAAAAAATTAGAGTTTGGTCCCTAAAAATTACAGTTTGGCCCCTGCCATGTCCCCAGTCCTGCCCCCAGCCGTATCCCCCTAAAAAATTTATATTCAATTATGGGACATGCCACGTGGCGTGTCCCAAAGGTGTCCCCGCCGTGTCCCCGTGTCCAACACTGCGATACTTCGACCTCTAGAAGTGTCGGTGCTTCATAGATTGACACTGACAATGAGACTGTGCGTGAGACTCCGTGAGGAGAAGCAATAGAAGGAAAATAACAGATGCGAATGGAAGGCTTACCCTTGCAAAGGGCTACGCTAGTTCTTGGATACAAAATACCAAATCCTAACGGTTCAAAGAAGATCACATCCAGATAGAAGCAACTACTAGTCCTATTTCAGCATTCTTAAGAAAATACACTTGTCTCCCAAATAAAAAGTGAAAGAAGCAGCCAACAATAACCCAACTCTAAAAATCAACACTCTCACCAATCCCATGGTCACTTTTCTCTGGACTAAGGACCCATTTGGTCAGCCTTAAGCAAATGAGATAGTTTGGCTGACTCCTTATGCTAGTTTGCTCAACCTGTCAACTAGAATGAGCACATAAGTAAATGAGTAGCCAAAGGACTTTTGCTTATGTTAAGTTTGCTTTTGCTTATTTTAGGCTGCGTTATCTTAAAATAAGTTGGTTTGTCATTATTTGAATTTTTTTCGCATTTGTTAGTTTTGCGTCAAACTTTTGTGGATTATTGATTCGTCTCGAAGAGAGGAACAGGAAAAGTATTTTTTTTTTTACTTCTACCAAGTATTTTGAGAAATAACCACTTTTTAGCAGAAAAAGTGAAATAAGTTGACTTATTTTGAGATGTAAGTCGTTATTTCCCAAAATATTTGAGTAAAAGTAAAAAAAATTTACTTTTCCTGTTCTTGTTCCTCTCATCGAGACAAATCAATAATCTACAAAAGTTTGGCGCAATACTAACAAGTGAGAAAAAAATTCAAATGATGACTAACCAACTTATTTTAAGATAAGTTTAAAAGAACGCAGCCTTGAGCAAATAAGCAAGTGAACCGAATGGAGCCTAAGAATTTTTCTCGCGTAATGTAGACCTCTATAGGCTTTGTTTCAGGTTTGAAAGTGGGTGTTTCTTTGTCTTAAGCAATCAACAGGTGCCGCATCATGTTACTACAAAGCAAGTCTCAGATTGCCTGCATAAAAAAAACCCATGTGCAATATATAAGAGAGTGGACCCTCACCAGAACAGCTGGCTTTTGGGGTGGGTTAGTACTAACCATGACTGTTCAACATGTTCCAAAGCTGGAGTACTCCAGAGATGTGCATGGTGCATGTCCCTGGCCCGCACTACCGAGTCAGCGTGTTGTGCAAGAGGGAAGGTCTACTTATAAAGCAAAGCCATAACTCAGTTAGAAAAGTAATGTGCAATATAAAGTGCGAAGGCACCCTCACCTCAAGCGCTAGCTTTTGGTGTTTAAGTCCTAACCATGAGTATGCAACATGTTCTAGAGCTGGAGTACTGCAGGGCGCGAGGGAGAGTAGTGAAACAAAGCGCTGTATCGCCGGTTAGGCGGTTATAAAAGTAATGCGTATTACATAAAAGAGTGAAACCACCCTCAGCTCAAGAGGTAGCTTTTTGAAAGTTGAGTTCTACAAAAGGCCATGTATAGTTCCAACAAAGGTAATCTATGTCATACTTGAGGGACAGTAAGCCTCTCACGAATCATAAATATAAGAATCCACCAAAAATGTTGCACCTGGCATATCTTACTTGTGGTCGTGCACTCATGCTTACCTGTCATATGACTTGGAATCATCCACCAATGAAATAGGAATTTGACCAAAAACCTAAAGATGAAAATGCAATTCCAAGATTGGTTTTTCTCAAAAAGGAAGGGAATTTATTGATAGTTTTCATCGGGTCGTTTCCATCGGACGTGAAATTATTATTTGTTGTTTATAAAAATGAGATCACTGCTAGAGCAAACCTCTTTGGAAGCTTGGGAATTGGAACGACATTTGTCTCCATCTAAAGCACACTAGAAAGAGCCTTGCAGAATGTTGATAATAGAAACCAAATGCAAGAGATCAGAACCTCCACATGGAACAAGGAAGACAAATACTTTTCGTGTCTTTCTTTATGGGCGCTTTCGTTTATGTCAACTTCTTAAGTGTTTATGCTAATATATGGTGTTCTTTATATAGGAGCAGGAAAAAATGTAAAGAAAAACAAAGGAAAACATTCTTTACACAAAATAGAACACAGAACACGTATATTATGCTGCTGGAACAAACGGAAACATATGAACAGAATAAAAAACATGTGCCCAAGCAGCCCAACACAATACTTGCGTTGTTGTAGCCAACGAAGTTCTGGAAGTAACTAATTCACACATCAACAAACAGATCCTGAAGCTATGTATATTCTTATGGGAAGCACTTCTTGTTTGAAAATACAACCTCCAAAAGGTGAGATCATCAAAAAAGCAACAGCTGACTCCATGACAGTTTTGAAATGGCGAAAAATATATTTTCCTTTGATGAGAAGTGCAAGGCGATGACACAGCCAAATGATCAAGAAACAAAAAGCAAGGTGTCCATGGCATCCCACTGAAACTTCCTTTGATCTATCCCAACTATCAGCTTCAACTGTTTTAAAGGAACTTCAGCCTCCTAAAATTATTAGATTACATCAACTGCTTTCGCTGGCTAATTTATGTCAGAAAACATGACTGGCAAGGCATCCTTTCTCAATTTGAGGTTCTGAGAGTAATGACAGGGAAAACCGTATAAAAGCTAACTGCTTTCTTTTGATAGAAACAGTGACTGCCCATACTTCACGCTTACTCCATGTTAGAAGGTAGAAGCCAAGCCACCATTTTCCTCCTCGCACTAGCCTAATATCTGTATTTCCTAATTCTGGCCATAATTTGTTACCCAATACAAGACAGAGTATTGCACGTAGAGCTTTCCCAAAGGGCCAAAATATGCCAGACTTCCATACCTAGCAGAGGTTTTCCATATGTGAAATTCATCATGGATAAGTACAAAAGTTAGCGTTCTAACCTAATCAACCAGTACCTCCTATCATACAATGGCTTCATTGGCAACTGGCATTTGTGAAGCATTAAGTCCAGAAACCCATTACAAGTCATAAAAACCCCCAAGTATAGGAAGGATGACAATTAAAGAAGCAACATCAAACCCGTCATTTTATTGAAACAAAAGATGTAATATCATCCAAACAATTCTCGGCAAGTGCAACAAAATGCAGTCAAACATATGAATTCATAATATTGATCACAAACACAAATCGAAATGGGGAAGAAAAAAGGAATTATGATCATCACCTGAGGCCAGCGTCCACCAGAATGTGTGACAAATGATGCCTGCGGGAGCGCACTGGCAACCCTCCGGCCCTCCTCGCTCCATTCCTTAGACCAACCACTAGACCAAACCACTTGCATCGGCAAACCCTTCACCCCCTCTGAACTACCCCATTCCACCAAATCAAAACTACAATTCATCTTCATTCCCATTCCCACGACCGATCTCCTCCCATCCCTTCCCTTCAAAAGAATCCTATGAGCCTCCGCGTCGGAACCCCCACCAACTGGTTTTGAACAGCACAACTCAAGGACCCTCCCAAACACAAACCTAAACCCCAAAACAAGTTCCCTAACCACCACCGTTCGCAATACCCACAAAGGCAAAGCCGTGGAAATCGATGTGGTGTCGAGAAGTGTTATACTCCTCACCAAACCTGGATTTTCCAACACCCAATTCGCGCCCAACCCCAATGCCGAATCATGTAAAACCAAATCCACAGGTGCTAATCCCATGGAATCAACCACTTGCCCCAAAACCCTCCCCATCTCTTCACTACCCAATTCAATAGCCATAACAGCCTCTCTCTTCCTAACCCTAACATCATTTCCTTCGAAATCCACATACCCCTTTTCAACCAGCTGATCAAACCCCCAAAACAAACCCTTCTCTCTAATCTCACTATAAACCTCCCAAACCCTCGTTAAACCCCCGCCCGATCCCTCTTCCACAACCACCATCGATTTATCCGAAAACCCAGAACCGGGCAAATCGATGGCAACGGCATTTAGGCCTCTCTGCCCCAGAAACTCAATGGTTTTCCTAAAAGAATAAGAACTGCATCCCAAGCCGTGCACAAAGAGCACACTGTCTGACTTGATAGGGCCACTTTGGATGGTGAAGACTTCAATGGGGGGGACGTTAGGGGTAATTTGGACCTTGATGATTCGACCCTTGGAATAGTGGGAGCGGAGGTTGGTGGGGAGAGAGAGGAACCAGGATTTGGGGTCTTGTGGGGAGAGGGTAGAGAGACAGACGAGGAGGGTGGTGAGGAGAGAGACTAGGAGAGTAAAGTGGAACCAGAAAGTGAATGGGTTTGGAGTGGGGGTGGGAGGGGGAGGGGGAGGGGGAGGTGGGTTTTGTGAGGGTTTGGTGGGGTTTGGTGGTGGGGGCTGTGGTTCTTCTTCGGTTATGAGTGCCATTGGTTTGGGTTGGAAAGATTGTGGAGGATTTTAAGGGTATGCAGACTGTGTTCAGATCGGACATCGGTGGGTGGAAATGGGGATGAGAGAGAGAGAGAGAGAGAGAGAGCGGGGGAGTAGAGTGAGCTTAAAGTGCACTTCCCATCCTGATTGTAAATGCTCCCAGGTGTCCTCGCCTCCTCGGCACAAGTTTGAGTTACAAGATTACGGTTTTTTAAGTAGTAATTTAATTATATTATTTATATTTATTCTAAGATTTATTAATAATGACATTGAAAATATAAATCACATAATCAAAAGAGGTCAATAATATTTTGATTGACAAAAATAATCATGCCTCTTCATAGCTATCTACTTTTTACTTGAGAAAAAAGAGAAAATGTCATTTCATAGCCATCTACTTTTTACTTGACAAATGCCATTTCTTTGTTTAAAAGAAAATCGGTGTTCTCAAGTGGATTGTGCAAGGGTGTTGGGCACAATTTTACTATGTATCTGGTCAAGAAAAAAATCTTCACTTGTTCCAAAAAAAGAAGAAAACCACTTTGAGCAAGATAGGATTGAATTCTATATTTTGTGTGAAGTATTAGAAATTGGAGTTTTTGTCAATTTTCATTTTTGTTATCTCTCCTGAATTTTTGTACGGTTGTTATACAACTATAATTTTTACTTTTTGCTTTTAGATGTTGAAAATTGAGACTCATGGATTTTTATTTAATTGTTTGCGGTAGTATTATGCAATAGATAATTTTTCATATTACAAAGATATTGTTCTGTTTGTCACGGTTTTTTTTTTTTTTTTTCGAAAACAAGTTACGGCTAACTAACACAAAGTTATTTATTCCCGTAACTGACAAAAAATTATTTATTCCCTTAACTAATAAAAAATTATTTAATCCCTCCCGCCATTGTTTTTTTTTTTTTTTTATGTAACGTTAATAAACAAAAACTTGAGAACGTGCAATATCAAAGGTGCATATCCCTCCCGCCATTGTTCTGTTTGTGCTAAAAAATTCTCCTACCTAATTTTTTTTTTATAAAAAAAATGAGAGTATTATTGTCATTACAAAAGGTATTATAAACATTTTGACTAGTATAGAGAATATAGTGGTAGAAAATGATGTTTGTTGAGTTCCCATAAACACAACTTATCAATATGAGTATATTAATTGCTCCTAAACTATTGCCCCAGGGGCACCTATTAGCGGGACCATTTAAAAAAATAAAGTGCACTTTCCATTTTTATGGAGTATAGATAGAAAAACGTGTGAATAAGAGAAAAATAACTCCAATGATTTAAAAATACTAGTCCAAAATTACCACTCCATACCTCTCTCTCTATACATTTAGCCACCTATTTATGTACTCATTAAATTTTGTGGGTCCAATTTTCAAATACAAAAATTGATTTTTATTTTTTTCATATAAAATGTGAGGTTTCGAAATGCAAAGCAACGTCCTTTTTGCCCAGAAACAAAAAAAAAAAATTTGTTTTTTGAATTTCTAATTTTCTAGGATAAAATGTGAGGTTTTCAAAAACAAAATGAGTTGTTGCAAAAAAAAAAAAAACACTCCTCTCCATGGAAACAAACCTAACGTTGGAAGGAATTTTTCAAAATGAAAGATTGCTACTCCTTGCTTTATTTGAAGACTTTATTTATTTGGTCTTTGTTTCTCACATCAATTTCAATATTTCTATTCTAATAAAACGGAACATGGACCTCCTTTTCTCATTCTGAGTTCATTCAATATTTCAACCCTCGTCAACTAAATTCTCAACAGTTAAACCCTCGCCAATTGAATTCTCACCAAATTAACTTTCTACGTACACCTTGATTTCGAATCTATCTCTCAATATTTTGTGAATTTAGAATATACCCATTCACTCCATTTCAACAATTTTCTTCACAACAATCTCAATTTTCATCTCACCAATCATCCCAAAATATTGATTTGCAAGGTTTTACGAAGTAAAACAAGAAAAAGGGTCAAGTGCCACAAAGGGGAAGGAATCCGAATTGGACTAATAAGGAAGACGAAGCACTCTGTAAGGCATGATTACGCGTCTCAAAAAAGAAAAAAAATTCAATTATGATAAGTTTGGCATATTGTATTTTATACCCACGTACAGTTGCGATAAATATCAATTATGTGAACTTTGGGATGACCATAAATCATGATAGATTTTCTATTGGTACAGTATGATAAGTTGAAAATGTATTACTTCTCTTTTAATTGACCATAATCTTGTTGATTTTGGTGTTGAACTAACTGTATCGTGTTTTGTTGAAGCTGAATATAGCATACTTGTATATAATACATTTACCATGAATATATGCAAAACAATAATGATGAATTTATCAAAATCGATTCTGATTTAACATTTATTGGATGCAATAAATTACTATAAACAAAGGTAAACAAATACGATAAATTTACGATATAAAATAACTTTATCACATCGGCAAACAAAAATGATAAATTTGAATGGTCTGTTATTGCGAAACATAAAAAAGAAGAATGAGGGACTTCGGATTGGTGCCGTGGTTGTATTCAAATTTAATAAGGGTAAAATAGGTGAATCAAACATTTATAAGATGTAAACATAAAAGAAAATGATGTCATGGATGAGGGACTTCGGGTTGACACCGTGTTGTGAGGTGCACAGCACCGTGCTGCGCACCTCTGAACCGTCAGATCATGCATCTAACGGCTCAAATCTCATCTCAGCAACCAACGATCGAGAGCCGTTCATTGCAGAGATGAGATCTGAGCCGTCGGATCGGATGTGCGCAGTACAGTACTGTGCACACCACTGCACAGCACCATCCCCAATTCGTGGATGAGACGACATGGAGACAATCCTTGATGTTTTGGACGACTAGTATTTTTTGTTTGCGGAGGTGTGTGTGTATTTAGGGAAGAAACCATGCATATAGTACTAGGCTGGGTACGTTGTGAACACAAATTTTACAAGAAAAAGAAAATCATATACTATCAGAAATCAAGACTAGCAAATAATTGAGCTACTGATCATCAGTTAGCATGAGAAAGTAGTTCAATGATGAAAGACTTTCAGTAATGGATCGATACACAAAAACACAAACAGTACCATTCGAACATCTCTTCCAATACGCAATGCAGTTGGCCTCCCCTACGTCCATGCACATAGACAGGGTTCACTCCCCGTAAGCCCCATCTCCTCCCCCAATCCCCCTAGAATAGTTTATATTAGGATTAACGAATGGCGGAAAAAAAAAAAAAACAATCTCTTCCAATACCCAACCTTAGGTGTCCACCCCTCCCCTAAAAAGACCATCAGATATTAAAAAACCGTGACCTTAATTCTCCTACTTCTGCAAATTTTTCTTGAGCGCTCCAGAAAGAGAGAAACATCTGGGAAGTTTCGGTTCAAATTGTAAATGAATTTTTTTTTAGGGAAACTACATCGTCCTAATATATGGTCATTCCCTAAATGCAGCCATGCATCCTCAATCTAACCAAAACAAACTAGCTAGTCGAGGACTATGAAGAATCCTAAGATGGCAATGATGAAGTAGAATAGGAGGGCGAGGATGAGTACGTAGGGTGAAGAACCAGAGTCAGAGCCGCCAAATACTGCTAAACTCGGATGAGTATTTAGAGTGATCCTGGGTTGGATCCTCATGAACTATTTCGAGAGGATTATCGATCTTGCGAACCAAAGCAACATAGACAGCATATATACGCAAACCGAATAGTCAGTGGTACAGTCCCTGGGAGCGGAGAAGGGGTAGACAACACACTCCCGTAGCCTCCGACAACCACAAACCCTTTCTCAAACACCAATGCCACAATTTGAGCAGCCAGCTGCTCATGCAACTTGTGTGTCGTTGTGAATTTTGACGAGCACGACTCAGGCAGTCCTCCGGAAATGCTAAATGTCGCGCGGATTTGATGACGTCAACAGGCCAAAAAATCTTTAATACAACGGTTATTTGTAATGCTTCTCTCACATGATGTGGGTTTCATGTATGCGTAAGTCCTACACTATATGAGATAGGAGTTACAAATAATCGTTGAATAAAATATTTTCAATAAAAAAATTTCTTGTCAACAGTGGCAGGCGGACCATCCCTAGGATTGACAAGCTCCCACTTGAAGCCGTATCCATAAGTCCCCGTACAACGGCCATGTAGTCGGTGGAGGAAAGAGCAGGGGAAATAGCAACCCCCCCTTAAAGCCATCAAGAGATCCAATCATATAATAAACCTCGCTCGCTGCAGATATCACTTGGTACGCCACGAGACAATGCAAGGATTTTCTCTTATGTAGTCATGGAAGATTGTTTGCTATCTCAAATACGATCGACTTCATATTTGATTAAAGTTTGCATAACTTTAGGATGATGCTATGGTGTCTCCGGTCATTTTGGGGACACCGTAATTTTTGGCATAACAAAACCCTTACAAGCATAATAAAAATCATTAGAAGTATAATAGAACCATAACATGGCATAACCAAGGCATAACCAAAAACCAATCAAGGCATAACCAAAAATCAATCAAGGCATAACCAACCAAGTTATGCCTTGTTATAGTTTTGGTTATGCTTATAATGGTTTTAGTTATGCTTGTAATGAATTTAGTTATACTTGTAATGGTTTTGTTATGCCAAAAGTTACGGTGTCCCCAAAATGACCGGGGACACCGAAGTCATTCCCTAACTTTATTGCTTTGCTTCTTTTACTTTTGGTAACTTTTTCAAGACATACATATTCAAACATCGGCTTTTTACCCGTGGTCTACGAAAACATGAAATAATTCGCATTATGGAATGACGCAAATTTTATTTACCTCAAACTCTACCCTTGAGTGAGCGAAACAACTTTTAGATATACACCCAAACATCAAATTTTCAAAAGGGAAATGCTACGGTGTCCCCGGTCATTTTGGGGACACCGTAACTTTTGGCATAACAAAATTATTATGAGTATAACCAAAACCCATTACAAAAATAACAGAACCATAGTAAGGCATAACTTAGGCATAACTTGTTTGTTATACCTTGATTGGATTTAGTTATGCTTTGGTTGGTTTTTTGGATATTCCTTGGTTATGCCTTGTTTGGGTTTTGTTATGCTTATATTGGGTTTTGGTTATGCTTATAATGGTTTTATTATGCCAAAAGTTACGGTGACCGGGGACACCATAGCATCATCCTTTTCAAAAATCTCTCTCTCTCTCTCTCTCTCTCTCTCTCTCTGATTTTGCTCTGCGACTTGTTTCCAATTTGGCTCTGCAATTTTGCTTCAGATCGACCTAGATCGAAATCTTTTGGGAAATAATCACTTAGTTCTCAAAATAATTCAACTTATTTCACTTTTTCTACTAAAAAGTGGTTATTTCTCAAAATACTTAGATAAAAGTACAAATTTTTTTTACTGTTTCGATTTCTCTCATCGAGACGAATCAATAATCTACAAAAGGTTGTACAAAACTAACATATGTAAAAAAAATTCAAATAATGACAAACCAACTCATTTTAAGTTAAGTGCAAAAGATCGAATGCACAGCCTGAAATACACTACTCCTGCTTGTTAGTACTATTTTTTAGGAATTTTCAGAGATGTGATGTGGGTTGGAGGCATCTAAATTGGTCAGCACAATAAATAATCCCATAATCCTATAAATATACACTAAAGTAGTAGGCTTGGTCTGGTATTCCCTAGACATTAATGGCTACAATGAGAGAGGTCCATGAAGAACTTAAGATGAATAAATAAACCTAATCTTCCCTAGACATTAATGGCTACAATGAGAGATCGAGGTCAATGAAGAACTTAAGATGAATAAATAAACCCAATCTTGTAGGGTATCATATTGATATTAGAAGAACGTACAAGGGTGAAAATGTTTTATGTTGGACTAAATTAGTTACTATTGTTTTTTTTAGACAAACAAAACTTTTATAAGCTCGAAAATGATAGATCGAGAGGGAACGAGAAAAACATAACACTTACTCGACCACGAAAGAAAACATAAACACAAACAAGCATCCAACAAAGAATTAGACGTAACAACACCTAAACAAGAACTATAATTTCACGTTACGGATTCCATCAAGATAACCCTTAAAATCTTCCACCGTATATACTTTAATATTAAACTTTGACTTCACCCACATTGCGATTCCAATTTTAATAAGCTCTCCAACTTCCCCCACCCTAGTGACAACATTATTAAACACATAATCATTTCTCACCAACCATAAAGACCAAAGCGTAGCAAAGAAAGTAGTTTCCCAAATATGTTTCTCCAGTTTTTTTCTTTTGCCAAAAATTGAGAGGCAGTATTCATCAAAAGATTTCCATGGGGGAAGGTTGGGAGTCCACAAATCGGACACTCCAACAGAAAGAGCGTATAACCGCCCTAGAGACTGAGAAGAAACCCCCCAAAGGAGGATAATCCCCAACCCCCCAACCCCCCCCCCCCCCCCCCCCCGGAGGAGGACATTATTAAAACAAATAATAAAATAAAAGATGTACAACCGAGACATCAGCCGCCACTCTTTCGCAACCACCTTGATAGACTCGTAACCACCACCACTGCTTCATAAAATAGGATCACATCATTGGGAGGTGATCGCCAAGCAAACGTGATAGATGGCGTCAAATCACAGATCTGAGAAGATGGAGGCTAAGAACGGTGGTGGACAACATTTTACCCGCAATCACTGAAACCGAAGCCCCGAAACATCTCCGAGAAATGATCTGGAAAGTTCCCAATGGACATCGGAACTTCAGTCGCGGGATTGAGAGAGAAGATAGCTCAACGGTGGAAGGAAAAGAACAGAGGAAGAGAGATCGAAGGGGAAGGATCCCTCCCCTCCCGCCGCCTGAAAAAGAGGGGAGGGGAAGGAAGGGAATGGCTGTTGGCGGCTAGAATGGAAAAAAGTCATTGGTCATAGGTTACATGAAAGAACAAAATTGATACGTAAATCAGCTTGGCACTGGCATGTTTCTCCAGGTTACCAAAACAATTATGTAGTTAGCAATAAATGGTGATAAATTGCTAGGATATTACCTTTTTGAAGAGACTCCTAAGAGATGTTAAATTTTGAAAAATTGAATTGTTAGATCGAGAGCTTGTCAATATCCGATTAAAGGGGTTGACAGAGAGGGAGAGAGATAGGATCGGCTACACATGGTCAAGATAGTATAACTACGGGATATGATAGAGTTTGGAAGGCTTCAAAGCCTTCGTGACATTAAAGTAATCCAAGGTACGAAACCACCTGTCCAGATACTTCAACTGGTGAACCGCCACCGTATCTGGCCAGAGCTCGTGCGTGCACTGTGTGGCCGGCTCCGGAAAATCGTACATTGACCACTTTGCATTGAACCGGTTCTTCGCCCGATGGCCATCGCGAAGCCACTCACCGAAAACCATGTCTTCGGGGCCTTCCAGGCGACTCTTGGGAATGTCCGAAATCCGAATCCACTCAACTATGTCCCAAGAAACCAAATATCCCATTCCAGACATGTACTGATTGAAAGGGTCCATGCTTTCGCATGGGATCACAAAACCATAGTACAAGTCTTCTCTCGGCAGCACCCTCAATGACTCCACTAGGTTTGCCAACCTAAAGTATGTGTCGTCGTCGGATTTGAGCACGTAATGGTAAGGGGGGTATGGTTTGTTTTCCTCGTTCAGCATCTCTGGCAAGCTCGAGAAGAAAGTGTAAGTCTTGCCTTCGTTCATGTTCTCTTTGCAATTGAGTATCATAATGTCATCGTAGCGCATTATTTCTAGCGCAACTAAATACTTCTGATCTTTTGTGGTTAGATTGCAAAAGACAAACTTGACTTCGACTTTTGCGCCCACCGGAGATTTTTGTATGCCGTAGATGAGGCGGAGAAAGTGGCGGTGATCGTATTGATCGGGGAGGGTTAGAATTGCGAGGAGGATTCGGATGTCGTCCGACGACGACGAATTTTCTCCGAGGAAATTGGGTAAAGATGAGTTGTGTGAATGGAATGGTGCTTTTGAGAGAGCAAATCCACCATACTTTAGCAAACTTTCGAATCGGATTTCTTTGACTTTGGTTGAGGCTAAGATGCAGAGGAAAAGAATGAAGAAGATAGAGGCGAGGATGATCAATTGCCTGTCATTTGCCATTGTGGCCTTCATGGTATTATGTGAAATCAAAGGGTGTGAAATATAAAGAGAGAAATTAGAGAGTTTGGTTAGAAGAGAGATACTGTATAATCTATATGGAAAGATCATGGAATCTCTTTGGTAGCCCTAATGAATTTTTCTATCTGGGTACGTAGTGGAAAGATCATGGAATATCTTTAATGGACGTGCATGTTTCGGCAAGTTTAGGTGCACTTCAACTATTCTTCTTTCGGATTTTATAAAAAGCAACTTAAGTAGGTCATCCACACCGGAATTAGACGATTTCGTACCATTGAGACAACTATATAAACTTCCATCCCAAGAGAAAGTTAACGTGGAAATAACAAAAAACAATTAGATTTTTAATCAACATCACCACGAGAGTTCTAATAATTAAAACAATTGGGAAAAATAGTACGACAACGGAAATGGTATTGGGAGCAATGGCGGACCCAAAATTTACTAAGAATGGGGACACATAACCTTAAGGAATCAAAATTATGCATAATCATGTAAAACTAAACATACATGATTTCCGTTTTGATCGGGGAAAAAAAAAAAACCATGATACCCATCATTGAGTTAAAAAAATAGATAAAAATCTTCCAGACAATCAAAAGATAAATCAAGAGCCCACGTTTATTTAACAAAGTATGAGTAAAAAAATCCTATTTTATTTACTCACATATTAAAAAATGTACAAATTTCTTGAAGATAATTTAACAATATAGATACAATATATTTTCTTGCGGTACCATTTCTGACCAAATATTAGTGAAACATTCAATTGCAAATAGAAAGTCAATCAAAAGCCCTAATGGGTTGTACGTGTATGGAGAGAGAGAGAGAGAGTCAACATATCAAAAGCCTCTATTATAGGAGTGTGTATGGAGATTGGAGACTAAGGGAGAGAGACGTCGCAGAAACGAAACTGAAAGAATTATCACACAAACCTGTCCACTATGCCAACCGCAGGGGAAAATTTTCCATCATTCAATGGGCGGCATGTGACCCTATGTGCTCTACGCTGGGTCTGCCCCTCAATGGGAGGGCATGGTCGGCATGGAGAGTAACATATAGCGTGGAGATTAAGAAATTTACAGTATTATAATCATAATTGCATTTATTTACAATGTATGTATTATTAATAATATTAAAAATGCGTTTTTAAGTCAAGGTCCCGATCGAGGACGGCACCTAATGACCTATAGCGTGGAGATTAAGAAATACTGTATTATAATCATGATTGCATTTATTTACAATGTATATACTACTAATGTTAAAGATGGGTTTTTAAGTCAAGGCACCTAATGACAAATACTCCCACGTACACTTCAGCTCTCTGCCAGCTTGTAATTCATATACACAACTTGTATACGAAAATGGCTCTCTGTTAGCTTACGTTCATTTCAGCACTTCTATTGATTTTAGGGGTGGGCATCGTGTCATATTATTTTGGATTTTGTGTCTTTTCAAATTCATGTCAAATCACTTGTTAAGATAAGCATGTCAAATATCTTGATACTAGCTAACCCAACCTGAAATTGTGTCGTCTTCGAGATACACTATTAAGACCTTTTGATTTTTTCAACGTGTGCAAAAAAAATTATATACTTGTCATTGTTGTGCATGAACTACTTATTTAATTCAATAACAAAATTGAAGACATTTTCAATACCGTCATAATTACAGAAATGATAAAACTAGCCAAATTATACATTGAAAAATGCCTTAAGCCACAACTAGACATGTCTCAAAATTAAATAATTTTGTACAATTTTCAAGCTAAAATAATAAAAATGCACCAACATCTAAAGAATAAGTCTTAATATAAATGTTAAACTAAAAACTAAGCCTTAAATAATGAAAATTTAAATTCCTATACGCATAAATGAATTTATTTCAATTTTAGATTTTTTAGCATGGAAACTCAAGTAATTAGAAAATTAGATATTCAATTCTTTTCATTAGGGGAAAAAATTATATAATGGATCCTTTTACAAAAATTAAGCATATCTTGTCTTTCCATCCATATATAATTACTAGCGCATGCCTGATGCCTGTGCTTGAAGGCGCACGCCTTCCAGGAAAGTACAGGAAATGATGGAAAAATCAATTTCCCCATAACTTTCCTAGTGTTCAATTGGCAGGAAAATTCTAGGACTTACAAATTTAAGTTTTCCTGCAAGAATTACTTTCCTGCAAAAGTGATCTTGCAAAAAACACAGGATTTTGCGTCGCGGGAAAAGGAAAATGAGTGAACACTCACAAAATTTTCCGGAAAGTTTCTTTTTTCTGACAAATAAACAACTAAACCTTAATTTTTCTTGCAAAATTCTTTTGTCAAATGAACACTGACAGGAAAATAATTTTCTTTTTCTTTTACTTCACCTCAATTCACTTTTTCTGGGAACCAATTTCCCACACAACTTTCTCGACAACTGAACAAAGCCTCAGCACACACAATAAATAATGGACTCGCTTGCAATTTCTCAATACCTTGTCCAACAGTTCTAACTCTGCGAAAAAACAATAGCCCTAACATGGGCCTTTATCGCATTGCCCATGCCCGAAGACAATTACAATTCAATACAATTAGAACCTTTAAGCAACCATATAACAATGCCCCCGCACTGCTCCCATCATCGAGTCCAGCTACTGAAATTCCACCGACAACTATATTAAAAAAATAGTGCAAGTACAATAAGTGAATTTGAAAAAGAAAAAAGAAAAACAAAGCTATTAACAATCAGTTTTTTTTTTCATTCATTAATCTTAATCTACGCTATTCTAGGGGACTTGGGAGAGGACGCTTATGAAAATTGAACCCTGCCCATGTGCATAAAAGTATGTAAATGAGGCCAACTGCACTCCACCCTACTTGCACTGCACTCCACCCTACTTGCACTGACAATCAGCTGATCAATGCAAACTTTGAGCATTATAAGAGGGGAACAATATCGATATAAATCAATTACCATCCCTTTTAACCATGAAACCATCTTCGATTCTCACCCATTTTAACCCAAAGTTAACTCATTCGAATACCTATCTAGTATTTACAATTAATAATCAAATTCTATACATGTCTCACACTCTTCTTGCGCAGAAACTGAAAACCACTACATATGATCTTCGTGCACCCACCCACCCATCTCCATGTGGGGATGGCAGAAGACTCTTGGAGGGTAACATAACATTTGGAACTGTCCCTCTGCAACATTGCCAAGAGTATCTCCATCGCCATATTTTCTCTTAGCTCTCCATACAGTTTCTTTCACCTGCAACACAAATGCCTCATTTCATATAAACATAACAAAATGCACATTGCAATACAAATGGCATGCGTGATACATGTTAACAATATTTTCCTATCGGGATAATTTTTGTTTCCTCAAGAAAAAAAAAAAATCAGACATTGTAGAATACAGTTTCACTTTGCTAGTTGCAGTAATCTCATTCTTGACTTGAATGGCATGATACATCAGAGCAATGGAATACAATATGTCGAACATGCAAAATTGAATTAGCTATTTGGGTTTTTGATGAGTTTTTCTCAAGATGCATGTTAACAATATAGCAGATTTGGTTTTCTTCCAGAATGGAATGCTGGAGCCAAGTCTTGGAATGCTAGAGCCTATATAGCAGATTTGGTTTTTGATGAGTTTTTCTTGCGATGCATGTTGACAATAGTGAAGGTTTGGGTGATATAGACCAAGTCTTGGCATATTTTGCCATATATATCGAAGTCAACTATCTAGTATAGATAAAAACAGGGCAAAGATAGGACCACAACAAAAGACAAATTGTAAAGTTCTACATTGCTTGAGCTCCAAAATATGTCCGATAACCAATACACAATTAGGGCTCCACACAATCACCGAATAATTCTTGAGAAGAGGAGAGGGAAAAACAAACCTAATGAGACCCGACAATGCATCTAGTTTTAGCATTAGCAAAAAGGAACCAAATCAATAATTAAACAAATAAGAAATCAGGATGAAGATAGTTGAATAACTGGTATAAAGGCAAGACTATAAATATTCTACGGAATCATTTAGCAAGATGGGTAGTAGGTTAGGCATGATTGCGTCTCTCCTGCATTTTGTCAGCACATCGAGTGCATGCACTTCACGGATAAACATCTCTATTGAATAAAATAAAATCAAATAAGTGCCTGTAGGTTTTCAGAGCTTGCGCTATGGAAGTTCACAAATCTAAAATCAAAATGAGAAAAAGTCAAAATGAGAAAAAGAGGAGATGAGATGCGTGAGATTGACATTCAAAGAGAAAGGTAAACATTTGAGTGGTTACCCAAGTGCAACATCGTGCAATCACCGGCGGCTTGCCAAAATCCGATATTGTAATTGCTCTAACCAACCCTAGATCACCGTGCATTCATCTGGCTTTTAAGGGTAAAATGACGAAGGGGGAAGACGAGTGGTTTGTATAGAATCATGGCTGACAGAATTTGAGTGTCTGGGTTTCATGTGTATGAGAGAGAGAGAGAGAGAGAGAGAGAGAGGGAGGGAGAACAAGTGGGAGAGGGTGGAGAGAGATTGTTTGGGTTCGTGAGATCGTTTTTAGGAGTTTTTTTTTTGTAATTCAGAATTTGAAGATTAGGAGATCTTGAAAAGGTGGGAGAGGGGAGAGATTAAGATAATCAATTTTTTTTCCTTTTTTCCATATGAGGAAAGTATAAAAAAATTATTAATCTTTCCCAATATATTATACAAATTCAAAAACAACTCTCTCATATTATATAGATCTAGATATAGATGTTGGGTTGATATGGGATGGAAAGTGAGTTTGAGAGTGTTTGTGAGTATATCTCCTCTCTCAGATCAAGATGGTTGTGTTCGCGTCGTGTCGTTTCGGGTTAACATGTCAACACATCTTTTTCCCTTCTTCATTCTCTTGCCTTTCTTCATCCTCAATTTCTTCATTGGTTCTTTATCACTTCCTTCCTCTTCTTCATTATCTTCCCATTCCTTATTTTCTCCACCACCTTAGTTCATCTCGTACAATTGACAAACTGCCATATATAGTAGGTTTCAATATGGTTTGTTTTCAATGCGGATTGTTGCACCTTTTAGAGAAGAAGCAACAATAGTAGAAAGGTGTTTCACATCAAACTAGGAATGTTGTGAATGAGATAAGCAAAGTGTACCAAAAATGCACCACCTCTTATCCCTCATATCTCAGAGCTGAGAATATATGTTCTATGCAATCTACTTTTATTAGTATTTAATGCACAAACATTATATATTTGTTACCTTATCAGCTTCAATATCATTCAATTGGATGTCTCCAAGTCGTTTCTGCATCTCCATTAAGTCCCACTTCGCAAGCCTTGGAATTGTTGCATCATCTCTGGGCATTGTGACTTGGACATGCTCCCACAACTTAGTACTAGAAAAAACAAGAACATAAGTTAATTCAGTTGTAAACTCAATGATCAAATGCATACTTAGAACCCACTTCTATTTATACTACTTCATAGGTGGTTCTAGTCTACCGGTATTTTCATACAATGTTTCTTTTTAAAGATAGATTCTAGATATTTACATTTTTTCTTACTAGATGAGGATCATCTAGATTTTCTAGAAGCTAGATTTTTTTATAATTCCTCCAAGGATATCTTTCAACTTTGGGCATGTATATGGCTCAACTTTGGCTTCCAAATCCTCTTGAGACAAAGCACTGAATCATATCAAGTTTATGATCCAACGTCCTCTCTTAAACTTAGTTTAGTAACTCTAAAGAGAGTTCTTAACTTGAGGGGCTTAGTGAAGATGTAAACAATCTAATCTTGTAACTTACGAATGTTAATCAAACCTCCTTCTTTGTCATGCACTCTGTTCAGAGGTGGAGCTAGCTGGTGGGGCAGGGTGGCCTAGTTACTACAAAAGTTTTATTTTGTACACTAATGGATTAACTACTTATCGGTATCCAAACACCTTGATTTTTTGAATAAATAACAAAAAATAGCAATTTGAAAGATAAATGGTTGCGATTGACAAAAAGAAAAGATAAATGGTTTAAATTTTATAAAAACAATTTAATGACTTTCATTTATGGATCACAGGAGAATTGTATCAAGCCTTTATTTTATTTTCTAAAGAAAAAGGTCTAGGATAAAGACTCACTTTATTTTATTTTAACACAAAATAAGGCTCAAGACAAAGCTTGACTTTACACATAACCTTTCACTTCATATTGTTACTAAAGATATAGAACAATACTAGTAGACTCCGTTAAACAACCCCACTCCCAAACCTAAATTATGGCTCTGCTACTGAATCTTGTGAAGGAATATCTAGAATCAATGTGCTTTCTTCAATCATGCATGGAAGACTGGATACCTATTGCTAATGGTATCACGGATTGGATTCTCTATTGCTTTTTCTTATGCCAAGAGACCTTTGATCTAACGACATCAGTGTGTACTTAGGTCAGGTGTCATGAGCTTAGCTCCTCTTCTAATATGCTAACCTAACTATTCTAACAATCATGGCGGAGCCTTTAAGGTGGCCTGGTTTATTTGTTTTGCAACTTCCCACCAATTAGTTGATAACCATTTACACCCAATAATTGGAGCATCACAAGGAGGGGAAACAAGGGACCAAGTGCCCTGTGACATAAAAACAGTGTATTCTTCAGACATACCTGTCGCCACTCAGGAAAGGTCATTGCTTCTTAAAAGAAAGAGATTCTGTAACAGGAAGAGTATTTAAAAATTAATTTTTACAAAAGGGATCATTTTTTTATTCCAAGTCCAGGATAGACACATAGAAACTTGGTTTTGTTTGGAATTTATAGAAAATAATGGAAAATAATTTTCTTTGGCTTTGGCTTGGGAGAAAACAAGAAGCAAAATAACAAACCAAAGGGGTTGGTTACTTGGTTCAGCAGGTTAGGGCAGGGTTTGCTCAAAGTCTCCTGTTCGAGTCTCCCCAAGGGCTACCCCGAGGCTCCCATAAAAAATGTGTCTAAGGCCAGTAGGCATATAGAGATTAGTCACGAGGTATGTGCAAACACTCTATATTACTAAAAAAAAATAGATTGCTAATTTCGCCACTCCTTTTTTTGTTAACGTAATTCCCCTGTAAGTGTATTTTTGGTGCGCAGGAGTGTGACGTCAACAAAAAATGGAGTGGCAAAATTATTTCCCAAAAAAGTAATAATAACAAAACAAAAAATTAATTTTCCTCGGGGCGGGCTATTCGCAGCCACGTTTTTTCTCCCGTATCCCGTTAAAAATTTTCAACTAATTACAACATAACCCCCTAATGCAAAATGACCTCCTTACCCTTATACCTATACATGAAATGACCTACATGCCCTTATGACCAAAACCCCTAAATTATGGTCTTTCCCCTTCCCCTCAAAAATCACAGTCACGTTTTTTTAGGAAAAAAAAAAAAAACCAGACCAGAGGTCCTCCTGTTCTTCATCTTCAGGCTTCCTGTTCTTCATCTTCAGGCTTCCCGTGTTCATCTTCTCTTCTCTCCTCTCTCTCTAAATCATCATTCTCTTTTCTCTTCTCTCTCAAATCCTTCCATTGATCCATTTTTTGACCCACTTGTAGGTTTGGATTTTGAAATTGAATCAAATTATATTGGCAACCATATGATGGCAGAGGAGAAGAAAGATGCTGTGATGGACATTGTACCCTGAAAGCCGCGTGAGGAAGAAAGTTTTTCTGTTTACAATGGCCTCTGGTTTGTTGTTGTGGCATCTGGGTTTTGTAAACCGATTTTTTCGATGTTTCTGGTTCGAACAGAGTAAAGTCAGTAATTTCGGTAGCTAACCACTGTAAACTATTACCATACTCGACAGTTAGTTACCGAAATTGAATTACATTTTCAGCATTCAATTGCCGAAATATATGTTTCTTATTTTTGTTGTATACATTTTCGACATGTAGTTACCGAAATATAATCTTGTTTTCAACATCTATTTACCGAAATGTATGTATGATTTTCGTATATAGTAGTTCGACAGTTATTTACCGAAAGTTGAATATATTTTCGACATATAGTTACCGAAATATAATCTTTTTTTCAACAGCCATTTACCGAAATGTTATGTATGATTTTCATATATATAGTTCGGCAATTGATTACCGAATTTTGTAGATATTTTTGACATATTGTTACCGAAAGTGATCTAATTGCTGTTATATATACATACATGTATGTATATAATCACAGAGTGAGAGAAACTGACGAACAAAGTGAGACTGGCGAACAGAGAGAGAGAGAGAGAGAGACAGAGAGAGAGGGAGAACGACACCTTGAAGGTGCGGCGGTGGTGCGGCGGCTGGACTGGCGGTGGTACGGTGGTGGCTATGGAGGTGGGGAGGCGGCAATGGGGGTGGGAGGCGTAATGGGGGGTGGGGGCTTAGGGTGAGAGTTAAAAGTGTAATTTTGAGAGGGGAAGGGTATAATGGGAAGATCAGGTACATTTAATGGGTTATATGGAAAAAATTTTCTTTTTTAAAATTTTGAAAATGGGCTATGTGGAGTAACGGGGTACGGAAGAAAAAACGTGGCTGCGAATAGCCGGCCCCTTTTCCTCCGCACTTTCCTCCCCTCTCCTTTCCTTTCCTTTCTTTTCCTTTCCTTTCCTTTTCATAAGTTTCAAACAGGGTAAATTACTGGACCAAACTGTGCGTCACTCGTATCCACCATATCCACAGGAAACGACGTGGTTTCGTAGATTATCATCCTGCCCTTTCCGCAACCGCAACTCTCTCTCTCTCTCTCTCAGCGCAAAAACGATGGAGTTCACAGCAGCAGCATCTTCTCTCTCTCGACACCCCCGCTGCTTCCGCCTCTTCTCTCTCTCTCTACCCATTTTCTCTGAATTCAAAACCAGTCCCTCGATTCCCATTCCTTCCCCCAAACTCCCCCTTCTCGTCGCCCGCTGTAGTAGCTCTGGCTCCGTCACCGCAAAACCCTCGTCGGAGCTCCGAAAGAAACGCGCCGGCGGTTCGGAGCGAGACGACAAGCTTCGAGCCCTCCGTGAGCTCTTCTCGAGGCCAGGGATTGGCATCGATGCTTACATCATCCCTTCTCAGGACGCCCATCAGGTCTGATTCACAGCTTGTTTTTCTTGTTTTTTATTGGTGAGAAAATTATTTCCCAAAAAATTAAGTAAAGAAAAGGGAAAATTTCACGTAGGCACCCGACCTTTCATATAAATCACACACAAACACCTGACCTTTCTTAAATTTTATATAAGCACCTGAGCTTTTTAAAAACTCATCAATTCAACACCTGACCTTTATTAAATTTCATATAAACACCTGAACTTTCTAAAAACTCATCAATTCAACACCTGCCGTCACCCTTCCATCTAAAACCAAATGGAAAAAAAGTTAAGTGCTCCGATGTTTTTACTTGTTTGAAATATTGCTAAGTTCTTATTTTCCTAATCATTTTATCCTAAAGAATCATAATTAATTTTTGACTCTAAAACTCTCGTTAATCAGCCCTAAGAAAATCGTATAATCAAATATCTCTTAGAGCTAACTAACGAGAGCCTTAGAATCAAAAATTAATTATGATTCTTTAAGATAAAATAAAATGATCAGAAAAATAAGATCTTCGCATTGATTTAAATGGATTGAAAATTGGAGCAATTAATTTTTCAACCATGTAAAAATCGTTTATATATTAAAAAATATGGTTAAAAAATTAAGTGCTTCAATTTTCAATCCGTTTAAACCGGTGCGAAGATATTATTTCTCTGATTATTTTATCCTAAAGAATCATAATTAATTTTTGATTCTAAAACTCTCGTTAGTCAGCCCTAAGAAAGTCGTATAATCAAATATCTCTTAATGCTAACTAACGAGAGCCTTAGAATCAAAAATTAATTATGATTCTTTAGGATAAAATGATCAGAAAAAATAAGATCTTCACATTGGTTTAAACGGATTGAAAATTGGAGCAATTAATTTTTCAACCATGTATAAATCGTTTATATATTAAAAAATATGGTTACAAAAATTAAGCACTTCAATTTTCAATCTGTTTAAATTATTGCGAAGATCTTATTTTTCTGATCATTTTATCTTAAAGAATCATAATTAATTTTTGACTTTAAGGCTCTCATTAGTTAGCCTTTAGAGATATTTGATTCTACGACTTTCTTAGGACTAACTAACGAGAGTTTTAGAGTCAAAAATTAATTATGATTCTTTGAGATAAAATGATCAAAAAAATAAGATTTTCGCACTGGTTCAAACAAATAAAAAATTGGAGCACTTAACTTTTTTTCCGTTTGGTTTTAGACGAAATGGTGACGGCAGGTGTTGAATTGATGAGTTTTTAGAAAGCTCAGGTGTTTATATGAAATTTAATAAAGGTCAGATGTTGAATTGATGAGTTTTAGAAAGCTCAGGTGTTTATATGAAATTTAAGAAAGGTCAGGTGTTTATGTGTGATTTGTGTGAAAGGTCGGGTGCCTACGTGAAATTTTCCCATGAAAAGCATTTTGTTCTTTCCACGGGCGGCGGTAACGGGTGGACGTTCCACCACCGTCGTGGCCGTGTGTTTAATGTTATAATCCGAATCATTGAGAGCCCACTTAATAGTACATAGTACATTCACAGAAAATAAATTCCGCTTGATGGAACTCAATAGATCTATCAAAAGTTCAATTTTAGTTTATAAAATTCTTTCAAGTTAAATTGTCTATGATCATTCATTTTACAACCCAAAATTCAAATTTTGATACATTTGATTTTTTGCTTGAATATACTACTCAGAGAGAGAGAGAGAGAGAGAGAGAGCTTCCTTTTCTAGTTTTCTGAACAGTCAGGGTTTCAAGACATTGCTGTGTTTGAGCTTTTGTGTGTGTGTGAGTGAGAGAGAGCTTGTGATTTAGTGATCTCTGACCATTAATGTCAATTCCTATCTTTCATTCAATGCATGTATAAGTGTGTGTGTGTGTGTGCATATATTAGGTGTAGTATATATATGCATATATTAGGTCATTAGGTGTAGTATAGACTGTTTGTTTGGTGTTATATTCAATGCCAGCCAAATATTTACCTAACTGCATGGGGAACCAGAGCAACATTGGTTGTGGGACATCCAAATGTAAGTTGGGCTGATTTGAATGTCTTTTTTTATGTTGAAGTATCATTAAGCTCCTCCAAGTGGAAGTATTCTATGACCAGTCCTTATTATCATAGCTTTTGGCTTTCAGAGTGAATTCATAGCTGAATGTTATATGAGAAGGGCCTACATATCAGGTTTTACTGGTAGTGCTGGAACTGCTGTTGTCACGAAGGATAAAGCAGCTCTGTGGACAGACGGACGATATTTTCTTCAGGTTTGAGAGAAGAGTGTGGTGTTAAGTTGTTAACAATTTCGATCCTTGTTTGGTGTGTTGATAATTCTCTCTAAACAATATGATTAGGCAGAGAAACAGTTGAGCTCTAGCTGGATTCTCATGCGGGCTGGTAATATGGGAGTGCCTACCACTAGTGAATGGCTTAATGATACTTTGGCTCCGGGTTGCAGAGTCGGCATCGATCCTGTGAGTAGTAGGCAAAATCTAATATTGTGTTGATCATATTGATTTGATTGACAACTTAGCACAGTATTGCAAAAAGTCTGTGACTACAAATGTTGTTTAAATTTAGGTGATTGGAGAATTATGATTTCTCCGATACATGTACAACATTAATGGATTGATGCTGAACTATTCATTCTGCACTCTCTCTAGTCGCTTCCACTGAAATTGTTGTTTTCTCTCAGCCCTGCATGGTCAATTTCGTTATCCTCTCCTCACCATTCTCTCTACATTTTCTATTTCTTTTGTGCTGTCAGTCTATTGCTTAGTCTTCGCATAGTGTATCCCTTGCTTGTGTCTGATGCCACCGTATTTGTTTCTGAGAAGGGAGCAGTTTCTTTTTTCTTCTGGTGCTGCAGAGGAATTGAAAGAGGTCATATCTAAGAAAAATCATGAGTTGGTTTACTTGTTTGACATAAATCTGGTGGATGAAATATGGAAAGGCTCAAGGCCGAAACCTCCAAGCAGACCCATAAGAGTCCATGACCTCAAATATGCTGGTGTCGATGTGGGGGCAAAATTGTCTTCCCTGAGGTCTGAACTCAAAGATGCTGGTACATCTGCAATTGTTATCTCTATGCTTGATGAAATTGCGTGGCTTCTGAACTTGGTAATCTCTCTAACCAACATTTCCAATCCTGCTTTAGTAATCTTGACTTGGCATTATTGCCAGGGGGTTTTTTCTCATTTTTTCATAGTGGTTGTAGGTTTTGTCATATCATGTGTGCCAATAATGGTTTAAGCTTGTTTTGTAGAGAGGAAATGATGTCCCGCATTCACCTGTTATGTATGCGTACTTAATTGTGGAAATGGATGGAGCAAAATTATTTATTGATAACTCAAAAGTTACCCTAGATGTTATGGAGTACTTGAAGAATGCAGGCGTAGAGTTGCGACCATATGAATCAATTCTTTCAGAGATAGAAAGGTGAGCTTGGGAGCTTCGATTTATGTTAGTTTGTGAAACTGCATGTCTTTGTCTCCATGTTTTCCAACATATGCTTATTGTGTCTGACTCAAACACGGAATAAGAACAAAGTAATCTGACTGTGTTTTGAGTGTCCATTTGGTTATCAAGAGAATGGAAAGGTTATAGTTGTCCATGTTATGCAGACAAAAGTTTGCCAAAGCAGGAATTTTTTGTAAAAGCAAATTATCCTCATTGCATTTGCTTAACCTACATACACAATGGGTTGACCCGGTGTTTAATTATGTACCCATGATTTCCTATGTAGTTTGGCAATGAGACAGGCACAACTTTGGTTGGATACATCATCGGTTAATGCTGCTATTGTGAACACATACAAGTCTGCCTGTGAGAGATATTTTGGAAGCCTTGGAAATAAAAGCAACAATAACAGAAATATATCCATATCCTACGATGGTTACAATGGTCAATCTGGGGGACCTACTTTTATTTGTAGGACTTCCCCTGTTGCTATGGGAAAGGCTGTGAAAAATCAAGCTGAGTTAGACGGAATGTGCAGCTCTCATCTACGGTAAACGGAAACTTCCTTGGAACCTGATTTTCATGCTGACAATTTGACCACTGTGCTAATACTTATTTGATGGTTTTCATCTTCAAGCCAATATTTACTAAG
The DNA here is from genome assembly GCA_019656295.1 of Rhododendron mucronatum var. ripense. Taxonomy (NCBI): domain Eukaryota; kingdom Viridiplantae; phylum Streptophyta; class Magnoliopsida; order Ericales; family Ericaceae; genus Rhododendron; species Rhododendron mucronatum. Next base: position 937,045 of record BPLT01000022.1, on the reverse strand, counting down.
CATGATAGGTCGATATTGGACTATGTACACAAATTCAAGCTTTGACATTTAAGCTGTAAAAAAAAAAAAGTTAATGCCTTATTGGTTGGTCACTGATTTTTTGAGTCCAAGGTAATTGTGCAGACATGTCAGCACTTCGGTTTTTTTATTTCACATGACACTGACCTATCTCAGTTGAAATTCACCATATATGAACCTCCAAACAATAAGTAACCTCCTGTTGTCTCCGTTCTAAAATAAAATTGAAACAAGCTGAAGCCCCTCTCTCTTCACTTCGTTACACGTCCCTCTATTTTGTCCACAAAGTGTATACTTACAAAGCGTTTAAGTAAAAGATTGGGGAATTTCCACAACCATTCCATGACCTGTTCGGATATCTGATATTTTTCACCTTTCTGCTGAAATGCCGAGATACGATCCAGTGTTAGAATTGTGTACTGCAAAAGAAGCACTGACAACACATTTTAGTTTGTCACCTCTGAGATATGACAAGTGCAACTGTAAATCTCTCCCACTTATCTTTTCCTTATATGTTCTTTGATGTTTTATCTTCCATTCGTCCATGAATCTTATTCATTTTCTTTGCTGGATAATCTCTAACATGAGCTAACAATTAGCAAAATACCTCTAGGCAAAGTGAAGCTTGAGGTGGCAATTCGATATTGAAGACATGAGACACTTCTTGTTTCAAGATCATAGGAAGTTTCCTCTAACCAGTTCAAGGATGAGGTGTATGTGTGTATATATAGCATGAAGTGCTCTTTAACGCATGATGTATTATGATTCTATTTTTTCTACCACTAATTTGATCAGTTATTTAAGCACTTAAGATCATTTAAGTATCATTTAGGCTTCATTAATGGTGTTTCTCCACCTTCTAAGTCCTGTTTGAGAACATGATTTTGATGTTCCATAAATTAAGACCAACCAATCTTAACCTTATCTATATATTACTTGACATCCAACCCAAAAAAAAAAAAAGAAAGAATTAAAAATGGAGAAAATGACAACTATGTCAATGGTATTTTGTCCCTTGCAGGGATGCAGCTGCTCTAGCACAATTTTGGGCCTGGCTGGAGGAGGAAATTCACATGGGCGTGGTTTTAACAGAAGTAGAAGTTGCGGACAAACTTCTGGAATTTCGTTCAAAGCAAGCTGGTTTTGTTGATACTAGCTTCGATACAATAAGTGGTATATCAACTTCTGCATCTACCACTTACTCTCATGATAGAAAGGCAACCCAAATTTTACATTTTTTTCCTTCTGAATTTCGAGGCTGAAAAGTGGTACTACTATTCAACAGAAATAACTTGTTATACTACTTGTGTTGTATTTTGGCCATTTTCCAGTGAAAATTCTGGATTTTGACAATTTAAGCAGGAGTTAAGATAGAAGTCAACAATGAAATCACTTTTGTTTCCTAGAAAGTAGTTTAGCTGGGTTGGAAGGTTTACTAATGATATCTTGGTTTGAATACTGAAGAAAATAGGGGTTAAATATGCTTAATTGCAACTTCTATTGAAATTACCACAATGTACCTGTTGAAACTCTCTCTCTCTCTCTCTCTCTCTCTCTCTCTCTCTCTCTCTCTCTCTCTCTCTCTCACCTGTGCATGCGCGCATGCACAATTTCTTGTTTCTTTGTTTGCTCAAATGACACTGAAACAGCCATCTAAAATTGAAATACTCTGGCTACAAATTTCACAAAGTAGCCTTTTCAAAGATAATTCTGTGTTTGTGTTTGTGTTTCAAAGTACTAACCAATTTTTGGGTTTAGTAATGTTTCTAGAATTCTAGTAATGACTTGATTGCATATCTTATCAAAAACTTCAGTTACCTCAGCTACTTTCATATAGAGATGAAAGTCATACAAACCACTTAAATTAGATGTTACATCAGAATAGAATTTTGGGTGACTAAATTTTTAATCAGCATAGAATTCTGACTGTTCCAATTTCACACTTTTTTTGTTTCGTCAAATTTGCTGACTATTGTTCTAATGATGTTACAGGTTCTGGTGCAAATGGTGCTATTATACATTACAAACCGGAGCCAGATAGCTGTAGCATTGTGGATGCAAATTCACTCTTCCTATTAGATAGTGGAGCTCAATATATTGATGGAACCACTGATGTTACGAGGACAGTACATTTTGGGGAACCCTCTGCACGGCAGAAAGAATGTTTCACTCGAGTTCTACAGGTGCCAGTTTTATAGTCGTGCCTTGTCCGTATATGTGGGGTAATTAATTATATTCAGGGGAGAGAGATCACTGTTTCTCAAAGTAAAAGTGACTTCAAAATCTAAAGGGGAACACGATAGCAAAATGGATCAAATAGAGAATAGGCAATGTGAGATTTTCCAAGGGCCACTGCTTAGGACCATTGCCTTGCTTTCTATTGGAGCCTTTACAGCCTTTATGCCAAACTCTCCTGTCCTCTATACTGGCCTGCTACACAATGGTGAGTGGGGGGATGGTTGTTGGAAGGGAGTCAAAGTTGTAATTTTTAGTGCACTTCCTGTTTCTTGAAAACATGTTCTTATTTTCGGTATCACCGATTGTGAAGAAGCTAACTATTAAAAGCTAAGTTATTGAGGTAATATTTTTTTATTTATAAGTAAATAAAGCACTTTCTATGCAGGTTAGTATGAGTCCTATTTTTGCCTATGCTTGTAAGTTTAGGGCCTTTTGGAAGTCGAAGAAAGCTTGATGAGGGATAAAAGTTAGTTGATACTTAGTTTTGAGAATATTTACTTCCTAGTGTTTCTGAGAGCTACTTGCCAAAGTAATCAGGGCAACAAAAAAGGGGTATTGAATCTGAAAATAAAGGCCAACACTCAATGGTATAAATTAAAGTTCTAAGGCTGACAAGTTTAGTGGGGGCTATAGTGGGCAAGAGAGGGAAGCGTGTTTGGGCCATGATCCCTCTTTGTGTGATGTGGACTATATGGCGTGAAAGAAATTCGAGATGCTTTGAAGGGGTCAAAAAGCCGTTATTTAGAATCAAAAAGTTTTGTGCTTAGCAGTTTGTATAGTTGGGACAAGGGAGTCTGTAATCCCTCTATTGATCAATTTTTAGATTGGTTTGAGCTTTTTTGTTGAATAGTGGTGGGTGTATAGGGCTTTTTTGTGTAGGTGGCCCTCTTCTTGTATATAGGCGGCATTCCCTTAATGCCTTCTTTTTAATACAATTGCTTACTTATCAAAAAAAAAAAAAGGATGGCAAGTTTAGTAACAGAAACGATACATGGGATGAAATAATAGAGTCGACCTGCTAAAAATCTTAAGGGAGAGGTTATATTTTTCCTTAGATGAATTACATACGCTTCACCCTAAAGGCTGAGCTGCATCAAAGTTCTCACAACACATTACCGTTCAACAGACACATCGTTTCCGGATATCTCCTGGTGTTTCTATTGAGTTTCTGTAGGTTTTGGTTGAGCCAGTAGGAGTTTGGTTTCCTCTTATGTTTCTTGCCGGTTTCCCAGGAAAGCTTTCCAGCTGTTTCAATACAAACTAAGATAAAAATTTCTTGAATTTATTGGATAAATGATTGTTGTAATTTTGAAGTTTGTTGTTGTAGTTGCCTCTATGAGGCTGTGATCTCCAGATGTTACCTACTACCTTGTAATTGTAAGCCGCTACATGCAGTACTGTTTTTCCAAATGCTTTTTTGAATTTTCTTTATTCAAGAAGTGTCTCCTTATTGTATACCACTATACTGTGGTGCATTCTGGCTTGGTAATGGACAGCGTTTTTGCTGGATTCGACAATGGAGGATTAATGATTACATTTTCGGTGGTTTCTGTATCTCTGGTTGCAGGGCCATATTGCTCTTGATCAGGCAGTATTCCCGGAAAATACCCCGGGTTTTGTTTTGGATGCTTTTGCCCGTTCTTTCCTTTGGAAGATTGGACTCGATTACCGACATGGTATGCTGCCTCCCTTTCTGTTCATTTCATGACATGGTCGACAATATTTCACTGGGATGTGATATTTTCGTAAATCTTATGGACGTAAATTCATTGCATGTGTATTCCTTCCATATTTCAGGGACTGGCCATGGTGTAGGAGCAGCGCTGAATGTCCACGAAGGCCCTCAAAGTATCAGCTTTCGATTTGGAAATATGACCCCCTTGCAGAAAGGAATGGTTGTTAGCAATGAACCTGGCTATTACGAAGACCATGCTTTTGGCATTCGGATTGAGGTGCAGTGCCATTCTGCTCTATAATATATTGCACTCAAAATTGCTCAAGTACAATTATATATCCATGGGGTAGTTTTATTGAGTGCAATGTACATATTAGCTTGTCAGTTTACATTTGAAATACTCCCACATTACCAGGGGAAGCTCTCCTCCACAAAAATTTTGGTATGTGACAATTGGACATATAGAACGCGACCAAATCCAAGTGTGTTCGTTTGTTAGGTTTATGTCCATATACTTTGTGAGCTTGGGTATTCTTGGGCTCTTGGTGTCTACTTCTTGCTATGTAATTTCTTGGCCAAACTTCACTTACACTCCTTGTAGTTTGCTTGATTTGTGGTAGACTCCCTTTCATATTAGCACATACTTCCCTGTGCTTTGTGGTGTAAAATGCACAGTCACATTACGTTAACAAGTAATTGTCCTAAATACACTCATCTTCCTCATCTCTTCTGAACTTAGTATGTGGACATAAGATATACACAAAAGAACAAGAACCATTAATTACAACTCTACTGCCATTCCCCGCAATCTCGCTAACTCAACCCAATTTTCTCGCTCTATATAGAGATGAAAAAGGTTGGTGTTTATCAAAGTTGGGTGATCTGAAGGGAAAACAGAAAACAACAGAGGTTCGAGAAAGAGAGAACTTGGCTGAGGCTGCCTCATCCAATTGTTTGTCCGTATTGGTTCCAACGACTCCAACTATCTATATGGGGCTAAGGCAAGGTCTGAGACCTTTCAAAATGAGGCAATTTATGGTTGTAGAAGAGAGTTAGGTAGGAAAGGGAGAGCTTTTAAACTGTTTATAGAGAAACAGGAAAAATTGGGTGGAGAAGATAATGGCATCCTTGTAAATTTTTAGAACAATGAGGAATTTTTTTGTTCCAAAAGATGACCCACTCTCATTTAGTGTGTGTGACTAAGAGGTAGTGTTAGATGATTAAATGGATATCGTAACGGTGTATTTAAGGGACTGTTCTTCATAATATGTTGCTCTGGTTATTTGCTTTTTGCAATTTTTGTTTAGCTTTTCGTCGTAATTTTTGGAATTAATCATTTGTTTTGAGGAGATGAATCAGTAATATATGAAAATGTGGGCCGAAGGTGAAAAAAGTTCGTAGAGGATGACACTAATGACAAAAAAGACATCTTCAGTATTTTTTCATCTTTTTCATGAACTTTTTTTTGTTGCTTTTGGTCGTAATCTTTAACTTCTTGGACTCACAAATGGCCAATCCAAGAAGTTTAACGTGAATCTAACAAAAACTTATAAATGAAAAAATTAAAACAAACCTTTAGTGCGAACACGCCCTTATTCCATAAAAGTACAGGGAGTTTTTGTGCTAATAAATGAAGCTAAGGGGGATTTATCTGCACATTGAGCAAACCAAAGAGGTGCAGGTGAAGTTTTCCCCTTTTTTTGGGTACTATTGGTTACATGAGATGCTTTCTTCCTATCATCTTGTTTTAGTTCTTCATTGAGCTGTTTCTGTGATGCAGAATCTCCTTTATGTGGAAGAGGCTGACACGCCAAATCGATTTGGAGGAATTGGGTATATGGGATTTGAAAAGCTTACATTTGTTCCCATTCAGGTATTTATCTTTATGCGTGGTAGAGTACACCTATTCTTATGGATTCCACATCTTAGTTCTTACATTTGCTGCCATGGATTCAACTGTTCAATTGTCTATACACTATGGCTGTTTTCTAGTTTTTCATTGTGGTGACGTGTCTTTAAGTTTTCCACTTAACCTCCTGAGATATCCCTCTAGTGCTTAACCTCCAGTTAGGTCTCATGTTCGGTTTATTTAAAGATCAGGATTGTAAATACTAAGTTCACACATTGGATGCTTATGTTTTATGAACCATTTCTGTTGATTTTCTGTGCAGGCAAAGTTGGTTGACTTGTCTTTGCTCTCTGTTGCCGAAGTTGAATGGCTGAATAATTACCATTCACAAGTTTGGGAGAAGGTAAGCATACATCTGTTAAACTGTTTTTGATCATCTGTACAGTTATTCCAATGTGCATCAACACCCTTGCTTGGTTAATCTGGAAAAGGGTCTAACTTTGTCACGAACCCTGGCTTCTGAGGAGTCTCTGATGCAATCAAATGCATAAAACCTGGAAATCATCGTAGTAGTAGTAGTAGTAGTAGTAGTAGTAGTAGTAGTAGTGGAGAGAGTCTTTCTTTGTGAAACCCAAGAAAAATATGTGCTCATGTTCTTGTTGGGAGGTTGCCCATGGGAATGACTCCAAAGTATTATGTGCCATATTTTCTCTTCAACTCGGAGGTCACTCAGACTTGTGTTGCAATCTGGAGTGAAGAGGTCACTTTGAAATTATGCTATTGAGTTTTCCTTTTTGGTTCTTATTTGTGTTTTTTCATAATTTCATTTTTGTGCGTTTTTTTTTTTTGTCATCGTCAACTTTTTTCTCAAACATTACAGGTTTTGAGATTCTTCTGGACCAGAAGCATGTGAAAAGTAAACTGGAAAAAAAACAAAAAAAAAAAATTGGTGAATAATAATTCAAAGAAAACAAAAACGGCCATGTTGCTAGTGTTAATGCGCAAACGTATAGGCATGTATTTAAGATACTTTGCATGGTTCCTCTGTTCTCTAGAACCTGGGGCATAACATGGTTCCTCTGTTCTCTAGAACCTGGGGCATAACAAATATTTTTGCCCTTATAGTTCTGCATGCATTTGCAAAGGGGTAAGAGGAAGTTCGGTCTCGCTATTCGGTTTCATATTTACAGGTGCAAGGGAACTGGGAATTCTTCTTCCTCAATGTAGCTAAGATTTATATATGTTACTTCCTTCTTTACAGGTTTCACCTCTGCTGGATGGTTCTGCGCGTCAATGGCTCTGGAACAACACACGACCACTTGTCAAACCCTAAATTGTATACCGTCTTTGATTGTAGTCAAGTTGTTTGTAGATAAGGTATCGGAATTTGTTTGCAGTTATTACAAGAATCATTCTGTATACATCTTGTTATAAGAATATTTTTTAGTTTGTGCAATTCATTGGCGAAATAATAACTTCATCTAAGTGTAACAAGTACACGAAATGTTCCAAGTCTTCCATCTGCTTTTTTTTCCTAGAGAGGCAAGGGTTTTTTTTTTTTATCTTAGAGAGGTAAGGTTCATGCCCCTCTTTTTTCCCCTTTCCTCCTCCTGAGTAAAATCATCCTTTGAGGCTGGGTTTGGACTAAATTTCTTTTTGTTACAGAAACTGATAACATTAGCTACCCCTTCTCTTTTTAAAGCTTTTCGTCCTCATTTTTCCGTCACATCGTCTGTCGCGGCAAGTGGAACTAGAAAAGTATAAAAATGGAAACCAAAGGTAGAATAATACGGCATAATATGACGTTAAAGACACTAAAAGATGGTCCTTTTTTACTTTTTCATTTTGAAGTTACGAGTAACTTTACGTTAAAATTAGAGCTCCATCAGTCGAAAATGGAGCACAAAAATCAGTTTTCTAAAAAAAAAGGACGAGAAAACAACTAAAAACTAGAGGTGGCAATGGGTGCATGTCATTCGGTTTAGTTATTCGTAAAATCAAAACCAAAACTGGAGCATACACCTAAAACCACAACCATGACCAATAGTTTTCATTTTATCTAAACCATAACAAAAACTACAGTTATCTGTTCGGTTCAATTTTTCGCCCAAACAGGTGGTCAATATTGAGATTATGTGAACTATTGATGTTCGCCACCTCCAAGAGCGAGAGATCAAATCGCCACCTCCAAGAGCGAGAGATCAAAAATTGATTGATTGAGAGAGAGATTGGAGGGAGAGAGGCGCACGACTATGATCACAGACCCTTATACCGAGTCTTTTGATGTTATAGGTATGTATATATGTAAGCGTATTTTCATAATTACCTTGTAGTTCGGCAACGGTTACGATTTTGTTTCCAACACGATTACACACGAAACCAAATCTAGAACCAAACCAACTGGTTGTCTTTGAAATGAAATATAAAAACCAAAACCACAGTTAAAAATCAATTAAAAACTGCACCAATCGATTCGGTACTATTCGGTAATCAACCAATGGATCAGACAAGATTGCCATCCCTACTAAAAACACCTTGCCAAAATGACACCAAAAGCTAGCCCAAGGAGCACCTTAGACAAAAGTACAAGAAGTTCCAAAGACAATAAGATCTTACAATATACTCCACCAAAACTAAGCAAGCTAAAGTCTTGAAACAAACAAGATTATTAAAAGGAAAGAAATTAAATAGCCATTCTATTCGGAGCCGCAAAAAAAAAAAAAAAAAAAAAAGAGATTATTGAAAAATTTATAGCACTTGTGCTCCTGGATATCCATGGCAATAATACCACTGCCAACTAGAAGCCGCGACAGTACTAGCAAAAAAACATTCAGAAAAGTAGACATACTCGCACCATTCTGGTGGAAGATTTGACGTTATGGGTTTCGAATTCAAAATATATTTGGGATGCTACAAGAGACAGTACACACTAATCAGGACTCGACAAGAGTTTGTATGCATCATTTCAGCGGTGGAATTAGGTTAGTATTTCTGTTGTAATTAGAATTACTTCATCAAAAGTCCAATAATTATGTGCTTCAAGAGGTATATGATTGTATAGGTATTCAATCTGACAGATTCAGATCAAAGGGAGACCAAGATTCGACAATCAGCTGCTCTTTTTTGTTTTTCGGATGGATGAATCGGAGATGGTTTTATGTTTGTGCAAGGCAAAAGATTTGTAGAGGCGTCGTGGTGAGGACAAAATAGACGTTTATAAAACGACTATTTTAAAAACTTGCATCTGTTACTTGATCCATAAATAAAAGGTAAAACTATAAATACAAAATTTCTTTTTAACCACCAAGGGAACAGTTTGATTTACCCTTTATCTAGTTTTTCTCCACCTTTTCTTAGAAGAGACGAGAATCCTCAAATCGCCCGTTGCATGGAATAGGAATAACTAAGTTCTTCATTACATGGTAATATTGATGGTGTTGCAGACAATGGCAGACACAAGTGGGGTTGCAGGGGATGCCCGGACCCCTATACAACTCTAAATATCCCCACATATTATACTAATTTTTTAGTTTAATTTAGAAAAATGTTATTGAATTAGCCCTAGAAGTTCCTTGAATGAATTTTTTTTTTAAATTCCTATACGTGGGTGGAAAATTCCTGTCATATGTATAAGAATGACGGCTACACCCACACCCACACGCGATGTCTTCTCTTCCTTGGACCTCGCAAGTAGCAATATATACTACTGAATATATTTTTTATTATCTATATAAAATACAAGTGGTTTGGGCACTGATAGACACAAATCATGCGTCTGCCACTGGTTACAGAATCATACTACAAAACCGACAGATTTGGAACCGCAATAAAAGTTGGAGCCAAACATGAGGATAAACAAATCACAAATGAGTAGAACATGCCACAAGAAGACCAATGAACAACTAGTTTCATACTTTCATCTCCAGGAGCTTTATCATATCAGTAACTTCAATAAGTGGGAGGCGGAAGGAATAATAGATCCACGCTATTGAAGGAAATCCTTTTCCCTTCCACATATGACCATTAGTCGCGACATTTATTGGGGCGGCATGGGATCGGAAGTAGAAATCTCGGCGTACATATCTGCTATTGCTTTGGCAAAGTATGCCTTTGCTTGAGGCCTCTTGATCTGGAAGAAATCAAATGCAACTGGTGAGGAAGAACGAACCGAACTATAGGCTCTGTTATGATTGGGGATTTGTGGAGAGATTTCTCAAGGGAAAAAGATGATGGAGAAAGCAAAGATATAAACTTAGCTTCTTTACCACATCATTTCTTCCTTTACCTTTTCCTTTCCTTCTGTAAATCCCTCCACAAGTCTTCAAATGCTAGTTTCATTACCCATGGTCTTGACAACCAAGTGATCCGTCTTTTGGTAGAGGTACATTTAAGTAGAGAGAGAGAGAGAGAGAGAGAGAGAGAGAGAGACTACCTTGAATGTCGGAGTGAGAAGACCATTCTCCAAAGTGAATGGTTCAAGCACCAAAGTAACAGCTTTTGCAAATTCAAAACCTCTCAACTATAGAGAAAGAACATCGAACAAACTAAATAACTGGAAGAGGAGAGAGAGAGAGAGAGAATTGAAGATGATCATAGTTGTAGAGATTACCTGAGATTCCCTTCCGACAGCATCCATGTCAGCAAGAACAGCAGCCCTTGCTCTTCGGTCATTACATAGTTGTCCTAAATCTTCGTACTGAGCAAACCCAAACAAAAAAATTGTGATGAGCATAATTCCAGTCATAACGGAATTATTAATTGAATTCTAGATATAGGGATTGTTAAAACATCCAACTCAAAACCAATTGGCAATGAGTGGAGAGGTCACCCAGGCTCATATACTTGTTTTGGAGAATATAATTAACCGATGTGGGAAAATTTCTAACACTCCCCTCAAGAGCGAGCCCCAACTCGCACGTGGAGAGGTCAACAAAAAATCCGGAGCACATGGATCACAACGAAACAAAGTGCAACTATGGCACAAACAAAGGGGAAAAGCCTCCGAAAACCTAGCTCTATACCATGTTAAAGCATCCAACTCAAAACCAATTGGCAATGAGTGGAGAGACCGCCCAGACTCATACACTAGTTTTGGAGGAGATAATTAACCGATGAGGGACAATTTCCAACAGGGATCATTTTTAAGTGGAGTATTATTGTTGCCAACAATCATCAGAAAAGCTCTAAACACTGTGTTTATCCCCCTCGAGTACATGTAACAACCCACGATGAGAATCAAACCCATTACCCAATCATGGTAAAGGAAAAGCCTTGCCACTTGGTTACGCCTTCATTCTGCACCGTGGTTTATTATCTGTAAACTATGTAGAGACCAAATTGCGCATTTGTTAGAACAATCGTATTACTAATTATACTGCATCTGTCTGTACTGCTTATGACATTACATGCAATGTTAAAAAATAAAGTCTATGAAGTTATAAGATGCCTACCAGAATAAAAATGTAGTTTAGTGTTCATCACTTATAAGTTTGCAAAAGGAAAAGAACAGAAGCAATATTGCACATGGGCCCAAATAACCTCCTTGACTTTTGCGTACATTTGGCTAGTGATTAAGTGCTTTGGTGAGTATCCAAGACGTCATGGGTTCAAATCTTGGCACAAACATATAGCAAGTTTCTAAAAATAAATGTTAAAAAAAAAAAACTTTTGTATTCATTTAATCGAAGCCTCAAAGGTGAAATTGTTTAAAAGTAGTAGTAGGGTCGGGAAAATACCTTGATACCTTCAGAAGCAGCCCAATCCTTCAAAATATCTGGGTCAACACACACCACGGCTACTAGACATGAATTCAAACTATCACCTATGACCACAAAAACAGTCAGCATGACATAATAATGGTAAGACTATAGGATTATCAACATAATAAACTCCATCTCTTTACCATAAATAAAACATTGCGAGACAAATCTGCACTTCGCATATACGTTCTCAACCTTCTCTGGTGCTATATACTCGCCCTGTGCTAACTTAAATATGTTCTTTTTCCTGAGACAAACAATTCAAAAGTCCTCAATGATAGGTAAAGCCAAGTGACTAGAAAGAAGATTTGTCCATAAAATTATGGGGAAAAAATAATCTCAGAAAAAACTCAGCATGTCTAAAGACAGGCTAGGTAAAATGATTCCTAGATTTCACCTCAAAACCATGTACAATACTCTTTTCAAATAGACATGGAAACGCCTCAATGGCCTTCCTTCCACCCCAAGGAATATTTTCCTCCACCTAGAAAGTAACGATGCTTCAACAGAGACAGCTCAGCTTGCCTTCTTTAGTTGTCATGGGGCATGTCTTTTGCAGTGACCAATCGGTCATTCATTTTTTGACATTGGATATGGAAAATCTCAAGCTCAAGTCATTGAAACGAGTTAAGGAAACAAACTCCGGCATCCAGGCTCCAGACATCAGATTATAGAGTACCAGTCAATTTTATACACTATCAGGCAGTGTCCCATCAATCCCACCAAATAGGGTCATAAGAAGTTACCTATCAATAATCCTTAGGCGACCACCAGGTAACCATAATCCAATGTCTCCTGTATGCACCCAACCATCATCATCCATTACTTCTCTCCTGTTAAATTTACTTACGAGTTAGGAGAACTCAGTATTCACAAATTTGAATAACAAGAACAAACATCATGCGGAAGGTGACTACGTCTGCATATCATCCTTGAAGTAGCCTTGGAAAACAATCGGCCCCCTGGCACAAATTTCTCCACGAGGGAAGGGCTGATCCTCAGAGGTGTAATTCATTTCTGGAACATCCACAAGCTTTACTTCTGAAAGTTTACAATGATATCAACTCAATACAATGCCAGGGGCAGACAACGAGAATATAAGAGTAGCAATTGAATCTTTCTGGAGCTAATATCGTGTAAAAGACTATGGTCAAAAGTAAAGGATCAAGCTTCCAGTTGCAATTGCACACAGCCAAATCTGACAAGGAAGTATGAGACCACGTAACTTAGGTTTTAGATACTCCATGCTCCAAATCCAAAAAAAACCAAACAGAATATGGTCTCCAACTCCAATCTCTGTACTCTCTGGAGGAGAAGCAACATGCTAGAGACATCTTGGCATGTTGCTTCTCTCTTGCTCTCTTTATCGAACGCTTGTTCTTCCATTATGGCCCAATTGCATAGGCTAAAATACTATGAAACAGCATCATGTGTTCATGTACTTGCAATTTTTGAGATTTCAAACACTAATGCTTTGTTTGGTTTGTTGTTTGAAAAAAAATTTGAAACATTGTAGGGGTAATAAGTGGAGAGAGATAGAGAGAAAAATGTTAGAAGTAGGGGGAATCTAGGGAGAATCTAGGGGGAATTTTTTGAAAAATTCTTTTTGAGAGGGGAAAGGAACAAGGCATAAAATTTTGGGATTCTCGTACGCTGTTGTATCAGTGGTCCCCTAAACCCAAAAGTTCAATCGATGACATGAAATTCATCCCTTCGTGAGCCCCTTATTTCTTCAATGTACAACCAAGGCACACAAATACAAACCCAACTAGCACAGCTTGCTATTCTCGAGTACTATTCAGTGTTGCAATGACAAGAATAGCCTGTCATTCCTTGCTTTTCTTAATTGAGTTGTTCATCAGTTCGGTCTATACCATGGTTTTAAGTAACAGCCGTTAATGGGGTCCGTTTCGGTTATGGTGCAGCATAACAGTGGTACAGAAAATCACTGTGCGTTGATGGCGGATCCAACCATTACGTAACACGTAGCAGTGCAGTATTGAACCATAAAGCCAGTATTCAACGTTATACAAATGCATATTTGCATCTCCAGGGGCAAGATAGGGTTGAACAGATTAATATATATCTCGGGCTTATCTCTAAACAGCTTAGGCTTTTGGGACAACGGGTGATCTAACAATTATCACCACTCAAATAGGACCCACCTAGGAATCATTGCAATTACCAAAAGTTCATCTCTTACATCATTTACGTTGCACTTTTCCATATGCAAACTACTAAATTTCCAATTGTTGGCAAAATGCCTCCACAGGAACTTACACCAGCTACCACTACAGCACAAGTGTCCTCTTCCATTGGTGCTGTATATCATCTTACCTGGTTTGAATTTAAATGTTTTGTTAGCTACTCTTGCATGAGTTCATACCCAAGTCTCTTGAATACCAGTTAAATCATATTACAAAAACAACTGGGACTTTCCAAATATGGAGCAAATTAAAACCAGAAACTACAAACGACATCTATGTGGATTGCTGACCAAACCACGTGTCATAAAAAAAATTGACAAGACGTAAAATAATCCTATACATTGTGGATCTACTTTCAATTTAGAGTGAGGCTATACCTGATGTATGACCATACTATACAGCTGACGGATGTGGCCCAGGCTCACTACATAAACATTGCAATATTCCTCACCAAAAATGATGCGATGAGGGGCGAAAAAAATACCCTTAGACGAATCATGAACCATTTGAGGAGCAGGGGCGGTTAAGGCCAAGGAAGGCACTAAACTAACACCTCATGCCTTCAAAATGAGTGGAGTAAAAAACAACAATCACCATTTAAACGCTGATATATTTTCCTCTGTATAGATGCTAAATAGATTTAACCGAACAGCTCAACAATGCCTCATAAAGTTACTTCCTAGGATTGGAAACAAGTATTCTATTACTTGTCGTTTCTAAAAGCCTCCCCAATCTCTGCTGCTCGTGACACATTTTCTCACAGCATTGGTTCATGTTCTTTTTTCCGGCTTCCTCAATTTTTTGGCATGTAAGTGATGTTAGTACTCTGTGTAGCACCAACAAACCAACAAGAATGAATAACATGTTATGAACTATTGAACTTCTCCTTTATCAAGATCGTTAGTAAACAGTCTTACCACATGCAGGATTTGGAGAGCCAACATGCCCAGTCAAATTGTCACCATCCTCCATAATGCTAATAACACAAGAAGTCTCAGTCATCCCATATCCTTCAATGATGGAACAGCCAAAGCATCTGCAAATAGGGATGAAAGACAACCAGTCACCACCAACACTAAAAAAAATGTCAAACCTATCAAAGTAGTAATGCAATGTCATCAAAAGATTACTCAACTTACATCCTTAAAAACTCCATGACATCAGGAGACAAAGGTGAAGCACCAGATCCCATAAAACGGACTCGTCCACCAAGTTTTGCTTTTATTTTGTTGAATACCAACCTGTCCCACATTGGCGATGACCTCCGGTCTAAAACACTTACAAGAGAATGTAAGAAACCAAAAAACAAAAGTAGAATGCATGATGAATAAACATAAAAGGAAATCAGTGGGTAGCAATGTCATTCAGTGTGCATTAATGGGTTTCTCTCCATGGCTCCATGCAAACTTTTTATGGTAGAGTAAAGCTATAACCAACTGGTCTACCATGTGGTTTGTCTCTTTTGCACATTACCATACTATTACTACTAATTCCTACTAAATAGACAAGAATTGTGCAATCCCACCAATGTAGAGAGTTAGCCAGAACAAAATTAGTGAAACTAAAATAAGAACGAGAGTCAGTTACATGGTTATGATCTAGTCTTAATCTTCTTCCTGCTAATTAATCCTAAGACAAAACTAATCCTTAAAATCCAAACCTGGGTTCTGCATACATATTTGTTGTCCACTATAGTACAATAAGCAGCATCCCAAAGCCAAACAGAAATGCCATGTGTTGCAAGGAATGAACAGACCTTGAACATGTAAACAATAAACATGCAGTGGCAGTAAATTCCCTCTATCACGGTTCCAATTTGGTATCGGGATACACAATCCTAACCATAACTCGAGAGTTGGAGAACACAAGTAAGCTTTGTTAGGGGAACTTCCCTTATAGCCTTTCCCCATGGAAGTACGATTTTCTTTGGTGAAAGGATAGCAGTCAAGCCACAATAGAAGAGATCATTAACATCGACGCTGTATTGCTGATACGACCATGTATCAGCTGATACATAGGTAAATATCAGTATGTGAGGTCCAATTTCATCGTATACCCGATACTACAGTAACTGTTGACACAAAGAACCCTCCTCTCTATACATAATGATTTTAAGCATATAAACTGAAATGAAGGAGACGATATCACTTCAATTACGCTACACAACATGATGTTATTTAACAAGGCTGTAGAACCAAGCTGCAAGTTTGAATTAGATTGTTAACTTTGCAGTTAAGGTGAGATTAGGAAAACCTACACGCCCACAATAACACTTTCGTCAAGATCCATCACATTCAGGCCAATGATCAAAACTTCAAGTTCAAGTTACTTTAGTAGTAGCTGATGTTTCCTCACATATATAATATACACGCTTTATATTTGGCCAATGTGGGATGCTACACCCTGCATCATGCAATGTGGTACTTCACTTCACACCCCCCTCACACGCAGCGTGCTCACTCAAGCACTCGGTAGCACCTGTCGCATGCAGGGTATAAATAGGCACCCTAGCCATCCCTGGTACCCATAGTTGTCAAAGGCGCGCCTAGGCGCGCGCCTAGGCCCAAGGCGAGGCGAGGCGCACCCCCAGCGCCTTGCTGACCCCCAGGCGAGGCGACTTGAAAAAGACGAGCAAAAAGCGCAAAAAAGCGACAAGGCGAGAAAAGCGACAAGGCGCAAAAAAGCGCACTTCTTTCAAATCGGTCAAAAAAAACACGCTTTCTTTCGAAAAAGCGCGCTTTTTCAGAAAAAGTGCACAAAAAAGCGAAAAAAGTGCACAAAAAAGCGAAAAAAGCGAAAAAGCGCACGAAAAAGCGAGTTTTTTTTCAAAAAAGCACACATAACACAATTATTTTGAGAAATAATTATTTTTCGCATAGGTGCGCCTCTCTTCAAAAAGGTGTGTGCCTCGCCTTGCACCTCTCGCCTCAGGCCCAACGGAACTTTGCGCCTCGGTGCGCCTTTCGCCCTTGACAACTATGCTGGTACCTAGCTCTGATACCATGCTACTTGGTTTTGGGTAGAACTCAACCCATAAAGCTATCTATTGAAGTAAGGGTGCCCTCATGCTTAAATACTTCATATTACTTTGGTATCCAGTCGATGTGGGACTTTGCTTCACAGCGATGGCATGCATGGGAACTTTGTTGGTGTAATTTGGAGTTGTATGAGCTAAGAAAATTGAATGTGCTCTTTAGCTCTTACATCCCCTATTTCTAGATGTCTTTAGACTTGTGCATTGTCAACTAATTCTAGTGAGAAGGATCTCTATTCAGACACGAGAAATTAAATAACCCCAGCTTATCAAGTGGTACCTAGTCTCTCAGACGAACACAAGCAATGGATCACCTCCATCACGACTCTTAACAAACTGCAATCCATAAAAGATTTGTTGTGAACAAAAATTCCGACCACAACTGCTATGCGATGATGCGTTCAGTATGCAGCTAGTCACAAGCCAATGTCCGGTATCAAAATTTTTGGGCCTAAGGTTTAAGCACCCAAGTGAATTAAAGTTTTACAAATGCAACAAGTCAAGAGGAAGAATCAAAAGGCTCCTTGCATTTCAAAATGATGGTAGACAATTTTGCTGAAGGATGGAGGGAGTATCGCAATATGGAGTATGATGTCCTATTAATCTCAATTCGTTTATCTTTCACTGCTCTTATTTGTAAATGATCAAAAAATTAAAAGCTAATAAGCTTTTTTAAAAAAAAGGCAAATCTGGGTCATACCGCTCATTATTGCTTGCTTCTTGGAGTGGTAAGCAACATTAAATAGCCTCTCCCTTAAAGCTCCAGAAGATTTTACAGCATTTATTATCCTACCAAAAGCAATTAGAAACAAGTGGGTGACCATGCAGAATAGCACCGACTGAATTACTTACGTAGCATGTGACATTTAACAGCAACATACCCAGCATATATTCTGTTGTACAAGCGGGGAACACTGCAAAATAGTGTTGGTCTTAAAGCAGCCAAATCATCCATCAGTTTCAAATTGTCCTGCAGATAAGGGAGACTGTTCCGTACATAAACGTTATCCAAAGCATAACACCAATGAATAAACAAATTGGACATAAATTCACAGAAGAATAACCCTGTGAAGTAAATGAAAAGCACATGCTCATGTCAAGGTATAAAATTAGTGGACGAAACCTGAAAACTAAAGGCAACAGGAGGCAGAACCAAGACTTTTGGTTAGTGGGGTTAAAAATTAATTCCATATGTAAGTTATTTTTGTATTTACTAATCCAAATAACTAAATTCTGAGGTTAATGATAAGGTAGATCTACACTCATAAGTATAATTTGCTTCACAACTGGTCCCAAAATTCTACTCCCTCCGTTCCATTTTATTGGCCCTTATTCTATTTTGGGATGTCCCAAAATGTAAGTCCTTTTCGAAAAGTCAAACAAAAAAGTGTATAAATTTCCAAAACTAACCCTCATAAATGTATAAAAATAAATTTTAAAACTAGAATTGAAGGACAATAATAGGAATCACAAACAACTTTTGGAGGACACATGTCCCCTTAAAAAGTTGGAAGTTGGAACTCCCAAAAGGGACCAACAAAATGGGACGGAGGGAGTATTATAGTTTGAAAACGCTGCATTATTGCCTTATTCAAAATATTTTCAACTCTCCAAAAGAAAAGAATGTTAGGAATTCCTATGTATTTGAAGGAAGTTGGTGCAATTTAGAGATTTCTCATGGGATCAAATATCCAACTTTGACAACAAAATATAAAATGTTCTTGTGAAAAATCAAAGACAGTGAGGTCAAGTAGCTCCACTTGTACCTTACTCCCTCCGCCCTCGAAAGGAGATAATTTTTTACTTGAAGCAAGACTAGTTCTTTTTGCAAAAACATGAGTAGTTGCTGCCCATGTTCATTTTTCCTAAAGTATCTAAGAGCCCAAAAGACTACAGGGATACCACTTACAAATCTGAATCAGAAGCATTACATACTTCGAAAAATTGGCCCAGTCAGGTCTATCCCCGAACACCCAAGAAACACTGATAATGAGCATACCAATTCAAAGAGAACAAATAGTAGCCAACTATACAAGATTTTGATAAAACGACTGGTCAGACTATGCATAGATTCCTTAACTCCGAATAAAATCCCATTAGAAATGCATAAAGCGGCACCGATATGATCAACAAGAGGATAAAGCGGTCAAAAGCCAAGCCTCTCTCCCCCTCTTTCCTACCCGCAGCCCCACCAGGCATGTTAGAAGTCAGCTACACCTTGAAGAAGGCCCAATACGTACATCGTAAGGATCAAATTCATGACCCCCCTTGCTGCCTTACAATGTGAAAGATGGTGAGCATCATTCTCCACGTCTTGCAACACAAGAATTACCAAAAAAAAGCTAATTGACCTACAGTCTGTACACACATTAAACATGGTCTACTTTGTTTCAGAAAGGTGAAATTTCTGAAGTGAACCAAAACTATTCCTATAAATTTTCATAAACGTTCTCCTTCGGACTACAAAGTAGAACACAAAATGAACCAGTTCGTACATGACAAAATTTTGGGCAAACAAAGGGTCTTATCTTAATGCTCCCAGAGTACAGATTTCACACGAACAAATTTTAAATTCCACATTATGTTACTGGATATGAAATTTCTCACATTTTGACTAGCTCAAATTTGTTAGTTCTACAATCCTAACCCATATCGGATCACATAATCTGGCGGATCACGTTTCCAAATTGTTCCTCCTTACTGAATGATCTACATCCCAGGTAACAGCGCAGTACCAATTAACAGTGCCCTGACGTCTCATAATACTATATCAAACAAGAGAAATCTTCTCATGAGTAGCATTCTGCACTCAGAACACCACTTTTGAAATCCAAGAGACCACACCCCAATGCTGGGGTAGAAAGCGTAACTTAGCAAAACTCTCTGTAGATTGATGTCTTCTGAAACATAAGCTGTTTGTGGGGGTTTTTTCATCCACAAGCCCAGTCCCTCCGTCCCCTCTCTGCGTGTGTGTCTAAGTATCCATGTACTCCATCTTTCTTGATTTCATCATATGGAACACGGTACCATATTTTGCTAACAACAACAGCAACTACTGTTAACATCAAAAAGTTGTCAGGAACTCGGTTATAAGGACATTAAATTCCTATTAAGACATTTCCTAAATAATCCATGTGATTGTCACATTCAACACTTCTTGCATAATTAGCAAAATAACCTGCCAATGTTGAGCTTACCAACCGGGTTGTGATAAGGGACAGAAACCTAAAAACAGAAGAAAGATATGTGTCCCTCAAAATGATGACTTTAGACATGTTTTAGTTTTTGTTCCTTAGCTTTCAATTATTGTACACCCGACAAACCTTCACAGGATCAAATTTTCAAGATTCAATAGTTTCTCAACTCTATATGTAGGACTTGAGATATTTAAACCACTCTTTAGCATCTCACACACACAACAACAACAGAAAAGATGCAAAGATTGTTGTTACCTGTGACATTTAGAAATAGCAACAGGTGAAATCGTAGAACCCAAACATTAAGTTGTTTTCGCATTCAACATGTATAATAGTCCAAACAGGATTTCTTCAGCAGAATGCCAATAAGATTTTGGTTCCTTCGCTTCTGACATCGCATTCACTAAGAGAAGCAATAATTATCTGAACTAATAGCTCCATACACCACAACAAAATAAAGATGTGATTCCTATTGTATCACATACCCCTTGGTAAAAACCAACAGCAACACCATAATATAGAGACAAAACTTGGTTAGCTCGTTCATAGATGTGCGCCAAAGGAAGATAGGATATGTAACTGTAAAAACACGTACAGAAAACTTAATTAACCTTGGTAGAAAAGAAAGTATAGTATGATCTCAAATCAGCAAAATAAATACACATTGGAATAAAACTCACACATCCTTGGAAGTGAATTTGATTGAAAGACTCATGCCAGCAGCACTCGCGATCAGGTTTCCATGGGTCAACACGACTCCCTTTCCCATAGGAAACATCAAGGCAAGAAAAATTAAAAAAGGAAAAGAATAGAAAATGAGTTTGCTACCTAGTGATCAGTAAGCCTACGGGGGTATTAAGCTGCAAGATACAAAAATAAAGTTTCAAAATTACGAGTTTGCTACCTTGGGTGTCCCTGTAGTACCACTTGTGTAGCATATAGTTGCAACATCCTCAGGCTTGGGAGGACAAAAAGGTTGAAGACTACTACGGCCCTAGGAGAAAATCGATTGTAGGAAAATCAAAATGTAATTCGAGAATATAAAACTAATAAAATATGAAGTAGAGATGATCAAAATGACAGGTCATTAATACTGATTCTAAGTGAGAAAAGTTACTAATAGCAACAAATCGTATCGAAGAAGATAGATCACAAATATATCCAGTTCATGAAATGCACATATAAGATTAGCAGGTAACTTACATGACTAGGCCAAACAAAGAATTCAACAGGGCAGGTAACTAACATGAATAAGCAACACAAAGATCAGGAAAAAAGCATCCAGGAAATTACGTGATACCCAATCAAAAGCATGCAGCCACAATGCCACCGTATTCACCTCATCATTTCGAAAAGTGGATGGGTCTGAGTTGGCAGTGTCTAGCAGAAGATACAACAATCTCTGGCGAAACCCCAAGTTTACTTGTCCAAGATCTAATCCAAGTTATTCTGTAAAGGTACTAAAAAAACGCCAATAACCCTTTCCTTCAATTTAAAAGTGATAGGGATTGATCCTTGAATCATGTGTTTAAGTACTTCAACTGTACCAGGTGTGAGTGAAAAGCATATCTAATTTCCTTAACGAGGACATGCACGTATTGTCCATCTTTATCTGGATTTTTTAATTTAAAACAGGTTTTCACTCTATCTTTTACTAGTCTGAACTGTACACATTTCATTTTCCAAGGTCCCAGGTTCAAAACCTCCTAGGTGATATCAACTCTTATGAGGTCAATGCATACGGGGCTTTATCCCAGCTTTAAACGGCCCCCACCGGCAGACAGTGGGATTGGTCCCCAAGGAGTAGTCGAGGTGTGTATAAGTTGGCTAGGACCCCCTGAGGACAAAAATTACATTAAAAATAAACCACCTTTAGTTCTAGTTGTGAGAACTTGCATACGTAGCAATCACATACCTGCATGATATCTTAAGTTTCTTTCTTTTTCCTTTTCCTACAAAGCACTGAAGTTACCTGACTAAGCAACTGTGAATAAGATATAAGCTTAACACCACATGTCGATGGAAGTGATGGCAGGTGTTCATCTATCCCTCCCACAACCTGTGACGGAGAGAGCAGGAGGCAAACATGTTAGAGAAATAGAAAAGTACATCAAAGCATATAAAGCTGCGCGAGGTTTTAGGAGTGCATACCACTATTAAGCATACAGATGGAATCTCAGATAAGAAGCTCAACAACTGCAAGCATCAAAAGAAAACATGTTACAATTTCAAAATATAAGGTCTATACGGACATGACAAATAAAAGAAAAGTACAACTGAGTACAATGATGTGAGAGAGAGAGAGAGAACACAAGAAAAGATTACCAATAATGCCGTAGAATGCACTTTCAAATAGTAGTTCCTAAGTCGTGATCATTACAGATTGGGAGCATCGATGTACTAGAGCCAAAATATGTACCACAGTGGCACAAGCCGCAGAACATTCCATCCCCTGCACGCCTAAATTTCATGGTGCTAACAGTATATCCTAGGTTGGGACCAGGACCTAGTCACCTCACTCTAAACCAAAGGAGGCATGTAAGCTAGAGGCCAGAGCAACAGGATTGTCTAGGTTGTCTGGTCCTAGAGAGATGGGGCATCAACCAAGATTACCTATAACCTGACGACCTCCAGAATATGACACCCAGCATATCAGACTAAACTCTGCAAGACCTATTATAAAGACCTGCTGAGTAGGCAATAGGCATATAACTCCAACTCCAAATGCACAAGAAAGGGCCACTTGTCAGTTGTCACTGAGCTAGATCCCCCTCCCTTGACCGTCCTGTCTAAAGGGAGGCCTAGGCATATGTACACTGGCTTCTACTCAGTTTTCCATTATCTTTGCTCTTCGGTTCATGTCCTACAACTTTGGCCAAGCACTCCTCTCAGCTACCATCCATGGCTGCCCTAAACTCTCTAGTCCTCCTACAACTCCGGTGCCCTCCCCATTAAAGTGCCCTCACTTCCCACCCTCGTCCCAACCGGCCAGGTTGAAGGATGGAGCAAAGATGGAACCATGAGTGCATGTCTTTTTTTTTTTTGGGTGCGCACATGCCCAGGGGTGGGGAGGGGGGGTGGGGTTGGGTGTTTCTTCTAAAATTCCTTCATTAGCCTTTACTATTCTATTTTAATAGGTTTCCCCAATTAACCCATTTAGATTTCCTCTTTCGTGACCGCCACCCTTACATTTGTCCTCTGCCACCTTCGGCTCACAGCTTGTGATCTCAGAACCTCGTGCCTCTTAGAATTTTGGACAGGATTTTTTTCGCTTTCACTGGGACTACCTCATTTTAATGTTAACAATAAACCCCATGAAAAAATTAACTTCTTTATCATTATTGCAATGATTTATCTCACATTACTTTATTTAAACAGCTAATGTATTCACAAACTGATTTGGTAAGAACTGTTCATAGCCCTGATTATGGTCTCCTCTCTCCAGATTTTCTTTTTCGGCATCTCCAAACCAT
Organism: Rhododendron mucronatum var. ripense; assembly: GCA_019656295.1. NCBI lineage: Eukaryota > Viridiplantae > Streptophyta > Magnoliopsida > Ericales > Ericaceae > Rhododendron > Rhododendron mucronatum. The sequence continues at coordinate 913,595 of BPLT01000022.1, read as the reverse complement.
GTTTCCATGGTCAGCAAAAGATTAAACATCTCAGTGAAATGCATATACCACATTAGCGACAACATGATTGTGGATATTAAAAGAGACAAGAACAAACTCACAGCACTCAGTGTATTCGGCACACAAAAAATAGCCTGTATATCTCCATGATTCACAATATACTTGACAGCATCTGGACCTGGAACAAGACGAAAACCTGTCACAAAGTTCAAAAGATTCCAAGAACTAGCAGAGACACAGTTCCATAGACTACACACCAAGAGTGTCATATAAAGGGACCGAAATATATGAATACGCTGAGCAGGCATGGTCCACAATCAGCCACTCTGGTGTATTAACAAAATAAAGTCCAACCCGAGCTCCCTGTTCCACAACCGGGAAAAAAAATAACACCATCATTCTTCACCCGAAAGCAAAGAACTATATTACAAAAGGTAAATTAACAGAACGTAAACAGAGAAATACAAAAATAACATAGGAGAGTCTACCCAATCCAAAAATAAGAGAGAATAAACATAATATTCACACATCACCCCTGACTGTTTAATGACTGCTGCTGAAGAAAAGAAAAAACCTGTAGAGGACGGAAACAGTAAACCAAACAAATGCAATAACAAATATAGGAGTACCATGTGACATTTGCAGCAAATTTGTCCTTCGCATACACAAAAAGGGGTACTTAGAATAAACTATTAACAATACATTAAAGATGTCTACCGAGTTCCTCAGCATCAAAAGTCAAAATATACAAAGAATGGGCATAAGGTGAGAGTTAGAGGTTAATAAATCTGTTGCACATGGTCTTTGGAAACAGTGATCCAAACTTCGAAGTACGACTCACTTTTGACAATCCATGACACCAAAGGCCAGAACCTACGGCTGACCTGGCAGATCCTGCCTCTCCATATGTCATCCATTTGTACCTTCAAATACAAACAACAAAGCAAAGCAAAGCAAACTCAACTTCGGTGGAAATGGTTCATAGTTTTTGAATCGGGGGTGAAAATTTGTAGGTCAATAACCAACTTACTCTCCAACTGTTCCATCAATCTGAAGACGCGTACCCAAGTATTTGTAGTCTTGGAAACTTTCAACTGCATGTCTGGACAAAAAGAATTGGTAACGGGGAACAGATAATTAAAAAGACACTTCAACAACCATGTTTCCAATCAGTAAGATAAAAACTTGGATGACACTGTGTAGCAGAGAATTCAAATTAAGAAAAGGAATGCATGAATTAGGTAACGGTTTTCTTACACAAAGTTGTCGTGCAATGTGCCAATTTCAGGATGATTTGGGAATCTAGTGACAAGCTTCAATGGAGAACGAGCAGATCTGCCATGATGCAATTACACAAACTGATGGTCATACCAAGATTTAGTTAAATTTATACAATCAAATGTAATTGCAAAACGAGAAATAAAGTATGACACACAAAAACTAATTCCCAAAGCTGTTAGGAAAAGGTCTCGGTAATGGATATCGAGTTATCGAACACTCCTCATGAACCCATCTCCCACATTGAAAGGAAACAGACTGAACTGAGTGGTGCAGCAGAAACACACATAGTACAATGATAAACAATAAAGCGACAGGAACAAACAGTGGTTATGAGAATTAAACCCGCAGACTTCTGAAAACCCAAACTCAGAGTTGGATAGCGTGTTTGATCACCTATCGTTCAAAAAGTCTAACGGACGTACCCAACTACGTATACAAAGTTATTTATTACAAATTTACTAAGGAGAAACATGAATAGCCAACCTGTACACATTCCATTTTCCTGTCTGCAACTTTTCTGGTAGAATTACACTGTATGTCTGACCTGAAAAAGATTAATTCATCACAATCATAAGCGAACGGGAAATTAGTCTAAAATAAGATGAAAGAACAGACTACAGAGAATCAAACGTAACTATGAGAAAGCAGAATTCAGTAATCGAAGTAACTCATTCCATGCAAAAGCACATTACTACGTAGAAACATGCACAAAAGTGGCTAGCACAAAGTCTGGTCATGGGGAAACACGACTGTGACAACGCCAAAAACAATGACAGCATCAGGAAACAACAATGATAACAGATTCCTTCTTCCAACCAATAGCATTTCTCTGTTTCTTAGATTAACATTTTCTAAGATCATCAGCCTCACCAAACCTTCATCTATCCTAGGCAGGGTTGTAATACTGTTTCAGTACCTCCCAGTATCACTGGTATAAACCGCTTTAGAGAACAAAAGTGTACCAAAGACCGATGATTTCGTTCCTGTTGGTATTCCAGATTGTACTGGTGGTACCGGATGTTTCTGGTGGATTGCGGCCTTTCCAACGCTTACCGGCGTTATGCACCAGTCAGGGGGAAAATTGGGAGTCTGAGTAGGTCTCAATCTTTCTGTCCAAGATATCTCTATCTTCCACTTCGGAAAACATGTATTTTCCAGCCTTGCCTGAAAAGTGATTCCTATGGGAAAACTGGTTCAAGTCCTGGAGTCTTGTCGGTCTCCTTGTTGTCCTTTTCAAAATACTACTAGCTTTCAACCAGAAAACACTAGCATATTGATTCTCAAAGAAGCTTCAACCAGGGATGGAGCCAGGGAGGGGCCAATTGGGGCGATCGCCCCTGCAAAAAGAAAAAGAAACAATATTTTTATTTGTAAAAAAAAAAAAAAATCCTATGAAAGTATATAGGCTCGTCCCTGTGTATATAGGCTCGCCCCTGCGTGGTGAAATTTCTAGCCCCGTCCCTGGCTTCAACACCTTCCCTATCTGATCAACCTTTAACACCATGCCGGAGCCATTAGCCTTTTAACAGTATGGCGCAACAAGAATTTCAACACCTAGAAATTTTGAATCCCACAACCTTTAAAACTAATAAAAATGGACAATCCCTGGAAACCACCTTCTACCTTAATAAACGCAAAAAAAAAAAAAAGAAGAAGACGAAGAAAATTGTCCTTATCGGTGTGACCATCCGTTTTGTGGCTGCCTCACACTTTCTTCCTCAAAACTACCCTTTTAACTTCCTAAAGAAACTGCCAAGGGGCAAGAAGAACAAAAAAAAACTGCCTTCCCAAATATCTTCTCCCAGATTTCATTACAGATTAATCCCACTTCAAAATTTCCTTTCTTCTTTTTAATAATACGAATTCCCACGCGCATCCGTGTGCCCAGACATCCAGTGTGTGTATATATAGACGGAGAAGAGAGAGATAGAGAGAGGTACCAATAGAGAACTCTCCGGCGGTCTGGTTTGTTTGAATCTGGTCGCTGGGATCTTCTGTGGAGGGGAGGAGATGGCCTTGAATTGCTTTCAGTCGTCGGTGAGCCGTTGAATCCATCGATGTAGCTCGGTTTATCAATCTCCAAATACTAAGATGGACAAGTTGTCAACCTTGCGTGCGCGTGTATGAATAATTATGCATATATATACTCACAGAAGTATATGTATCATGTATGTAATGTAGTATATCAACGTTCGAATAAAAGTTTGAAAAGACGTGTAGGTATTCAGGTAGAGTCGTAGAGAGAGAGAGAGAGAGAGTAGAGAGAGAAACAGTTGTGGATGGGCACACTTGACGAGGGGAAGAGTGAGAAATAGTGGGGCGTTCGGATAAGGGTCGTTGCTCTTCAAGCCGTGATTAGAAACTTTGCTTGGTCATAAAGAAAGGGAAATTAAATCGAGTTTATTTCTGGTTAAAAAAAAAAGAAAAGAAAGGGAAATATGAGTGTAATTTTGTACAAACTCCTTAAAAGATAGTGAATATTACCCTCCTTTTTATTAGTTAAAATGGTATAAATTTTATCATAAAGTGATGTCATACTTACCACATTGCATGGTAAGCATGGCATTACTTTGTAGTAGGATCCACTCATTTTGTGTAAATTGTGTTAATATTCGTGAAATATTATTTAATGATATGGTACCCGCAAAGTGAATTGATATATTATGTGTAAATTGTGTTAATATTCGTGAAAAATTAAATAGTCATCCTATCTACTAGACTTATTTAGGTGTTCATCCTAGAGGGTTTAAATACTTATGTTCTCGTCCTCAAAATACATTGTTACCCCATTATACCCCTATCAATATATTATCATTGTATATTTGTGTATAGAATATTATCACTTCCCATATTTATAGGGGTTTATTGTTGTCGGTTCCTTGATTATAAGGATTTCATTTGCCGTCAAAAAATATGCTATGTTATCAGATTCTAGGTCATCCTCAAATTCATATCTTTTTTCTTTTGATAAGTTTACTTCGTGAAGGTAACTTTTTCGCGTCTTCGGCTTCAAAATATTCAACACCGGCATAGAAAAATTCTCCTTTATTCCTCTGTCATAGGCATTCATCACTTCCATGGTGGCTTTTAATTTTTTTGGTGCTGCGAATAAGGTAAACTTCCTCTTCCAAAGATCCCGTTAGTACTGATGCCGGAGTTAGCAAATGCGAGAGGGATCCAGTGCTACTTCCGCATGTGGCTCTCCGTCGGTGGAATCATTCACAGGCATCGAGCTCCGGCCGCCTGTAGTGGTAGTGCTCCTACACCGCCCACGCCTCGCCGCCATTGCCCGCAGCCTACCATAAACAGTCATGAATGGTCGAGGAGCTAGTCGAGGTTCTAAGGTTGTGTCACTATCGCTTCCATCCTCTTAATCGTTGCTGTAGCCGTTACCGGGACATCAGTTTTAGGGATTATGTTTTTCGATTTTTATCATGTTTGTGAATTGATGATTTTATTTGATATTTAAAAAAAAGAGTGAACGACATCAAAACAGTCATGAATGGTCGAGATTCTAAAGTTGAATCACATTGCTTCCGTCCTCTTAATCGTCGTCGTTACCGGATTCCATTGCTGGAATATCAGTAATAGGTATTATGTTTTTCGATTTTTGTCATGTTTGTGAATTGATAATGTTTTGTTCATCTACCTCAATTAAAACCTACACTTCTCAAAACTTGTCATATTTTCTGATTTCTGTCATGTTTTTTATTTGATCATGTTTTGTTCAGCTATCTCGATTGAAATCTACACTTCTCGAAACTTGTCATGTTTTCCGATTTTGTCATTTTTTTAATTGATCTTGTTTTGTTCATCTAACTTGATCAGATTTTGTCATATTTTGTGAATTGGTCATGTTTTGCCATATTTTCTGGCTTACGCATTCATTTTTGTAAGAATCATGTTTTCTTTTTAGATTTTAGAAGAATGAAAATGTGAAAGAGAAGATTAGGAGAGAGAAAATTCAAAAGATTAGGTGAGAAATGTTCGAAAAAGGAGAGAGAATTGAGATAATTAGATAAGATTTTAAAAAAAAAAGAGTAAGATTTGAAAATTAGGAGAAAGAAAGGGTAGTTTAGGATTAAATTGAATTTGATGATGGAAAGATAAGTATTGCCCCGTTCCACTTTCTAAAAAAACCTTCTTTTTTAAAAAGAGGGTAATTTCAAACTCAAATATAACGAAAATGAAAAATAATTTTTTAATTTTTTTTGCACCATTTAAAAGATCTCAATGAGATCTATCAAACAAGATCCATATTGGCCAGAAAATTATTTGCGTAAATGCATGATTTTGGAGCTTGAAATTACCTTCCTTTTCTAAAACTTCCTTTTTTCCAAATCCGGAACGGCCAACACATTAGGATGAGCACATAAATAAGTAGGATAAAAAGGATAGCTAATTAAATTATGATATCTAATTTTGTTTAAAATTATTGACATATAATATTTTGCCTCGCGAACAGAGGTCAGGAGAATCGTAATGAAGTGTTTAATCGGGAGACCAAGTGCGGGGATAGTCACCACAATATTAAAAATTGTCATCGTTATATTATTAACTTTTTTTATTCTCAAGTACATAGACCTGTCACTATCAGATTTATTAAATAATTAAAAAATGCTAATAATATCATTTATTTCTTTATCCTCAAACCGGTCTTTACTTGATTTTTTAATTATATATTAACATTAAGAAAGGAAAAATGCATGGTAATGGGGATCGTTAACAAAACTATTAATAAATGTATTATTGAATTTTTTTATGCTCAAACTAACTAGACCTGTCGCTACCAGATATTTTTACTAGTACATTTTTTTATATTTCAATTTCTTTATAGTTCTTTACCTTTTCTTTACAAAGGAAACCCAAATAGTGGTTCTCTAAAAAAAGTTAGTTGTATGACAAAAAAGGTTTAAAGTAGTACCCAAATTTGCGTGTTATTAGAGATTTGTTATGCCAAGAGCAAAATATAATCTTCGAATAAGCCAGTTCAAGGATCAAAAAAAAAAATAAGCCAGTTCAAAAAAAAAAAAAAAACTGGCTTATTAAGCCAAATCAATACTGTAAATTTTTTGAACTGATCACTACTTTTTAAAATTTTTTGAACTAATCACTATTTTAACGGGGTAAATTAATTTACATCTATTTTTTGCTCGTAAGAGTAGCTAATGGAGTCCAACCTTGAGCTTAGCTTCGGGCCCTCATAATGTGAGGGATAACCCTAAATAGGGCTTTCATTGTGATAGTATGGTAGCACAAGGAAAAAGACATTGTGATAAATTTCAACAAGTATAATCTAGTTTGATGCACGAGGTAGGAAAAACTATGTAGAGATACAAAAATATAGATATAAAAAGAATAGATCATAAACATACAAAAAAAATAACAGCTTTTTACCTCTAAGTACAAAAAAAGTGACACTTAATTCTCACTTAGAAGAGATAGAATACTTAATTACCACTAGGTCCCTTTTTACAAAAATACATTTATCATTAATGAAAGTTGCAACCTAGGATTTTAGGATATGCCAGGGTTTTATGGTGCCCTTGTGGGTACCTTAGTACCCCTGGGTATTCTAAATTCTTAGGGTACCCTAGGATTTTAGGGTACCTTAAGATTTGAAGGTTTGGATACCTTAGAATTTAATGATACCCTAAGGTTTAGATTTAGGCGCTTTTGTAGAGCCCTAGGGTTTAGGTTTAGGCACATTCATAGGGGGTTTTAGGGTGCACTTTCCTATATATTATAGGGTTTTAATTGTTTAAGCACTTTCATAGGGTATCCTAGGGGTTTAGGCATTTTTATAAGGTACTCTAGGGGTTAGGCATTTTCATAAGGTGCCCTAGGGGTTAAACACTTTCAATGTTTTGGGTTTTAAGCATTTTCATAGAGTTTTAGTGTTTCGTTAATTAGAGAAGATCTGGTGGAAATTACTTTCTATTTCTGGACCTAGAGGTAAAATGCCCAAAAATTAATGGGTGCTTAAATATTTGTTCTTTTTTATGGGGCTCCGTTACTTTTCATCCCAATCATTTTAAATGGTTTCGTTTTCATCTCAAAACTTTGATAAACCCAAAATTGCCCCTGGTTTATTAAAGTTCCTTAGTTTTTTATTACTATATAAGGGCAAAAAAAAAAAAAAAAAAAGGATGTAAAACTAAAGTTCGAGGTCCCAATTGTAATCTTACTTGATTATAACGCAAATTATATCCCTCATTTTACGTCACTCCTGAAATTGAAATTATTTGGAAAAATAGGATGAAACATGGATACATGAGACTCCTCTCTCACACAAAAATCCTAGAACTCCCAATGCAGTCCTCCATTGTCGCCATCCTCCGTTGAGGTTGTCTTCAATCATCAATATAAATTTACTTTCTTTTTTATACAATCCCTCCGTCCCAATTTAATACTTCCTCCATCCTTTTTTTTTTGGGTTATTTTCGATATTTGTGTTGTTCTTCAAACTCTTTCAATATGAGTACAAAAAAATATACAATATGAATATTGTTTGATAGTTCTCTATTAAATACCCCCCCCCCCCCCCCCCCCCCCCCCCCCCCCCCCCCCCCCCCCCGGGGCAAAAGATAGAAATACCCCCAACCCCATCCTCCCTTATTTCTCTTTTATTTATTTAATATTTTTTATATCTTTTTTTTCCTTTTATATATTTATTTATTAAATGCTACTAGCCTACTACCATACAATTAAGGCGGCAAGTTGATTCTTAATCCTAAGTAAAACATTTTTGTTTTCTTAAAAGTTAATACCGGTTGTACCGTACTGTTTATATATTAAAAATATGATTACAAAATTAAATGCTCCAATTTTCAATTAGGTTGAACCCATGCGAAAATCTTATTTTTTTGATCATTTTATCGTAAATGGTCATAATGAATTTTTTGCTTTAAGGTCTTTCAACGAGCACCCGAAGGCTCTTTATTTAGTTTCATGGCTCTCTTAGGGTGCTTATTGGAAGGCTTAGAGCCAAAAATTTACTAAGACCATTTATGATGAAATGATCAGAAAAAGTTACATCTTCGCACCGGTTCAAACGGATTAAAAATTGGAATATTTATTTTTTACATAGTTTATATATTCAAAAAAGTATAGTTAAAAAATTAAGTGTTTTAATTTTCAATCTGTTTGAATGAGTGCAAAGATTTTTATTTTTCTGATCATTTTATTTTAAATGGTCATAATAGATTTTTTGCTCTAAAGCATTTCAATGGGCACCATAAGAGAACCCTGAAACTAAATAAGGAGTCTTAGGGTGCTCGTTGAAATGTTTTAGAGTCAAAAATTCATTATGACCATTTAAAATTAAATGATAAAAAAGCAAGATCTTTGCATTGGTTCAACCGAATTGAAAATTGGAACACTTAGTTTTTTAACTATATTTTTTAAATTATATAAACGGTGTATTTATTAACCGGAAATGTTCCAATTTTCATAGATAAATGATGCATATTTTTTTTATTATTGATTAGAAATTTTTATTTATTATTCATTGTTAAGACAAATTAAAATAATATAAAGTTCTTAGGTCTCGTTCTCTTAAACTTAACTTAAATATGAAAATTTTTCTTATTTGAATTTTTTTGCATTTGTTAGTTTTGTGCCAAATTTTTGTGGGTTATTGATTCGTCTCAACCAGAAGAATCGGAAAAGTAAAAAATTTTTTTTTACTTTTGCCCAAGTATTTTGCTAAAAAATAATTATTTATCAAAATAGTTGGATAAAAGTGAAAGAAATATTTTTTCAATTCATCTTGTCAAGACGAATCAATAACGCAAAACAAAAAAATGTGAAAAAAAATTCAAGTGAGGACAAAGTTCCCAAATTTAAGTTAAGTTCAAGAGAACGGAGCCTTAAATATAAAGTCAAATTTAATGTAAAAAACATATTTTAGTTGAAAATTTAATTTGAGTTAACCAAATTAAAATTAAATAAGTAATTAAATAAATAAAGAAATGAATTAAATGAAAAAAAATAAAAGAATGAAGAAATTAAATGAAAAAAATTAGTTAAAAGGGTGGAGGTTGGGGGCATTTGGTCTTCCTGGCAAGAGAGAGAGAGGAGGGCAGTGTCGGGGGTGGGAAAAGGAGCAGTCTTTTTTGAGAGTTTGTGCCACTTTTCAATTCATTGTATCTTGTAATTTATATTAATATTTTATGTGATTTTATAAACATTGTATTAAAAATTTAATATAGATATATCAAACAAAATTCATATTGGATATATTTTTTTAGCAAATTAAAGTTTAAAAACATTGTAATAAAGAATTAATTGAGATTTATTAAACAATATCAATATTAACTATAAAATTCATTACCAAATTAAAGATAAGACTATTTTTTTTTTCGAATACAATGGAACGATTGATTATTAAATTAAGACGGAGGGAGTATCTATGTGTTGATTATTTTTTGCATCACACTAGCTATTAGCTATTCCATGGGTAGACTTTTGTTACTATCCGTTATTTTTTTGCCCATTTCTTGGGTTTTCCCATTATAAAAATTATCAGCTATTCAGGGGTTGAACTTTCTGATTCGTTATTATTTTGCCCATTTCTTGTCATTTTCTTGACAAATTCGACATTGATTTATTGTTTATTTGTTTTCCTTTTACTTGTTGCAGTAATCGTTCCCACCGCCCACGTGTTTTTATTTTTTTAATTCGTTCACATGTTATGCCCCCCGGGGCAAAGGAAAGCAACAGTTTTGTTGGGCCCGGCCGCCTGGAATGTCTCCGGTGATTTATTACTTGTTATCATCATTTTAAAAATAGATTCTGGGTGCAATTTCGAATGTCATAAAAGACTTAATTGAAATCCTTTTTAACACCAATTAATTTTACGAGAGATGATGGAAAAGCGATCCAACAAGTTGTATTAGACCCAGGAAATCATGGGTTCGACTCGTGGAAGCGTCATCGTAAGGGAGAGATTGTTGGGCCCGGAGTGCCCCATGAATTTGGTTACACAATGCCATTTCCTGCAACCGCTCAAAAAATAGAGTTGCAGGTGCGATGTCGATTACCAAAAAAGACTTAATTGAAATATTCTTTAATACCAATTGGTTTTAGGAGTGATGGCAGAAAGCGGTCCGACAAGTTTAATATGGAGGAAGTAAAGAGAATTGATTTCTATACTCCATTTTTTGGATTTTAGTGTTAAAAGAGTGTGTGTGTGTGTTTATATATATATATATATATATATATATATATATATATATATATATATATATATATATATATATATATATTGCTAAAAGACAAAAAGGAGTGTAGAAATTAATTTCCTAAATAAAAGCTAAGAGTGTTCCTAATGGCATAACTAAAATTAAAAGAATTTTAAAATTAGTAATGTTGTCCAAAATATAGCTCATAATGATAATTAGTAACCAAATTTTGGCATTTTGATAACCAAAATTAGCAAAAAATTTCTTTGAATAACCAAATTTAATGAGAACCGCACACTCCCTTTTTTGATTATTTCTTTTCTCTCCTCTCATCACTATCAATGGACTCATTTACTTACCTCAACATTGTTAAACTTAACAATCTCTTAAATGAATACTATAATAAAAAACTGATGAGTCAATTTTTGATTGTTCAATTTTTTTTATAACACTGTGACACCCTAAGAGTATTCCAATTTATAATTGTATATCTAGATTAATTTGGGCAGAAATTGATTATTCTTTATATTGTGACTGTTTTGCTATGTTTTTTTAAGATCGGGGAACTCTATCAAATCAAAGTTTGATTAAGGTAAAAGCTAAACCTACTCCAATTTAAAAACCCTAAATCTAGATTAATTTGGGACAAAATTAACTATTTTGTAGGTTGTGACTATTTTTTAGGAAACTTTGTTGATTGTTTGTGTGTGTTTTTCTCTTATAAGTTCTTGTATAATTGTGGAGTTTCGATTTATTTTTTTTATTTTAGACTGCTTTTTTCATAAATATGTTATAGTATTAAATTATAAATATTATGAAAAGATTCCAATTTAAAATTGTATATCTAGATTAATTTGGGCAGAAATTGATTATTCTTTATATTGTGACTGTTTTGCTGTGTTTTTTTAAGATTGGGAAACACTATCAAATCAAAATTTGATTAAGGTAAAAGCTAAACCTACTCCAATTTAAAAACCCTAAATCTAGATTAATTTGGGACAAAATTAACTATTTTGTAGGTTGTGACTATTTTTTAGGAAACTTTGTTGATTGTTTGTGTGTGTTTTTCTCTTATAAGTTCTTGTATAATTGTGGAGTTTCGATTTATTTTTTTTATTTTAGACTGCTTTTTTCATAAATATGTTATAGTATTAAATTATAAATATTATGAAAAGATTCCAATTTAAAATTGTATATCTAGATTAATTTGGGCAGAAATTGATTATTCTTTATATTGTGACTGTTTTGCTGTGTTTTTTTAAGATTGGGAAACACTATCAAATCAAAATTTGATTAAGGTAAAAGCTAAACCTACTCCAATTTAAAAACCCTAAATCTAGATTAATTTGGGACAAAATTAACTATTTTGTAGGTTGTGACTATTTTTAGGGAGCTTTATTGATTGTTTGTGTGTATTTTTCTCTTATAAGTTCTTGTATAATTGTGGAGTTTGGATTTATTTTTTATTTCAGACTGCTTTTTCCATAAATATGTTATAGTATTAAATTATAAATATTATGAAAGCCTAGGCTCTATTGAAATTTATGGACAGCTTCATATTTTTATATCTATAGATATGAAGGGATACTACAAACGAAAGAATCCAGTAAATTATCAGCAACAAATAACAATAAGCCTTCAAAACAAGGTCGTAAAGAAAGTGACTTACCGAATCATATGCATCGATTCAGAATATGAAAAATTGACAGGCGAGTTGTAGATGAAATAATTTGTAATAAATGGCTTTCCCTTTTTCGTTATACATATTAGTAATAGATATTTTATTTTGGTAATTGTTCTATAGTATTTATTTTTTCCGATTTAATATGTCGAAAATTCAAGTTATACGTGTCGTAGAATCTTGACCTCCCAATGCCATAAAATCCTCCGTCTAGTTAAAAGCAAACCATCCATATTAGGACTTAAGGGTTCAAAAGAGAACGTTTCTTACAGCTAACCCCAATAATTGAACCGTAATTTAATTATGTGGGTAGCAAATCCTCAAATCAATCGGACTAACCTTTGAATGTTTATCAATTTTTTTTTTTGGGGTAAGTGAATGTTTATGATTTACGCACATGTTAGGCAATAATTCTAGAATCACACACAAACTCTCTCACATCACATGTGGGCCCCTATACACATTTGGAAGTGTGTAGTGTGTGGACTCCACGGGTGATGTGAGTGAGTTTTTTTTAATCCTGATGTGAATAAATTTGTGTAATTATTTATGTGTAGCAAGACTCTTATGCCCAAGGGACTTGGGGGGCCTATGGTGACTTGGGTCACCACAGGGATGTAATGGGTCAAAACGGTGGCATTTTGCGGCAAGGATAAAGTGGGAAAAAAAGAACTGCAAGGCCCTGTTTGGTGAATAGGAGAGGAAAAAAAATTAAGTTTTCTAATTTTTAATTTGTTTGAACCAGTACAAAGATTTTGTTTTTCTTATTTTTTATCTTAAAGGGTCATAATTAACTCTAGAACTCTTGTTAGTTAGTTTTAAAAAATATTTAGTTTTATGATTTTCTTAGGGCTAACCTACGAAAGCCCCAGAGTCAAAAATTATCTATGACCCATAGAATAAAATGATCATAAAAATAAGATCTTCACACTAGTTCAAACCGATTGAAAATTTGAGCACTTAACTTTTTAACCCTATTTTTTAATATATAAATGGTCTAAAGATTGTTAAAAAATTAAGTGCTCTAATTTTCAATCTGTTTAAACCGGTATGGCGATCTAATTTTTCTAATCGTTTTATTCTAAAGCGTCATAAATAATTTTTGACTTTGGGGCTCTCGTTAGTTAGTCATAAGAAATATCTGGTTCTATAATTTTCTTAGGGCTGACCAATAAGAGTTCTAGAGTAAAAAATGATTTATGACCCCTTAGAATAAAATGATCATAAAAATAAGATTTTTGCACCTATTCAAACGGATTGAAAATTAAAACACTTAATTTTTCAACAATCTATAGACCATTTATATATTAAAAAATAGGGCTAAAAAGTTAAGTACTCCAATTTTCAATCCGTTTGAATTGATGCGAAAATCTTATTTTTATGATCATTTTATTCTAAGTGGTCATAAATAATTTTTGACTCTAGGGCTCTCGTTGGTTAGCTCTATAAGAAAGTCGTAGAACCAAATATCTTTTAGGATTAATTAACGAGAGTTCTAGAGTCAAAAATAAATTATGACCCTTCAAGATAAAATGATAAGAAAAACAAAATCTTTGCACTGGTTTAAACACATTAAAAATCAAAACACTTAATCTTTTTCCTTTCATTTTCACCAAACAGGGCCTTGCAGCCCTTTTTTTCCCACTTCTCTTGTCACGCCCCGCCCCGGAACGACACCCAAAGTGGGCCCGAACCGACACGGCCACGTGACACTCCACACAGAAGACCAAGCCACACGCCGCAAGCTGACAGAATAAATACCCAGCGGAAGACTTAACACCATAAAACTTTAAAATGCCAATGCATCAACTAACCAAACACAACCTCGCACAATTAAAGCGGATCACATCTTACTATTACAAAACCTCAACAATCGAATAACTCATAAGAACCCATATGACCTAAACGATCAAATCCCTTAAATACAATATACAAAATCAACTTCTAACAACCCAGCTCATTCATCGACAACATTCGAAGCTAATCCAAATTCACTCCAACAAGCTGACCAGTAGTGGACCCAGTCTAAGCAACCTGCTACCTGGCAGACCAAAAGGAAAGCCAGAGAGTGTAAGATATAGAAACGCTTAATATAATACCACAATATTCGAAGGATATCAACAAGAATATACATCACTAGCGTAACTGAAATACTCGAATGTATACAATAATTATAACTAACTTGCCCACTCAACTATGCAGTAACATACGATGCACAGTAACATGAATATAATCACATCACATGCAGTGGCACGTCTACCACATCGCATGTACCCAAGACAAGGTGTCCCACATACCATGCTCCCATCCACCGACATTTAGCCGGCATGGCATACGACATGATATGCCTCACACGCTAACCTTCGGCGGTTCAAACAACACCCATCAGCATGCATATTCATCAAACACACATATCACAATCAAATCTCGTGTCCCACTCACCATGCTCCCAACCATCGTCCATTGAACGATATGACTTATGACATGGTGTGCCTCACACGCACACATTAACCACATATCAAAAGCTAAATATCAATAGCATGAAATACCCCCTCACTACAACAATATCTCATTAAAAATACCATATCAAAAGCTAACTACAATTAGCAAGATATATACTCACCACCGCAGCAATATTATATGGAGAAAAACTATATCAAACACACTCACCTTTGATTCGACTGAATATTCCAAACTTACGATTTCAGCACCTCTCATTTGACCAACTCGCTACCTAGTCACAAGCTAACTCATATTAGCATACAACTCCATTGGAATGTTCAAACAAATGTATGCTAACATCCCCTAACATTTTACCAGACTAACACATGCCAAAAGGTTAACCAAATCACCAAAACAACCCTTAAGACATTCAAACGGATATTTAATATCGAGTTGCAAAGCTAACTAGGTATTAAACAATGCCCCACAATTACAAACATGTCCATCTCAAGACCTATATGTGTACCAAAACATACATAAAGTTAGAGTAGCACGTAATCTCCAAAATCCATATAGAAACATATAACCATTCCATCATATTTTGACCATAACTTCTTTTAGGATTATAATTAGATTATGAAACCACCACCATTAGAAAGTACATTCCGAGTACATCGATTTTGATATAAAATTTGCCCAAAACGGAGTCCGAATGAAAAAGTTATGCCCGTTTGAAGTTTCTTCAAAAATGCTGATTTTTAACCTATGTACCGGTACTGAGAATTCCCAGTACCAAAAACAGCGAAATAACTTTCTCTGGACACCTTGAACCGGTACAACCAAAACCCAGTATCGGTTCAACCTGGGTTTTTCAGCAAATACACAGTTTGATCCTCCTCCGATTTCCAACCTTTTCCACCACTCAAATCACATCAAAAACTCATCAAAACTACACCAAATCATGCTCAAACTCATTTATAACAAAGGGTTTCGCAAGAACTATCAAATACAAGAATCAATTTAAGTTCTACACATCAAACCCAAGGATTCAAGACTAGAATCATGAGTTCATCAAGAATCCAACTCGAAAACCCAACTCCATCCCAACAGAATCACCAATCCCCGAACTCACTACTCAAACATGAAATTCAACAACAAAAACATGGAATTCAAGTATACGAAAACATGAATTACCTTCCATTCAAGCTAGGAAAATCAATTCAAGGTTTTCTTCTTCTTTCTCTTTTTCCTCTCTTCTTCTTCTTCTTCCTTCTGGCGTCTCTCTTTCTCTCTCTCTCTCTCTCTATGTTGGAACAAAGACAAGGGAAGGAAAATATCCCCTAAAATATCCTAGATATTTTGATATAGGTTCAAGAAAATTATATGGTATAACCACACCACCCCTCCACTTATGCAACCACCCAAAACACACACAAGACCCTCAAACTTCTAATGCATGCAATCTTAGCCCGAATCATAAAATTGAATTAAAAAGGTAAATTAAATACTCTAATATTTGAGACGGGTATTACATCTCTTGCCACAAAACGCCACCGTTTTGACCCACTATATCTAGGGGTGTATACGAGACGAGCCGAGCCGAGCCGAGTATCGGCATGCTCGAGCTCGGCTCGGTTAGGATCGGTATGGCTCGAGCTCGGCTCGAGTTCGAATCGAGCCCAAAAATCCAAGCTCGAGCTCGGCTCGATAAACATTACAAAGCTCGAGCTCGGCTCGTTAAAACTCGGTTTGCAATAAACGAACGTACTCGGCTCGAGCTCGAATTCATCAACAGAGCCATAATCAAAACTAGCTAATTCCATCATTTTTATCACCAAAACTGGCAAATTTCAAGATTTTTATCCAAAAAAAAAAAAGGCTAATTCAACTTCACTCCAAACAAGCTCATCATTCATTTCCAAGGCTGATTCCATCATTTTTTTCACAAAATCACTAGCTGCCACTACCAGGCAGGCAGGCAGTACCATTCTACCAGCCTAATTCCACATTTGTAGTTCTCATTGTTCACTACAAAATACCCTTTGTTCATCAGTCATCACTACAATAGGCTGACAAAAAACAGCCATCAAAAACATAAATGAGAATGATTAAAGTTCTTGAAACATGCACAGATGCACTTAACCAAAATGGTAACAGTCAAGTTTGACTTCCTAAGATTTACACCACAGATATTTATAACAAAAAAGACAAAAGCCGTCTTGAGTAGATAATGCGCCATTTGCCAAACACCAACTTCCAAAACACCAACTTGGTCCTGAGGTATAAACAAGTGATACAACAATTAGATTTTTCTGGTCCTTTACATTCTTAATTTTCACCAAAAAAATGCTTGCATGTATGAAATTAGGCTAATAAAAAGAATTTCTATGAACTAAAGCTATTCCAAAGCTATTCAAGTAATAAAAAAGAAGACACTAAAGTACTTATTTGAAGTAAAACAACAACAACAAAGTAATGCATCTTTTGCTCAAAGCGAATTACACCAACATTATGGAAGTTCCTGGATTGTGTAAAATAATAGCTGAGGAAGGTTTCAGCAGTCAAAATCTAGTCTAACCATCTATCATCACTCATCAATATCCAACCAATACTAGAAAAGATCAAGAATACTCTGAATCAAATCCAAAAAGGAAAATTCAATAAGATACAATGTATTGCATTAATAATGCAGATCAACACATCTCTGAATCAAGAGACACATTAAAAAAAAACCCAGCTATCCAAGTTGAATTCTACAAGATATAATTGTAACTATGTAGCATGCATGAGAAGAATCAAGCTTGCTTATGAATATGCATTCAACGGAATATTGATACTAGATAGTCAAACCCAACTAAATATAGATTGTTACAGACTCCAGACATGATAATCTTTCCTGTACACATCTTTCATTCAACCAAATAGAAACACAATTGGAATTCGACCATTCTCAACCAAGGTCAACACATTTACTTCGCTAATCAACTTGATTTTCATCAGTCAGGTCAGATATGCAATAAAACTCAATTAATTGACAGGCTTAACTCGAAAAAATAATAAATTTTCTGAGGTGATACCTTGAGACTCTCCACATTACTCCATTAAGCTAGAATGAACTCTTTGTGAGATGGCTCTTTGGTCTATCAAAAAAATAACAAAAAATTCATCAGAATAAATATAATTAACATGAGTGGATACGAAAACATAAATAAACAAATGTCACTTACATCGGATCCCTTTTTAAGTCCATGATATGCACGTACATAATCAGCTCCACAAAGTAACATTTCAACAGTTTATGTTGCCAATGATGCACGATATGGATCAATGACTCTACCTCCCGCACTAAATGTGGACTTCGAGACCACCGAGGTAATACGAATGGACAATATATCACATGCCATCTTGGACAATATGCGGTACTTGAGAGTATTTGCTTTCCACCACTCGAATGCATCAAAATGGGGATCCGAAACTTCTTCACCTTGTGCTTGTGAAGCACATATATAAACACCTTCTTCAAGATAGATATCCAAATCAGATTTGACAGGCTGAATGGTATCGACTTTCCTAACAAAAGACTCATATTTGGATTTACCCGTGGCAACTTTTTTCCCTTGTGAAACACTACTAAGAGAGCAAACTTCTGTATTGCTTTACTGTAAATTTTGTTCATTGTACACTTGGGAATGCATAACAACATACTCATCATAAAGATCATACAGAGATTTACGCACTATAGCAATGTTTTGGTCTGCCTTGTCACCATATATCTCAGGAAAACAAAACCCAATCAGTACCAATTTGTATCTTCGATCCAGTGCTGCACCGAGAGCTATCACTAGATTACACTCACCCCAATACTTGTCAAATTTCCCCTTCATCTTTAAAGCCATTGATCTAAGGTATTCCAATTCACTCACTGAATTTTTATCCAAGATCTCTTTTACTCTCCAAACCTCGGTGAGAAACAAATTGGAAGTTGGATATTCACAACCGTAGATTATATTTGTCATATCATTGAAAATTTCTAAAAATTGACAAACATTCTCAACTCTCTCCCACTCTTCATAGGTAGGCACAAAGGAAAAACTCACATCCCTTTCACTATACCTAGGGAAAACATCTTTGAACTCCAATGCAGCAGACAACATCATATAAGTTAAATTCCATCGTGTCGGACAATCTAAGATTAGCTTTTTTGAAGGCAATTTCAACTGCTTAGCAATATCACTAAATTGAGTTGGGCGTGCTTCAGAATGTATTAAATACTTCACACCATCCCGAATACAATCAGTGATCCATTTAATTTCGCTAAGCCCATCTTGCACCATTATATTAAGAATGTGTGCACAACATCGCACATGAAAAAGTTTACCATCCAAAGGTAATTTCTTCTTTAACAACTGAAATGTTGATTTCAAGTTTCTTAAGGCAACATCATTGTATAAAGCATTATCCACTGTGATAGTAGCCACCTTATTCTCAATATTCCAATCAACAAACATTTGTAAAGAGCATCAGAAATAATTACCCCGGCATGTGGAGGTGGCACATTGCAAAAGCTGAGCACGCGCTTTTGTAACTTCCAATCTGCATCAACATAATGACCAGTCACGATCATATATTGGATCCTTTGGCCCGGTGACTTCCACAAATCCGTTGTCATGCTAACTCTCCCAACTTGCTTCAATGATGTTTTCAACTTCTTTTTTTGTGCTTGGTAAGTCGATGTACAATCATTTTTGGAGACGGCACGACTTATCTTTTGCCAATGAGGAGTGGCCGTCTTCATGAACTTGTTGAACAACACATGCTCCATATGCATAAATGTATACTCATGGTAAAGTATCATGTGGGAAGCAGCTTCTCTGACTTTGGCATGGTCATACGTGAAACTTGTAAGATTCCTACTCTCCGATCCCCTGGCCTCAAATGACAAAGTCTTTTGCCTTTTCTCTGATAATCCAAGTTGAAGCCGACGTTGCACACACGTCTTTAAATGTCTAATAAGATGAGTAGTAGACCCCGATGGTTGGATGTTAAAATAATCTTGCAGAATTTACATTGATGCTTCTTGGAACCATCTACAAAAGTGACAGGTTCAAAATCATTCCAAACAACTGATGTTTTCTTTCTTTCCTTCCTTTTAAATGGGTTCGACTCTTCCTCAATAACTTCAATGACTACATCATTGGCCTCTTCGCCCACCCCAACATCCGCCTCATTAGCATTAGCATTAGCATCAGCATTTTCACCAGCATTAGCCATGATCGGACTAGTTGATGAATCCTCAAATGAAGAAATTTGTGTGCCCTAATCTTGTAGTGGTGAAGTGAGATGAAATTGTCTATCAGACATATCTACAACCACTAAAGTACCCAAGAATTAATCAACGATGTACAATTTAACAACTCTAAAACAACATAGTTAAACTAGGGAGAATGAGTAGAGGAAATAACTAATCACACCAAAGTGGATTGAAGAGAGAAGATGATCTCCCAATCCCAATCTTCACCAAAACAGACCTGAGCTTAAACCATAATATTTAACATCGTGTTAGAAAAGGATCAATAGTGCAAACTACGAAGTTTCAAAAGGCAACATGGAAGAATGCAGAAATATACTAATCTTTCAATAAAGTAAACATTTAATAAACTTCAGTTTGAAAAGGAATATCAACATGGAAGAATGCCCCAATAAACTAATCATATACTAATGCAAATAAGAATTTCCCCTCCGTACAAGTCATACCAAATTAGATTCAGTCAATTATTTTTATGGTACAAGAAAGTCAAAATATGATGATTAATATAATCCCATAATACACACATGCAGGAATAATTAACATTTCCCTAATTAAAAAACCTCCTCTCATTGAATCTCTCTAGAAGAATATCCTAATAAACTAATCATCTACTAATAAACTAATCATCTGCGGATCTACCTCTGTTTCATCTATATGCATATATTAGTGTGTCTCCCGTTATATATTAGTGTGTTTCATCTATCTGTTTCATCTATAAGTCTACTAGTACAGTAGTACTAAGGGTGGAATCTCACAATTATCATTAGCCGAAGTTATTTAATAGTGTTTGGTTTCAATCTCATAAATCCATTAATTCAGTTTTTCAACTTTTAACCAAAAAATTTGCCTTCAAAGCAGCTGAATTTCTGGTTTGTTTACATATATGAATCTGATACTCTGTTTTTGAATACCTCTTCCAGTAACTCACATGATACTATTTCGAGGTGAAAGAGGTTCTGCAGACTCTCAAGTAGTTCTGATGGAGTAACATACAATAAGCTATGACACTTGTACAAATCGAGAAATGTTAGTTTTTGGAAAGAGTCGGCTGGTGGTGTCCTATCCCATATTCCTTTCACGTTGCCTAACCTCCAAATGTATAAAGTTTGCAAGCAAGGAAACACCACCTGCATGTATAATTAGATATAATAATCACAAGGAATAATGGAAACATAAGTCTTTATTTATTAGAAAAGAACAAAGAAAACTCGCAGAACTTCATTCTACACAACAACTGATCATGAACAAAACACAAGTACCCAGGGTTATTTTATCTCTGTTTAATTACAGTGGCACTTAGCGATCATCTGTCAGAATTCACAATTACACTAACTGTATTTTTCCTTAACCTGTAGACTTAATGTAACATAAAAGCCGTATATAAAACGGGAGGGAGAGAGAGAGAGAGAGAGAGAGAGAGAGAGAGATTCATTCATACGAATCATACCAGAGCCTGACGATGGCGTAAATGCGAGACCGGCGTGGCTGTGTGAGTGAATCGAAGAAAGGAGGTGATGGCTGGGAGTGAATCGGAGACCGGAGCCGGAGGTGATGACTGAAACTTGAAAGTGAATCAAAGAGATAGGCCGCCCCACCCCTTCTTCTTCGTCCTCCTCTTCTCATCTCTCTCTCTATCTCTCTCTAAAAACGGCGGAAGAAAATAAGAACGTGGAAAAGAAATGGTCAAAAGAAACCCTAGAATTAACAAAGGTATATATATATATATATATATATATATATATATATATATATATTCGAGCAGAGCCAAGCCGTTAACGAGCTACTCACGAGCCTGTCGAGCCGAGCCTAACTAGGTTCGAGCTCGGCTTGCTTGTTTAACGAGCCTCAAAATCGAGCTCGAGCTCGCTTATTTACCCTCCGAGCCGAGCCGAGCAGCTCGGCACACTTACAGCCCTAACTACATCCCTGTAGTGACCCAAGTCACCACAGCCCCTCGAGTCCTTGGATCTGGGGGGCCTGTGGTGACTTGGGTCACCATAGGGGTGTAGTCACCCAAAACTACGCCGTTTTGGGTTGCAAAAGGTTTTTAAAAAAAAGCAGTAAGAACCTCTTTGTTGGAAAGCTCGGTAAAAAATTCAGTGCTTCAATTTTTAATCCATTTGAATTCGTGCGAACATCTTATTTCTCTAATCATTTTATCCTGAAGGGTCATAATTAACTTTTAACTCTAGGGCTTTTGTTGATTAGCCCTAAGGGATATTTAGTTCTATTACTTTATTAGGGCTAATTAGCGAAACTCTAGAGTCAAAAATTAATTATGACCCTTTAAAATAAAATGATTATAGAAATAAGATCTTCACATCGGTTCAAACGGATTGAAAATTGGAGCACTTAATTTTTCAACCACATTTTTTAATATATAAATTGCCTAAAGATGGTTTAAAAATTAAGTGTTCCAATTTTCAATCTGTTTGAATCAGTGTAAAGATCTTATTTCTTTGATCATTTTATCTTAAAGGGTCATAATTAATTTTTGGCTCTAAGACTTTCGTTGGTTAGCCCCAAGAGATATTTAGTTTTAGGGCAAATATCACTGACCTCCCCTGAGGTTTCTGACACGAACAGAAACCTCCCCTGAGGTTTCTGAAATGACACTGCTCTCCTCTCCTTTACCTGACAATACCAATGGACCCCCTCTCCGTTAATTGCACGTTAGAAAACGGATGGAAAAGATTATTTCTCTCTTCACCCACTACTAAAATTAAACTAAACTCCTAACCAAACAAAACCGATGTCATTGTACTATACTTTTTACAATACCTATATTATCCTCACCAGACTCTTTACCCCTCTTATTTATAAAATATAAAATACAAACATCACTACACTTTGTACCCGTTTCACTTTGAAATTTTGTCCTTATTTAAAAGAATTCACATTTGTTAATTTTTTATCAAACTTTTGTGAATTATTGGTTCGTCTCGATAAGAGAAATTGAAAAAGTAAAAAATTAAGACTTTTATCAAATATTTTGAGAAATTCAATATTTTGGGTAAAAATAATAATTTTGTACTCTTTTAATTCCTCTTGTTGAGACAAGCCAATAATCCATAAAAATGTAACGCAAAACTTGTAAATACGAAAAAAATTCAAATATGAAAAAAAATAAAAAAACCTAAAAATCCCACAAACAAACCCCGTAAAAATCAAAAAGTCTAAAAATCCCACTAACAAGCCCGTACCCTCCGTTGCCAATAGTTTGATTTTTGGTTTTTACGGGATTTGTTTGTCAAATTTTTAAGCTTTTTAGTTTTTGTTCATATTCAAATTTTTTTCATGCGGACTTGTTTGTGAGTTTTTTAAGCTTTTTTTATTTTTGTCCATATTTAAATTTTTTTCGTATTTTCTAGTTTTTGTTAATTTTTGTGGATCATTGGTTTGTCTCAACGAGAGTAATCAAAAGAATATAAAATTATTGCTTTTATCCAAAATATTGAATTTCTCAAAATATTTAGTAAAAGTCTTAATTTTTTACTTTTTCAATTCCTCTTATCGAGACGAACCAATAATTTTAAAAAGTTTGATAGAAAATTAACAAATGTGAAACCTTTTAAATAAGGACAAAATTTCAAAGTGAAACGGGTACAAAGTTTAGTGATTTTTGTATTTTATATTTTATAAATAAGAGGGGTAAAGAGTCTGGTGAGGGTAGTATAAGTATTATAAAAAATATAGTACAATGACATCGGTTTTGTTTGGTTGAGAATTTAGTTTAGTTTTAGTAGTGGGTGGAGAGAGAAATAATCTTTTCTATCCATTTTCTAACATGCAATTAATGGAGAGGGGGGCCCCTTGGTATTGTCAGGTAAAGGAGGGGAGGACATTGTCATTTCAGAAATCTTAGAGGAGGTTTCTGTTCGTGTCAGAAACCTCAGGGGAGGTCAGTGAAATTTGCCTTTAGTTTTACTATTTTCTTAAAACTAATTAACGACAGTTTTAGATTCAAAAATTAATTATGGCCCTTCAGGATAAAATGATCATAGAAATAAGATCTTTGTACCGGTTCAAACAGATTAAAAATTGGAGCACTTAATTTTTAAACCATCTTTAGGTAGTTTATATATTAAAAAATATATTAAAAAAATATAGTTGAAAAATTAAGTGCTCTAATTTATAATTCGTTTGAATCG
This sequence comes from Rhododendron mucronatum var. ripense, assembly GCA_019656295.1. Taxonomy (NCBI): domain Eukaryota; kingdom Viridiplantae; phylum Streptophyta; class Magnoliopsida; order Ericales; family Ericaceae; genus Rhododendron; species Rhododendron mucronatum. The sequence continues at coordinate 889,547 of BPLT01000022.1, read as the reverse complement.
GTGTGAAAATCTTATTTCTATGATTATTTTATTCTAAAGGATCATAATTAATTTTTGATTCTAGTACTCTCGTTAATTAACCCTAAAAAAATAGTAGAATTAAATATCTCTTAGGGCAAAAACCAACAATAGTTCTAGAGCCAAAAATTAATTATGATCCTTTAAAATAAAATGATCAGAGAAATAAGATATTCGCACCCATTCAAACAGATTGAAAATTGAAGCAATTAATTTTTTTTTAACTTTCCACCAAAGATGTTCTTTCAGCTTTTTGTTAAAACCCTTTGCAATCCAAAACGGCGTAGTTTTGGGTGACTATACTCCTGTGGTGACACAAGTCACCACAGGCCGCCCGGATCCCGAGTCCTTCGTTGCTTAACAGCGCAGCGCTGGATTCGTTTATCTTGGGCATAGGGACAATAGAATGTCTAGCGTGGCAAAGATAACTTCTGGGGCCCACACTCTGCACTAACCGACACTCTGGAGTCTGGACCAACAAGTCAACAACCATTTCCCAGACAGATCTGAGACATAGATAGATGTAGATGGATGGATGGAGAGAGAGAGAGAGAGAGTAGGCAAGGAAAATTGTCTGAAGTCTTTTCGCTATACCTTGTTCTAGGGCTAGGGTTTATTCCTAGTAGCAATGGGGGAGATGGGGAAGAGGAAGCTCGACAAGGGGTGGTTAGCGGCGAGATCGACGGAGGTTAAGCTGACCGGAGTTGAGCTCACCACCACTCACCCTCCCTCCGCCCCTGATCAGCCGTGGATGGAGGCTGTTGTGCCTGGAACGTAAGTTGGATACTTAATTATTCGAAAGAATCGAAACTATTCGATTTTGTTACTATTGAATTGTGAGCAAGCGTTGTGGAAGTGCCGTTGTTAGCAAATGTTGTTTGGTTTTGTGTGTTGCTCGTTGTCGAAGTAATTATCCAGCGCTCCCGGAGTACAGCGCTCCCGGAGTACCACGTGGGCGTTGCCTACCATTCCCGTTAAGAAGTGTTGCGGTAGGGATAATCCACATTGTGCGGTGGCGGTGGCGATCTTTTATTTGTAGGAAATATAACCACATGGCAACGCCACTTGGTACTCTGGGAGTATTGAATGATTGGCCTCGTTGTCTATTCCAAATTTCTCATAACTAACTCAGGTTAGCTCAGTTGGCCACTCTTCGTTTCATAAGGAATGCCAGAGAGTCCGTCCTTGGAAAAAGCAAAGTTGAATGTGGTTATTTGTTTATTTATTTGTTCCTTAATGGGCTTTCAATTAGGTTTGGTATCATTTTGCGTTTAACTTATTTACTGAATATTTAGCTTTTCTAGCTTTTTTGACCGAAAATGTTATTATTTTAAGCTCCAATTTGAAGCTTTTTGCATATTTTAAGGTGTTAAAACATAAACGGACAACCGAATCCAAGCCCATTTAGCCAAAAATACCATTTATTACTGTGAATAAGGGTAATCTAGACATTTGGTTTATAAAAAGCTATTTAACAACTTATCCATGAAAACAGGTTAATTGTTTTTTACAACTTATAAAAAGCTACTCTAACAAACAGTTTTACAACGTATTTTAATTTTTCCAAGCCAATAATCTAAAATGCTAATTTAGAGTAATTGCTAAAAAACGTGGCTTATGTCGCATTTGATGTAATTGAGACACTAGTAATCACCGGTCAAAATAAAAAAAATTAAAATCCTAATTACTCATGAATTTTACTCTTAGATAAGTATTTTGGGTTCAATAAGTAATTCATTGGGATCATCATTCGTCTCTTAAAAGTGACGTCAGTTTACTGAAGAGAAAGATTATGTTCTGTAGTAATTGAAATTTGGAAGTTGATCCCTCTCTCTTTCTCTGTCACACACGCGTGCGCTCACATGCACACATGTTATGTCTGTCTTCATGTCTATGTGCTATAGATGTGCACAGTTCTGAAACACTATGATAGTAATGAATGCAAGTGGAATTATGGAGGATGTGAATCAGTTGGATGGCTTTTGTATGCAGTGTACGTAAGTTATTATGCTACAGCACTTTCTTTGCAAGTCTATTCCCTATGAGATTGTAACACGAACTTGGGTTAACTCATTTGGATAATTCTTTGGTACTTTCTACCGCTGCTGTGAAAAAGGTTTGAAGCAAAAGAAAGACAGTTTCAATACATCATTTTGAATTTCTCAAGGTGAATTGCATAGCCAATAAGTTGGCAAAATACTTGTTTAGTTTAACTACTATCTATTTTGTTCACTTCCTCAGTGTACCAAGTTCTTATTTCAATTTTTTTTGTGGGACATCCGACCTCCGTGGGATGGCTACATCACATTGTATAGCCAACTTTGATACATAAATAAACTATTTTTTTTTTCCTTTTGAGTTTTTTTTTTTCCCCCTTCTGAAAAGGAGAAACGCCTCAATTAGCAAAATTTTATGAACTAATATTCACGATAACCAAATGAGGACATGAAAGGTGAAGCCGTGATCCAGATTCAATAAGCACTTGTCTCGGTTTAAGCTTGCGGTGATATTATGCACATGTATCAAGAAACATTTGCAATATTTGTCTTTCCCCATTTGTTCATTGATTTGGCTGGTGATTTCGTTGACAGTGTTTTGGCAACCCTGGTAAAAAACAATCTCGTGCCAGATCCTTTCTATGGGTTGGAAAATGAGTCAATCATCGACATTGCTGATTCTGGAAGGGAGTACTACACTTTTTGGTTCTTCACAACGTTCCATTGTAAGCTGGTATGTCGTACTTTGTACTCGGATGTCTGGTTTTGCTTGCAAATATTCTATTCAAGCATCGAACGGGCATATCTGCAATAAGTTTGCCTATGGAGTTTACTTAGACAGAAAGAATGTTTCCCTACAGGATTTACCTGTGATGTAGTTGATTTCCATTGAGGGTATTCTTCTTTGCTTGATTTTGTTGAGGCTGGCTAGATTTTTGACACATGCCACATCTTATGTTCTGTTGCTTGTTTGATGGCACTCTCTCTCTTTTTCACTTCAATAATGGGGATTTTTGGGATCGTGTCAAAATCGTTCATATATTTACCGTGGTGATGAGAAGGATAAGCAGTCAAGGTAACTTAGTACCTGCTGTGTTTTCCTTTCTTGTAACAACTGATTGTTGTATATACAGTCGCCTTTACATTTTTCTTTTGAAGACAGATGCAGCATTTCTCATGCAACTATGTTGTCAATTCCTTTCTTGAGTATTCTTTCTCGACTGTGCTGCCAGTGGAGTTAACAAGATCGTAAGGGATAATCCCAAGAAACTGCTGGACATGCTTAAGAGCAATACTTTCATATGCAGAGTTTTCCAGCTGGCTGGCAATATGGGGTTTGAGCTGATGTACTCATCCTTTTTGTGGAGATCGGTTTACCTTGATGTGCTTTGACCTTTCATTTGTACAGTTAGGTGTTGGAAGATGTGCATGCTTCCCATTTCCTGTTCTTTTGTATTTGGAGAGTAGTTTCATACAATTTTACTTAGTTGACAATATAAGCATTTAAGACTCCATTTAAGTGCACTAAATGTTTTGATCAGTGGTTTAGGAAGGCATGGTAAGTCAGTTCCCTATAAAAGGTCTCATGACTTGTGTCATATCCTAAGATTCCTTGTTCTTAGTTTCTAGTCCCAAAAAGACAGGAGAACGATATGATTGAAGATTGGGGAGGGGAATAAGTTTTATTTTGATAGATGAACAAGTAGTTTACAGGAGCTCAAGCTTTAGAAAAAGCAACATTGGATGATGTTAGTTCTTGTATACTTGGTTTTAATACCCTTATTGGTGGGTATATTATCGGTTTTGATTCTGCAGTTTTGATTTTCTAGTTAACTACAATTGAGGCCAGGTTTTCCAGCTTGCATATCTATTGTTGACCAAAAAGGCTATGGGAACCGACCTAATGTGCACCGACCGTGAACATACGGCACGCGGGCCCGCTCCGGGTCCCGCACGGATAATCCAAGCCTTTCAATAATTTTAAAACAATTTTTCGAGTGGCCTGAGTCCTGAAATCTAAATGAAAAAATTGGAATATTGGATCAAGCACCTACATGTATTGGGATTGAGCTGATTTCTCGCGCCACCACTTGAAAAATTGTTTTAAAATTATTGAACGGCTTGGATTATCTGTGTGGGACCCAGAGTTAGCCCCGCGTGCTTTCTGTGCACGGTCAATCCACGTTAGGAATGTGGATTAGTTCCCATAGAAGGGTTCATTGTTGATAGTTCTTGATTCTTCTTTGTAGTTGGTCTATTTTCTTAAAGTTCTGCTGATTTACTCTGTATCTATTATTATATCACTGTTTTCTCGTGCATGACGCTTTCAATTTACTTACCTTCGTCAGTCAGGAAACCAGCACGTGGATCTAAATTTCCGGGCAATCAATTATTCCGCAGAGGTATATTTGAATGGCCATAAAGAAGTCCTGCCGAAGGGGATGTTTCGAAGACATTCTCTTGATGTCACAGATATTGTGCATCCTGATGGTGAAAATTTGCTTGCGGTCCTAGTTTACCCTCCCGATCACCCTGGTAGGATTCCTCCTGAGGGGGGTCAAGGTGGTGACCATGAGGTAATGTTCACATTTCCTGATACCTAATGATGAATTACCATCGAGTAGTTTCCAACTTTATTGAATCTGTCTTACTACTATAATTTGTCGATAACAATTGGACATTTAGCAAATAGCGAATAATGATGACTTAAGAAAATCACTCTTTGACATACGGATAAGTTATGCTGCCTTGAATAAGAAATAATGAGAATATTTACTCTAGTTTAACTGATGACTGAGGTGCTTCTGTTAGGGTAGGGTTGCTCTCTTGACATTCAAAAGACTATTTTTTCTCTCTAAAATTGGAATGATGCAGAAAGCTTTGTAGTGGAATTTTTTTGACCTGAGAATCTAGGGGAGAAGATTTTTTTATTCATGAGGTTTCATGCATTTATTTTTGGTCAAGAACTTTGCACCGTTTGTCCAGCCCACATTGATGGTTTCATTTGTGAGTTCATTTGCATTTACTTTTATATCCCACTGGGACAAAATACAAAGCACGATTCTACATAAATATCATCATCCATTAATAGGTTCTCTATTTTCTCCATCTTGTTTTTGTCCATGGACCACATTTTCATTTCATCTTCTGTTTACTTCAGATTGGGAAAGATATTGCCGCCCAATACGTTGAAGGATGGGACTGGATGATTCCTATAAGGTAAGTCATAGCCTATGCAGCACGGGCACTTTGTTGAAGGTCATGTACTGGTGTTGGATACTTGTTGGGGACACCAACACCCTCCTAATGCGTGTCTGACACTTGAATTCAAATTGTCCTATTTTTCTCAATGTTTTTGGTTTGGACACTCCAGGGACACTCTAAAATTGCTCCAGACACTCTCGGGATCACAAATCAAGTCGGGGCTGTTATATGCAATAGTAGACACTAATTAAAACTTAAGAAAGTTTGATTTTTTGTGTGAAGGATGATGGCTTATTTTTTCCAAAGACTATGATATAAGGTATAAATGGTGTTAACTGTTACATACGTCGAATTTAGAACCTTGTTTTTAGGTTTTGATACATATAGTACTGCACATATATATTTTTGAAAGTGCCACCATACGGGTTGTGGCCTTTAATTTTCTGGAATTTTGTGTCGAAGTGTCGGTGTGGTGTTCGTGTTGTGTCGTGTGTCTGTGTCAGTGCTACATAGTTTAGCACTGATGCCGTGTTTGTCACCAAGTCCTATGACTTGTAGAGCATAGCGGATAATCAATTTTAAAACGTAAGTTTAGACTAACTATTGTTGTTTCTTCAATAGTGTAGGTGTGTAAGGGGGTCTTGTCGCTTTCTCGTTGTTTTTTATTTTGGTGTTTGTAGTTTGATAATTTAATTAACTGAAAGCGTCACTTACTGGGTATCCAATCAAACACTGCCACAGGGATAGGAATACTGGCATATGGGATGAGGTATCAATATCTGTTACTGGGGTGAGTTTGTACTTGACTTTGAAATGCTTAATATCATTAGACAACTCTGCTCATGCTGTTATTCTGTCTTTCTATTTTAATTTGAACTTCTACGCTTGTTACACAAGCTAATCAATTCAAGCTGAAGCATTGTTCCACCTAGAGCAACTGGTAAAGTGAACATCATTTCATGTATTGAAGACCATCAACTAGATATAAAAGCACAACTCTGATGTTTAGCAAAAAAAAAGAGTACTCTCTGTGTGACTTCTAAGCCTAGTGGTTCCTACTCTAAAATTGTTTTACAATAGTTTGTAAGAAACCTCCTTTTCTTAATTTCAATGCATTATTCTTCCATGCAGCCTGTGAAAATAGTGGATCCCCACTTGGTTTCATCATTCTTCGACAATTACAAGAGGGTATATTTGCATGCAACCACTGGTTTGGTAAATAAAAGTGCCCGGGTTGCTGAGTGTTCTTTGAACGTCCAAGTGACAACAGAAGTTAAGGGAGGTTTTTGCTTGGTAGAGCATCTTCAAACTGAGCATGTGTCAGTCCCTCCTGGAGCATCTGTTCAATATACATTTCCTGAGGTCAGTGTCAGTCACGTTTTGCAGAAATTAATAGACAATTCTCATCATCTTATCTCTTAACTATATGAACTGAAACAAATATTCCTGGAATTTCTTCTTGTTGCTATATATGTGTGTGTGTGTGTGTGTTTGTCGCTAACTGCACCTGTGTGCTTGACATGGACATATGATACCAGTTGCATTGGTTCGATATGGAATACTCCAGTTCAAATGTTAATTATTTGTATTTGCAGCTGTTCTTCTACAAGCCCCATTTATGGTGGCCAAATGGCATGGGAAAGCAGTCGCTGTACAATGTTGAAATTGGTGTTGAGGTAAAGGGATTTGGGGAGTCTGATATGTGGAACCATCATTTCGGTTTCCGCAAGATTGAGAGCAAAATTGATAGTGTAACTGGAGGAAGGTAGGAGATCTTCAACTTTATTTCCCTCAGGGAACACTACTGTGGAAAATTCTATATCTATCGTGTAACATGTATTTTATCTACTTTGTAGATTGTTCAAGGTCAATGGACAGGCCGTCTTTATCCGTGGAGGTAACTGGATATTGTCGGATGGGTTACTACGGCTTTCAAAGAAAAGATACAAGACAGACATTAAATTTCATTCTGACATGAACTTCAACATGATACGCTGTTGGGGTGGTGGACTGGCGGAGAGGCCAGAGTTCTATCATTACTGTGATATTTATGGCCTGCTGGTTAGCTCTCTGTCTCTCTATATAGGTTGGTTTTCTTAAGTTGTGGGGAGGAGTTCTTGGGTTTCGGTCGATGAAAAGAGGGACATTTCATTAATTCCTGCATCATAAAGAGATTAGCTATCTCAACGGATGATTATGGAATGCCCAGGAAATGTTGACAGAAGCATGGATAATCTTTTCAAAAACCTTGATATTCTGCCATATATACATAGATTAGTTTGCCAAAAACGTTGATATTCTGGTTTAAATGTATTTTAGTGATTGCACTACTTGAATCTAGTTGGGGAATGATGAGAACGAGATAAGAAAAGCGATTACCAACTACTCTCCCTCCAATGTGGGATCTGGTTGAAGGGCTGGGCTGAATGGTTCACTTAACCTTTTAGAGTACTTGTGTAAAGTGGCTTTTATCTCCATTGAACTGGGTGTTAACACTAGAGCATGAGGTTTTCATCTTGCACCTAGCAATGGTATTCTATTGGAATGAAACAAAGTGAAGAATTACTGTTGGAGATTGACATGAGAGAGAGAGAGAGAGAGAGAGAGGCCACATAGACCTTGACTAACCACCTAGTGATGAGTGCATCAGTAGAAGTGCATGCCTGGGGCAATCCACTTATGATTGCACTACATGGAAGTACAATCATGAAACACAAAATTTCAGGAATCAAGAGTTTAAGTAAGGATGGATAAATTGGTATTGATGTGCCTTGTAATTATTCTTCTGTTAATGCCAACTTGGCATGTATTTTTCAAACTTTGTATTTTTCTTCTCATTTGTATCTCAATCGTGGAGATGTGTTTCCCTCAAGCATACAAAGCTGGCCAGTGTTGGTTTCCGAACAGACACGTACCATCTTAGAAAATGTCCTTGGCTTCTTAGTTTTGGATGTTCTTCATGAGACATTGGTTTCACTTTGTGAGTTTTCAGCTGAAATTTTGTTGTAAAACCATGTATTAGTGTAGTGAGTGACACAATTCATGCATTTAATGAATCACAAGATCATTCCATTAATCAATTCGTTTCTCCATTGGCTCTGGATCACCTACGTGTATGCTTTGCCCTGTACTTCATTGTTTGATCATGGGCCATACTTTCTTTTTATTGCCTTTGGAAAGTTTTCTTAAGCTGGGTGCGATTTTTTTTTTTCTTTTTTCTCATAAGCGATCTATGTTACCCAATATCCCCTTGATTGCTTACTATCTGATAATGGATCCAGTTTTCAATAGATCTTCTCTTGTGTTACCGGTTGCCACAATTATTGTGCAGTACTTTGTTTTTGCAAACATGGTGCTTTCCTGCTGATTGAAACATTTAATTCCTTTTCCATCAACTTTTTTCTGCTAATCTGGATGGAGTGGGTTGAACTAGGTTCTTTATGGTTCCTACAGAATAAAATCTTGTTTTGTATCCGAATGAACTGTTTTCCCTGTAGGTTTGCGAACTATTAAATATCCTATCGAACTAGAACCTCTATGGAGGGTTGCATCAAACTGGCAGCTTTCTTATCGTGTTTATCTTCAGGACTTTGTCATGCATATTGCCGTTGAATCTATTTAAGTCCATTTCATGAAATTTGTGCGGCAGAGTTCATATCCATTATAAGATTTCCATTGTAGGTTTGGCAAGAGTTCTGGATAACTGGGGACTGTGATGGACGAGGTATACCAATATCAAACCCAGACGGTCCCCTGGACCATGAGCTTTTCTTGCTATGTGCAAGGGACACCGTCAAGCTTCTGAGAAATCATCCTAGTCTTGCTCTTTGGGTGGGGGGAAATGAACAAGTTCCACCAAAAGATATCAACAGGGCTTTAAAAGATGAACTGAAACTCCATCCATATTTTCAGAACTCAACTCAAAGTGGAAACTCACAGGAAGATATCATCCCATTGTTGGATGATCCTAGCCAATATCTTGATGGTACGCGAATCTACATCCAAGGGTCCATGTGGGATGGCTTTGCTGACGGAAAAGGAGACTTCAGTGATGGCCCTTATGAAATTCAGTATCCTGAGAGCTTTTTTAAGGATGACTTCTATAAATATGGATTCAATCCTGAGGTTGGCTCAGTGGGGATGCCCGTTGCAGCTACTATCAGAGCAACCATGCCTCCAGAAGGGTGGCAAATTCCATTGTTTAAGAAGTTATCCAATGGTTATGTTGAAGAAGTTCCAAACCCCATGTGGGAATACCACAAGTACATAGCTTATTCAAAACCAGGTTTGGTTCATGATCAGATTTTGCTGTATGGAACCCCCACTGATCTTGACGATTTTTGTCTAAAAGTAAACCTCCCTTATTCCTCCTCTTTTTATTTTTTTGGTTAGTGTTTTTTTTTTTTTTAAGTAACTTAAATTTATTCCACCAACATAACCAATATCCATCAAAACAACCTTACCTAGCTACAAGTCTAACATGTGGCCCAGGAAAAGCATATCTATCAGCCTAGGCAAAAGCACAAAATGAAACCTGGCAAACAACTGCACGGGCTTCGTTAATAGATAACCATCTTTCGGCTAACCTAGCCTCCTCCGTCCATCGACTACGCCTTTTGGCCTTTCCCCGCTCTGTCTTCTCTACGATTTACGGGTACTTACTCGTGCACGGAATCAAACAAGAGGAGGTTGCCTGATGGGACATCCGCCTTTGCTAAGGACTTTGCCGGGGTTGAACCCCTCTCTTCTAGTAGCCGCCCTTCCTCCAAGACTTGAATCAGGAATATTATTGGATAGATAGCCCAACCAGTACATGGAGATATATGTTGTAGTAGTTCTTGATCTTTTTCCAAGTTCTTGTCAATGTCTTGTTCAATTGTTTTGAGCAATCCTATTTGGTCCTTTTATTTCTTATGGAGAATCCTGGAGTTTTCTTTAATCAAGTGTCGTAACGGTGGCTGTTAGTGCCAGTTTACAAAACGCAGCCCCCAAACCAGAATTCGCCGTATGTTGAATAGTCCAACTCAACCAATAACTGCATAGTACTGCTTCCAATGCCAGTGTTCCCCCAGACCTTGGCCCAAATACTTGTAGAGTTGCTATTTGCCTAAATTTGACTGCCAATGTTGACACAACTGAAGCACAAATGGGAGCAGAGGACACAGCCATCATCCACATTCATACCACAGTGCTTGAGTCTATTTTTACTAGCAAGCTTCCGCACACAAACTAACCACAGAATGAAAGATCACTTAGGCACATTTTTTCCTTGCACCAAACCATTGGAGACTAATGCAATTTCTGTTTCTTGTGTTAACTTGAGCTAAATGATCTTTGCAGGCTCAGCTAGTTAACTATGTTCAGTACCGAGCTCTATTAGAGGGGTGGACTTCGCGCATGTGGAGCAAATACACGGGTGTTCTGATTTGGAAAAATCAGAACCCATGGACGGGGCTTAGAGGTCAGTTTTATGACCATCTCCATGACCAAACAGCAGGGTTTTATGGCTGTCGATCTGCAGCTGAACCAATCCATGTCCAGCTGAATCTAGCCACGTATTTCATTGAGGTAATTTGTGCCATTTTAGTAATTATGATGGCTGATTGAATTGTCATGGAATGTACGGATTGTACTTCCCTTGTTAATGTTACCGCAATGTGATAAGTCAAGCGTAAAGATCTGCCATTAGAGAAAGTTATACCAAATGTGACAAAGAAAATGAAATGGTTCTAACAGGTTTTGGTTGAGATTGCCGAAGCTCAAAGCCTCAAATAATATAGGAACATGTGGGAACTGAAAATGCATTAATGTCTTATAAACCAGAAACCGCCATAGAAATTTCCTTCTCAAATGTGGAACTATGGAAGTCATTGGCTAGCCTACAATTATTCCTGCTTGTTTGCAGTTGTCATAATTTATGTTTTGGAATCGTTCTTGAAGAACACAGAGAACTTATTGGTAAATTGTCTTGATGATTTTCAAGACTTGTTTTCGGTAAACTACCTGTTTCCGAGAAACATGAAAGATATGTTTATATTCTCCAAAAATACAGCAAAAAAAGTAATAGGATATGAAAGTGATGAGTACTAATGTTGTTTTCCGTATAGGTTCCAAATAATGTGTTCAAGTAAACTGATCCTAGAAATGATAACCAGGATAGTATTGTTGGAAAATTCCCGTCTTCTCTTCTTCTCCTCTTACGCAATTGTTTTAGGAAAAGTTATGGATTGGGAGGATTCATCGCCCTGTATCATCTATGACATGCAGGTAGTCAACACTACATCAGACGAACTTTCTAATGTAGCTATAGAAGTGTCGGTGTGGGATCTGGAAGGAAAATGTCCATACTACAAAGTTTTCGAGAACCTCTCTGTACCATCTAAGAGAACGGTACCCATCTTTGAGATGGACTATCCAAAGTCCAAAAATCAAACGCCAGTCTACTTCCTTCTCCTTAAACTATATAACATATCCGACTACGGCATTTTATCCAGAAACTTTTACTGGTTGTACCTACCGGGTGGAGATTACAAACTATTGGAACCATACAGGAAGAAAAAAGTGCCCCTCAAGATAACATCCCAAGTATTCATCAGCGGGTCTGCCTATGAAATCCGAATGCATGTGCGAAACACATCAAAGAAGCCAGACTCAGAAAATCTGCTCTACAAGAATAGATTCATTGAAAGAGAGAGCGATGGCGATTTTGATGTGGCGTCACTTGAACCTGTAAATAGCAGAATTGAGGAAAAAAAGGAGGTTGGTTTAATTCAGAGGATCTTCAGTCGCTTCCAGCACAAAGCCAATGCTTTGAGGGTGACAGAAGTGAATGGGACTGAGGTTGGAGTTGCATTCTTTCTGCATTTCTCAGTTCATGCTTCAAAACCGGATCATAAAGAAGGTGAAGACACGAGGATTCTTCCTGTTCATTATTCGGACAACTATTTCTCATTGGCTCCGGGTGAAGAGATGCCCATCAATCTATCATTTGAGGTCCCTCCGGGTGTTACCCCAAGGGTTACACTTCATGGGTGGAATTACCATACTGGGCATACCATTCTCTGAGCTTGTGAGATGCCAACCGACTCTTGAGCACTCCCACAGTTGGAAATAATAAGGTTATAAAGTCTGAATCCTTAATGGATCTAGCACTTGCTAGAATACCTGTTGGTGAATTTGGATAACTTTCCAAATACCTTTGGCTTCAACTGAATCACTTCCTACCCGAGCATGAAGTTGCTGTCTGTTTGCAATGCTCCACATTGCATGTACTTTGTATGTAACTTATAATAAGCACTCTTTGTAGATTGGCTCAACGGACAGTTGGCGATAGAGGTAAAAATAAACCATGTAGTCTTATGAGAGACCACATGATTCATTTTCTGAACCTGTGATGAAAACACGAGAAACCATATGTCGGGGGTCATTAGTGACAAGCCTTCTCGAAGTTTATGACCACTGGTCCTTGGCCCTATCAAAACTCAAAATGTTATTCTTCCTTTGGGAAGTCCTATGGTACACACTCCTTAATAAGGAGTGCACCGTACACACCATGATTTTAAATTCTCAGATTTAAAAGTGAATGATCCGAACCACCCATTTATTAAATCAATTAATAAAATGAAAAAAGGGCTGAGCAGGTGACCCGTTGTTCTCTCCTTTCCCACTCTCTCTACCTCTCCAAAAAATGACCACAAATTATATAACATAAACATAACTTTTACGACAACACCAAAAATTGGCATTTGGTTATCATAATGTGTCGTACCAAAAGAAATTAATCCAAATATTCTGTAGCAAGACTAAAATATGTCGTATCACAATTAACGATAGACTTTAATGCATTCGGATACATTAAATGTCGTTTGGTTACATATTTATCGATATGCCATGATATCTAATTTTGGTGACAATGTTAAATATTGTAGGACTTCACATTGAAACGGTTCTGATCAATTATTTTATAAATATACTCGGTAACAATATTTAGAATTTTTCCTTCAAAAAAACAACATTTAGAATTTGTACATTCAATATACTTTATATGAAACTAATTTCCCCTTGTGGTGAATATACGGTAGACTTGTGACCGCGACACAATAATAACTATCAAAATCATTAATTTTGTGCTTGTGATTAAATAATTCACGTAAATTTTTTGCTCGATCAAGTTTTGGAAGCTCCATTATTGGCACTCAAATTTAATAATAGAATGATATTTTTCATCTGATTAAGTGTCTAGCTATAAGTGATCAAATTCATTCTTAGTACAAATAATCTAATAGTAGATATTATGTAAAAGATAAGCCGGTTCTGATAAAAAAAAAATACCTTAAGTGGGGCTCGAATGATGCATTAATATATTTTAATGTTGTATTGAACTTAAACAACAGTATTTGCCAAAGTATGGAACTTCAATGACTATGTAATTTATACTAAAAAATTAAAATAAATCTATAAAAAATAGAAATAAATAAAGACAAACAATCAAATTAGAGACATATTACACATCAAACAAGAAACACTACCAAGCCATATCTTTCTCGTTTAACATTTTAATGAAATATATTTTATTTGACAAATACAATATTAGGAGTTTATTATATGTACAGGGTAAGCCCTATACTTTTGGAAGCCCTAAGCATACAAGTTACACAGAGCTTTTTTATTATAATTATTAAATTTGAAGCCAAATCATGAATAATTCTTGTTAGTTTTAGCTAATCAAATATTATAAAAAATCTTAAATGAAACATAAGGGTAAAATATTTACGAAATGGATGGAATAAAAAATACATCTGTATTTGTGTGGAAAGTATAGGTATTAACTTGTATACAATGTACTGTGTTGTGTGTGGTATAAATGCCATCAGAACTTATTTTTTAGTTGGGTTCGAATCTCAATAAGTGAAATTTTATGATGAGGTAAAGGTAATTTTTTTTTTTTAAAAAAAGAGCAAATGAAGGGCGCAAGACTTGAACCCCTGATTTTGTAAGCAAATGTCAGACCTCCAATACCTCACCGCAGCTACACAATTGAGAATTTGTAATTTTAAAGGCTATTAATTATATAATACTCCATCATATGTGGGGGGGCCCATTTTTGGGCTAAGAATTTGAGAAAATTTGTACTGCACGTTGTGAACAGGTAACATTGCCTTATAATTTTCTTATAACAATTGTGGTTATATTATTTAATTTGTGATATTTTACACTTAATTGTACGGTAAAAATTTTAAAATTTGAAAAAATTATGTGGCGGAAATCAAAAATAATTAGAAAGAAAGAAAAATGTATCATATAAAGATTAACAAAGTGTTTCATAACATTTTTTTGTTCGTAATCGTGTAAAAAAAAACATATATAATGGATTTGTAAAAATCAAGATGTATCCATTGAATAAAAATCGAGGCAAAGATATTTAACTAGGGAGGCTTAATTATTCATCCTAAAAGCCTTCCAAAATTATGATTTCGTCCTCCCATTTTGAGCTAATTATGAATTCGTCCTCATACTAGTTTTTATCCCATTAATGCCCTTTCGTTGTTGTTATTATATATATATATATATATATATATATATATATGTAAATAGGGGACGAAGCCATAATACCTTTCGTCCTCACGTTAATCCCGTTTCATCCCGCGATAATCCCGTTTCGTCCGCCTGCCAGATCTGCAAAATTCTCGCGTGCACATCCTGAGATTCTCGTTGATGATATTAATCGACCATATCCATCTTAAACGGAACCCATCCACTTGATTTTGGAGCTCAATTTTTTGAGAAACTATAGTCGGTATAAACCCAAACCAGTAGGAAGCCCAATCTCGTCCGTCCTTCATTCTTTCAAATACTGGCTGTAAAGACCCGATATTTTTATAAAAAAATAATAATAATGATAATAATTATCAAAGCAAAAATAATTATTTTGTACAGAAAATTATTTATGTCGTCACACCAATTTTATTTCCGTAATCAATTATGCGCTCGTGTACCCGACGAACATTTTTCCTTTTGTGCGTGTGTTGCCCCGGACCAAATCAAACGCTTCCCCTTTTCTTACAAAAATTTCGGCTGAGTACAAAGGGAACAAAATCCCTCATCTCCTCCGTAAATCCCTCCCACTGAGACACCACATAATTGTCCATAAGCTATTAACCCCCATGCAAACCCAAACCAATTTTTAAAACCCAGGCCTTCTTTGTTTTGCCAACCTCGGCCGAGAGAAAGAGAGATTGGCAGAGAGAGAGGAAGAGAGAAGAAAAGAAATCAGCCGTGTACCTCCATCACCAACTCCATTTCCTTGTCTCCCTCCCACCACCACCGAACACCTCTCACTCCTCCACCATAACCGGTTCACCACCACCAGCCATATACTACCATAACCACCACCTCCTCTCACCAACACCACCGAGCTCACACCGCCATCACTGAAACCCCAGCTGTAGTAGCTCCATCGTCACCACAGCCGTAGCACCTCCATCGTCACCACAGCCGTAGCACCGTCACCACCGAGCTCCGTCGCCACTCCGAACCACCACCGAAATCGCTCTGTAAATCGTTTCGCCGGACGAGAGGTAATCCGAACTCACCTCCCGGGCGAAACGAGAGGTAATCCGAACTCACCTCCCTAAATATATCTTATGTTCCGTAGTGATTGTTTCGTGTTCTAGTACGAAAATAATCGAACCCAACGCCTCCGTTCATAACCTGGCCGAAACCCACTGTATCTTTTCCGAAAATCATAAGCCACTGTTTTAAAAAAAAAAAGAAAAAAGAAGAAAGACAGTAGCTGGAAAGATTGAAAAGTTGGGGAAAAATTATTGTTTAATCCTTAAGTTAGAATAACTTTTAAAACCACCCTAGAGAATATGAAATAATAATATAAGTTCTTAAGTTAAATACTTTCAATACAATGTTAATTTAATTGCATGATAAATTCCATGGCATGAGAAATTTTATCGAATGTTTATGTGTTGTTAGCATGTTAGTATTTTTAGTTGAAATGTTAAATTGTGTGCAATGTTGTTCTATTGTTAGAATGGACAAATATGTTTCCGGGATTGGTTGCGATGCGCGGATTTAACATATTAGACGTGAAAGTAAGTTTAATGGAAAATGAATAATGTGAGAGGATGTGATTTTGGATTCCTGGCAATCCTGGTTTGGAACCCGTGGTGATGTATTGTGGTGAATGATTGGTGGTGATTTGTCGAAAGTATGGATTTACGAACCTTGGTTACGGCATGCATGGTGGTGATCGGCTCTCGGATGTTTGGGACGGGACATAAGGGTGGCATTGTGCTTGCGTTACAACCTGGGCTAGACAGCGCTCGAGCGTTGTCGGTGGATTTCAACCCGGGCTAGGCGGCGCTTGAGCGTTGCCGGTGAAGTTTTATCTAAACTTATGGTCGCGGATGGGATACCCGAGTACATAATTTAGGTATCTTTCATCCGGATCTGGAAAAGGGGAGTCGGATCACACCAATGTTTGTGCCAGAGGTTATGAGTAGGAACGGATCTATGGATCAGATCCGAGATTTCACATAGGTTAAAGGATAGCAATGAAAGAAAGTTGTTTGTGCTCTTTTTATGTTATTTTAATGCATTTCATTGATATATCTTATTGCTTGTAAGTTATGGGTTCAGGTGGGTTTTGGCTACTGAGCGTCATCGCTCACGATACTATGTTGCCCTGATGATTCGAACGCCAGGTACTGAAGATGAAGCAGGAGTGCCGATCGAGCAGGCCAGATTCAACTTTGCTACGGACGAAGGCAAGGAACCCTAGTTGCCGTACGCTTAGATGCTCTGACAGTTATTTGGTCTTCTTATTTTGAAAGCTTAAACGTTTAAATTTGGAAAGTGTAATAACTTGACTCGTTTGAAAACTTTAAACTTAATTCGATATGGTTGTAATACTATGATGTATGCTTTTGGAGCGTGTGATACAACAAATTGGATTTATCTTTTGAGAAATTGGTCTCTTAATATTTACTCAACGCTTCCGAAATTTGGGCGTTACACTAGCGGCGCACTACAGCAAATGCATTCCCTTGTCCTTTCAGAAAGAGGTTTTTTGCCGAAAACTTCGCGACGACAAAAATCAATCAAGTCGTATGTGGTTGAAGCCACCGGTGAAGAAGAAGGGGATGAAACCGACATGACCAGAATTCGTAAGTCTATCCATTAAACACCCTTTCATTATTCGAATCCATTGTTAGGTTTTTCCTGTTGGATCTAGGGTTTGCGTATAATAATGATTTGTTTATACCCATTCTACTAATTTTGTTGTGATTCAGTTGGATATTTTGCCGATTAAATTACAATCATGATTTCGTGTTTTATGGATAATGGTTTATTGTCTGGAAGCACGTCATGATGTAGATATGTCAAGTTTCCCTAATGAGGTGGATTCCTCAATTGTACGGGTTATATTCCATGATTTGAATGATAATATTGTGGGAGTATATCATGTTAAGTATATTGGTTTCCCTAGATTAGGAACGGCTATGAAACTGAAATTATGATAGTAATATAACCATGAAACGATGAAAATACATGTTTTGATGGTAATGTAACCATGTTTCATGAAATAATATCAAGGAAAAATAAAAAAAAGTTAGCAATTTAGCATGATCAGTTCATGGAAAAATGTGGTCAATTTATCATGTTATATTGACCAATGGTGGGTTTGAAGGAAAAATAATCTATGTTGCTTGCAAATTTTTGCTGGTCAATTGGTCATTGTCAAGTGATGCAAATTGCTGGTTAATTGGTCATGTTACGAGTGCCAATACTAGTTTACATGAAAGTTGGTCAATGTTCAAAGGTAAACACTCCTTAAAACACGACCACTTTATCATGTCAGGTTGGCCAATACCTATTCCTTTTTGGGGATCAATCTAACATTACAAATTTAAGCCACATAGCTAATGGCCAAATGCATTTTCAGCAAGAATGGTTCTGATTCAACCGTTTTACATGAACCGAATACTTCCATGAACAATTTAACTTATTCAAATCGTGCAAAATTTTGTCAACTGAACATGAAACAATAGCCAATACTAGTTTTGATGGTAAATTATTCATGTTTCATAAATTATCCAGTATTGAGAGGTCATAAAACGGTCGCGAATAGTCACGGAATATTCCATGCTTCTTCTGACATAATGGTTTATTTATCATTATTGCAGGAGTTACACCTCATGATGTGGAAAATGGAGCTAGGTTGAAACAAAGAAAAGTGGCTCTAGATGATGCAATAGTTGAGGATACGCCTCCTTCAAAGATAGTTCAGCGAAATAGTAAATGTACTAGAAACATAAGAAAATCTTGACGTGGAAGGGTCCTTCAAGAGACGCACAAGATCGAAGCGTGTAGCACGAGGGGTTAAGGCAAAACATCCTTGCTCAAGGAAACCTCGAGATGAAAATAAGGGAGAAATACGTGAGACAGCGTATCGGGGAAGTCTAGATGTTATTTTCATATTTTACATGTACCTAATTGGAGTGTCCATTAACTTTTGGGTGGATACTTTTCAATTGGTATAATATAATATGTGCAGGTGGTTTTATGTAGTTGTTTCACTGCTATTTTGATTGGCATCAGAATGTATTAATTTGATTGTGGGCATTTGAGTTATGGGCAACTGATTATGAGATATGCTTGGCTCAGGACCATGTATTGGCCAACGTTTCATGGTTAATATATCATCAAAACTTGTAATTAACATGGTTAATTTACCATGTAGGTAACATGGTTAACAATATTCTGCAATAATTGATAATGTTGAAATGTTCATGTACGTATTCGATACATGTTGCACGGTGGAATCATCAGAATGATTCATGATGAATAGGGCTTTGGCCATCTGTTTTGTGAAATATAAATGGAACAAGCAATTAGTGGAATTTTTTTTGTTGAAAATTTGAAAATCCTCATCTCTTCCCCTGTTAAATCTCACCTAATTCAATAGGTGCTTCCATATTCAACCCATCTGTTTCCCTTAGATTTCGAAAACAATTTCCATAGCGCCCCCCCCCCCCCCTAAAATGTGTAAAAAATGTGTAAATGTATGTACATTAATATATGTATATAAAATAGAATAAAGCGTAATAAAGGTAATTTACATATTGTAAGGATGAAAACATACTCCTCATAAAATGTGTAAATGTATGTACATAAAAAAGGGTAATAAAGGTAATTTACATATTGTAAGGATGAAAACATACTCCTCATAAAATGTGTAAATGTATGTACATAAAAAAGGGTAATAAAGGTAATTTACATATTGTAAGGATGAAAACATAAACATGAAGGGGGGGGGGGGGGGGGGGGGGGGGGGGGTGAATTCTTACATAGCATGAAAAAAGAGGATGGATATTTAAATATCCCATTTAACTAAGGGATGCTTTTCAAGCTTTTTTGTAATCGCGTAAAAAAGAACATATATAACGGGATTGTAAAAATCAAGATAAATCCATTGAAAAAAAATCGATGCAAAGATATTTAGCTAAGGGATGCTTTTCAAGTTTTATAATATTATCCGTAGTAAATTTGAAAATAAAATTTTTAATTTCCTCAATATATTTTGATTATTTAATCTGAAAATTTTTTTAGATGTGACGCTGTCTTTGCAAAATAAAAAAATGTAAATTTTTTAAAACAATCCCTTTAGTTTGCATCTTGTCTCAATTTCGTCCCTTTAAGAGAGAAATGTACATTTTACCCCCGAGTTCCATTATTCTAATAACGTCGTCAACGAGAGAGACAAAATATAAACTATAAGGTTAAAAATAACACAATTAATACTAGAGACGCAAAATTGAAATTTCACGTAAACTAGAGGGACTATTTTTAAAATTAACCCTTATACAAATAAGAGTTAGTTTATAATTAGATGTAAAATTTCAACGCATATTTATTAATGACGGAAATTTTGAAACGGTACCCAATATTACACTAGTACATACTGCACCAATAGCAAAATTGGTATTATATTTGGTATGATATTAAGAACATTGAATCAGATTGGCCCCTTGTAATGTTGTTATTAATGAACGTATCATTTACGCTCAGAGTAAACGAATTCGGTGCTATTAGAGCATCTCCCACTGCATAAGCAATTGGAGTTTTTAGCTATAATAGCTAGCCAAAGCAAAAAAAAGGGCAAACCCAACAGACTTGTTTGAGGGTTGGTGAATTGGCGTGGTGCTACCATACCTCGCTACTCCTGGAGAGGTACTCGCGCTTCGCTTGGTTGATTCCCCCCCCTCGTTTTCTCATACCCCACATAACATTTCAGTGCCTCTCTCGCTTTTCCTCGCTTCAACAACCAGCAAATGCTTGGGTTGTGGAAATGTTTCGTCATCCTCAACATCAACAAGGTATGCCTCTCTCTCTCTCTCTCTCTCTCTCTCTCTCTTCCGAATTAATTTCAACTTGGTGATTTTGGTTTATATTATGCAATTTGTTCATCAATTTCATCATTCTCAAGAGTATTTTGCATGGAGAGGTTGTTGAGAGACTGATGAGGAGAAGCAAGAGGGAGTTCAGAGAGTGCAACTATGCTACTACCACACATATTTACGCACACAATCATATAAATTTTCTTACATCTTACATAGGCCATACACACTGAGTGTGTGAGCCCCATGATGTGAGAGAATTTGTGTAATTATGTGTGGTTAGAGAATTATTGTCAGACAGTGATTGAGATGGAACTAACGGCCCCTTTGGCTACACAGGAGAGAAAAAAAAAGAAAGGGGTTTGATCTCCTGTATTAGCGAGAAAAGAAAAGAAAAGAGTGTGGTTTCTCACTTGTCAACCAAATAACGGTGAGAAATCAAACTCTCTCCCTCTCATTCTGGCGACCAAACATCTCCGGCGACTCTCCGGCGACAAAATCAAAGGTTCAAAACTCAGTTTTGATTACAGAATTAGCTTTGCCTTGACAAGACGAAGACAACGGTATATGTATGACAACGATCCGACGAGGGGGTGGACCACACGTGCTGCCGAAAGTCGACGAGATCAGGTTCGTTCTCCCTTTCTCATGGAATCGCGCCACTTTTGGCGAGAAACAAAAGTGGGCCAGGAAGGGGTTCTGCTCTCCCACTGTTTCTCACCTCTCCCACCTCTTTGATCATCCAAACGTGGGAAAGAATGGGTAATCCCTCCGTTTATTTTCTTCTCTCCTGAAATCATGCCATCCAAACGACCTGTAAGGGAGCATGTTGTCTTGTGAATGGAGGCCGCTCCGATCTAATTTTGATTGATCGGAAATGTTAACTTTCTAAATATTGTTGAGTAGAACCAATATCTTGAAAACTAATTCAGTCGGATATCATAAAAATGCCTAATCGAAACAATTTATTTTAAAAAAAATGGATCTAAAATATTAGATCAAAGCTATTGAAATCCATTATTTCCTAGTTATATATGTGTTTCGATCAGGAAATTAACAATATCAAATCAAATGAACGAGTTTTCGATCAAATATAGACCGGAGCGGACTCTGAAGTCTGAACCTCATTAAACTCAGACCAACCACCGTTTTCGAGAGAGAGCGAGTGGGCAAGGAAAATTGTCTGAAAGTTTTCTCTATCCCTTGTTTTACTCGAAAGGTCTAGGGTTTTTTTCTAGCAGCAATGGGGGAGATGGGGAAGAGGAAGCTCGACACGGGGTGGTTAGCGGCGAGATCGACGGAGGTTAAGCTGACCGGAGTTGAGCTCACCACCACTCACGCTCCCTCCGGCCCCGATCAGCCGTGGATGGAGGCTGTTGTGCCTGGAACGTAAGTCGGATACTTAATTATTGGAAACTACTATTCGTTTTTTATTTTTGCTATTGAATTGTGAGCAAGTGTTGTGGAAGTGCTGTTGTTAACAAATACTAGCGTTTGTCCGTGCCTACGGCACTACACACTCCGGTTGAAATTGTCCTTGCCTAAGTCACTTACTAACTAGTGGCTCAAACACTAAATCGATTCATTAGTGTGTAGTATGTGATCCTCTTTTTAATGGCACGAAAGAGAATTACTCGTGCATACGACACTCCCCAACTAAACTTTTAAGCTAGCTACAAAGAACTATCAATTTGCGTATTTGGTTTTGGAATTGGAAGATCGGTGACATTTGTGCAATTACTACAAAGAATGTGGGCACTGACATTACATTTGCAAAGTTCCTTGTCGACCCTTAGATCAAATGAATCTCAGTCCTTCTTTCAACTTGTGTTTGTGTAGTCCCCACACCTTGTGTTTTATTAGGAAAGATTGTTTGCCTTCAGTCAGACCCCCTCATCTATGACTCTTTATCACTTAACCTCCTCCATCTACCCTCATCTATCGATCTTTATCACTTAATACCCTTCCGTTTATATTTTGGACGGAAATTGGGAAGTTCCATCCGAATCAATTTTTTGTGGTAATTTTTCCCTCCATTTTGGAGGGAAAATTCCCCCATTTTGATCCTCTCTCGTAAAGCTTATAAAACCCTACTTCTTACGAGTACTAGGCATTTTCATCCCCAACTCATTCCCTTCCTCCATAGGATGTCTTCTTCTTCCTCCTTCAACAGCGTAAATGCGGGCCCTCCTTGCAAATGTGGGGTACCAGCCCCTGTAAGAACTCCAAAATCAGAGGCTAATCAAGGAAGAAGATTACTAGGTTGTATAAACTATAAGGTAATATGCTTTTTCTTTTTTTCCTGTTATTTTTATTTATTCCATGCATTTGTAACTGATTTACTTTTTTTGCATGTGGTTTCTTCTATTGGATTGACCCCCGAAGTTTACCCCCAAAATGAATGAGCAGAGTTGCAAATGTGTCCCCCATATCCACTCGCCTATGCAAAAAGTTGAAAACACAATAATGCATAGACAATAGTTGGAGTAGGGGACCACACACCATTCTGACTAAGAAAACCAAATAACACAGCACAATATGGTTCCAATCATATAATAAATTAATAATCAACCCAATGGAATATAAAATCACAAAGTCCCATTCTTTTTTTTATAAATAGCAATATATTAAAAAAATAGCAAAAAGTCTGGTCGACGTGGTAGAGCCAAAAAAAAAAAAATCAAAAAGTTTGGGTTTCTGCACAACAGAACCACAGTGCAGGAATCAAACACAATGTAACAAAAAAAAAACCTTCACACACAATCCTTACCTACATAAGCCATAAAGTTGGGAAAAAAAAGAGATCAAGAGTTCAGTAAATACCCGTTCGATCCACACCCGTTCAATCCACTTCGTATTTCGCAAATGCTATGGTTTAGAGTCTTTAGACAGATCGATCTACTGCATTTTGATGTCTTCGATGCTCAGATTTTCATTTTCCCCATTGAAATCGATTGATTTTGGTGAGAGATGAAGAGAGAAAGAGAGGAGAGAACAACGTAGTCGATGTATGTCTGGGATGTACAGTGTTGCCCTAACTTGTTCCAGCCCTTATTCAAATAGATTGATTTTGAAGATGGAGTGGGTTAATTGATAAAGAGTAATAGATGAAGGGGTCTGAGGCACCATGTGGTGTCACCTACAATTTTCGTTGCGATATGTTGTGGCAGGGATATTATTATCCACTTTGTTTTCGGATAGTAGGGATATTGTGCGGTGGCAATCTTTATTTGTAGGGAGTATACCCACATGGCAACGCCATAGGGTACTCGGGGAGTATTAAGTAATTGGTCTCATTCCCTATTCCTAATTTCTCATAACTAACTAACTGGGGTTATCTCAGTTGGCCACCCTTCGTTTCATTAGGAACGTCAGAGAGTCCATCCTTGGAAAAAGTGAAGCTGAATGTGGTTATTTGTTTATTTATTTGTTCCTTAATGGGCTTTCAATTGGGCTTGGTATCATTGTGCATTTAACATATTTATTGAATATTTAGCTTTTCTAGCTTATTTGACCCAAAAATTTATATTATTTTAAGCTCCAATTTGAAGTTTTTTGCTTATTTTAAGGTTTTATAAAACATAAACAGACAAATGAATCCAAGCCCATTTAGCCACCATTTATTAGTGTGAATAAAGGTAATCTAGACATTTGGTTTATAAAAGGCTATTTAACAACTTATTCATGCAAACAGGTTATTTTTTTTTTTTTTTACAACTTATAAAAGCTATAACAAACAGTTTTACGACTTATTTTAATTTTTCTAAGCCAATAATCTAAAAAAGCTAATTTATAATTGCTAACAAATGGGGCCTATGTCGCATTTGATGTAATTCAGACACTAGTAATCAATGGTTGTAATAAAAAAAAATTAAAGATCCTAATTTTTCATGAATTTTACTCTGGATAAGTATTTTGGGGTTCAATAAGTAATTCATTGGGATCATCATTCGTCTCAAATGTAACGTCGGTTAGGTTACTGAAGAGTAAGATTATGATCTGTAGTAATTGAAATTTGGAAGTTGCTCCCTCTCTCTTTCTCGGTCACACACGCGCGTGCGCACGCACGTGCACACATGTTTTCTCTATCTTCATGTGTATGTGATATAGATGTTCAAAGTTCTGAAACACTATGATAGTTATGAATGCAAGTGCAATTATGAAGGATGCAAATCAGCTGGATGGCTTTTGTATGCAGTGTACTTAAGTTTATTATGGTACAGCACTTTCTTTGCAATTCTGTTCCCTATGAGATTGTAACACGAACTTGGGTTAACTCATTTGGATAATTCTTTGGTACTTTCTACCGCTGCTGTGAGAGATGATTGAAGCAAAACAAAGACAGTTTAAATACGTCATTTTGAATTTCTGAAAGCAAATTGCGTAGCCAAGAAGTTGGCAAAATACTTGTTCAGTTTAACTACTATCTATTTGTTCGCTTCCACAGTTACCAAGTTCTTATCTCAATTTATTTTTGGGGACATCTGTGGGATGGCTACCTTACTTTGTATAGCCAACTTTGATACATAATTTAATTATTTTTTTCTTTCTTTGAAAATTTTTGTTCTATAAAGGAGAAATGCCTCAAATTAGCAAAATTTATGAACCTCTATTCACGTGAACCAATTGAGGACATGAAAGGTGAAGCCGTGATCCAGATTCAGTAAGCACTTTTCTCGGTTTATGCTTGTGGTGATTGTTGTTTAGAGAATGAGAGAGAAGTGTTTAGGGTGTTAACCAACCCTAACACACGTAAGCTTTATTTATATTATATGGTGACTAGTTACATAACACAAGTAAACAATGTGGGACTTAGTCCAACTCTATTCTAACTGTGATATTATGCACATGTATCAAGAAACATTTGCAATATTTGTCTTTCCCCATTTGTTCATTGATTTGGCTGGTGATTTCGTTGACAGTGTTTTGGCAACCCTGGTAAAAAACAATCTCGTGCCAGATCCTTTCTACGGGTTGGAAAATGAGTCAATCATCGACATTGCTGATTCTGGGAGGGAGTACTATACTTTTTGGTTCTTCACAACGTTCCATTGTAAGCTGGTATGTCGTACTTTGTACTCGGATGTCTGGTTTTGCTTGCAAATATTCTATTCAAGCATCGAACGGGCATATCTGCAATAAGTTTGCCTATGGAGTTTACTTAGACTGAAAGAATGTTTCCCTACAGGATTTACCTGTGATGTAGTTGATTTCCATTGAGGGTATTCTTCTTTGCTTGATTTTGTTGAGGCTGGCTAGATTTTTGGCACATACCACATCTTATGTTCTGTTGCTTGTTTGATGGCACTCTCTCTCTTTTTCACTTCAATAATGGGGATTTTTGGGATCGTGTCAAAATCGTTCATATATTTACCGTGGTGATGAGAAGGATAAGCAGTCAAGGTAACTTAGTACCTGCTGTGTTTTCCTTTCTTGTAACAACTGATTGTTGTATATACAGTCGCCTTTATATTTTTCTTTTGAAGACAGATGCAGCATTTCTCATGCAACTATGTTGTCAATTCCTTTCTTGAGCATTCTTTCTCCACTGTGCTGCCAGTGGAGTTAGCAAGATCATTAGGGATAATCCCAAGAAACTGCTAGATGTGCTTAAGAGCAATACTTTCATATGCAGAGTTTTCCACCTGGCTGGCAATATGGGGTTTGAGCTGATGTACTCATCCTTTTTGTGCAGATCGGTTTACCTTGATGTGCTTTGACCTTTTATTTGTAGACCTATTAATTAAGATTACATGGAGGAAAAATCTGGCCGGGGACATCACCTTTAGAAGAAGAGATAGGCTGTTGAAGTGACGAAGTCAATAGTGTTATTCCGTGGAATAACTCGAATTTCATCTAATTCACTTGCTTTAACTCTCATCCTGTGGGCTTTTGAGGAGCGGGACTAATTGTTGGAATTCTATGAAAGAGTCTCGGGAGCCAAGATGCATGCTAGAGACAACTTCCCAAACCATAAAGAACTGGATGATCCTATCCTATCTGAATAAAGCATGGCATTCTATGGCCCAAAGGGTGGCAAATCTTCTTCATAAGTAGTTTTGTAACGTACTGTTAAGTGTTGGAAGATGTACATGCTTCCCATCTCTTATTATTTTATATTTGGAGAGTAGTTTCATACAATTTTACTTAGTTGACAATATAAGGATTTAGACTCCATTTAAGTGCACTAAATGTTTTGATCAGTGGTCTAGTAAGGCATGGTAAGTCGGTTCCCAATAAAAGGTCTCATGACTCGTGTTTGAAGATTGGGGAGGGGAGTAAGTTTTATTTTGATAGATGAACAAGTAGTTTACTGGAGCTCAAGCTTTAGAAAAATCAACATTGGATGATGTTAGTTCTTGTATACTTGGTTTTAATACCCTTATTGGTGGGTACATTATCTGTTTTGATTCTGCAGTTTTGATTTTCTAGTTAACTACAATTGAGGTCAGGTTCTCCAGCTTGCATGTCTATTGTTGACCGAAAAAGCTATAGGAGCCGACCTAATGGGTATCGCCCTTGCACAGATAGCACGCGGGGCCCACTCCGGGTCCCGCACGGATAATCCGAGCCGTTCAATCATTTGAAAACAAATTTTCAAGTGGCCTGAGTCCTGAAATCTCAATGAAAAATTGGAAGATTTGATGATTGCACCCGCACACATCGGGATTTTGTATCAGGATTGAGCTGATTTCTCACTCGGCCTTACAAAAAATTGTTTTAAAATTATTGAACGGCTCGAATTATCTGTGCGGGACCAGGAGTGGGCCCCGCGTGCCGTCTGTGCACGGTGAAAATTTGACAGTTCCCATAGTAGGGTTCATTGTTGAAAGTTCTTGATTTTTTTTTTTTTTGTAGTTTGTCTATTTTGTTAAAGTTATGCTGATTACTTTGTATCTATTATTATATCATTGTTTTTTCGTGTATGACGCTTTCAATTTACTTACCTTCTTCAGTCAGGAAACCAGCACGTGGATCTGAATTTCCGGGCAATCAATTATTCTGCGGAGGTATATTTGAATGGCCATAAAGAAGTCCTGCCGAAGGGGATGTTTCGAAGACATTCTCTCGATGTCACAGATATTGTGCATCCTGATGGTGAAAATTTGCTTGCGGTCCTAGTTTACCCTCCTGATCACCCTGGTAGGATCCCTCCTGAGGGGGGTCAAGGTGGTGACCATGAGGTAATGTTCATTTCCTGATACCTAGTTTAACTGATGACTGGCGCTTCTGTTGGGGTAGAGTTGCTCTCTTGACATTCAGAAGACTATTTTTTTGACCTGAGAACCTAGAGGAGAAGATTTTTTTATTCAGGAGATTTGATGTATTTATTTTTGGTCAAGAACTTTTTGTCGTTTGTCCAACCCACATTGATGATTTCATTTGTGAGTTCATATGCATTTACTTGTATATCCCACCGGGACACAATACAAAGCACAATTCTACGTAAATATCATCATACATTAATAGGTTCTCTATTTTCTGCATCTTGTCATGGACCACGTTTTCATTTCATCTTCTGTTTACTTCAGATTGGGAAAGATGTTGCTGCCCAATATGTTGAAGGATGGGACTGGATGACTCCTATAAGGTAATTTATAGCCTATGTAGCACGGGCACTTCGTTGAGGTCATGTACTGGTGTTGGATACTTGTTGGGGACACTGACACCCTCCTGATGCGTGTCTGACACTTGAATCCAAATTGTCCTATTTTTCTCAATGTTTTCTGTTTGGACACTCCGGGGTCACTCTAAAATTGCTCCGGACACTCTCGGGATCGCAAATCAGGTTGGGGTTGTTATACGCATTAGTAGACTCTAATTAAATCTTAGGAAAGTTTGATTTTTTGTGTCGAGGATGATGAAATGTTGTCACGAAAATGATGTTTAAGGTCTATCTTGTGGCAAGGTGGTGACTTTGTCTGCTTTTTTATTACAAAGACTGTGATATAAGGTATGCATGGTGTTAACTGTTACATGCATCGAATTTGGAACCTTATTTTTAATTTTTGATACATATGTACTGCGCGCGCGCGCACACACACACACACACATATATATATTTTGAAAGTGTCACCATACGGGTTGTGGCCTTTAATTTTCTGAAATTCCATGTTGAAGTGTTGGTGTGGTGTTTGTGTTGTGTCGCGTGTCTATGTCGGTGATACGTAGTTTATAGCATTGATGATGTGTTGTCACCAAGTCCTATGACTTGTAGAGTGTAGCGGATAATTAGTTTTGGAACTTAAGTTTAGACTAACTATTATTGTTTCTTCTTCAATAGTGTAGGTGTGTGAGGGGGTCTTGTCACTTTCTCTTTGTTTTTTATTGGGCAAAGTCCACTTTGAACACCCGTGGTTTGGGCCATGTGTGGATACACCCCCTATGGTTCAAAAGTGTGCACTAACACCCTTGTGGTTTGTGAAGTGTGCACATAACACCCAATTCCGTCTATTTTAACGGAGGTGTATCTCACACGTCTATTGAATCTAACCAAAATCTAGTCCGAGCCGTTCATATTGTATTAATCATATTAGAGAGCATCTCTATAAAAAATCAACTTGATCAGACATCAATAATTCAGTGACCTAATTTTTGTTAAGATGAATGACAAATTTAAATTTGAAAATTTCCTTCATAATAAATTGATGCGACCATGAGTTTTCATTTTTTGATCAACTTGAATTTTGGTATGGATGTAGTACTTGTCAAACTCTACAATATCAATGGTTCAGATCCAATTTTTAGTACATGGGGTGGATTGGTTAGATAACTTAGATTCAAGGGAGAAGATGAGGGCCGATCGGACTTTTGATGCGCGTCCGTCACACTTGACATTATTATGGACGGAATTGGGTGTTATGTGCACACTTCACAAACCACAGGGGTTTTATTGCACACTTTTGAACCATGGGGGTATATCCTCACATGACCCAAACCACAGGGGGTCAAAGTGAACTTTGCCTTTTTTATTTTGGTGTTTGTAGTTAAGAGTAACTGGAAGCGTAGCTTACTGGATATCCAATCTAATACTGCCACAGGGATAGGAATACTGGCATATGGGATGAGGTATCAATGTCTGTTACTGGGGTGAGTTTGTATTTAACTTTCAAATGCTTAATATAATTAGACAACCCTGGTTATGCTTTTATTCTTTCTATTTTAAATTGAACTTCTACATTTGTTACACAAGCTAATTTAATCAATTCAAGCTGAAGCACTGTTCCACCTAGAGCAACTGATAAAGTGAACACCACTTCATGTATTGAAGACCATCAACTAGATATAAAAGCACAACTCTGATGTTTAGCAAAATTCAATGAGTAATCTCAATTTGACTTCTAAGCCTAGTGGTTCCTACTCTAAAATTGGTTTACAATAGTTTGTAAGAAACCTCCTATTATTAATTTCAATGCATTATTGTTCTGTGCAGCCTGTGAAAATAGTGGATCCCCACTTGGTCTCATCATTCTTTGACAATTACAAGAGGGTATGTTTGCATGTAACCACTGAATTGGTAAATAAAAGTGCCTGGGTTGCTGAGTGTTCTTTGAATGTCCTAGTGACAACGGAAGTTAAGGGAGGTTTTCGCTTGGTAGAACATCTTCGAACGGAGCGTGTGTCAGTCCCTCCTGGAGCATCTGTTCCATATACATTTCCTAAGGTCAGTGTCAGGCACATTTTGCAGAATTAATGGACAATTCTCATCATCTTATCTCTTACCTATATGAACTGAAACAAATATTCCTGGAATTTCTTCTCGTTGCTGTAGGTACATATATATATATATTTATATATATGTTGTCGCTAACTGCACCTGTGTGCTTGACATGGACATAGAACTGTTATGCATACAAGTTGTATAGGTTTTATGCTGAATACTCCAGTTCAAATGTTAATTATCTGTATTTGCAGCTGTTGTTCTACAAGCCCCATTTATGGTGGCCAAATGGCATGGGAAAGCAGTCGCTGTACAATGTTGAAATTGGTGTTGAGGTAAAGGGATTTGGGGAGTCTGATTTGTGGAACCATCATTTTGGTTTCCGCAAGATTGAGAGCAATATTGATAGTGTAACTGGAGGAAGGTAGAACATCTTTAACTTTATTTTCCTGAGGGAACACTACTGTGGGAAATTCTTCATCTATCGTGTAACATGTATTTTTTCTACTTTGTAGATTGTTCAAGGTCAATGGACAGCCTGTCTTTATCCACGGAGGTAACTGGATATTGTCAGATGGGTTACTACGGCTTTCAAAGAAAAGATATCAGACAGACATTAAATTTCATTCGGACATGAACTTCAACATGATACGCTGTTGGGGTGGTGGACTGGCTGAGAGGCCAGAGTTCTATCATTACTGTGATATTTATGGCCTGCTGGTTAGCCCTCTGTCTCTCTATATAGGTTGGTTTTCTTAAGTTTTCGGGAGGAGTTCTTGGGCTTCAGTCGATGAAAAGAGGGACATTTCATTAATTCCTGCATCATAAAGAGATTAGCTATCTCAACGGATGATTATGGAAAGCCCAGAAAATGTATACAGAAGCATGGATAATCTTTTCAAAAACGTTGATGTTCTGCGTATACATAGATTAATTGGCCAAAAACCTTGATGTTCTGGTTCTGTATTTTATTGATTGCGCTACTTGAATCTAGTTGAGGAATGAGATAAGAAAAGTCATTGCCAACTACTTTCCCTCCCATGTGGGATCTAGTTGAAGGGCTGGGCTGAATGGTTCACTTGCACAAAGTGGCTTTTATCTCCATTGAACTGGGTGTTAACACTAGAGCATGAGGTTTTCATCTTGCACCTAGCAATGGTATTTTATTGGAATGAACAAAGTGAAGAATTACTGTTGGAGATTGACCTGAGAGAGAGAGAGAGAGAGCGCTTGCTGAACCACCTAGTAATGAGTGCATCCGTAGGTGCGTGCCTGAGAGAGAGAGAGAGAGAGAGAGAGAGAGAGAGAGAGAGAGAGAGAGCGCTTGCCGAACCACCTAGTAATGAGTGCATCCGTAGGTGCGTGCCTGGGGCAATCCACTTATGATTGCACTACATGGAAGTACAATCATGAAACACAAAATTTCAGGAATCAAGAGTTTAAATAAGGACGGATAATTGATATTGATGTGCCTTGTAATTGTTCTTCAGTTAATGCCAACTTGGCAAGTATTTTTCAAACTTCGTATTTTTCTTCTCATTTGTATCTCCATCATGGAGATGTGTGTCCCTCAAGCATACAAAGCTGGCCAGTGTTGGCGTCCAAACAGATGCTTACCACCTTAGAAAATGTCCTCGGCTTCTTAGTTTTGTATGTTCTTCTTGAAACATTGGTTTCACTTTGTGAGTTTTCAGCTGAAACGTTGTTGTAAAACCATGTATTAGTGTAGTGAGTGACACAATTCACGTATTTAATGAAGCACATGATCTTTCAATTGAATCAATTCTGTTCTCCATTGGCTCTGGATCACCTACGTCTATGCTTTGCCCTGTACTTCATTGTTAGATCATGGGCCATCCTCTCTTTTTATGCCCTTTGGAAGTTAGTTTAGACTGGGTGCAATTATTGTTTTTTTATTCCTCTCACGAGCGATCTATGTTACCCAAGTTCCTGTTGATTGCTTACAATCTGATAATGGATCCAGTTTTCAATAGATCGATCTTCTCTTGTTTTGCCGGTTGCCACAATTATTGCACAGTGCTCTGATTTTTGCAAACACGTTGCTTTCCTGCTGATTGTAAGATTTAATTATATTTTTCATCAATCTGGATGGAGTGGGTTAAACTAGGTTCTTTATGGTTCCTACAGAATAAAATCTTGTTTTGTGTCCGAATGAACAGTTTTCCCTGTAAGTTTGCAAACTATTAAATATCCTATCGAACTGGAACCTCTATGGAGGTTTGCATGAAACTGGCAGCTTTCTTATCTTCAGGACTTTGTCATGCATATTGCCGTTGAATCTATTTAAGTCCATTTCATGAAATTTGTGTGGCAGAGTTCATATCTTGTTTATCTTCAGGAATTTGTCATGCATATTGCCGTTGAATCTATTTAAGTCCATTTCATGAAATTTGTGTGGCAGAGTTCATATCCATTATGAGATTTCCATTGTAGGTTTGGCAAGAGTTCTGGATAACTGGAGACTGTGATGGACGAGGTGAACCAATATCAAACCCAGATGGTCCCCTGGACCATAAGCTTTTCTTGCTATGTGCAAGGGACACCGTCAAGCTTCTGAGAAATCATCCTAGTCTTGCTCTTTGGGTGGGGGGAAATGAACAAGTTCCACCAAAAGATATCAACAGGGCTTTAAAAGATGAACTGAAACTCCATCCATATTTTCAGAACTCAACTCAAAGTGGAAACTCACAGGAAGATATCATCCCATTGTTGGATGATCCTAGCCAATATCTTGATGGTACGCGAATCTACATCCAAGGGTCCATGTGGGATGGCTTTGCTGACGGAAAAGGAGACTTCAGTGATGGCCCTTATGAAATTCAGTATCCTGAGAGCTTTTTTAAGGATGACTTTTATAATTATGGATTCAATCCTGAGGTTGGCTCAGTGGGGATGCCCGTTGCAGCTACTATCAGAGCAACCATGCCTCCAGAAGGGTGGCAAATTCCATTGTTTAAGAAGTTACCCAATGGCTATGTTGAAGAAGTTCCAAACCCCATGTGGGAATACCACAAGTACATAGCTTATTCAAAACCAGGCTTGGTTCATGATCAGATTTTGCTGTATGGAACCCCCACTGATCTTGACGATTTTTGTCTAAAGGTAAACCACCTTTATTCCTCTTTTTTTTTTTTTTGGGGTAGTGATTCTTTTTTTAGTAACTTAAATTGATCTTTTTCCAAGTTCTTATCTACGTCTTGTTCAATTGTTTTGAGCAATCCTATTTGGTCCTTTTATTTCTTATGGAGAATTCTGGAGTTTTTCTTTATTAAGTGTCATAACGGCGGCTGCCAGTGCCAGTTTATAAAATGCAGCCCCCAGACCAGAATTATTGCAGTAGTGTTGCTTCCAATGCCAGTATTCACCCAGACCTTGGCCCAAATACTTGTAGAGAATGCGTTAAACTGCTAATGAGTTAAACTACCAATGTTGATACAACTGAAGCACAAATGGGAGCAGAGGACATAGCCATCATCCACATTCATACCACTGTGCTTGAGTCTATCTTTACTAGCAAGCTTCTGCACACAAACTAACCACAGAATGAAAGATCACTTAGGCACATTTTTTCCTTGCACCAAACCATTGGAGACTAATGCAATTTCTGTTTCTTGTGTTAACTTGAGCTAAATGATCTTTGCAGGCTCAGCTAGTTAACTATGTTCAGTACCGAGCTCTATTAGAGGGGTGGACTTCCCGCATGTGGAGCAAATACACTGGTGTTTTGATTTGGAAAAATCAGAACCCGTGGACGGGGCTTAGAGGTCAGTTTTATGACCATCTCCATGACCAAACAGCAGGGTTTTATGGCTGTCGATCTGCAGCTGAACCAATCCATGTCCAGCTGAATCTAGCCACGTATTTCATTGAGGTAATTTGTGCAATTTTAGTAATTTTGATGGCTGATTGAATTGTCATGGAATGTACGGATTGTACTTCCCTTGTTAATGTTACCGCGATGTGATAAGTCAAGCCTAAAGATCTGCCATTAGGGCAAGTTATACCAAATGTGACACAGAAAATGAAATGGTTCTAACAGGTTTTGGTTGAGATTGCTGAAGCTCAAAGCCTCAAATAATATAGGAACATGTGGGAACTGAAAATCCATTAATGTCTTATAAACCAGAAAATAACCCGCAATAGAAATTTCCCTCTCAAATATGGAACTATGGAAGTCATTGGCAGTACAAGTTCAAAGCCTACAATTATTCCTGCTTGGTTGCAGTTGTCACAAGTTATGTTTTGGATTCATTCTTGAAAAACACACACAACTTATTGGTTGATGTCTTGATGATTTTCAAGGCTTGCTTTCAGAAACCTACCCATTTCCGAGAAACATGAAAAGATATGTATATATTCTCAAAAAATGTAATAATAGAGATATCAAAGTGATGAGTACTAATGTTGTTTTCAGTATAGGTTCCAAATAATGTGTTCAAGAAAACTGATCCTAGATATGGTAACCAGGTTATTATTGCTGGAAAACTCCTGTCTTCTCTTCTTTCTCCTCTTACGCAAAATTTTTAGGAAAGGTTATGGATTGGGAGGATTCATCGCCCTGTATTATCTATATGACATGCAGGTGGTCAACACTACGTCAGACGTACTTTCTAATGTAGCTATAGAAGTGTCGGTGTGGGATCTGGAAGGAAAATGTCAATACTACAAAGTTTTTGAGAACCTCACTATACCATCTAAGACAACGGTACCCATCTTTGAGATGGACTATCCAAAGTCCAAAAATCAAACGCCAGTCTACTTCCTTCTCCTCAAACTATATAACA
Source organism: Rhododendron mucronatum var. ripense (assembly GCA_019656295.1). NCBI lineage: Eukaryota > Viridiplantae > Streptophyta > Magnoliopsida > Ericales > Ericaceae > Rhododendron > Rhododendron mucronatum. The sequence goes on along the minus strand of BPLT01000022.1, from coordinate 854,452 downwards.
TACCCGACTACGGCATTTTATCCAGGAACTTTTACTGGTTGTGCCTACCGGGTGGAGATTACAAACTATTGGAACCATACAAGGAGAAGAAAGTGCCCCTCATGATAACATCCGAAGGATTCATCGGTGGGTCTGCGTATGAAATCCGAATGCATATGCGAAACACATCAAAGAAGCCAGACTCAAACAATCTGCTCTGCAAGAATAGATTCATTGAAAGAGATAGCGATGGTGATTTTGATGTGGCGTCACTTGAAGCTGTAAATAGCAGAATTGAGGGAAAAAAGGAGGGTGGCGAAGCCACTGCTTTGAGGGTGACAGAAGTGAATGGGACTGAGGTTGGAGTTGCATTCTTTCTGCATTTCTCAGTTCATGCTTCGAAACCGGATCATAAAGAAGGTGAAGACACGAGGATTCTTCCTGTTCATTATTCGGACAACTATTTCTCCTTGGCTCCGGGTGAAGAGATGCTTGTCAATCTGTCATTTGATGTCCCTCCGGGTGTTACCCCAAGGGTTATGCTTCATGGGTGGAATTACCGTACTGGGCATACCATTCTCTGAGCTTGTGCGAGATGCCAACTGACTCTTTAGCACTCCCACGGTGGGAATTAATAGGGTTATAAAGTCTGAATCCTTCTTGGATCTAGCACTTGCTGAAATACCTGTCAGTGAATTTGGATAACTTTACAAATACCTTTGGCTTCAACTGAATCACTTACTCCCCAAGCATGAAGTTGCTGTCTGTTTGCAATGCTCCACATTGCGTGTACTTTGTATGTAAGTTTGAAGTAATCTCTGTGATAAAAGTAAAAATAAACCACGTAGTCTTATGAGAGACCAGATGATTCATTAGCTGAACCTGTAACGAAACACGAGAAAGCATATGTTGGGAGTCATCAGTGACGAGCCTTCTCGAAGCTCTTGGCCGGTACTTGGCCCAATCAAAACTCAAAATGTATACTTCTTTCTTGCATGTGTTTCAAGGAACTACCAAAGCTTTGATTTCCCTAATGGTGGCACTCTTGTGGTGTCATTTGACATGTCAAGGGTTCAAGTTATGGTATGCACACTCACATGTTTAAAGGAACTGTATTATTTCGTTCTCTACAGAATTGTCGTACTTCTTGCAATTTTCTTTACCTGGTTTTATTTTATTTGAGTTTGTAATATTTACTCTTCTCAAAAACTTGTTTGAAAGTGAGAATAAACTTGTCTAGACATCAATGAATATTTATCTTGCTGTTGAGAAATATACTTGAGGTGACCGGTGAATTTCTCTGCTACGTTTTAAATTTATCAATAAAATGATCATTTTTACTTGTCAAGAGCAGTGCGAAATTTCTCAAGCTTATTTTTGTTTGCTGATAGTGTTTTAACTTTATTTGTTTACTTATATTTTTTTAATTATCCTTTTTTTTTTTTTTGAGGAGTAATGATCCTTTAAGGCAGGAAGTGTGTTGAATTTATTTGCATATTAGATCAATTCATTACGCCGTGTACAATCGCTTGAGGTTAAAATAATTTTGGGCAAAGTACGAATTACCTCCTGAGGTTTGCTCGTTTGGCAGATAGCCTCCCTAGGTTTCACTAATGACCACATCGCCCCCTTATGGTTTTGGACTAATATGCAACCGTTAGGTTTTCCGTCTAAATTAACGGAAAGTGGAGTACACGCACCTTTTTTGTGGTGGAAAAAATAGCTAAAGTCAAAATTAACGGTAAAATGACAATAATACCCTTTTCCTCATCTTCTTCCTTTTCTTCAACTGTAAAAAGCCATACCACTTAAAAAAAAAAAAAAACTGTAACAAGCTACAACAAAACCTCATGGTCGACCACCCTCAACGAGACCACCACCCGCCAACCTCTTTCTTTATTCCATGTAGTCTCATAAAATCCAAACTCGAAAGAAAATATCAAAATTGTCGTCTTTAATTTGAACAAAAAAGAATCTAGACATTAGAGTTGATTTTGATTTCACCTCTGAATCGAAACTAGGGCTCGGAGCGACAAGAAGAGGGAAGATTTTCAGATAAGAGGAAATAAACATGTATGGATTGGAGCCGGGTCTCCATGATTTCAGATTCTCGATGGATTCCTATCCCGTTCTTTGCCTTTATTATCCACAACGAAAAGTTTCAAGACGACCGAAGATGACGACAACAGGCCACCGCCACCGGTAATGCCGAAGAAGAAGGCGGTGAGTCCTCCGAGGCACCGTCACGATGGAACCTCGCCTCTCCCTTTTGGCATGGACTGGAGCCCTCCCCCAGGTGGGAGGAGGTGAAGAAAGATGTCAGGATTGAAGACTATGTTGGTCTGATTGTCCCAAATGTTGTCGCTCGGACTCGATTAGGCCCAAATCTCCATAGCCATCTCTCTCTCTCTCTCTCTCTCTCTCTCTCTCTCTCTCTCTCTCTCAAAACATGTTAGAGCATGTACACCAAGTGAGATGCATTTTAGCTACACAAAGTGCACTTTTTCTACTTTACCTAATCAAATTTCTCTCAGCCACACACCAGTCCTCTCTATTCCCATATCTATTCTTCTAAAATACTACGAAAATATTCTCCCCCTCTCATACGCAGAAGACCAAACCCAGAAATTGCATTGCAGAACACCAAACCCAGAAATAGAAACGGCAAAATCAATAACCCAACAATTGAACTGATTAAAATCAAAAAAAGCAGCTCCGAAAACTCTGTTGAAGAAGCCAATGAACGGGCGTCGATCTCCGGCGACTTTTGCATCTCCAGGTACTCTTCAATCTCCGACGACTTCTGCTCCTCCAAACCCCGAATCCAAACAACACCCTTTCAGCTCCACAGAGAGAGAGAGAGAGAGAGAGAGAGAGAGAGAGAGAATAATAAAATAAAGGGTAGCTATGAACAGTTCCTCGGCAAAGATACAAAGCAATTGGGGGAAAGGTATTTTACCTTTGTGTTTTGCTACTCTGGTGTAGCATGATTTTCTCTGATTTTTATAGCTACTCTACCGAAATTTCCTCTTTAGCTATGCTGGTGCTGTTGCTCTTACGGAGAGTAAAGGCAAAAGGGTAGCGTGGTCTTTTTACCCTTGCCGTTAACAGTGTTAGAAGTTGCACTTTCTTCCAAAACCACAGGGGGTCGATGTGGCCATTAGTGAAACTCAAGGAGGTTATTTGTCAAACGAGAAAACCTCAGGGAGGTAATCTGTACTTTGCCCAATAATTTTGCATGGTTCTTGATGAACAATTTTAAAAAAGCAAAAAAATGGGGAAAACATAAGGATAAAATGTTGATCAAAACAAGAGATAAGGGGGCAAAATGCATGGAAAGTTGAATGCGAAATGCATATGAATGCACAGTCTCGTTCCTTATCGTGAGGGCGTCATAGCGTAAAAATCGAAATCGGGAATGTGGCTAGACTGCAGAATGATGGGGTCTTCATTCACTGTTTTAATTTGAACCACTTTTTTTTTTTTTTTTTTCCCTCTTGAGAGAGTTTTGATAAGAAAATAAAATATTGATAAGTGACGAGTTCAAAAGATAAAAAGAAAGGATATAAAAAAAATAAAAATATTATTTTCTTATTTAATATTCTTGTATTCAAACAAATAAAATCTACATAAATCTGTAAATACAAAAAGTGGAGTATTAATTATCATCAAAGGGGCAGTTAGGGGACCCGGGCCTTTGCACACCTCCAAACATTCTCGCATATCATAATAAATTTCAGGCTAAAACTTACGTAGGATTGGCTCGTGCAAGTTCTTTGAGTGGAAAAAATTCTTAATTTTTTTATACGTATGGGTCAAAATTAATAAAATTTCAAATTATCAATCATTTTTTGGTTGCTTGTATAAAACTAAACGATGGCTACGCACATATACATAGCATTATCTTTTCTTCGGATCTCGCAAGTAACTACGTATATTTTTTTTTATTATGAGTTTGAAAATACACGTGATTCGGACCCCCTGTTGAACACAAATCTTGAATCTTCCACTGACCATCAGCTCGGATAATGTTTTACGAGTACTGCTATTGGTACCGACCAATAGCGTAGGGAAAATGCACCGACGGCTGTACCGGGCCGTCTCTGGCTACCGGATGGCCGATCCAAGCTGTCCAAAAAAAAATTAAAAAAAAAAATGAGTTGGTCTATACGAAATCAACGGCATCCGACATGCGTAGGTACTCAATCCAAATACCTATTTTTTCGTATATACATATTTATACATGTATATACCAAAAAATAGGTGTTTGGATTGAGCACCTACGCATGTTGGATGCCGTTAATTTCCATGCAGACCCACTCGTTTTTTTTAAAAATTTTCGACGGCTTGGATCGGCCGTCCAGTGACCGGAGACGGCCCAGCGCGGCTGTTGGTGCATTTTCCCTATGGTACCGTCCGTACCAATATCATTTTCGATGTTTTACTCACATTATACCATCTGCACCTCATTTCCTTACTGGATTATAGAATACCCATCAAATGAGCAAATTGTCATCTACGAGCTGCTTGTTCATTTGCAGCTCTAACTTGGTAAGTAATAACGAAGATCATTTCAAATGGGGAAATTTTTAAAATGACACTTGAATTTTGGACCAATGTATCATAAGTATTCGAACTTAATTTTATTTCAATTAGACACATGTGCGAGACAAAATCCCCTAATTTAGGTCCCGTTCTAGAAATCTTCGTCAAAAATAAACTTATTTTCACATTTTTAAATTAAAAAATAATATAAATGAAAAATAATTTATCATTTTTTTTGCATTGTATTAAATAAGATTCATATTACATATTTTTAGATTTCAATAAGTCCATAATTTTTAAACTTGAAACTGTCTTCTTAAAAAATAAGGACCTAAGAGCATCCGCATTGTAATAAGCAAATGATTGTGAATAAGCAAATTTAACAACAATACTTAAAAAATATCTCACATTATAATAAGCAAAGTTACAAATCTTTTAGCAAATAACCAAATTTCACTCATTCTTCACATTGGAATTATCTCATCAAGACGAATAATTTGGTGTGGTCGGATGCGTGATTGGAACTCGTTTGTGATTGGACATATGTGCATTGTGTATTATGGGGGTTTGTTTTGTTCGGGATGCAAAAATAACCAATGTGGAGGTAGAAGTTGTTAAGTTTGATTATGAACTAAATGGATAATCAAATGCTGACCTGACACATTTTGGTTATTAGTTTCCAATTGCAGATGCTCTAACAATAATGCTACTCATACAACAATCTAAACACAACAATTCACACAACCTCTCACATACATGTGAACCCAACACATAGCATTGTGCGTGGAGCCCACATGTATGTAAGTGGTTGTGTTTGGTATTGTGTTTAGGGCCCGTTCCAGAATCGGAATAAAAACTTATTTTTGTCTAATAATAAGGTGTGTTCCAAAAAAAGGTGAATAAATACTTATTTTTTAAAAATGTAATTTCAAACTCAAAAATTATGTGCCTACGCAAATAATTTTTCTATCACTATGGATCTTGTATGATAGATCTCATTGAGATCTTTAATACTGTGCAAAAAAAATTAAAAATTTATTTTTCATTTACATTATTTTTGAGTTTGAAAATATGAAAATAAGCTGTTTATTTAAATTTTGTGGAACAAAACTCCAAAATAAATATTTATAAAATAAAAAGATTTCTAGAACAGAGCTTAGATTGTTATGTTTATGTGAGAAGCATTTTTTCGCCTTTCATATCACCCATTTTGTCTACAAAAGTGCTTACATGGCATCTTTTACTCATTAACCGGGCCAACTGCACATGACACTCAGCCCTTGCAAAGCACATAATCAAATTCCCTTCTCTCTCTCTCCCTCCCGCCCATGCAATCCAAACCCAATCCAGCCCTTGCAGCCAGGGTTGAATTGGGATTCCCAGCCATCTGAACAATACCCAATTCAACCATCCAAAGCAATCCCAATTCAACCCTAGCTGCAGCCATATGAACCAGACCCAATTTAACCCCAATGGCAGCCATCCAAACCAAGCCCTATTCTGAAGAAACTTTATATCCATCTCAAAACCAATTGGCAATGAGTGGAGAGGTCCCAAATGTTATTAAGTGATCACCCATTCCACACCCAAGCAATGTGGGACTCTATTTTCTTAACATCCTCCCTCACGTGCAGCCGCGTTTGAGGTCTGTCACGTGTGGCCACTTTTGGGTCCTATCATCGTGCAGCCTTTTTGCTGGTCTGTCATCGTGGGGTGTGGATTGCTAATTTTTATAAAATGTGGGGTGGAACGGGCCCCGCTCTGATACCATGAAGAAACTTTATATCCATCTCAAAACCAATTAGCAATGAGTGGAGAGGTCCCAAATGTTATTAAGTGATCACCCATTCCACACCCAAGCAATGTGGGACTCTATTTTCTTAACATATTCAACCCAATGGCAGTTGTCCAAACCCAATTGCAACTATCCCAACCAAACCCAATGCCACTCCAATTGGAGAGAGAAAAGGTAATTACGGGGAGAGGGAAAACTTGTTTTAAAGAGAGAGTTTGAGCGGATAAAAGAAGGGTAGTGATGTTGCCAAACCGTTTTTATTAGGGGTGTGCAAAATACCCGCGGGCCGACGGACCCGAACCGACCCGAAGGGTTTCGGGCGGGTCCGAACATGTGGTCGGGTCGGGTTCGGGTTCAATTTTTCGAAAAAATAAGTTTTCGGTTCGGGGCTCGGGTGCTGTTTTTCCCGACCCGACCAAACCCGACCCGACCCGACCCGACCCGACCAACCCGACCAAAACGTGAACAATTCATGTAGCTTTACTTCGGTTTGGTCGGACCCGACCCGACCCGACCAAAAAAATCGGTCACACGGGCGGGTGTACACCATCATTCGGTTCGGGTTCGGGTGGGTTTTTCTCCTACCCGACATGGTCGGGTCGGGTTCGGGTGGCGGGCCATACCCGACCCGCCCGACCCATGCCCACCCCTAGTTTTTATTGGTGCAAAAACTCCAAAGTATAAAAGTCTTGTATATTACATATGGTACAAGCCTTTTGTGCACTAGAGTTTTGGTACTAACAAAAACAAATTTAGCTCCAACAAAAATAATTTTACAAATTTGACACTAACAAAAATAGTTTTGGCATTGTCACCGGAGAGAGAGGGGTGGCGGCGGCAATGGTCCATGGCGGGCCGACGGCTATGGCTTTCATGCCTGCTCCAATTCCATTTCCATTTCCTTTTCCTTTTTTTTTTTTTGGTGTAAGCCGAGGGAGGGAGAGACCAAGAGGGTGAGAGAGAGAGAGAGAGAGAGAGAGAGAGTCGGATGGGGAAATCGCCGAGCAGTTCTCCGCTCGTCGGAGAAGAAGGAAGCCGGATTTTCACAGGAGAAGAAAAAGGTAAGGGAAAGATAGGTTTTGATTCTCTACATTTTTGGGCTTCTATGGTGTGCCAAAGGGGCGCCTAACGGAAGGAAGAACAATGCTACGTCACCACATTTTGTCACAAATTGAACGGAATGTGATGGGCGGATTTTTAAATTTGGAGGTTTTGTCAAGCACAAATATCTAACTGAAATAAAATTAAGTTTAGGTATTTATGAGCTATTGAATCAAAGTTGAGGTGCTATTTTAAAATTTTATCTTTCAATTGGCCAATTTTAATTTGGAACCGGCTATTCGCAGCCACGTTTTTTCTCCCGTACTCCATTACTCCACATAGCCCATTTTCAAAATTTTAAAAAAGAAAATTTTCTCCATGTAACCCATTAAATGTACCTGATCTTCCTATTATACCATTCCCCTCTCAAAATTACACTTTTAACTCCCACCGTAAGCCCCCACCCCCCATTACGCCTCCCACCCCCATTGCCGCCTCCCACCTCCATAGCCACCACTGTACCACCGCCAGTCCGGCCGCCGCACCAACGCCGCACCTTCAAGGTGTCGTTCTCCCTCTCTCTCTCTCTCTCTCTCTCTCTCTCTGTTCGTCAGTCTCTCTCACTCTGTGAGTATATAGATACATGTATGTATATATAACAGCAATTAGATCACTTTCGGTAACAACATGTCAAAAATATCTACAAAATTCGGTAACCAATTGCCGAACTATATATATGAAAATCATACATAACATTTCGGTAAATAACTGTTGAAAAAAAGATTATATTTCGGTAACTATATGTCGAAAATATATTCAACTTTCGATACATAACTGTCGAACTACTATATACGAAAATCATATATACATTTTGGTAAATAGATGTTGAAAACAAGATTATATTTCGGTAACTACATGTCGAAAATGTATACAACAAAAATAAGAAACATATATTTCGGCAATTGAATGCTGAAAATGTAATTCAATTTCGGTAACTAACTGTCGAGCATGGTAATAGTTTACAGTGGTTAGCTACCGAAATTACTTACTTGACTCTGTTCGAACAAAAAATATCGAAAAAATCGGTTTACAAAACCCAGATGCCACAACAACAAACCAGAGGCCATTGTAAACAGAAAAACTTTCTTCCTCACGTGGCTTTCAGGGTACCATCACAGCATCTTTCTTCTCCTCTGCAATCATATGGTTGCCAATATAATTTGATTCAATTTCAAAATCCAAACCTATAAGTGGGTCAAAAAATGGATCAATGGAAGGATTTGAGAGAGAGGAGAAAAGAGAATGATGATTTAGAGAGAGAAGAGAAGGGAAGATGAACACGGGAAGCCAGAAGATGAAGAACAGGAAGCCTGAAGATGAAGAACAGGAGGTCCGTTGGTCTGATTTTTTTTTTTTTCCTAAAAAAATGTGACTGTGATTTTTTAGGGAAAGGGGAAAGATCATAATTTAGAGGTTTTGGTCATAAGGGCATGTATGTCATTTCATGTATAGGTATAAGGGTAAGGAGGTCATTTTGCATTAGGGGTTATGTTGTAATTAGTTGAAAATTTTTAACGGGGTACGAGAGAAAAAACGTGGCTGCGAATAGCCGGCCCCTTTAATTTGGGTGGTGCTTGACATTCAAAATTCAAATTACTCTTCACCATTTTCATGGATGACATCCAAATTGTTCCCACCTTCCCTTATGGTCCTCCTCTCTCCTCTCCCCATTCAGAACCCTAACTTCCCCATTCCGTTCCTCACAAACTCCGACATTCATCCTCAACCACATCCACATTGATCATAGAATATACCCATCAAATGAGCAAGTAAGAGTTGTCATCTAGACATCAGTAAGCTCGTTTCTTTGCAGCCCTCACTTGCCTAGTACTGTAGTGTAGTATTAAAAACGAAGCTCATTTCAAAAGGCCAATTTGCGTTGTGCTTGACATTCAAATTTCTCTTCACCATTTTCATGGATGAGACCCAAACGGTTCCTCCAAACCCTAAACTTTCCCTTTTGCCCCTCCTCTCTCCTCTCCCCACTCAAACCCCTCACTCCCACAAACCCTTCCTCACAAACTCCAACAACATTATTCATCCTCAACCACATCCACCTATCCCGCCTCCTCTCCCTTTGCGGCAAACAAGGAAATCTCCGCTTGGGTTCATCCCTCCACGCTTCAATCATCAAAAACTCCCAACTCCACCGCATTATCAGTGACCAAACTAACGCTAATGTTGTTTGGAATTCTCTCCTCTCCATGTACTCGAAATGCGGGGAGTTATTGGATGCAGCCAAGGTGTTCGATCGTATGCCCACGAGAGATACCGTGTCTTGGAACTCGATGTTATCGGGGCTTTTCAGTAGTGGGTATTTCGAAATGGGTTTTCTGTGTTTTAGAGAAATGTATCATTCGGGTTTTTACCGGTTGGATCAAGCGACTTTGACTACACTTGTGTCTGCGTGTTATGTACCGGATTTATGCTACGTGACCGCGATGAATATGATACATGGTTTGGTATTTACGCATGGGTACGAGAGGGAACTCACGGTTGGGAATGCTCTGATTACGTCGTATTTCAAATGCAGACAATTTAATTCGGGGAGGCGGGTTTTTTGTGAGATGGTTGAGAGGAATGTCATCACTTGGACAGCTATGATCTCAGGCCTTGCACAGAATCAGTTTTACGAGGAAAGTTTGAAATTGTTTGTGAGAATGCGCCGCGGGTTGGTGGAACCGAATGCTTTGACATATTTGAGCTCTCTGTTGGCATGTTCTGGTTTGCAGTGTCTTCAAGGAGGGAAGCAGATACATGGACTTGCTTGGAAGTTGGGAATTCGTTCGGATTTTTGCATTGAAAGTGCATTGATGGATATGTACTCTAAATGTGGTAGTATAGATGATGCAATGCAAATTTTTGATGCTGCTGAGGCGCTTGATGAGATTTCCATGACTGTTATTCTCGTGGGGTTTGCACAAAATGGATTTGAGGAGGAAGCTATTCATATTTTCGTGAAAATGTCAAAAATGAAATTGGAGATTGATGCAAACGTGGTTTCAGCTGTTCTCGGTGTCTTTGGAGTTGACACTTCATTGACTCTTGGTAAGCAAATTCACACTATGGCCATCAAAAGAAGCCTTGGTTATAATCCCTATGTCAATAACGGGCTAATCAACATGTACTCAAAATGCGGTGATTTGGAGGACTCAATGAAAATCTTCAAACATATGCCTCTGAGGAACTCGGTTTCGTGGAACTCAATGATAGCAGCTTGCGCTCGTCATGGAAACGGCTCTGAAGCACTTCAAATGTACGAAGACATGATAACAGAAGGCGTAAAACCAACAGACGTCACATTCCTATCCTTGCTTCACGCTTGCAGTCATGTCGGATTAGTTGATAAAGGCATGGAGTTGTTAGAGTCCATGGATAAAGTTTACGGAATTTGTCCGAGAATGGAACACTACGCTTGTGTCGTTGACATGTTGGGCCGAAAAGGGCTTGTTAACGAAGCTAAGAGTTTCATTGATGGATTACCTATAAAACCGAACATCCTTGTTTGGCAGTCACTGCTTGGTGCCTGTAGAATTCATGGTGATCCAGAAGTTGGAAAATATGCTGCTGATCAGTTGTTTTTGGAAGCGCCTGATAGCCCTGCGGCGTACAATCTAATGGCAAATATTTATTCTTCCAAAGGACGGTGGAAAGAGGGAGCAAGAACGATGAAGACAATGAAGGAGATGGGGGTACCAAAAGAAAGTGGGATGAGTTGGATAGATTGAAGAGGGGAAGCCCACAGTTTTGTTGTTTGGGATTGAATGCATCGGCAATGAGAGATTATCGAGGTGTGTTGCTCAAGTTGTCGCTCGAATTGTTTGGACACAAGAGTGCTGACGGATATGTGCCAGGCGCAGAACAGGGGTTTGTTACTATTTGAATCAAGAAGAGGGTTGTGGCAGTGCTGCAACAGGGTGAGAAATAAGGAACATGGGTATACATCTTGTACATTATCTTATGAAGTGTTCTTTTTTGGCTTTTAGCATCTCCTTCCCCTTTTTTCTACCCGAACTCAAAATTTGAGGGAAAACACTAAAAGATTTATCTACAATGGTTTACACTTTTGCCTACCTTTTTTCTTACGCAGAAAAGGATAGACCCAAATTCGTACCCTTTTTTTCCCCCCAAAACCTCTTTTCATTTTCTTATTATTGACTCATGTGCCATTTTGACCCAAATTTTTTAGGGAAAACATGAAAAACACACTAAATTTTGGGTTAAAAAAATGGTAGTACATAATATTGGACAAGGCATATCTAAATGGAGTTTTGACCCTAATTTTCACCCAACTAAGGGTAAAAAATGGGTCAGGGTCGGAGATGCTCTAAATTTTGGAAAATGGGATGAGTTTAATATGTGTGCGTTTGTGTTTCCTTGTAGTATGAGAACAATTCTTCTTTTCTTTTCTTTTTTCCGCAGATTTACCACTTTTCTTTTGTGTTGCTATTTTCATGTTACCTAAGTTTCTACACAACTGTTTACAATTTGTTTGTAATCCCTTGCATGGGGTATTCTACGTTTAACTGTGTAATACTTAAATCTGAACACTGGACTTTGAAATGTCTACAACCCTCCTCAAAATAGTAATTAAAACTGTAACCACCATTTGCTAAGCATGGATAGGATTAGATGATACAGTTGGTACGGTTGTACTATCTATTAAGACTATTATGATTCTGAACGAAAGATCCCGTTTTGACTTCTGCCAGCTTAACTTGACATTTTTCTTCCATGGATGGCATGTAATTCATTTTCTTGCATGGATAGGATTAGATGATACAGTTGTATCTCTTATGATTCTGAACGAAAGATCCCGTTTTGACTTCTGCCAACTTAACCTGACATTTTTCTTGCATGGATGGGCATGGAATTCATCTGTCAAGTACTAAATCCAACCAAAGAGACTACTAATTATAGAATCCTAAGGCTTATAAGTACCTCACGTTCTTGCCAAAAAATATAGACGTATGCATTAGGTTTCAAACTCAAGTATCTCTCTTAATTTGCAAAACCCTCTATCCCCTCGTTGATTTTCACTTTTCGCAAGAGAAGAGATGGCCAAAAGCAAATTCCCGATTTTTTTCCGGCTTCTCACCTTCCTGTTTTTCCTTAAGCCTGCATCCACAAGGACCACAACATTACTTGAAAAGAACCACGCATCTTCAAGCAATGTTATCGGTGTCCCCAACGATGCTGATTACATCGTCGCTACGAATGTGGCTCCTCCTCCGGGAGAAGAAAGTTATTACAAATTTATGCCATTTTATTCGCGCAGGCTCAGGGAAGGATTCGGGTTGCTCGAAGGAGGGAGAGGAGGATCTCGAAGCACGGTAATAAAGTTGGCCAAGTTGTCTCCAAGCCGGAGTCCTTCGGGAGAATCTAGTAATAAATCACACGGAGCGCTATTATTGACCTTTATGATTGTTGTCGTATGCATTGTGTTTTTTGGTGGCGTTGGTGTTGCGGTGGTAACCAGTTTCCCTTCGTTTGATTCGAACCATTGATCGATGCTGTCGCGGCTATGCTTTCATTCCTGTTCGCTTCTTTGCATTTTCCTATTTTTTTTTTTTCAAATTCTACGGTAATGTAGTTCCGGATTGTTATTACGTGCGATAGATTTATCTTTTTTATGTCGATGAAAAATGTTTATCGATGAAATTTGTAGCTTCTACAGAAATGATGGGACAGTAATTTTCAAACTCCCATATATATGGAACGAGTGTTGCAAGATTTCTCTATTGTTCTTTTGTTTGTTTTTTGGGGTTACATTTGAGAGAGAAGGAAACGTTACGGTTTTGAATTTAGAAACCGAATCCAGGACCTGTGAGGTTGGGGATAACTCCAAATTCAGCCCTATATAATCACATGTTTCTCGGGAGCCAAAGCAGGTTAATAGAGGATAATTGGAAAATGACGAAATTTCGATTGGACACAATGAGGCCCCCTGCAATCCAGTAGTGCATTGGCGCACTACGGGATCCCATATCTGTGATTGGATGGATAGCTGTGACATTATTTGGTCAAAATTAACTATAATATAAAATAAACAATTTTGATTGGACACAAGAGAGAGATGAAAGGGCATACAATACTAACTTAATTTCGTCAAAATTAACAATAATATAAAAGCCACGAAATATTTTCCAAAATATATGTAGGAGAAATAAAAATAGACCTCTAATTATCAAAATATAAAATGTATAAATAATTGAACAAATTTAACCAAAATGTGTGTAACTCGTGTCTAATTGTGTTTTTATTTGTTTGGGGATATGATGACTTACAAATATGCAAGTGCATTTCGCTTGACAAAAATACACGTAGGAGACAAAACAGAACGAGATAAATAAAACAAAAAATATTAACTTCAGAAAAACAATAATTATTAAAATCTAATTAAGATGTATTAGTAACCACATGAATTTGATCAAATATAATTACTTAATATTAGTAATATTTACAGGCATTTCAATCATCCAGAAGCAAAAACTAACAACCCTATTGTCTAACTTGATAGAATGAGAGAATCTAGATACTCCCTCCGTCCCATAAAGTTAGTTCGGTATTCCATTTATGGCTGTCCCAAAATTATTGTTCGTTTACGGAATTTAATATCCAAAAATTACCAAATTAAATGTGGGAATATGCAAATAAAATCCAATACCAAAAAATAAAATAATGGTTCATAACCAAGGAATAAAAAAATAAAAAGGATAATTTTGAAAAGTAAAAATTTGTACAACACTATAATTATGTTCTAATGAAAAGTTAAAATCTCAAAGCGGAACAAACTTTAGAGGAGAATGGAGTAATAAATTGTCTAGCAAATGATGTCAATCAAACTGTCAAAACTTTATGGAATGTGCTTGCATTTGTTAGAAATCTCAAAGAAGGTCGGTGAAATTTACCTCTGTATATTTTATCCTATTAAATTTGTAATATGCTTATTGTATGGAATTGGATTCTCTTCAGTTCAAGTTTTGGATTAAAGGAGACAACACAATTTTGAACCGTCTAGTACTGCAAACAATGGTTTAGATTAGATTTGCTCAGAGAAACTCTTCACATGAAGAGTCCTTAGCAAATTTGAACAATTGATTTTCTTATCAATGTATTATTCATTTTTTTTGATAAGCAATGTATTATTCAAATTTGAACAGTTTCCTCCGGTCCAAAATGAATTAACCATACTGCAAACTCAAGCTGCAGGAAGGGGAGAGAGAGAGAGAGGGAGAGAGGGAGATGGAATGTCAATGTCTGTCCTCTCCACACAGTATACCAACCCTATATCACAACGGTCGCAGCTTCCCCTCCACACCCTCTCTCTCTCGCCCTCATACCCCACTGCTTCTGAAAAACCCACTTATTGGTTTTCCAAATGCTTCAACATCTCCATTCACAGTTCACTGTAGAGAGAGATTTGGGGATGAAATTCTTTCCACTTCTTCGGCTTTCGACGTGCTCGGTGTCGCCCCCAATTGCTCTCCTGCTGACCTGAAAGCCGCTTTTCGAGCCAAGGTAATGCGTACTTGTCTTCTGAAGCCAAGTTCGTTAACTATATACAGAGTGCTTGCGATAGTTTTGTTCTTTCAATAATCGGGCGTCTGGGCCAGCTTGCTCGTTCCTCGAAATCCCGGGTCCATAAGTTCGCGACCGGACATGCCCTGCTTGACCTTCGTGAGATTCGACTTCGACCTCGCGATCTCTTGGGGGGCAAGCCGTCTCATGCAACTCGGCCAAACCCCTTGGGTTGTGGTAGTTGTGGAAATAGATGTTTAGGCTATAGCTCCTTAGATTAATAAACTTCTTTACAATAGCTGTGCTCTGGTCGTGCTTGTTGTTTCAAATGGCGTAAGAATCCAGAATTTGGAACCAAGAGCCCCCCAAAGCTTCTCCAAAATTCGATTTTAGTTTCTAGGAGCCGATAAACTTGTTTACAATAACTGGTCGAGTGGTCTTCTTGTTGTTAAAAGCTGATTTGCTGAAAATCAGCTTTCAAATGGTGTAGAATCCAAAATTTGGACCCAAATCTAGTTTCTCCAATATTAGAGTTTAGATCGCTGTTCAGCTTTTACGAATTTCTTGAATTACAACAACTGTTCATAAGAATTTTCGACGAACAATGATGACTGTTTTTTAGAATCTAGTATCTCCTAATTTTTTGTAAAGACGCACATACAAGGTTTTTCTATGGATTTTGCTCCTTTTAGACGGTTTGGGGGTAAAAATATTGGATTTTTGGTAGACAGGGGCAGGTTCCCCGGGTTTCGAAGGCATCTACAGTGCAGTCTGCAGTGGTGCGACGTCTATTTCACTCTGGGGCAACAATTGGGTGTTCTCAATTGATTTCTTGCCAATTGTAGGTTTGAGTCTCGGATTGGGCAGATGATTGTTCTTTGAACATGATACTGTCTCCTTGCTCCTATTAGTCTTGTAACAATTTTAAAATTAATGAAACTTTTTTGCTGTTCAAAAAAAAAATGTTGACTGGAATTTGATGAATGGAACGAACTATGATTTGTACATCTTAATTGGGAAATATTTTGTTTGCTATTATAGGTAAAGAAGTTTCATCCTGATGTAAGAAAAGGTGGGGAATCTTCAGATGCAATGATTCGGCGAGTGATTCTGGCATATCAGGTACTAAGTTTTTGCAAGAGGGCTGATATATATATATATATATATCTATATATCTCACCCAGTTGTTTCACCATGTATATTATTGTGCCTACTTTTTCCTTTATGCATCCATATGTATTTAACTGTCCAACAAAAAGTTTAAGTATTTCATAGTTCCAAATTCCAATGCAAGGGACTCTGAGCGAGGATTTAGAAAACAGGACTGCAATAACACACATACAATTGAGGGGTGAGAAAAACCTGACTGACCTTAAGCATTTCTCTTTGTGCAACTCCGAACTAGATTTTTTATGTTCCTGTTAATTCTCCTTGTCACCACTTGCAAGATTAATTGTATGAGTAAAAATGAAGAAGAAACCATTATGTTACACACAATATTCAACTAGAACTGTATTCGAGGTGTACAGTGTAGATTCAAAATTTGGGTGGTATATGCCACATCCAGAATGAATCTAGTCCATAGTGTCCAGTTTATGTTCCTAGGCAAAGCCTATCCATCCCTTGTTTTGCCGAGCCTTATAAGGTCTTGAACAAGCAAGAAATTCAAGTTGGTAAGTCAGTCAAGTTTAGCACGTTAAATGAAACCTTCTTCGCTTCCTTCCTCTGGGAGCTTCTCTAAGGCACCATTTGTTTTTCTATTGAATATGTTTGTCAAAAGACTTGTTATTTTCCGGTGTTTGGACATCCGAAAAGTGTGAAGAGTATTTTATGGAAATATTTGAGAATTGATTTTTAAACTCCCCTATTTGATAAATGCACTCCTTTTTGTGTTTGTGTGTGTCTTTCAGTAGGAAACGGTATGTATAAGTCCATCTTTTGATGGATGAACTGTTTATTTGAGTGGCTTTTATGTACCTTCAATCTGTTGAAATACAAAAAAGAAATTGCATTCATCAAATAGGGTAGTGAAAATAATTTTCCAAATATTTACCTCAAATACGTTAAGCAACTTATGGCTTACACATCCAGAAGTCATTTTCCAGATGTGTCAGAGCAATGCGACCTTGCAGTATTTTCCCGAGTGTCATTTTCCGTTTCTTTCTGCTGAAAACTGCAGCATGAAGAGCACAAAAGGGACCAACACACACCCGCACACCCACCCACACTCACCCACACCCGCCCACCCACACATACATGCATACATACACACAGAAGCATTGCCTTTTAAAATGGTTTGGCGCTCCCTGAAATTGCGAAGTTTTTGTTTTTGAAAACTTTTTGTTAAGGTACCGGCCAAGTACTGAAAAATAAGACAAATAAACATATTTTCTCTTGTAAAAAGTTTCACGTGAAGAATATATTTCAAAGTGCATCTTTTGATGCTGAAACAAATGTAGCTAAAGTGTTCCGGTTGGTGCGTTGACACTAGGACAAATTTTGAACATGCTTTGACAGCCAGTTTATAAGAACTGTTAAGACCACATGAATTGCTATTGGTTTGATACCGAAAATGGAAGTTGTTCAGTAAGTTAAGTGTAAACATGCACCCTCAACTGAAAATTCACTAGTTGGGACAGGTGAAGAAAAAAGTAGAAAAGATTCATTAAAGATGCAGAACCATCCAAAGCTAATGTTGTAGCGAATAAAGACCGAGTTATGGAGCTTTCTCTTGTAACTCCAAAGGACTGCACTTCCACATGCTAGTAAAGATCTCAAGAGTTTGAAGAGTTTTAAAAAACATTATGACTGGTTATGACTTTGTCAAATATAAGAATGTATGTGTATGACCTGAGCTACTTTTGGTGATAACATTTCTAATCCTAAGTTATGCATTGCCATTGGGTGAGCTTCCTTTTTTCTTCTGTATCTTCTTTATGTATGGTCTTCATATTGTGAATCGTTTCCATGAAACAAAGCTGTAAAACTCTAAGCATTTCGTGAATGGAAGGGTTAGTGAACATTGTGCTTGTGCATATACTTTGTGCAGATCTTATCCAAGTACTCCAAATCAGAGATCATTGAGAGGTAAAGTGAGTGCTCTTTTCGTCCTCTTTTTTTTTTCCTTTTCTGGTGGGAGGTAAGGGGTTGTTTCGTAGTATTACCTCGAATATTTACAGTTTTTTATCTGCTTTTCAATCCTTTGTGCCTTGTTTAACTACTCCCTCCGTCCCCAAATAGGAGTCCAGTGTTCCATTTTGGTCTGTCCTTTAATAAGTGTCCATTTTGAAAAATTAATGGGTAAAACTTTGTGCAATTATCATTTTTCCTTTTGAAAAGTTAATAAGTATAGAGTTAATGGGTGAAAATGAAGGATAATTTTGGAAATTGAAGGTAAAAATTGATGTAAAAGGTGTAATGATGATGTTTACTTAATAAGTTGGAATTACGAAGCAGGATACTTAAAAAGGAATAGAGGGATTGCGTTTTACTGAAGGAACGGAGGGAGTACATTTTACTGAGCACAATATATTCAGTATGAGTTGACTTGCCTCATTACATTATCCGTTGGTCCTTGCTTTTGATAGATTGAGCCTTCGTATTTCCTTCCTTTGTTTATCATATGCAACTCCGTTTGCAATTCTAACTGTGATATGCATTTGTAGGGAATGTCTTGATCCCTTCGAAGAACCAGAATGTGAAGCATTTGATGTTTTTGTTAACGAGTTTCTTTGTGTTGGAAAAGGTACCAATATCTCCATCATAGTGTCTCAGCTTTAACCTTCCAGCATCAATGATTAAAAAGGTTGTGTAATTAAATAAGAGTGGTAGATATATATTTTCCTCAGTTTGACTTGCTTCCAAGTATGAAATGGAAGTCAAGAAACTCTGAAATGTCCTAAGTGGGCGTCTGTTTGTGAGTAGGGGTGTATACGAGCCGAGTTTTCAGCTACTCGAGCTCGGCTCGATAGAAAATATAAAGGCTCGAGCTTGGCTCGAGCTCGGACGAGCTTGAATGACACGGCTCGAGCTCGACTCGCAAAACATTAGCAAGGCTCGAGCTCGGCTCGCCCAGCTCGAAAATGTCAAGCCGAGTTGCAAGAGCAACGGTCAACGAATGCGTGAAGGAGCCGCACCTTATAAAGGCACTCTGTCTTCCTCCGTTTCTTTGAATGACCGATGTGGGATTGGAAGAGAAGGGAGGAGGCAGTTCATTTGAGAAAGAAGTTTGTCCCACATCGGGAAAAAAACAACCTCAACTCCCATCCCTTTGCCTATAAAAGCTTCCTGCCTTCCAGGTGGCACTATGTGTATGCATGTACATGTATGTGTATGGCATGTATGTGTATGTGCATGTGTATATATTATAATAAAATACTTGTCAATACATATGTATATCGAGCTCACGAGCCAACTCGAGCCGAGTACTATGAAACTCGAGCTCGGGTCGTTATTGTAACGAGCTTAAATTCTTGGTTCGAGCTCGCTCGTTAAGGTGACGAACCGAGCCGATCCGAGCAATTAGCGAGCCGAGTCTCGAGCTGCTCGCGAGCGGCTCGGCTCATTTACAGCCCTATTTGTGAGGAATGGTTTTTCTTTCCCGAGTAGGACATAATGGTTTACTGTAGATATTGTTGCTTCAGGGCGAGTGAAATTGTTACTAACTTGTCTGACTTAACTCAGAATGCATCAAAAGGTCATAAAAGATAAGTGTAATATTCCACACCACACGACCTCTTATTATCAGATCATTATATTGCAGAGTAATGCTATTATAATAATGCGATACTTCTAACTTCTAAGTAATTACACATTGACAGTTACCCATTTGGATGCCCACTTGAAAGGAACAACTTGTAGAGAGCCTTGAATTCTGTTATACATAAGAACTCATTAGTCTATTCCTTGTACATTCTTATAATTGCCAGGGCTGAAAACATTTCACGTGCAGCAACCCGTTTAGACTTGAATTTTCGCGATATGTGGTCGCTCATATTTATCCCTAAGATGGAAGCACATTAATTCGGTCTTTCTTGAAGATTCATCTAGTATCTGTAAACTAAATCTTTATCCTTCAAAAAGCATTGTGAAACTCTCACCGTGACTTATTACATACTATTATGCATGATATGCGGAACATGCTTTTCACTTGTGATAGTAAAACACCATACGTTATTAGCCCATTAATTGAAGGATGGCCAACATTTCTTTTACCATACGTTATGCAGAACATGCTTTTCGCGTGCGATAAAGGCTTCTTGAGTTGAGTTGAGTAGTATGCTATGATGCTCCAAGGGCTATAAATTTCTCCCCATCCATTTTTGCCTTTTCTGACACGCCCTTGTGTAAATTGTATCCAGGATGCCCATATTCATGTGTAGATAGAGCACCTCATGCCTTCAGATTTGCTTCCTCAACAGGAACTGCACGTGCAACTTCTCGAGGTTCGGTCATTGCTTCTTCTTTTTTTTTGTCTGTGATTGCAGTTGTACATAAAACACAATAGGAAGGGCAGTTGTACATAAAACACAATAGGAAGGGAAGAGAGAAGCGCTCGATGGGTGATCATAAAAGTATGACAGACTAGGTCTATTGATAATTTCGGTCTATTGATAACTATGGTCCATATAACAGGACTTGGAGAAGATTACAAGGTTCAGCTTGCAGTTGGTCAGTGCCCGAGGAGTTGTATTCATTATGTAACTCCGTTGCAGAGAGTTATTCTAGAGGAGTTACTTGACAGGTATTAACATAGTTTCACTTTTTTCTGGAGATTTTGTGAACTCTCTATGGAGTTATTATACATAAAACTTCTATGAAAGGAAAACAACATTGAAAATCACAGAGGGGAACGACTCAAATGTTGCAAGTTGCAGTTGATGTGATGCCATGGGCAAATTGATTATATGGACCGCAGGGGCAATTGGCCCCCACTAAGTTTTTGAAATTAAGAAATTTACATAGGAACAAAATTTCCCCAAATTATAGTTTTTCTTTTCGTTTCTTTCCTTTCCTTTTTTTGGTTGCTAAAGTCAATAAACTGCAGAACTGCGTCTAAGTTTAGACTTGAGATGGAAGTCTTTTAGTGGGTAGGAGTAGGGCAGGAAGAAATCAAGAGTCGAGACCATGGGTGCGGAATTTGGATTTTGTGATTGAGGGTGGAATTTTAGATTTTGTGATTGAGAGCAGAAATTTAGAAGTGAGATTTGCATCTCATACAACTAACTATATAAGATACTCTTGGAATTTCCATTTCAGAACGTGTTATATTTGATTTCACTCAGTCATTGGGTCAAATTTGAAATTTTTGTGCATAACGACTGGGCAAAAATCATGTCTCTATCCTTGCGTGAAACAAAGAAGCTTGACTTGCGCCCACACCTAAGCTTGACGGAATGTGTAGTTGAATTCATTAGCTATGATCAAATAGAAATGCTCCACATGCCACATAAAACATGTTTTTTATGAAATGCTTCTTACCTTAACTTGATATATGGTTGCTTGATTTTGTAGTATCTTGGATATGCCTTACGACACCTCAGCTGACGCGGAGTTGCTTTACTCGCTTATCATCAAAGCTAGATTTGAGAATAACCGTTACCAGAGGCCAAAGAAGCCGCCCAAGGTTTCAAAAGAACACGTAGACTGGCTTTGATATTTCAACAGTGAGATGCTGCTTCAAACTTTGCTTCACTCACCAAACTCAACATTGCACTCCATGGCAGTGTCATTGGATGGGGAAAATTTGAACCAGAGCTATTTTAAAGGTATATATATTATATATACTACAGTTACCATTTTAATCGTTAGGCTGGTGAAATGAAATTCAACAGAAAATTGCCTTTTGACCTTGCTTGGTCCTATGAGTCTTCTCATTGATCTTATATACGAACGAAAGTGAAGGAGATTCTTCTGGATGTGGAAGTATAAATGAATACGGTTATCCCTGAATTACATGCAAATTGTTTGATATGGAAATAACTTCATTTTGTGATCACTGCTAGTACTGACAATTCGAAGAAGCAATGGAAGAACTGGATAGTATGTTCTTTTCATTAGTAAAGAGTAAAGTGCTAGTATGGTTCTTCCCAGGGAATTTTCGAGGATGGAAACAGAATAATGACTTGATTTGAACACCAGGATCTGAATGTTTGGCCTTTTGCCTTTTAGTTAATTAGTTTTCCATAGGGAAGTGCAAACTTATGCCTGCCTTGGTTTTTTTTTTTTTTTTTAATCTTCAAAAATGCCTAAAAAGGCTACACGGCCAAATCGGCTTGAGAAACGGAAACAAGAGAAAACGGGGGCACTGCCACCCAATTACAAGAGAGACAACCCTTTAAAGCTAAAGAAGTAACTGAATGAGCTTTAACGTATCTCAAAATCAACTTGCTTGAAAGTTGAAACCCCCATCTCATTAATATCCAGAACCAAGGCAGAAACCTTCCCAGGGGGAACGAGCTCTGAGACACAAAGAAGGATGGTCTCCTTGCTATCGGATTCTACTTCCACAAGACCCCTAGTTGCCACCATTAAACAACCTTCTCGGATGGCAACGAGTTCTCCATGGAGAGAGGAATGGGCTGAAGCAGATTTTGGCTAAGCCATCCACAATCTTACCATTCCAATCACGGATCACCACCGCAATTTTTCCAGAAGAGGAATTCGCCTTTAGAGCCACATCGCAATTGACCTTGAAAGACCTTAAGTCCGGAGCCTTCTAAGAGTATCCACAATGCTATAATCAAAAGTAAAAGATTTTTAAAGTTAACAATGTTGGTGTAAAATATGGCTCACAATGCTATAATCAAATTTAACAACCTCTTTAGAAATAATCAAATTTTGGGCTTTGGATAACCAAAACTAGCAACCTTTTGACAATAACCAAATTTAATAAGAGGTACCGAAAGTACAATTTTGAAGCTAATAATGCTCTCAGCGGAAAATGTTTTGCCTCAAACAATTTTTGGAAAAATCACGCGGGGGACAGCACGGTGCTGCGCCAATCCCAGGTCCACGGCTGCTAACTTAAAAATGAATCGAAAAGCGGCAAAGCAACTTCCAATGCGAACTTTGCGCAAAAACATTGTACCTATGTTTTGTATAAACCTAAAAAAAAAAACATTCACAAGAAAAAACCAAACCAAACAAATTAGTCTCCGGATTTGTTTATAAACTACTAAAAACCAATGCCACGAGCAAACAGGTAAAATTGTAAAAGTTGGTTTCTTGTAGAAACGAAAGAGTTGCTGGCCGGTAAAGGTACGGTATACCTCATTTGTTTCTCTAGGTGTCCTCTATTGTTGATCAAGGTGGATAGAACTGGCCAAGGCAAAGTAATGGAGCTGTGTTGAACATCATACAGAATGCTCCTGATACTTTTTTGCCTGTCGTCTGTGAGTGTGATAAGGTTGTTTGGACCTTAACTGCGGACGGTGGCCTTTTCTGTAAAATCTGCTTGGGAAGCATGTAGACATCGGTCTCCTATCCAACCTTGGCATCCCTTGGTCTGGTTCAATCATGGTGGGCCACGGTGGAGCTTTATTGAGTGGCACGCTATCCTGGGCAGGCTGTCCACTAGAGACAGATTGGTCAGTTGGGGTGTAGCTGCGAGTTCCCAGTGTGTGCTGTGTTTGAATGACATGGAGTCTCATAATCATTTATTTTTTGAGTGTGACTTCTCTGCTGCTATTTTGGGGCAAATTCTGATCCGTAATGGCATTTATAAGGCTGTTGTGCCTCTTTCTCAAGAACTTGAATGGGTTGGGCAAAATCGTGTGGGTAAGGGTTTTCGGAATTACATTTAGGGTAATTTACCTATACACCCCTCCAACGTTATCCATTTTTCACGGTCACCCCCTCCCCCAAAATTCGCTACGGCCAGACCCCCTCATTAAAGTTTTCATTTGGAGGACCTAACTCCGTTGGACGGAAAGAATGAAAATACCATTTTACCCTTACCTATATATAACATTTCTCTCTCTGCAATTTTTTTTTTCTAAATCCCCAAATTCCTCACACCCAATAACCCACCTCTCTCTCTCTCTCTCTCTCTCTCTCTCTCTCTTGTACCCCGACCCTCTCTCCCACCACCACCCAAACCACCACACCGGCCACTGCCTCGCAGGCTCCGCCCTCCACCACACCCCCCACCCCCCCACTCCTCCTCCTCGTGCAGCGCCAGTCTCCCCTGCGCAGCGACTCCGATCTCAACATCAGAATCCGTCGACTCCTCCGGCTTTTGTTTTGTTATTTTGATGCGACTTTGATTCTGGTTAATGGGTTTGATTCCATTGCTGTGCTCTATAGGTCGATTTCGAGAAGAGGATTTTGTATTTCATTATTGTTAACAGGGCTTTTTTGTTTTGATTTTCTGATGCTAACAGGGAATTTTTTAGGGATTTTGTATTTGATTATGTTGTATTATGTCGTTTTCGAGTTCGATCTGTGAGTTTTTGATTGATTTTGAGTTTGATAGGTATAGTTTTTGATTCAAAAGTAGTTGGGTCCAGTCGGGGGTGGTGGTCTCCGGCGGCGAGGTCTTCACGTCCATGGTGGTTGCAGTTTGGTGGTGATGAAGTGCGGAAATGGGTTTGCTTTGGGGTGTGGGTTCTCTCTCTCTTGATTGCCGGATGTGGTGGTGGACCAGTGGGTGACGTTACGGGGAAAGTAATTGGTGGAGAAATGTTTAAGAAAGTGTAAGGCAGTGATCAGTTGTGCTCCGGGTGGTGGGTGGTGGTGCGTGGTGGTTGTCGGCAGAAATGGGTTTGGTTTGGGTGGGAGCCAAAATGGGTTTAGGAAGAAGAAGGGCAATATTGGAAGATTGCACCTCTTTTAAAAGAATTTGAGAGAAAAATTTAACGGATCTGGACGGAAGGCTAACGGAAGGGGTCTAGGAGAAAAGTAAACGTTAATGAGGGGGTCTAGCTGTAGCGAATTTCGGGGGAGGGGGTGACCGTGAAAAACAGATAACGTTGGAGGGGTGTATAGGTAAATTACCCTTACATTTATAAGCTATCTTTGGCTGCTTCAGTTTATTTTTTTTGGGGTGAACGGAATTCCAGGACTTTTCAAGGTAGATCCAGAGGTGTTCCTGAGGTTGTTCGTGCTAGCTATTTTTGATGCTATTCAAGCCAGGTTAAGCTCTTGAACCACAGTGAGCCCAGAATAGGGGTTTGTGTGATGACTGGTTTCTAGATTCTCGAATTTTTTGGATCAATACGTGTAGATAAGAGTATGTGCTTTTTTCATTTGAAACTGATGTATAGGTGAGCCAGGGGTACGCTCCTGTGAGTTTTGTAGCTTCCTGGGGTTTTTCGGTGCAATAAAATTTTTACTTACTAAAAAAAAAAAAAAAAAAAAAGATTGTTCGACAACTGAAACTTTTTGCAAACTTACAAACCTTTTTTTTTTACTACTCGAAGTGTTTGGGCCAACTTACATTGACATAGACTTGCAACTATTAACCTTCTTGGTAAATACTACTCCTACTGTAATAAAGAAAGAGCTTATCTCGACAAAGGACTTTTGTAGGGATATTTTATATCACTATCACACGGGATATAAAATGCTACTTAACAGATTAAGAAACATACTCAAATGTAAAAAGGACATTAAAGTACAAATCGCCACACGATGCCCAGCCAATTTTCTATTTCCTTCGTGACACGAAAAAAAATCATCTTGAGATGACTTTCATGAACCTGTTTACTGAAAGAGAAGATGAATACTGAAGAGAAGATGAACTTTGAAATAGATGAGGATAGATGTACTTTGAAATATTCAGAAAACGTGGACAAATATACGCTAGCTCTTGAAGTTCAAATTACGAAACAGAACAAAGCTAGCTCTTGAAGTTCAAATTACGAAACAGAACAAACAAAACGCGAATCATATGCCTGCCAATGTACATAAATTAGAAAAGAGTAAAGAGTAATGTTAGCAGATATTACTGCTTCCAAAATCTTATACTAACCAACTTAGTACACATGAACAAATACGTGAAAAACACCCCATTAACGCCGCCAATCACCAGATAGCTTTTCTCCATCGCAGCGACAGCTCCATAACCGGGTTCAGGCAACGTAGCAAGGCGCCACAACGACACATCATCAGTATGAAGCAGAAACACACTCACAAAAATGGCATGAAGTTGAACCAAAATCTGAGTCGGATCCATCTTAGGGAAGGGTCGAGGATGGCCAATTGGCCATACACCCGAGATACGCAGCATTGTAAAGGACAATGGCGACAGAAACCCAGAGGTGGGTGATGAAGAGGCGCTTGAGAGAGGTGATGGGAGTGAAGACGATTGTGGAGAGGAGAGGGAAAGCGATGAGGGAGATGAGGTAGCAGAAAAGGAGTTTGGTCCATTGGGAGAAGTTGGTGTAGACTTGGGAGGGGAGATGGTTGGGGAAGAGATTGTGGACGAGTATCGCGAAGATGACAGGCCACATTAGGAGGCTTCGGAGGTAGAAGGTTTTGGGGGGTTGGAGCTGTGGTGGTTGATCCATGGCGGTTTTGTGTGGAGAGAGAGAGAGAGAGAGAGAGAGAGAGAGAGAGAGAGGTTTTCGAGTGAGAGAGAGAGAGGGACCAGATTAGGAGGTTTTTGTTATATATAGAGAGAGAGAGAGGGTCCAGATTAGAAGGTTTCTGTTATAGAGAGAGCGAGAGAGGGGCCAGATTAGGAGGTTTCTGTTAACTTTTTTCCCGGTTGCATTATCCAATTTTTGACCAAATCAAATCCATAATTAAAACACTTATTTAGGGACGGAGAGAGCAACAAGAAAGAGCTTTAGCTCAAGAAAGGACTTTTACATGTTGCTATACGGACTTCATATCACACAGTGCCCTCGCGGGCGTTACTGGTCCGCTAACGGATTAAGAAACAGACTCAAATGTGAAAAGGACATTAAAGTACAAATCGCCCTACGATGACCAGCCAATTTCCTATTTCCTTAGTGACACGAAAAAAAAAAATCATCATCTCGAGATGGCTTTCATGAACCGATTTACTGAGGAGAAGATGCCGGCTGCTCTATCAAAAAATGATGGGCCATTCTCTGAGTTCTCCTCTACCTTGCCATAGATTATCTGCAAAACAGTCCAACAAGAACTTAAATGGGTTCTTTCAATTAACAAACCCATAGTAGTATTTATGCCATACACAACCCAACTGATGAATTGATGACTAAATAGCGGGAATAGAAAATGATATTGGTACTCCAAAAATTGATGCAGACACTCAAAAAAACAAAGGAAAGTGGCTTTGGAAATTACATTGATTTTGGAGTGCCAATATCATTTTCCATAAGAATACTAGCAGAAATTTTTGAAAGAAACAAACCTCAAGATCTTCTGCATCGGGACGGCTTATTAGTTCTTTGGCAAGCAGATACCGGTTTGGCCTATCCCTATCGTCATAAAACACCTTCCATAGTCTAGTTAAGCATCAGAAAAATGATAATTAGGCACATTTAGTTCATTGGGTTTTTGGTGGAATTTTTTTGGTAGAAAGCTAAACTGTTCTAGCTACTCATTGACGCAGAAATTTGGCTTCATTGAGGCAGAATTCAGTTAGACCGTGTTTGGATCATATATTTGTGGAGGGATTTATGGAGGGAAGAGAAAGGTAAAGATGATGATGGGATGAAGAAGCTAAACTACTATTTTTGATTTCCTTATGATTTTTCTTTCTTTTGGTGAATCTCCTCCACAAATCCACCATCCAAACGCAGTGCAGGGGTTCACAGAACAAAAAGTGCTCCTCAAATTATTTTCAAATTCTCACCTGAACCTCATACCAGTCTCATACAGGTAGACATACGTAGACGTACGAACGTAATCATGCGAAACATAATCTGAGCATATTACATGGTGCACTTTACAACAGAATTAAACAGTACCTAGACAGTGTATGAGACCGAGCTTATATGTTTCTGGTGCAGTGGAAACTATTACTCAAGGCTGAGCTACTGTTTGGCTGGTATTGCTTCGGCCATGGCATAGATAAGACACCGAGCTTATGTTACCTGGAACATAGATTGTGTTTGTACAAGGGATGGGAACGTGATACACCATATATGAATTGTGGTATGGCGAGGGTAAGTTTCTATACATTATGCTGTTAAAACGAGGTTCCTTTTAAGCAATAAATTATTCATGTCAAGCACATTTCAAGGATCGTATGGTTAGGGTTTTTTTTTTTTTTTTTTTGGTATTTTAAAATCTGATTTTTTCCTCCCCAGAATAGGAAAAACTTTGGGGGTGAGCATTGGATTGCTAAATTTGCTAAAGTCATAATTCGAGAATGAGATGGTACCTTGTTTCAGAACGTGGATTTTGAAATATACATTGCTAAATTCTGGTAACACCACATCATACCAGACAGGCCTAGGTCTAATAAGATGAAAAGTTTAGACCTTACCCAGGATAACATCTGAACACAGCACCAGATGGCAGAGGTTTCATCGAGTAAACCGTTGTGAAAGTGCTGCATGATAAACAACGCAAATTTTACCATTACCGGGCCTGCATAATACTATGATTTTTGTAACGGAAAACTGTCAAACATGCATGAACAATTTTAGTGAAACCTACTCAACATTGAAGCTCCAAGCAGCTGTGCCCACACACACACACACTCTCTCAGAGAGCAACGTCTCATTGTCTTTGGTGTTAATAATGTATGCAAATGTCTCAAGGTTTTTTGAAATACCCAGCATGCCACAAATGGTAGGAGTAAGGTGTTTTGGACAGAATTGGTTAAAAAAACAAACTCATAAGGGAAAAGGAGGCAAGGAAAATGAATAGTTGAATAACAAATGAGGAACAGATACCTTAAAAAGGAGCGCCGCAACTTCCGGACATTGAACCCTACTCCAACATCCTCACTGACAAGACGTGGATTCCACATGATGAGAGGCCGTGGCTAACAATGCAATTTGGAAAGACTTTCAGAAGGAAAACCTTTTCGTTGGCCCAAAAACAATGTGTTCTTCCATTAAAATGTATGAAAGACATACTTTCGACCGGAAGTATGTGAGTCTTCCAAATGCCGTGGAAGATGTGAATGGTTATGTTAGTGCTCAACACAAACTGAGATGCCTTAATGTGTAGTTAATATGTTGTAATAGGAGAATTTATAAGGAATGTGACGGACTAAAGGCCAGAGAAAGGAAGAAGAATGCACCAAAATGCACGTGCTGCACCATAGTCGTAAACATAACAAAGTGCATTGCATGTATCTTACGTAACGTATGTGTCAGATTCAGCAAATTTTCCAATTTCATCTGACACCAATTGTACACTGATGAAAAGTTATTTTGGTGACAAGAAGTACCATTTCTTACTACAGAGAAATAACTGAGTAAAAAAAAAGTACAAAGAAATAAACAATTACCTAAGATGAATGAGATAGAAACAATTTGATCATCTCTTGTCTGATTATTATATCCAATTAAAAGTACCATACTATTTCAGTTAAATAATTGAGCTCGAAATTTCGCAAGTTCTTGGAGCTCAAATTTCAAAAATTGTTTGTAATTTTACAAAAATGTAATTCATCAGTAGATTGATAACAATAACCTTAGTAGTTGAAATATCTAAGAACATAAGTAAGCTTCTAACAAAGGATGATGAAATCAGGTAGGTACCGGATCATCTGAGAGTTGAGATGTGATTCGCTGTACATATTCCAACATCTGATAATCAGGAACCACCATAACGACAATTTCGTCTTCAGTACTTACAGGCTTCCGGTCACTCAAACTGGAAAAGATTCGATACAAAATCAAAGAACAGTAAGTATATCTAAACTTAGATACAGACCAAACTAGTCTGTTACAGTTATGAGGACTTTGACTGGTTGCATGGGTTAATCAGTTTGTGAAGGGCAATTATTTCGAAACGTTATGGTTATGCTGTCTCTCTCGGCCTCTAGCTACCACATTTGTGCAGGATTTTCCCAAAGAAAACCTTGGACGTTGCTGGTGTGATCATGAAAATTGAAAAGGATACTAGGGCCTGCATCTCTTCTTGAAAGGAGATCCCTCCCTCACCTGAGAATCTGTTACTTAGTGAGAAATGGAACTTGCCGAGGATCTTTGGGATTCGGCAGAATAGTGCAAGGAGACGATGTTTTGGAGCTGGGTAGTTGGATCCTAGTTTGCTGGTTTGTGCTTACCTTGTTTTCCTTCCTTTTGTTGTGTTTTTTGTTTCTCTGGAGTTAGTGGATGGAGGACTCACATGGTTATATCCTTGGTCCATGTTGTTTGGTTGTTTTTCTTAACGAAATCAACTTACGAAAAGGAAAAAAAAAAAGTATCTGCAGCACCCACCAAGGGATTGATAGTTTAGTAGTTATATTTGGGAAAGTTATGGAAAAAAAAAGTTATGAACAAATGGCCCCTATCAGTACAGACTACAGGAATACCACAGAAACCAGAGAACCGGCAACTTTAAAGCAGAAAAGTTAAATAACTTAAATTCATAGCAGCCATCTATTTGGTGATATTTACCTGGAGAAGCCAAAAGCAGCATCTTGCCATCGATATTTTAGAAGTGCAGCAGCACCAGCATCTGGAAATATCGCTTTAACTCTCTAAAATAAAAAATCGTTCTATTCAGCGAATGTACATAGAAGTATTTTACTGGATCTTATTTCTTATGCATGTGAAGCTATAAAAAAAGAAAGAAGGACCAAGCTTTCAGTACCTATAAACTCTTTTAGAGTTTAGACAGATGAACATCTAATGTACAATAATGATAGCCTAATGACAGGCCAGAAACCTTGGCCAACTATAAACTTGATCAGGACTCCCATGTAGTCCGACACTCAAGACAACCCTGCGTCCATCCGATTTGTTTCCACCCTCATTCATGCATCGAAATTTCTCGTCTACCATACGTTTAATTACATTAGCAGCATGAAATTTAATTTCAAACACTAAAAAATGGCTCGTTAATACTAACCTGACATCCTGTTTCTTCAATTAGTGTATCCACGAAAACTCTTGACAGCTCCCAAAGCTCAGCTTGGGCTCCTTCATCATCAAGAAACTGCAACTGTGGAATTAGGAGCTCAACCTGATGGGGAAAGGAAGAATTCAAGGGAACGGTAAGAAACCATAGCGAATTCCCAATCTCCAACACAAACCACAAATTACTGAATAATGGCCAGAAAGTCCCATGCAAAGTAAAACGGGAAAATACGTCACTTGACCAGGACACAAAGCAAATTGAGTCCCTATTTCTCAGAAGCAAGTCCATGTGATTGAGTCTAGCTTATTACTAGTTGTGAAACATGCCGAAAGTTTTGATGTTCCGGTAGCACTTGCTACCTCTTTTACTAACATATTCAGTGCAACTGGTTCATCCAAGATAGGAGTAGCATATCTATCAAGTTTCTACGACGATTAGACCCGTGCACATAGGGAATCAGGCTGGAAATTTTACCAATGCTCTATAAATGGATGTTGTATGTTAGTAACCTAGGAAAATTAACCGTAAACATGCTGAGTTGGAAAGGACACATGAACACACACTTATACAGTGCCGATAAAAAAAATACACTAATACAGACGAGAAGTATGAACCGATGTTGTTTATCACTAGTGATTATAAGAAGTTGTCATTTAGCTGGAAAAGCATTCAGAAAATTATACACAAAGCAGAGTTCAGATAGTACATACTATAGCTCTCATTCCTCCAGAAGACACAAAAGTGGCACTTGCTTGACTTGACTGTCGGACTGCACCCTCCAAATCAGAAGGCAAGCAGCTGAAACATAATTTGGAAACAAGTAAAAACTTGTGTTGTACTGCTTTAGTTATATGCAAATGGAAGATTTTCTTTTTAAGAGAGGGGGCAGAATGGACAAAATTTCAAATACAACTCCAATTATAAGCCAACATACATAATCTGTATGCAATTAGAACGGACAAAATTTTAAGGGAGACTTAGCAAAAAATCCCTCATAGTTTCATTTTATGAGCACAAGGACAAACACCTTTTGCAATTAAACATAAGGACAAATGTGCTTATGAAAGTGCCTAAAACCCTATATTATCCTATGAAAGTGCCTAAAACCTTAGGGTATCCTATGAAAATATCTAAAACCCTAGGGTACCCTATGAAAGTGCCTAAACATGTTTTGGCCTTATGGCTAAAAAACTCAAAAAGTTGAAGGACCTCTAAAGAAAACTATTTTGCTAATGTCCTTCCCCTAAATGAAAACTATTTTACCGTCCTTATGGCTAATTTTCCCAATTGTTCTACGGTCGAAATATAAATTTATTCCTCTTCTACCCCCAACAGATTGTGCTTGCTAAAGAGAAATTAGAAAACATTTTGCCGGATTCAGAAAAACTGCAGAACATGATTCAAAAGGCAACTCGAGAGAAACAATGTAAAACTCAAGCTCTCTTCCTTCTGCAAGTAATCTTCATAACTTTTGGCATTATTGCCTGCCTGCATACCCAAAAGGTACTGGTGGACTAAAACCCCCAACTTAAGTGGGGTGTAATTTTCTGTCAACCTCTGGTATCTCTGTACAAAGCTCGGTTATTCCTCATGCTGGCTTGCTTCGGGTAGAATATGTCAACAGAGGTTTTACGGTTTTACAGGAAATCTGTTCACTCTGTTAGCAGGTTTTTGCAATTGCATAAAGCAGTGGCCAGCAGTTGAACATTGTCATTGTTATGCATACAAATGCTTAGGTATCTCGTACTAAGCCATTTCGTGTTACACACGAGTCGATCTTTATAGTGTCTTATTTCATTAATGAAGAAATCAATTTTCAGAGAAAATTCCAACACTTTGGTATTGACAAAAGAAATCCTAACATAAGCAGGGAGGACAAACTCTGTAACACAGGATAGGAATGCTTGATCTGCATGCTATCTAAATTTAAATCTTTCCAGGGACTATTAATCCCAGGACGGCTAATCCCATCTTTTTCAGTCTGCAAATCAAACGAGGGCTTAGGCCTAAAAGTTTACAGGTAAACTGGATATGCATGTCTAAACGTTTCTTAGTTTTAAGTAAACATTTTTCCAACCAACCTGTACCCAAAATCAGGAAATTCAACCCCAATCAGAGAATCAAACACACAATAGCCCACCTGTCATCTTCTTCTTCTCCTCCTTGAATTGGTGGTTGTTCTGAGTCTTCCGACTCTATGGAAGTTGATAATGATGGTGGGGATGGAATCTTGGCCTCATCAATACCTTCTTGGGGATATTCACCTTGAAACTTGTCAAACTTGGCACAAGTTCTTGAGTTAGTTACAGCTCTGTGGAGTGAAATTCCGGAGGACCCATAAACATTGGAGGGATAAGAAGACCAGAGAAAGGGAGCTTTGGAGGGTATTTTGGGAATTGGGGCAGAGTAGCAGCAGTGCATGTTTGGACATGGAGAGGCCATGGAAGTTTCTGTGTATTGCTCAAAGACCCCCCACCATTTTCTTGAAACTGCTACTGGAGAAGCCGTGCTTGGTGGAGGGAGGAGATAAGTTGGGGAAATATTATTCAGTGTGGATGCCTAAACACCACCGCAGCTTGTGTGGCCACTACATCCTTGCCACGATAGCAAAATATAATTGGTAGTGGGCCCCGCAGGTGGGTCCTGATTGAGGACCAATTTCCTGACGAGAAAGGCTCTCTATTTTTTTTTTTTGGATCACCAACCTCAGGCTAAAATTTTAGACTATCTCATTTATATAAATAGGAAAATTTAATTCAGGGTATAATTTTTGCACTCCACATTTTCATAAATATAAAAGCACTCAAAAAAATTATCTTTTAGTCCTTCAAATTACCCCTAACAAAAAAAAAAAACTAGAAAACAATATTTGAACTGCACTCATAAAAATATGGAGTGCAGAAGTCATTTTCCTTTACTTTGCCCAAATTTATATGCATTTAAGTACTCTTATTTCCTGACATAAAAATTTTCCCTTTTAAGATATTCTAGACACTCGGCAGTCTATCAAAGTGTAAAGGTAAATGAACAAGAAATAAATAAGAAATGGCTGTGTATAAAAAAAAGAGGAATATTAAGGAGCATTATTAAATATTGTTTTCACATAAATTAAGTATTTTAGCTGAGTTAATTTTCGGGGAATTTAAACTGCGAGGACATAAATGCACCAAAACTGTCCTTTACCCACACGAGAAAAATTTCATGCATATATAAGAAAAACCAATGCAAGAAGACAATGAGTACTAAAAATTTGGATAAATGAGTAAGTTTATTTTGATGGTATATATATTTTTTTATTTCTCGTGAATTATGTTCTCGATTAATAGTAGTTTGAAGAATCAATTATGGTTTAAATTCTATCACATAAAACTATATCCATCAAGACAAGATAGAAATATCTAAATTGCATGCGTCTTTCATGGTGTCGGACTGATAATTAAATATTTTAAGGGCTTTATCTCAATTTTGAGTTCAACTTTTCTTTTTTAACCTTTCCTTTTTGCATTTTTTCTTGCTTTCGATCCAAATTTTATACTCTTTTTTTCATCTGTCTTGGTGAGATAAATCAAAAAGTAACAATAAAATCTAAAAGAAACTACAAAGACACAATACGTTAGTATACTTTTTTTAATTAGTTTATTTTTTGAATTTAAATTTATTTGACAAAATAAAAAAGATAAAAATTTGATGGAAAAAATAAAAAATTCTAAAAGCTTAATTAAATCAGCTTAAATTAAAGACAGTCATAACTCAGGTTAAATTACAAAGTTTCCCCCACATATGTTGTAATTTTTTTTACGACAAGGCATATCCTATTCTACTACTACTAATTAGGACGAAGGGAAGAATGTAGGGGTGAACGGAGGTCTGGTCTCTCTGCCTTGGGCCTGTCGGGGTTTTTTCTCCGGTGGCTTTGGTCGTGGTGGTTTGTCCATGGGAGCAGTTTTCCTTTACGCTTGTATTTGTTCGTTATTTTGATTACATCTGTTTTAGTGTGTAATGGTTTGCACTGGGATTTTGTTTGAGATCTCTCTGCTTTGTCCCGGACGGGATTCTCATATCAGCACCTCGTGTTGATTTGCTTTTGCAGGGTGTCCTAGGTCCCGGATTAGGTAGTTTGGTGCATTCTTGTATTTTGTGATGTAATCTTCGCCTTCGGGCTTGAATGAATTGAAATTTTCAAAAAAAGAAGTATATGATATCTATCACTTGGCTGCCACTCTATTTGCATAGCATATTTTTATCTTATTTAGACATTTAACTTTGGTATGACAGTTAGGAGTGTCTGGGTCAGCTTTTACGAATCTTAACTAAGTCCCTCTTTCGTTAGGTCAAAGATAGACTTTTCACGCCTGAATTAGCGAATTTAAAAGTAATTACTTTCTCGCACATGACGCCTGAATCAAATGTTAATTGTAAGAGAAACAAAACTCGACCCTTTGGGTCTGATTTGGGCACTTTTCCACCAGACTACACACAGTGACACAACTTTTCTCGGACTGTGCAACCGGAGCGGGTCATAAACCGTTAACCCGTTCAGCCAAAACGCTCCATTGGAAATAGAGCCGTTACAAGAGGCTCCATCCATCCGACGACTCAGATTGATACCAAATTCAAAAAAACTTGAATCGTGCCAAACAGCCCCAAACCCCCCCATTCCTTCAAGTTTGAGCCGTTACAAGAGGCTTCAACTAGTTCTCTCTCTCTCTCTCTCTCTCTCTCTCTCTCTCTTCGCAATTCTAGTTCTAGCTTTCTCTTCATCAATCATCATCGACGTATATCTCCCTTTTTTTCCTCTCTCTACGATTCGACGCTCGCTCTCTCTCTCTGAAGATCTACTGCTCGTCACTCTTTCTCAGCCAAACAAAGCGAATGCTCATGGAAGGTAAGTACTTAACTTTCTGTATCTATAGACGCCTATACATGGGGTACAAACATTTATAGGCGAGTATGATTTTCACTTGTGTCGTTCTATATCTCAATTTGTTTCTTGTGTGTTGTTTCGTTCAGATCAAGCCCTAGAAAGTCTCTCGACCCATTGCAATCACATTGTCTCCGATAAGAGTGAAATTAGCATGAAGATTGAGACGGAGTTTCTTAATCTGGCCTCAGATCTAACCCTAAAAACTGAAACTTGCGAAGCAGGTATGTTTTTTGTTTTTGTTTTTTCCTTTCTTTCTTTCTTTCTTTTTTAAACTGTTTTCTATTCGTTTTGTCTTTAAAGTTCAAGAAATAAAGTTCAAGAAAAAAGGTAGAATTCAATTGAGATCTAACACTAACATCTTTAATGCTCTTTAGTTTACTCTTATTTTCTCTTTAATCACAATTCGTTGAAGAATTGTTTCGCATATGTTCTTTATTGTATTGTAGATTTAAATAAATGCATAAATGGAATTGAGGAAGTAGTACGTGTTTGAACAATTTCTCAGCGACCATAAGGAGCATTTGATTTCCTCTGTCTTTTCGCGATGTGTGTACGGATCTACGAGTATATGGTAGTAGTTCAGTTCAAACCCTAGAAATTAATCCTCTTTAGTTTTCTCTTATTTTCTCTATAAGCTCAATTACTTGTAAGTACTTTTTTGCACGTGCTCTTTATCTTAGATATTGGAAATACATAAATGGAATTGAGAGATCAAAATGTGTTCGAACAATTTCTCCTCGACCGCATGGAGCATTTGATTTCCTGTCTTTTTGTGATGCATGTATTTTTCAAAGTGTATATGGTAGTATTTCGGATCAAACCCTAGAAACTGCAACTTGCGACATAGATTTTCTGTGCTTTTGTCTTTAAAGTTACAGAAATAAGATGAATCAATGTTTCTTGCTTTCAACTGAGATTGAAACCTAATTTTTTTTACTGCCTACGGGTTTTCTTCTTATTTTCTCTATATAAATTGGTTGAAATTGGATACCAAACTTTGTCAGTTGCCCAAGACTTCCTCTGCACCCTAATGGAGCTATATACTGCCATTTTCTTTGTCTTTTTGCGACGGGGAACTGATCTAAGGTGTTTGGTAATGTTTCAGAACAAATTGGAGGAAATAATTTGACAATGAAATTGCTTAAAGGAAGCACTAACATCTCGAGCTCACTAAAAAACTGTAATATTCATGCTCCAATGGATGAGAGTGATGTTTTGGATGGAAACCAGGAAATGTGTGCTGATGAAGTGCAGACTCTTCCGTTTCTTCAGAAAATTGAAGAACTAGGCAACAAAGTCCTGGTAAATCTGTCAAAGATGTTCCCTTGAAATAGTCATCTTAAATGTTTATCCAAATTGTTGGCATTCTTTCTAGTTATCACCACTGCGTTTCTGTTTCAGAATTTGAAGAAGGATCATGCAA
The DNA here is from genome assembly GCA_019656295.1 of Rhododendron mucronatum var. ripense. NCBI lineage: Eukaryota > Viridiplantae > Streptophyta > Magnoliopsida > Ericales > Ericaceae > Rhododendron > Rhododendron mucronatum. Next base: position 817,186 of record BPLT01000022.1, on the reverse strand, counting down.
TTTTATGCAGTGAAGTTAAAGGCATCACTGCTGATTCTTTTCCTTGCTCTGAAGTGTTTAGTGTTCTTCAGAACCTCAGTATGTGGAGAAATTAACTTTTAGTTCTGTTCTCTCCCTCCCCTATTGCAGGTTTTAAGTGGTTTGTTTTGCACTTTCTTTGATGTATTAGGTTCTGAGAATGAACATCTGAAAAAGAAGTATAATGAAGAGAGTTCCGAACGGAAGCGGCTCTATAATGAAGTGATTGAGCTTAAAGGGAATATTAGGGTCTTCTGCAGATGTAGACCACTAAATCATGATGAAGCTACGAACGGGTCTTCCTCTATTGTTGATTTCGACTCATCTCAGGAAAATGAGTTACAAATCATTTGCTCTGATTCTTCCAAAAAGCAGTTCAAGTTTGATCATGTATTCAGGCCTGAAGACAGCCAAGGTAATTTGAAACTCACAGTTAACAATTTACTTTGCCTTTTTCCTGCTATGATTCTATCTAATGGTTTTTTCTCTCTTTAAGTTTCTAACCTTCTTTTGGTATGTAGAGGCTGTTTTTTCACAAACTTCACCTATAGTGACCTCTGTGTTGGATGGATACAACGTCTGCATATTTGCTTATGGACAAACTGGGACTGGAAAAACATTCACCATGGAAGGAACACATGAAAATAGGGGAGTGAACTACCGAACATTAGAGGAGTTGTTCAGGATTTCCAATGAAAGGAGCAGTGTCATGAAATACGAACTTTTCGTCAGCATGTTGGAGGTTTATAATGAGAAGATAAGAGACCTTCTAATAGAGACCTCAAACCAACCTGCTAAAAAGTGAGTTTTCTCTTGCTCCAGCCTTAAGTAGATTTTTTTGCTAGATATTGAATGCTTCAACTCTAGCGAATGAGACAATTCTGCATTGTTGTATTCCTTAGTTTATGAAGTGGAAAATGCAGAGATCAGTTTGCAAAAGGGAAAATGATCCGTGTATTAAGTTATATTTTTTTGATAGGCATGTGTATTAAGATATTTATGCGAAGGTAACTCAAATAAATAGCTCTGGGAGAAAGAATATATGTTGATAGAACTCAATTGCATTTGAACGCTAGCTCACACCAGCTTTATGGAATTAGTAATGTTTTAAAACACATTTCATTGCGCATGAAGCTCTTTGGGATTCTTTTCAAGTAGTTGGATATACCATGTTATCAACAGACAACTACAAGTTGTGGTAGAAAGGATCAGAGGTGTCCATTAGTTTCCAATGCCTCTTAGAACTTAGTTGCTTCAGGGATTTTGGGAAGTCTCTGACCATTTGTTTACTTGCTTACTCAAGTTGATCATCATAAGTATGTTCTTTTGTCTGAGTATTTATGGTGCACATACTTGCTGAAAATACAGGAAAATCATAGTAAAAAATCCCTGTGTTTAGATTTTAATCCTTCTCGCCATCTCTTTTTTCCCTCTCCCGTCCTTTTCAAACAACGAAATATGGGTTAGTCAGGAACTTGTACTGCTCCTTAATATCTAACTTTAATACGACAATGTGTTCAAGTTGTTGATCTTATCTCCTTAATATCTAACTTTTCTACGACAGTGTGTTCAAGTTGTTGATCTTATCTCTATTAGTCCAGTAGTTTATCTGTTAATATATGGTCATGAAAAGATTTGAGTATGTTGTGTTTGTGAAACTGAAGGTTGGAGATAAAGCAAACAGCAGAGGGTACACAGGAAGTCCCAGGACTAGTTGAAGCTCGTGTTTTTGGTACAGATGAAGTATGGGAGCTGCTTAAGTCTGGGAGTCGAGCCAGATCTGTTGGATGTACTAATGCTAATGAGCTTAGTAGCCGTTCACACTGGTAATTGTGAATTCCTTTCTAATGAGCTAACACAATATTAAATTCGGAATGATTTAAAACACGAACCATAAGGCAAAAGAAAAGAAAATTTGGCATTGCCAAAGTTTGACAGTTCATTTGGTAATGACATTGGAGCAACAAAAAGACAGAGATAATCTTAAGAGTGAAAACTTGAGTATTTTGAGTCTTTGACGGTACCATAAGGTAACTGAACTAGATCTTTGATTGTCCTCTTTATGACCAAAAAAGTCTTTTTGTTGCAGCTTGTTGAGAGTGACAGTTAAGGGAAAGGATTTAATAAATGGGCAGACGACAAGGAGCCACCTTTGGCTGGTGGACTTGGCTGGAAGTGAGCGCGTGGGGAAGATTGAAGTTGAAGGTGAAAGACTAAAAGAATCTCAGTTCATTAATAAATCCCTCTCAGCCCTAGGTGATGTTATCTCTGCACTGGCATCGAAGACGGCGCACATTCCATACAGGCATCTCTCTCTCTCTCTCTCTCTCTCTCTCTCTCTCTCTCTCAAACACACGCACACACAAATGTCATGCATGCCATATACACAAATTTATGCTCTTCACATTAATGTTTTTTACAATCTGTTTAACCAGGAATTCCAAGCTTACTCATATGCTGCAGAGCTCTCTAGGTGAGTCTATCTGTTTGTCTTGTATTTCACCTCCTTGAAGTGAAAGCTCTAAATAAATGTAGTGCAACTGCTTTGGACAATCTCATGGTGATGAATATACACGAGTAATGGTCTCCCATTTGTTAATACTCTCTATCCCTCATTCTTGGTCCTTTCTTTTCCAATTGTTAATATACTCTCTACATCCATATTCTTGGTCCTTTCTTTTGTTAGATGTCAAAAAATCATCTTCTCCATTATGAATAGTCGAAGCAAAAAGTTTGTAATTTTCCAAAGCTCTATTTTAAATAGCTGCAACTGTATATGAAAACGAAAAAAAGTGTAGGCAAATAAGGAAATAATGCCATCGAAATGCACTTTAGAAGGTGGAGTTTCCTTATGGAAGGAGTAATTGTGCTATCCCCTTGGTTTAACTTCTTAGGATTCCATTCAAGATACAGACTTGTTAAGTAGGAACTCAGTTGTTTCTATCCACTGCCTTTCTCACCAAGTAAAACTTACTGGAAATATGCAGGAGGAGATTGCAAGACCCTCATGATTGTCCAGATTAGCCCAAGTTCTGATGATTTGGGAGAAACTCTTTGCTCACTTAATTTTGCTAGTCGTGTCCGAGGAATTGAGCATGGTCCTGCTCGCAAACAGTCAGATCTCACTGAACTTTTCAAATACAAGCAACTGGTATGCAGAAGTAGAACATTTTTTACCGATTGAACTATTTATTTTGAGTTCAAAAGCTGCTGTAGCTGATGATTTTTAACTTCGAAAACAGGCAGAAAAATCCAAACATGATGAGAAGGAAGCAAAGAAACTGCAGGACAGCTTGCAGTGCTTGCAGTTACGACTTGCTGCTAAAGACCAAATCTGCAAAAGTCTTCACGAGAAGGTAATGAATGAGCACAAAATTTTAAAGCAATACCTAGATGAAAGGGTAAATCCCCCCAAAATGCAGATGGATGATTTAGTTTTTGGTAGGAATGGGAAGGTTCTTTTCAGATGGCCAATTTCCTATAGGCATCTCCTAAGAAGCACTAACAAGTCTGCTGACCTCAAGTATCTATCACTAGATATGATGGAGGTGACTACACGAAACGCTCTAGACACTTGTCAAAATACTTATTCATCGGATACACTTGGGACACATTAAGGGGTCAAGATGCAATTTGTGAGAAAGAGAGATGCCCAGAGTCAAGATTTCCATGGATATTCAATTCATAGATACTGATGTAGTGACTGTTGATTTTATCTTCATAATGTTACTATTGGGTATAGATTTTATGCTAATTTGTCATTTGAGAGAAATAATCTTTTTGACTTTTATATGAATTTGCATGGTACTAGAAATTTATTTCACATTTTCAATGTGTCCCACCATGCTGGCGTCCTAATTTTGTAAAAGCTTTTCTATCTGAGTATCTGTGCTTCTTAGGGCATCTCAAATACTGCAGTTTCATTTTGGGAAAATATGAAAGTCATCCAAATTTATTTTACCTTCCTTTGAATTACTGAACAGGTTCGAGATCTTGAGAACCAATTAGCAGAGGAGAGAAAAACCAGACTGAAACAGGAAACTAGAGCTTTTGCTGCTGTTTCTGCTCAGTCTCCAGCCTTGTTCTCAGCTTTAAACCAAGCACAGAAGAAGACCATAGCCGCAGATAAAAAACCACCATTATGTCCTTCAAAACTGAGGATGCCCCTTCGAAGAATCAGCAATTTCTTACCTCCACCAACTCCCGTCCGTCCTTACAAGGCTTCCACTTTTAGTCACCATGCCACTAGAGATGACAAAGAAAACGTGTCGAAAATGATGATGCCGTCATCGGCAAAGGGAAAGACAACAGTCTTGAGAGCAAGAAGGGGTTCCATTGCTGTCAGACCTCCTCCGACAACAGTTCAAAAGGCCATTCAGCCTCGGAGGAGGGCCTCCATTGCTACCGTACGCTCGGAGACAAATGCTAATGTGATGACTCCACTCAACACAACTCGGTTAAGGACTGATCGCGTGGTGGGTAGGCAGTCTTTTGTGTGGGACCCACAAAGGTTATGGCGCACATCAAGGGCGCACTCTCCATTGCCACAACTGAAAGAAGAAGCTAATAGGATGGTGGAGGCGACACCAACTGCTGCTGGTTCAAGGAGTAGTAAGTTTATGGGAAGCCCTCCAACACAAGCAGGGTCATGGAAGCCAAAGCATCCAACGGTTGTGGCGTTACAAAGGAAACACCTTGTATGGAGTCCGTTGAAGTTGAGAGGCATGAAAAGTAACAGGAGGTCTTTGTTGCCTTCTTTATGATTCATCGGCATTGTTAACCATCTAGAAAAGCACATAATTCCTTTTACTCTTATCACTGTAATTCTTTCTCTCTTTTCGGGATTTGCACTAGTGTATGCTTCTTGCTTACTAAACAGTCTCTTTTTCTTTCGCTTCGACTCCCATTTTATTATACAGATATTGATTAGCTAATTCCAGAATTGCATATCTTTTCCCCTTTTGTATGCAAATGAAACTTGTAAACTGCTCTTGTTCCATATATGTTGCATTATTTTACGAAGTGAAAGTTCTGAGCAATGGCTGGTAAAGTTCTGAGCAATGGCGGTGGCTGAGTCGAATGACATGGTGGCATTTTATTTGGTTAGTTATAAAAATGAGCTTTTCCGAAGCACAAATCAATTCCCTTAGACGCTGCCGCATGATGATGTGCAAATCTAGCCCAGCAGGTACAAGCTCGAATCACCTGCAAAAGATGGGGTTAGAAGGCCTTGATACCTGGACGCACAAGGCCACTTCTTAGATTTGTGTTCACAAGGAAGGAGAAATGGAATGTAAAGCAATACCGTAAACTTCTTTCACTTCTGTTCTTTCTTATTTTCTTTTTCTTTGATTAATGTCTACAATTCCTGATACTAACAAAAACCAAAAAGGAGAAGAAAAAAAAAACTAAAAGGAATGGCTTACGATTATCAAATGAAAGACAATTGTGAAGTCAAAGGTGATATAGTTCCAAGTCCTAAATGAGAGAGAGAGAGAGAGAGAGAGAGAGAGAGAACTTTTCACCCTAGGGAGACTTAGAGACCCCCTCTCCGTGTGAGATGAAATCTATCCAATCCATTGCATTTTTGGATTGACCACCACCAATCTGCGGTGGATCGGATTTCATAGAATGAGTTTCGATTTTTGGATTGACCACCACCATGCCGGGTTTTTCCAATACCATTTATGTCAAATGGTTAAACTCTTAATCAAATCAATCAATTCGCTACAATTGTATCAATTCTCAATGATTATTGTCAACCACGAGTAGTTATTACATTTGGATTTATGTCATATTATTTAATCGAAAATGGTATGAGCAATTGGTTACACTCAATCAAATCAACATCAACTGTAGTCTGTAGTCCATTATAGCTTCCGATTGTTTAATCATCACTCTGGCACAAACTGATCGATTAATACTTTTTTAACACTGATAGGTAGGTAAGCAACACAATGGGTTTACTGCACCTAAAAATGGTCCAAATCGTCTCAATACATATAGTTCCGCAAGTGCACATTTTGCTATTCATCATCACTAGGAAAGTTTCCGAAAGTTAGATGGGAAAAACCCATGGATGGTTGGGTGAAAATCAACTTCGACGGGGGACTGGATAATCAAAGTAAATCAAGCTGTTTTAGGAATTGGAATCAGAGATTCGAGTGGGCATTTCAGGGCGGCCAGGGCTATTCACCTTGGGCACTTGATGAGGCCACAAGTGTGAGGCGATGGCGGCCAGAAGAGCCCAATTTGATGTAGTAATTGTTTTATTTCCTTGACGTTAATAAAATCTATCCTAAACTTTGGAAAAATAAAAAATAAAAAATGGAGCCTGTGGAAAGGTTGGGTACTTATCTTTGGGCGAACGGATCAGGTGGGACATGGTTCCTAGCTACTGCTTGGGTTTAAAATAGCTCTCGATAGACAATTAGGGCCGTAAACGAACTGAGCAGCTTGCGAGTTTAGTAAAAGTTTTAATTTTCAGCTTGTTCAGTAAAAGTTCGATTCGTTAATTGTGGTTCGGCTCGATTAAAGAGATTTATTTAGTAAATGAATCAGCTCTGCTCGATAAGGGCTTGACTCGTTAAGGCTCGAGCTCAAATTTTTGGCTCGTTTACTAAGGCTAGTTCCAGAACACCTTCTTAAAAATAAGTATTTATTTCACATTTTTAAATTAAAAAATAATGTAAATGAAAAATAATTTTTCGATCTTTTTCGTATCATTCAAAAAATTTCAATGAAATATTTTAAATAAGATTCATATCGCATATTTTTAGATTTTAATAAGTCCATTATTTTTGAGCTTGAAATTGCCTTATTAATAAATAAGTACTTATTTTGCATTATGAAATACACCCAATTACGAGCAAACTTGCGCTCGACAAAGCTCGACTCGTATACCGCCTTCTTTAAGACAATTATATATGTGGTGTATCCCATGGGGGGTTGGGAACTTGGTAGTTGGTACTACCCCACACAAAAATTAAGCGGAAGGAGAATGGCCATTAATTGCAAAATTGCCACTGTTATAACGTACTAATACATACAACATCGATACTTGTTGCGAAACCCTAACCTATGGATTTTTATTTTTCCCCTTTATCCTAGATTTTCGTAGATCTGTTTTTTGAGACGAAACCCTAACCCGAAGGTGAGATACCTTCGTCTATTTCTATTTCAGCTTCGGTTTCGTTCTCGATTTGTTTTTGTTACTGGAGGGATTCATTCTCAATCTGTCTTTATTTCTGTTTTGGCTTGAATGAATGAACAGACTGGAGGGATTTTGGTCAATGATTTTCTCTCTCTCTTAATCTTAACTTTTTCCATCTCGTATTATACGATTTACAAAAGTATGGAATGAACTACTCCACGTTTTGTGGCAATTTTGACTAGTAAAATGTCTTTACCATAGTGACACATTTTATTATCATATAGAAAAAATGGTGTGTGGTTTTGGCTATAATTGTCGTCCCATGTTGCTCGAGAGATATTGTGGAGTTGAACCGAAAAATGTGTAGACGTGGGCAAAAATTGTGATAGGGTCAAATACTAGGGTTTCATGTGCAATTCTCCCTGGAGTCTGACCAAACGCGTATATCGAGCCCTAAATTACAATTTGATTAAAATCACGAACCAGCCCAAAATCCCAATCGTAAATCGAGCAAAACTCCGGCAACGATTATCACTGGTACTTCTCTCCCTCTCGGTCCTCTATCTCTATCCGTTTGTTGTTGTTTTCTTTGGTAATTTAAAAAAATACTGAAAGATAGCATTTTTTGGGGTCTGCTAATAGAACACACCATCAAGAGTAGGGATTAATCAACGCAGTTGTGAATGTTTAGCATTCTTTCGGGGCCTGAAGCGGTTGCTTTCCAGGGTTTTTCCCAGGGCCGGCCCTGCAATACATACGCTTATAATTTGTTATGATTTGATTTGTGAAGGTTCAAAAATGGAACCCATGGATATCGTTGGTAAGGCGAAGGAGGATGCATCCCTTCCAAAAGGTTTGTTCTTTTTTTATATTATCCCCTTAATATATTCATGGTTTCTAGATGCAAGCAATTTCTGTTTCTGTCTTGATTTCATGCTTGTTCTATTTTTGCTCTACTTTTGCGAGGCCTTTTGTTTTTGTGCAATTCTATCTATTTTTTTTTTTTTTTAAGTTCGACAATTTCATATATGCGTTAAGAAATTTGGGGTCATTTCTACATTAAACTTGTATTATCTGCAGCTTCTTGACCCTTAATAAACATTTCCTTTTAGTTTACCCCTTTGATTTGCTTTAAGAGATAGATAGGGAGTAACTAGTACGGGGGACCTTCGCTTCTCTTACAATTGGATTCAAAAATGCATAGTCCTCTGGCAATTTGGAGCAGCTCTTGCTTGACCTATTTAGGCCCCGAGCTCTTCCATTAGAAAAGGAGTAAATAGAAAGAGAGATCCAAAGACTGTCGTTGTAAGCAACTTGAGCCATAGATGCTTGATTATTGAAGTCACTATGTAAATGGAGAGGAAAGGAACTAGCTTAAGCCCCCGATTTGTTTAAGTCCTGAAATTATAATCTTCTTTCAATTTAGCAAAAGGCCCCCCATCAAAATCCTCCTTATCTAAAGGTTTAACAATAAAGGTATTCGTCAAGAAAGGGCTAAAAATATCCTTCTCATCCAAAGGCCAATAAAGAAAAACTTGCTTCTACAAAATCTGACAAATATATTGTCCTTTTTATTTTTTTATAGCCTGCATGAAGATGGAAATACAACAATTTTGGAAGGCCCCACAAGGAATTTTTTGAAGTAATGCTCAAAAAAGAAAAAGAAATTTTATCTTAGATTCTGAGGACTTAACGATTAAAAAACACTTTGTCCAAAGGCCCCCAATGTGGAAGTGGGAAACTTGATCTTATTTACGAGAACAAATATGGAAGAAAAGAGTTCAAAAATTTAATAATTGGAGATAGGGACTAGCTAGCCTAGCCCAGTTGTAAGATTAGCTTGATGAATTTGAAGCTCAACAGATAACATTAATAGATGAGCCCTCCCAAGCTAGATGGATTAGCTGGCATCCATGCTTAACAAAAAGTCATATTTGCCTTGCATTGGATAATTCCTGTTATCTGTTCTTCTTCCCATAATAGTAAATAATTAAAATTTCAAATGGGAAAGCACTCTATGGTATATCGCCTAAGGTCTCCATGTAGCTATTTTATAGGGTACTCATATTCTTATAGGCAACAACTAGTTTTTTTCTAGAAATAGATTTTCTTGAGAAAACTCTACAAGTAGTAGTGAAGTTCTAACTTCTAAGCAAAGCCTTTGCTTAATGTTTTGCTCTCTTTCTCTGCCATCTTTGGTTAATTCATTGAGCCTCTATGATGCACCGACATACCTATTTGGTTGTATCCATAGTGAACATGTCGGAGACATGCGACGCAACGGGACAGGTATAGGACACATTAGATTGCATGTCCAGGTAATTTTATTGACTTTGAAGTAGGGGACACATCGGGGACATGGTGTCTAGTGTTAGTAATGGACTATGGGTGCCGATCAGATGGGTATTTGTAATTTTAGAAATCTTTATTTAGGGATAAGCTTTAAAAAGGAAAAATTAAGTGGTAAAAATTGCATTTAAGAGAATTCAACTTGAGAAAACCCTTGTTAAGGTATAGTAATCAAAAAATAAAGTGAAGATTGGAAATGATAATATTAGTTTTGGTTGTTTCTGCATGTAATATTCACATGAATAACAATTAAATACATACACGCATGTGAATGTATATATAGACATTTGTGCACATATATTTTGCCATGTTTCTTGCCATGTTCATCTGGCTGTGCACCCAATTTTTGTACTTGCTGTGTCCTATCCCCATGCTATGCCCTTGTTGTGCTTCTTAGCTTAGAGCCTTTTTAGCTATGATGGAACTATGGATCCTACACTGTTCTCCTCTTATCTGTTTGCTTTCGGGCTATGATCCCGGAAAATGCCAATACCAAGCTAGAATTATGTTTCGAAACTAACTTTCCGAATTATGGTTCGCAAACATTTCGAAATGGTGAGTTTAGTGATCTAGAGCGATATCAGGGTCTTTCTTTAGAAATTAGAGTGAGTGGAGCTTTAGCAAGCTAAATCATAGGAAATTGTGGACATAATGCTTCTAGAGTGGTGTAATACACGCACGTTTAGATATATTGAACTACATTTATTAGAATATTCTCTCTTCAAATGTACATTCTTAGATTATAATGCATGGAAGCCTACCCCTACCGTACCACAATTGTAAGCATGTGGTGTGACACATTCACATACCCGTTCCTTGTACTAGAACGTATGTGTGCTCCAGGTAACATAGCTTATGGTCTTAGTAGCCAGATCCTGTTATCAGGGTGGCGAATCTACCACAGAACCTCACTCCACTCTCCAAAGTTAAACTCTCCTGGAAACCTAGCTCTTATAAAGAAAGGAGCTTGCTCCCAACAATGACAAAACCTCTTAAGCATAGAAATTCCAGAAAAAAAATGATACCAATCAAGAAAATGACAAACTTAATGTGTAAAACTGAAAAGCAAGCTATTGGTGAGGTGAATGATAACAAGAGGATGGAAGGCATAAGCATTATTTTCTCTATGAGCCCGTATGTGCATTAGTTTCTACCACTTAGTATTATTGAAGGCCGTTCAAAAAAACTAAGTATTATCGAAGTTTCAGTACTAGAAAACATGGATGTTATCATTCTCCCTGAGCTGATTTATTTACCTTTTACGTTGTGTTTTGTGAATGAAGTACTATACTGTTTGGTATGGTAATGTATCTTATGATGTACTTTCAGCTACCATGACTAAGATCATTAAGGAGATGCTGCCTCCAGATGTTCGCGTGGCAAGAGATGCTCAAGATCTCTTAATTGAGTGTTGTGTTGGTAAGAACTTGGTTATAGCTAGCTTTGCAGCACTCATACTTTTTCTTTACATCTACGATATTATCTGAATGGCATTATCCTCTGATTTGATTACTTTTCAAATGTTCCTTTGCATGGTAAGTGCCACTAGTTATGTACCAATCGGAAAAATAACTTTCTGCTGTCATTTAACAAGAACTTTTTCATTAGTAGCAAGTAGCAACTATGTTGATTGAGCTGATTGAAGCATTTTTCCCGACGACAACTTTGTTCTTGCATTTGTTGAGTAGAACCTAGGAGGGTATTGCATCCTTGGTGCTGTAATCTTGGAAATACATAAAGTCACTTCAAGGCATTATGCGTGTTTGACATTATAGGTTCATGGTGTTGGGCTACAGACCAAACACGCACAGGCACATACACAATACCTCGGAGAATAAAAAGATCAATCACAACAAGAAAGCACGACACTAAGATTGGAGGTCATCTTCTTGTTTTGCAAAAACCTCCAACTTGGAATAGATAGTCCAGTTGTACATGGTATATTGGTTTTAATGTCATCCAGAGGATTAGAGATTGGGTCGAGGTCTTCATTCTAAATCATCCAAAAGTCCGTGCAAGGATTGCGAGATATTTTTGGTTTGGCCTTCAACATTTAGAAAGGACCTTCTGGGAAAGACGGACACATTTAATGGCCTTCAAGTAATTGGTATTGTTGAGCTAATATTGGACCATCCTATCAAAACATCTCTTATGAAAAGATGTTGAATCTCTCATTTTCTGGAATTTGGAAAGTTGTTTTGAAGTGTCATGGCTAGGGCTGTAAATGAGCTGAGCAGCTCGCGAGTTCGGCTCGGTAAGGGCTCGGTTTGGCTCGGTTCGAAGGTAAACGAGCCGAGCTCGAGCTCGATTTTGCGGCTCGTTTGATAAACGAGCCGAGCTCGAACCTGGCAGGGCTCGGCTCGAACAAGTTCGCGAACAGGTTCATTTCGGCTCGAAATATATAGGTTCGGCTCGGCTCGGCTCGAATATGCCAATATATAGGTTCGCGAACAGGTTTATCTCGGCTCGAACATGCCAATATTCGATTCGACTCGGCTCGTTTAGCCAATTTTTCAATATTAAAGTGGAAAAGTTGACGAATTCGAGCCGAGCCGGCTCGTTTATTCCAAACCGAATACTAACGAGCCGAGCCGAGCTTTGTACATACTTATCGAGCCGAGCTATAGCCGAACTTTTTCGGCTCGATTCGAACTCGAGCCGAGCTCGAGCCAGACGAATTCTGATCGAGCCGAGCTCGAACATGCTAATATTCGGCTCGGCTCGGCTCGTTTACACCCCTAGGCATGGCCCATACACCTTTTTGGTGGTAAGTTTAGTGATGCTATATCTTGTAAGCATGTGGTGCTAGTCCTCTAGTTGCTGTACTTATATTGCAGTTACTTATCTAGTCTTCCACTCATGATGTCATTTTTAACACCATATACAGTAATGTCTCTCTTACTAAGTTCATTTGCCAGTTTACACCTCAACTGGATCTAACATGAAAACATACTTCTTCTATGCTCTTGCAGAATTTATAAATCTTATTTCATCGGAGTCCAATGAGGTCTGTAACAGAGAAGAGAAGAGAACAATCGCACCAGAGCATGTACTCAAGGCTTTAGAGGTTTTTCAGAAGTCCTGTACTTTTGCATGTTCAATTTTGGATTTCGGGTTATCATGTACATCATTATTGTGCATATTGTGTCATGTTACTCTCAGAAACGTTGGGGTGTTTGATACGCTGCACATTATTTCGCAACTCATGAGTACCATCTTGCCGGGGTCCATTTGTCCTAATACAGACAGTAGTTAGGTGATAGCCTGCAATCAGGAATAGAGCAGTTTAGGATATCTCTGAGCAGAATAATTAACTAAACATTGTCTTTTTGGTGGATTCCCAGTTTCTAACTAGTAGCCTAGCCGAGAATCTTTTTGTTTGATTAACAAGAAGTTATTTTGTGCTCCTGGGGCATTGCCTTAAATCCACTAGGAGCCACGCGATTGTGTGTCCCTTCAAGACACCTAAGCTTTTTCCTTGTATAACTTTTTGGAGTTGACAGGCCAATTACCATTGCTGTGTCTCAGTCCTATTGTAAATGCAGCCAACCTGAATGTCCAATAGTGAGCTGGTGATTTTGATAGTTATACTATAATACAATGGAATTGGAAAATCATTCACTGAAACTTTTGTAACCAGGAGCTTGTCTTTTCTTAGCCAGATGAAAGATAACTATTCAATATTGGTATGTGAAGTTCAGTAGCAACAGATTCAATCTAGGCTTGCTTCATACTTTATCTGGAATCTTACTCTCACTTTTTCGCTGCCTTGATGCTAATACACAGTGTACTTTTGTCATGTCTTTGTGATTGCTCTCAGGTTCTTGGTTTTGGGGAATATATAGAAGAGGTATATGCTGCATATGAGCAACACAAGCTTGAGACGATGGTAATTATTGATTTCTACATGTTCCCTGTCACATTTAGCTAAGGCAAGAGTGATTTTTTTGACTCGGGCATTAAGCTGATCGACTAGATAACCTTTCTTGAACTAGTAAGTTTTTATCTGGTTCCACCATGGATGGAGGGAGTTACTGAAAGTCCATATCTCTTATGCGACGTAAAAAAAATTCTAATAATTTCCACTCCAAAGTTCAAGAAAATAATCCAATCTGCCACCACGGAATTCTTAGGAGGCCTTTAGTTTGTGTCTCTTTTCAGTTTCGCACTCTGCAACTTTTTTTCCCCTCAATTTGAGATTTGCTTCTATCTGTTATGAGCTATCAACTAGGAAGAATTTCATGTATGTTTCTAAATAAGGTTTTGCCCCCTCTTAGATGAAAATCCTGGCTCCGTCTACCTCTAATTACTTAAAAGCATTCTTACTTCCTTGATTCTTCTTGTTTCCTATCATCATCATCATCACACAAATAGTTGAACTTGTTAGGAAGTTTCTAGAGTCCACAATAGTGTTTATTGATTTCTTTTGGAAATTCCTTCTAGCAGGACACGCTAAAAAGTGGAAAGTGGACGAATGTAGCTGAGATGACGGAGGAAGAAGCGTTGGCCGAGCAGCAGAGGATGTTTGCAGAGGCACGGGCAAGAATGAATGGTGGGGCTACAATCCCAAAACAACCGGACCCTGAGGCCGCGATTCCCAATCAATCAGAGCCCGAGCTGAGTGCCAATAGCCAACTTTAGGACCTCTTTTGTAAACCGTAGGCAAGCGTCTTACTCCCATATATTCTTCTCCATATGTGGCTTTTCACCTTAACTAGTGTACAAAAAGCCCTTTGCTAGTGTACTGGAATTATCTAGATCCTGTGTTGATTTACTTTATGCGTTATGTTGTTATCTTATTGTAAATAGTGAGTTTGTTTGAATTTGCTCATCTTTCAGAATTATGATGATTACCTATTATGCTTTTCTCCCTAGTCAGAAGGCCTTGTCACCGTGTTTATTGTGGAAGACCTCATTATTATGGTTGTGACTAGGAGGTTAATAGAAAGTGGGTATGATTGGTGAATTAGTTGGTCAGTGGTCAGTCACAGGAGGGAGTTTTCAACTTGGTGCTCATTTAGAGCTGTGATAGAATTTGTCCCACTTAGGTTGCTTAAATGAGTGTATTGCGATTTATGTGTCAACTCTTGCTTCTCCAGTATCATCAAATTTTGGTTGTTTGGCAGGTCTTAGTGAAAGACTGATGGTTTAGAAAATGTGTATGCTGTATGTAGGCATGTAAGACTAAAATAGAGCCTTGTCGATGGGGCGCTCTCTTATGGGGCGTGCTTGAGTTTGAGTCTTAGTGCTGCGAGTTGCACTTTTTGCCCTCCCAATATATTTGTACAGAGTCTAGGGGCAGGACTGTTTGCCCCAGCAAAAAGAAAAAATCCTATATGTACATATATGTATATATGATGACATATATACGGACGTTAGGCGCAGTTTTGAGTCACAGAAGAGTAACTGTAAGGTTATGTAAATTTTCCACTTTTTAATCACTCTCTCCCTTTGTAATGGAGACACCATTCAAAACCTTACGTCACGTTGTTCCTGGTAGTGAGAACTTTTCTGGAATTTTAACGTTTTTGACGTCAGAAGACATGGATGCTGAAGATGAAAGCATGTCTGGGTAAAATAGTGATGTCTCTGGTATCCTGTTGCTTCTGTGACCATTCCTTTTACTGTGTACAGAATATAGATCCAGGTCAAAAAAAAAGAGTCTCAGTCAAGCAGTTGCTTTTGCTCCCAACCCCACCAGAAAGTGAAATGACACACACACATTGTCTCATCAGATCCCTTTCTTGTTTCAAAACAAAAACCTCTCTCTCTCTCTCTCTCTCTCTCTCTCTTTCTCTCTCTCTCTCTCTCTCTCTCTGTCCCTGTTCTTTACTGCTTCTACGGTTGGTGGGGTAGACTATGTTTCCTTTGTCAGGATTCTCTTGCACTACGTTTGAGGGCAACAAATAAAGGGATGGAAATCCCACAAACCCAATTAAAAAAACTAAATCCAGAACTCTCTCTCTCTCTACTTAAGGAGCTGCCTTCCCTTTGATTTGCTCTCACAGAAGAAAGACATACATGGCAAAGAGCTCCGAGGACTTGTCATCCAAGAGGCACTTCCACTGGACGACAAAGGTTACAAATGAAGAAGAACAAGCAGCTCCAAGTCTGATAAAGCCCTCAAAGAAAACTGCAGAAGACATAAAGGAAGAGAAGGCTCGTAAAAAGGAGCCAAATTCAGAAGGACCAGAACGATTGGTTTCATCATCGTCACAAAGAAGGAAACTGCAAGCCATAGCAGTTTCCAGGCTTCGATCCCTCGCCACTGCACTCCGAAAAAGCCGGTCCCACTCCTCACCGCTCGGTCTGGGCCAGAAAGTCGTCGGTACGCTTTTCGGGCACCGGCGAGGCCACGTGAATTTTGCATTCCAAAAGGACCCTACATCGGAGCCGTCGGTCTTGATTGAGTTGGCGACCCCAATTAGCGGATTGGTGAAGGAAATGGTTTCTGGATTGGTCCGAATCGCTCTGGAGTGTGATAAGGAAGAGGGAGGGGAGAAGAAGACGGCGGTGGGGGTAGCAGATGGGCCAAAGCGGCTGCTGGAGGAACCACTTTGGAGGACTTACTGTAACGGGAAGAAGTGCGGGTTTGCCACGAGGCGGGAGTGTGGGATTAAAGAGTGGAAGATGTTGAAAGCTCTGGAGCCAATATCAATGGGGGCTGGGGTGCTGCCAGGGAGTAAGAAGGGAGAGGAGGGAGGAGGAGGAGAGGGTGGTGACCAGGAGGAGGAGGAGGAGGTGATGTACATGAGGGCCAAGTTTGAGAGGGTGGTGGGGTCTAGGGATTCTGAGGCTTTTTACATGATGAACCCTGATAGTAATGGTGCTCCTGAACTTAGTATTTACTTGCTCAGAGTCTAGATGACAACAGCCTCTTAGTTTCTGTTTTTTCTTCTTTACTGTAGACTAAGGATACTAGTAAAAGTAGTGATACTTCTTTAGCTGTTGAGCCAAGAACATGGAGATCTACTTCTCTCTTGAATCTCTCCTCTTCCCCCCCTTTTTTTAGGTGGTTTCTTGGGTTCTTGTATCTTTTTCCTTTATGGTTCTGAAGAAATGGAAGGTGGGTTTTTGTATCGATTTCTCATGTTTCTGCGTGGAATTGGGAATTACATAGGACTAGTTGTGAAGATGGTTCATTACGTTGATCAGTTCGCATCGGTATCTAATGCTTTCTCTGTCTGTCTGTGTCTTTTCTTTGCGTTTTTTTTTTTTTGGGTACGTCGGAAAGTCCTGTGTTTGTCATTCTGTTTTTTTAAAGCTGTTTCCCTTGTAATTGTCGTATTAAATGCAAACCTTAAATTCGCAATTATCCTTACTAGGTGTTAAATCGATTATCAAAACTCAAACCATGTTGCAACCGTTGCGCCAGATCATGCTCTATTATTATTAATAGTGTGGCTTCAAAGAGGTTCTTTGTTTTTTTGGATTGTGAGAAAGAGTAGACCATGGTTTTGTTTTTATGTACCCACAATTAGTTTGAACTTAGGATGGGTTAGGATGTCCCTGCGTGACTTGTACTATAAGATTTCTTAGGTAACACCAATTCAATTGAGGCTTCCACATAGTCTTATTCGATGACAAGCTGTTGGGTGTTCTAAGACACGATTTGTTTTTCATTCATGCTAAAGATCAAGTTTGTCGGACAAGAGAAATGAACGATTGGTAATTATTGGTATTCATTTTAAGAATGATCCGGAGTGTTAAATGAAACCGTGATAAGTGTTATTTATGTTACCCGAGGAGTGCCATGGGGATCTTAAAATTCCTTTGTTTGGGGCATCAACGGCTCTCTCTCTCTCTCTGTGACTGGTGAAACAATTTCATTATGGAAAGGTTCACTCTTTTTCTTTTAGAGATAGAGATATTATCCCTTTCTTTACTTTATTACTTTACTTTTCTTTTAGTAGTTCTTTAAAAGAGATGACACAGGTTCCTCCTCCTCCTCCTCTTCAGGGAATTTCATTACTAAACGTTTTGGGCATTTGATCCAAAGCGATTCTGATGTTCCAATCATTGAATTTGGTGCAGCAAATGATCAGCAGCAACATGAGAGAGAATCCCTAGGAAATTTTCTATTAGCAGTAAAGTAATTGATACTAAATCATAGAAGTTCACAAAAGCAAATCAAAGGAAAATTTGCTACCTGACCGCCTAGCCTAGCCTGACTGCGGCGTGATTTGGCTTTTCAATTTGTTGACTGCCATCGGTAAACATTTAACACTCTGGGTCCCCTAAAACTCCCAATTTGTTATGTTCATAAAGGCAAAAAACATATCCCAGTTGGAGTTAGCTTTATTAGAATCAGTGTGAGGGGTATTTTTCTCTAAAATAATTTTCGGGATTCACCTGTTTTTTTTTTTTCCCTAAAGAATTATGCTAACTTCTGCACACTTCGATTAATGCCTGGAGACTACTTTCATCCTCTACCTTTAAGATGCCAAATAGAGCCCGAAAAAAATCCTATTAGATTGGCTACGTAAGAGTTGATAGCACCTATAGAAATGTTGAACATTAGTTCACTTGTTGGTAGGTTGTTGCAACTTGCATGTATCTTCCCATTTAAAAATAAAAGAAAATGAACAAAGAGTTCTCTTTTCAATACGGAAGTTAAGAGAATATATATACACACACAAAATTTCAAATAAGGGCGTCCTTATCGTATTAAGTTAAGGACGTCCCTTTTCCGACCAATTTGCAATGATTCGAGCCACTCAAAATGTTCAGAACCTAATTTTAAGGGTATCCGCGAGAAATTAGCCAAAAACAAAAAAGGATTGGAAATGGCTTGATCCAAGCAGTTTTTGTTGGTATTTTATCGAATGGTTCAAATAAAAATTGCTCAAATCAAGCCCTTCCTGATCAATTTTTTTTGCTGATTTCTTGAGGGTTACCTTAAAATCACGTTCTGAACACATTGAGCGGCTCGGATCATCGAAATTTGATCGGGAAAGGGGAGAAAAGGGGACATTCGCGTTTTATATAAAATGAGGATGCTCTTATCTGAAAGGGGACTCACCTATATATATATATATATAAGAGAGAGAGAGAGAGAGAGAGAGAGCTCTTGGGGAGGGCTCCTCCTCCTGTGGCGATTCTCCACCCACCTCCATAAGCGGAGTGTTGGGTCCAATATCAGAGCTAAGCGACCTTTCCTTTTCGTTTATGTTCTTGTTGTTTTTGGGCCTACGCGCTGCGCTATTTGTATCAATATAACTTGCGTTTTTTCCTTTTCGTTTATGTTCTTGTTGTTTTTGTGTTTTTTTTTTCTTGTTGTATTTGTTGTTTTTCGGCCTATGGGCTGTGCAATTTGTATCTGATTTGTTCAATATAACTAGTATTTTTTTAGGTAAAATAAAATAAAATAAGCGATATTGCGCATTATTTTCAAACAAAATAAAAACACAAAATTCATGACATATCTTTTACGGATTCACAGAAATGTTATTTGGGTTTTGATGCAAGTGTCCGGTGTCAATGCCAACCTAAAATCACCAGAAGAGTCATTAATGACATGACAAAAAATTTATGTTCTTCAATGCCGTTCTTTTAATCACATCACAGATTCCTTGGTTTTTTCATAATTATTATTTTGACTGACAAAGGCAAATACTTATAAGTTGACATAGGAGTTGGGATGCAAACGAGTCGAGCTTTACCGTATTCGAGTTCGGCTTGCTTACAAACGAGCTGAGCCTGGCTAATTTAGTTAACAAATATCTTTAAATGAGCCGAGCCGAATTTTTGAGTGTTGAGCTCGGTCGTTTCGTACACTAGAAAAAACTCCTATGATAGCGAACCCTTGACTAGATGGTTGTTGGCGATGTGATGGTGGTTTGCATTCTGGTTGTTACATCATGAGAAATAAATGAGAATTTTCAAGTTTTAGAGTACTATTTAATTTGTTCACCCGTGCACGTAAACGCACGGGTGGTTTGCATTCTCGTATGTCAACTTATACGGTAAAGCATGTAAAAACACATACTATTTAATTTGTTCAAGTTTTGGGAGTAATGAGTGAAGAGAGATAGATAGAGAAAGTTTATGGGGACTTGTGCGTAGGGGTTTTAAACCCCAAAGCGAACAAGGCCGCGTGATTCACGCCTGATTTATACTTCAATGACTAGAGACATTGATTTTGTGGGGCTTATTTCTGTAAACAATTCAAGCGAGTCATTCTTATTTTGATAAGTATTTGATCGAATTACACGTGTCTTGCTTGAAATTATTGGTAAAACTAAAACTTCCAATTTTTTAAAAAAAAAGAAGAAGAAGAGAGTAGTGGAGCACTTGGGTGGCCCTAGAGTGGCTCCGCCACTGCTAAAGCTCGAGATTGGGTCGATTACTTAATGACCTGAGCCACAAACTACTCATGAACAACTCGATTCGTTTGCAGCCCTACATACGTGTAGTACACACATATATCCGTGCGGGTTAGTAACACAAATATTTCTCTACTCAAGTACCAAATACTTCCTGTTAAGTGTACTTCACAGAGCTCATGCATGTAAACAAATTAATCAAGTTCCATCATTAAAGTGCAATCCACTGGGTTCTATTTTTCCCCTCTCTTTATCCAGTAGGGACATGAGGAACTAGAATAAGGATACATGCCATTAGAATATAATATAGTAATCATATAATATCATAACTTGATATAATTATGATATTATATGATTTCCTAAATTTTATTTAACGATTTCATTATAATTGGAATGATTCTCTTCTATAGTTAGGTTCTCTCCCCTTGTATAAATAGAGACCTCATTATATAGTTCTATCATCGAATGCAATAAAATATTTCTTCTCTCATATTTAACAATACAACCTGATACTTAAAAGGAAGAAGTGGTATTTTGGACCCCTTCCTAGAACCCATAGGTCTAATTAATTAATGTATCTATTATTAATTTAATTAGATGTATTTTTCTACCATATAACCCTCCTTGTTTCCAGGCTTTAATTATTACTAGTATTTATCATATCCTTTTTTTCCTGCAAAGTAAAAGTGGGGGAGGGGCCATATGCATATTAGAGGGGATGAGGTGTGTAGGAACAAAAGGGGATCGATCAAGATCTCACCTTCACGGCATTCAAGATTTGTTTTTTGGAAAAAATTTCCTAAAGAATATTCAAACATTCAACAGTTCATGGCTTGGAATGGAATGGAATGGAATAAAGTTAGGCCACTCTGCTTTACTCTATAATGACACCACCAATCATTGCAGGCTAAGCTTAAAAAGTGCTACTATTTGGTCACTATGGGGAGTAGTATCTTAACCCAAGAGTTTATGGAAGACGGACACGTGTTTTCAAGGTTGGGTGAGAGAGCGAATACTGAACAAAAATTGTACTGTAATTATACGAAAAGGCGATGATAATATTCTTATGCACTGCAAGAGTGTGGTGTGCCTGTGTGAAGTCCACCAAGATGCTAGAACACTGTATATATATAGTTGCAAGAAAAATCATGTTAATTGAATATTGGTAAGTACAATATTATGATAGATTTGTCTTGCAATATATTTTTTTTTATATAATTACATTTGACAATCCATTTTTTAAATGAACGTTAACCGACTAGGGACTAACGACATTTGATCAACTTAATATTTTTTCTTCTATGATCTGCTCAATGAACTCTACAAATTGAAGGGTTTGGATCATGATGATGAGATCTCAGTGAAGGGTATTGAGGCACGCACGACGGAAATAGATTGAAGACAGAGAAAAGGGAAAACATAGAAAAAGAAACTAAATTGAAGGCATAAAAAATGCAGCAACAATTAGGGTGGAAAAAAAGGCTCTCGCTTTGTTTTGTTTGCAATATTCAATGTCAGTTGCCGTTAAAAAAAAAAAAATGTCAGCCAACACTCCTCGTTCTTCACCTTGTCCTCCGGCTAGTAAGGGCTCGGTGTGATGGCTGATATACATATGGGCGACATAGAGGCGGGAAGTAGAATTGTTCTTTGAAAACGTTGGCCAAAAGATTATGCATTTGTTGGGCGGGAATCGTTTATTCACCTTGTACTTTTTCTCCCTCCAAAATATGCACAAGGAAATGAAGTTGTCAAATTTGCACAAAGAAATCGTTCCTTCTTAGGAATGGGTTGGGCGTGAGTTTTTGGAAAGCTTCAGAAATGGAAAACGAGAAAAGGGGGCAAATTTGTTTAGAAGATGATATTAAATGTTGAAAAATATTTCATATATATTATACCTTAACTTGTGCCCCGGGCCATTTGTTAGCATTTGCTATAAATCAAACTAAAAGGAAAAAAATTGAAAATATTCCCGTGGTGCCACTGGCCTTAGTTGCATCCGCGACTGTTGGAAATGTTTTTATTATCGGTGCCCAAAATTGAGGTGTTACAATTTGATATAATAGTTAGGTCCAAACCCTCGACTTGGGTAGGTTGGAAATATCACTTTGTTGCTCCTGCCATATTTTGAAGGATTTTAGGAGAGGGTGAGACCATCAAAGTTAGTGGCGGATCCAAGATTGTGAAATCGTGGTGGTGGTGGTGGTGGTGGGGGTGGTGGTTTTGGGGGGACTTAGTATACTTATATTTTTTTATATTAGTGAGTTTCTAATAAGGATCTTAAAATGAGGATATAAGTTAAGGACCTCATAGTTCGGAGCCTTCTGGATCATATTTTGATGATTCAAACAGTTCAACTTGTTTAAAACATGTTTTTAAAGGTACCTGCCAGAAATCGGCTCAAAATATAACTGGAAAGTGCTTGATCCAAACATTTTTTACATAGAACGGTTCTTGTCAAGGTTTTTCAAAAATTGTTTGGATCAAGCGCTTTCTAGTCATATTTTGAGCTGATTTCTCGCTAGTATCCTTAAAATTACGTTATGAACACATTGAGCGGTTCGGATCATCAAAATTCGATCAGGAAATGGGAGGTAACTTAACTCAATAAGGGATCCCTTATTGGAAGAGCCTTATACGTATTATATCATAAAGTTTTTTTTTCCTAATACATTATATTTGTACATTGAAATGATTTTAGCATAATATAGTTAAAGTATCCTTAATCATTTTGTATTTTTTTCTTTGGGCTACTTCAACTATTACGTGCTTATTTTTTATTTATGAAAAAAATTAAGAAATGAGAATGTAAAAGAACTGATTTTTTTTATTAAATCAAACTAATATTATTAAGATAATAAGTAGTTATACACGAATAATTATCAATAATATTATATATAAAATAAAAAATTTAAAACTCGAAAGCTCAGGGTACCAGAGCCGGGGAGCCTGGCCCCAACATAGCTCTGCCAGTACGTGATCAAAGTGGTTAAGAAATCCTGTCCACAAACATTGATTGGTAATTTTCCGTTTGAATTACAGATCTGGCAGGCTTCCCATAAAGAGTCCTTCAACCTATTTGCCCGGAAAATTAATCTGAGCATGATTAGTAAAGTCGACATGGGAGTTTCCTGATTTAATTGATAAGTGTGGACACTTTTAATGACATTTGCAGAATGCATATCGACTACTAATATTGTTACCCCTTCCTTCGGAATTCTGTGGTCAGTATGGAGGGCAAGGAAATCTGTTGCTATTTGAAGGGGTCAATCCTAGTTGGGAGGAGCTATAGGGGATCTATAAATAAAGTTCGAGGACCCATGCTGGGTGAAGGCAGAAGCTCTTACAAAGGGTTTTTAGTTCTTTGCTTTTTTCTTTTTTCTTTTTTCTTCAACTAGTTTTATCCAATTTGGGTTGATTCATGTTAGAAATTTTCAGTTCCTCACTCCTTGCTTTCATCATGATATAACTGAGTGTAACCTTATGGATTACCACGTTTTTTCAATAATTAGCCTTTATCGAGTTACTCTTGTTTTTAAAATCAAGTGGTGACTCTGATAAGCACGCATTTGATACACTCTAGCTCCTTAGCCTTTTTTTTGCTATTTGTTGATTATTAGTTGGATTCATGTGAGGGCTTTTAGGAAGAACCAAGATCCTTGATCGCATTTTAGCGGATATGGAACTGGCACGTCAAAGCAACTGTGGTCCTCTCTTTTGTGCTTGGCATAGCAACATGGCTCTTATCTAATGCAAAGAATTCACGGTACCTTAGAAACTCTTGCTAATGTAGTATTTGGCTTACACAACTTCTCATGGGCAGTAACCATACAAGGCTCAATCTTGAGACTAATGAACCCCGACAGGTTAGAGGAACATTATGAAGAACTACGATTGGCTAATCCACTTCCAACCACTATCGTGGAGTATCGCGAGGCTCTTTGAAGGCGTGATATGTATATTGCCAAACAGAAAGTCAAGTTGGCATCTCTGAGGATGATGATGAGCATGTGTCTGTGGCGCACTAAGGAGCTTCATAAATAAAACATTGTTCGATCGTCTCTCATTGATATGATTATGGAAATAGAGAATAGGACTGAAGGGCTTAGAGCATCTCCAAACTCCAGCAAAGCTAGCAAATGTTAAAATTAAGAGATTTGAAAGTTCTGTCATCCAAACATTGAATTACCAAAAACCGAAAATAGCAGCTAAAAACAATAGCATCTGCAACAAAACAGTAAGCATCTTTGCAGATGTTGTTCATAGCTGCTATTTTCGGCTTATAGTGTGATTCAATGTTTGGATTACCGAAACTTCAAATCTTTTAATTCCTAATATTTGTTAGCTTTGCTGGAGATGCTTTAAGCTCCTCAATCTGTAACGTCCCGACTTTTCGGAAGCAAAAGAAAATAATATCTTAAGAAAATTTGCTAAATAAATGTAATTTTCTAAAATGAAGTTTAGCTATTACATACTCAAGATAGATTTAGTGATTCAAAATACATTAACTTTAGAGCCGACTCTAGGCTTGATACAGATTCCAAGCATACTCGATCTTTGTTCCTGATATTCTTTTCGTGTCAAACTGCACCATCATTGAATCCCCTCAATTGAATCCTGCGCCATCTAGCAAATTGATCGCCGAAGCAAACGATTTGCCAACCCCTTACTTTACAGCTAAGCAGTCTTATCACAATTCATGATATGGAAATAATAGAACGACAAGCATTAAATAAGTAAATCTATTAGCAAGCTTTTAAATTATCTTCTTTTGAATCTCGCATTTTATAATCATATCTGCACCATAGTATCCATTGTCTTACGAACTCAGTATTTCATTGAACATTTAAATGTCGTGCTACCTTTAATATCACAAGGTATTAGTAGACTATCCACACAATTTAGGTCCATCAGGTTGCCCTCAAGGTCCTGCTAGGCTACTCTTAATACCTGAGGTCCTGCCAGGCTACCCCTAAGGTCCTGCTTGGCCACCCTCACAATTCTAGGTCCATCAGGCTGCCCTCAAGGTCCTGCTAGGCTACCCTCAATACCTAAGGTCCTGCCAGGCTACCCCCGAGGTCCTGCTTGGCCACCCTAGCAACACCGGGTTTTTCAAGCTACCCTCAAGGTCCTACCAGGCTACCCCCGATCGATATGGGGTCCTGTCAGGCTACCCCCGAGGTCCTGCTAAGCCCACAACTTTCATCTATTTTTCCTTTTCCATTAACCATAACACGTCTGCCTAATTTCTCATTTGAAACCACCAAGCGAAACCAAAGTCCGATCCAACAAATACAACAATCATAAATCCGTCATTAATAAACATGATAGGTTTCTATGTGAAAACCAACATAACAATTGATGTTGTGCAAATAAGTAAAACACATAGCGTTTTATGATTGGGCCGATGCCCTTAATTGAATATAAATGAGAAATTTTATTAAACAAGTAATTTAATTGGTAATCTTTCATCATTCTATTTATTTATTATAAGAATCATATTCAATTAACACTAAACTAGGGCAACATAATTATGAACTCAATTATTTTCATTACCGTTCATATATACTAACGCGTAAGTTAAATCCACCAAGAACGAAACACATCTCTTGGGGCCAAAATTATAAATCACGAAGTCCAGGGGGTTTATTGTTATATCAGCATCTTTTTTTTTCAAAAACTAACGTGAACAGTAACTGTTTGAAACGAAAAAAAAAAACAGGGGAATTTCCGTGCGACACCGTGCGACCTCGGGGTTGATTTCTCCTACTCCGGAACGTTAAACAACAATACATAAACACTTATTATACTTAGGAGAAGATAGGAGATGGATTATAATACCTTTAATCCGGACAAGGCGATTCGGTGGAGTCCGTTGGGTTTTCGTTTGGTGGCGAAAAATTGATATTCTAGCAGCAACTTAAGGTTGGAATAACTTGACCAAACATCTGTCGTTTTGAATGATTCTTGTGTCTCTCGTGAAGATCTTGAAACGCTCTACGACTTTCGTGAAGAAGTCTAAGCCCGAAAACCACTCTAAGTAGTAGAAAAAAAGAAATTTAGAAGGGTCGCTAAATCTGCCTGGAAATCAGAATCCGAGAATTTTACCTAACTTTGAATGGCGATAACTCTATCAATTCTTGACCGTTTTGGGCGATTCTTGGGTCGAAATCGAAGCTCTCGATGCCCTCTACAACTTTCGTGGCCGTGAATAGAGGGACGTGATATGGACGAAAATCGGTGATCCCTCTTTTCTTGTTTTTTGTTTTTGTAGAGGACTAGGAGTGTTGTATTGTGGGAGAGGAGAGAGGTATTTATAGAGGAGTATAGAGGTGGTGGAATTCGGGAGGAGAGAGATATATAGTTTCAATAGAATTCTAATTAGCGTTTAGAAACGAAGGATAAGGGATGAATGTATATCTCTAAAGTATAATATGTTTCGAATACGATTTTTTTTATAGTAATATCAAATATACACATAATAATGTAGTTTAATTAATAAATCTAACTAATTATTGAATTAGTTTTAACATTTCAAATTTGTATTAAAAAAAATAGGGCAAAAATCCGGATCGTTACACAATCGTATTCTCCAAATCCATAATTATCTCAATGAGAGATGATCAAACAATGTCCTCCTTATGAAGCTCCTTATTGCGCCACAATCGTATGCCCTTCTTCCTCAGAGATGCCAACATGACTTTTTGTTTGGTAATATACATATCACACCTTTGAAGAGCCTCGCGATACTTCGCGAAAGTGGTTGGAGGTGGATTAGTCAGTTGTAGTTCTTCATCATGTTCCTTTTAACCTGTCGGGATTCATTAGTCTCAAGACTGAGCCTTGTATGGTAACTGTCCATGAGAAGATGTAAGCCACATACTACATTGGCAAGAGTTTCTAAGGTACCGCAATAAGCTTGACTGGATTTCTTTGCATTAGATAAGAGCCATGTTGCTATGCCACCACAAAAGAGAGGACCACAGTTGCTTTGAGGTGCCAGTTCCATGGCTGCTTAAATGCGATTGAGGATCTTGGTTCTTTCCTAAAGCCCTCACAGGAATCCAACTAATAATCAACAAATACCAATTACAAAGGCTAAGGAGCTAGCGTGGATCAAATTTATGCTTATTTGAGTTGCCACTTGATTTAAAAACTAGAGTAACAAAGATAAAGGTTGTTGATAAAACGTGGTAATCCAAAAGATTATGGTGATCACTTATAAGAGTTAGATCCAAACCCTCATCTTTGGTAGGTTGGAAAAATCAGGAAAATGTTGCTCCATCCCCTTAGAGACTCGTGTTTAATTTTATTTATTGAATAGGTTAACACTGCGATTATGTGAAAATTATGTATTCTTCACTTAATTTTATGAGCCTAGCATTTTTCTCTTTTTAACTTTTGTACATATGTGCGAATATACACATGTAAAGGTATTTGATCGACTGTGCCCGAATTTGTTGTGTATTGACCGAGTGTCGTGGGACCATCTTGTGTTGTGTTATGGGTTAGAAACATTAAGAGTTAGTTCTTTATCAAATCGTTAAGCATTGGATTCTTTGTGCAAGGACTTGTAAAATGCACGTAAGTAGAATAGTATCTTGAAACTTGAGGGAGTAGAGTGTAATTTCTACCCTTTAAAATCCATACCGGACCAGAAGCAGCCGATCCCCTTTTTGTTCTTTTGCTTCTAGCGTACTCTCTCTGTCTCTCAACCTTAACCCTCGTCCTTTTTCTCCAAAATGGAAGACTAATGCTATGTTTGGTTTGGTTTATGAATTTTTTTTAAAAAAATAATAGGGGTAATAAGTGGAGAAAGATAGAGAGAGAAATGAGAGAATTTAGAGGGAATCTAGGAGATATTTTTAAAAAAATTCTTTTTGAATTGTAAAGAGAACAAAGCATAAGACATGGAAATTAAATCTCGGTAAAATGAAAGTGGAAAGATTGATCTACGTGAGGAGAGCTTTGTTTTGATCTCAAGAAAGTGTCCCCTTTATAACTTCAGGACTCTTGGCAAATTGGAGTTTTTTTTTTTTCTCTCTGAGGTAGGGTTTTGTACTAGTTACGATTTAACAATGCAAGTAGTATGTCTGGAATAAACTTATTTCTTTTTATATTTGAGTAGTATGTTGATCTATGGAAAAGAAAGCCCTAATTTGAGTAATACGGTGTAAACTTGGAAATGTTACTTGTGGACTGAAATTGATGGAACTAATGTTTGATTGGGTGTACTAGAAACATTATACTTCAAAATGTTTGTGAGTCCTAAAATGGGGGTTATGTTTATCTAGCTAATAATGAGTAGGTGTGGCCTATGAGTTCAACCTTCCCTAGCCTTATGTGGTAGTCTTTCCGTTACTAAACCTAGATTCTTCGGGAGACCGGAAACACTTGAGTTAGACCAGAATACTAGTAGGTTGGTACTGTTGGGAGATAATACTAGTTTTGGGTACATTGATGAATTGTTTGTATTTTGTGAAGAGCACATCTATGTTTTGTATATTGATATGGACTTATCTCTTCTTGACATAATTGATAAATTGTTGAAGAGTGGGGTTGATAAAGTATAAACATCTGTATATCTATAGTTAGTGCTTCTTGAATATGAAAATAAGGGTTAAGATTAATGTTGATTCTAGTCGTTTGTACTCATTGCAATTGGTTTGGGAATTGATGTTTGATATTTGGGCTGGTGAGCCATGTATTGGAGGTTGGTTTGGCCATTTTATGCTTGATGTGTAGCTGGAAACATTTGGATAATGAATTTATGTTTGTGCATTGAAGATACAATGATACAAAGAGGTTTTGGGGTTACTGATTGAAATGGGATATGTGAACACTCAGCACGAAATCAAGACAGCACGTAGGCCGACCGACGGATGAGGTGCTAGGTAGTGGGTATCGGGATCCCTAGAAGTAATCGTTCATAATATATATTCTAGACCTACCAACAGGTGAGGTGTTAGGTAGGGGGTATTGGGACCCCAAAATAGACTTGACAAAAGCAATTGCTCGTAATATATATTATAGACTTACCAACGGGTGAGGTGATAGGCAAGGGGTATCGGGATCCCAAAACTTACGTAGTAAGAGCATTCGCTCATGACACTTAATGACGAAACAAAAATGAGATACGAAAACTTGATAAAAGAGACATGATTAAAGGAAAAGGGAGATTTTGAAGGAATGATGTGTATATGTATATGTATGTGTGAGTTCTTTGGTTTCATCTTTTTAAACTTGGCTATGTTTATTATGAATGGTGTCGAGCGAGTATAAATATTGGATTTAGTAGAATAGGGTAAAATGGTACAAACATCCATTTTATAGTAAAGCACGTTTACTTTCATATTTTAGTTCCTAGTAGCTCCAACCTCAGAAGTTTGAAAGACAAGAACAAGCTTTTATGGACACGGCGGTAAAGCTAACGTTGGTGTTTAGATGAATTGATCTAGATATTGTGTTGTTAGGAACATGTATATTTTTGACTTTGGTCTTTTAATGATAAACGTTAGATACTACTTTAGAAGTATTTTGCGTTATCTTTTTGGTAAATGGAAAGAAAAACTTGTATTTCTTATTTTTGCATTTGAATTTAGTAAGTACTTATGTTTAGTTTTGATGCCTTGCTGGCTAATCGAAAAATTCGAAGGATTTGAAAGTGGTCCACATTTGTCTATTCTTTAATAGTGGTTAGACTTACAATTCAGTACAAAATGGAAAAATGGAAAATCTTTTCTTATTGGTGAATATCGTATTTTTAAACTTAATTCATAGTTAATCACACTTTAGAATCATTTTTTTCAAAATATATAAAATTCGGGGCGTGACAATCCCTTTTATCAAATTCATACCAAATTAAGCGAATATACGAAGTACATAATATAACTCCGGGACACCACATCAATTGTGAGAGTTCACGAGATAATCAAGCCCAACAACTCAACCAATTCAAAAAATAAGTCCATTATAAGATAGAAACAAACAAAGAAAGAAAAGCCCGAGAAGAACATTCACACGCAGGTGGGGAGACTTGAATTTCTAACCTCTTAGTGAGATGCAAGAGTTCTGGTCAACTGAGCTAGCTCAGTTGGTTACCCTTTTATCTAATTGATGAGTACCAAGTTAAGGGAGAATCAACCAACATCAATTCCTTTACCAAATTTTCAACGGTACCATTTCATAAATTCTAAATGTCTTTTATGTCTTCCTCTCCTTAAATTCAATGATAATCTATAGGGGAAATTATAATACGCCCCCTTCAACTATACCTCGGTAACGAGTTGCCCCTTTCATCTTTTAACTCGGATACTTAACCCCCTTCATCTTTTATTGCTTGACACTTAACCCCCTGCCGTTAGTGAGCCGTTAAAGGAATTGCTGAAATTACCAATTTACCCTCTTTGGGCTATTTTTGTTTCGCTTATAACTTTTCGTAGGAAACTCCGTTTCAGCCTGTTCTTTTTTCAGAACTCTTGTTTTTTCTTCTATTTTATGGGTCTATAAAAATTTTAGTATGGTTACTTTACGCTTTCTAAGGTTATATAAAATAACCATACTAAAATTATACTAATCTTAGAAAGCGTAAAGTAACCATACTAAAATTATTATAGACCTATAAAATAGAGGAAAAAATAAGAGTTCTGAAAAAAGAACGGGCTGAAACAGAGTTTCCTGCGAAAAGTTATAAGCGAAACAAAAATAGCCCAATGAGGGTAAATTGGTAATTTCAGCAATTCCGTTAACGGCTCACTAACGGCAGGGGGTTAAGTGTCACGCAATAAAAGATGAAGGGGGTTAAGTGTCCGAGTTAAAAGATGAAGGGGGCAACTCGTTACCGAGGTATAGTTGAAGGGGGCTTACTGTAATTTTCCCTAATCTATATTATAAAACAGAGTAGAAAATGTTTGACATACATTAACATCGAAACCCACATTATTTTTAATTAAAGACAAAATAAGCCAATATGCTGCTTCTTTTCGTCTTTATTTAAAGAATTTGGGTTTCGATGTTAATTCTTTACTTTTTAGATTTCTCTTGTCATGATTAAGCAATAATTCATAAAAAATCGACAAAAAACTAATGAACACGCAAAAAATATGAAGGACAAAAAAAAGGGTATTGATTTTGCCACTCCCCTTTTTTCTTACGACACTTTCCTTCTCACAAAACAAATCACCTAATGAAGGTACAAAGGGGAGTGCCGTAAGAGAAAATAAGAGTGGAAAAATCACATGCCAAAATAGATCAAATCATATACAACTCCACAAAAATTCATATATAAACAAGCATAAAATCTGATATATTGGGCCACAAAAATTCTTTAAAGTTAAGTCACAAAATTTGAAGGGATGTATAGTACACACTTTCGTAAGATGAGCCACAAAAACTCATAAAAATCAGCCACTAAATTCGTATGTGGTAAGAGTCTTTTCCGACTGTTTAATTGCGGTTAATTAGCCAATGGGAAGGGAAAATCGGAGATTTGGTGATTGTGGTTAATCAGCTATTTTTATTAGTTGAAACTCAACCAGGGATTGTGTGATTGCCGTTAATTAGCTATTTTTGATCCGTGGGAAAAAGGATAAACAAGGGATTGTGTGATTATGGTTTTAGTTAGCCACTTTCGGGAAACGAGAAGCAGAGGATTTTGTGGAGAAACACGGGATTCTGTGATTGCGGTTAATTAGCTTGTAGAGCAATATTTAACCAATGAGAGAAACTTATTCACAGCCATCAGCTTCTTCCGATATTCTTGTTGGAGATGACATTTATCGAGAAATCGAGAGAGAGAGAGAGAGAGAGAGAGAGATTATTAAGGAGAAGAGAGAGAGAGAGAGAGATGAGTCAGATGGCCTATAAAACCAGCAGGAGGAAAGGAAAAATGAGGCATCGGAGGTTTTATATCTATTCCCCTGTTTGTTTGTGTGATGGGGAAAGGCATAAAAGTCTCTCTCTTCCCTTCTTATTATCCTTAAGTTCCAAACAAATCCCATCGCTACCTCCGAAACTTTAATAGTGAAACCATAAAAACAGGGGATTTTCTTAACCCTCCTCCCGAGACGAAAAAAAATGGCGCGCGCGTGTTGCTGGGGCAAGTGTAACTGCTTCGTTGTCGCGATGACGGTGCTTTACTGCGTTTTTTGGGTTGGTGATCTCCTCTTCGGCCTAGCTCTCAACGCTTCCGAACTTTCGGATTTGGAGATCAGGGTAATTGGATCCCTGTCTCTCTTCTTTGGCGTGGGTTTAATCGTTTTGTACTTTATCGCGTTGTGCAAAAATCGGGATGGCGCCCTGGCAAACCCACAAGACTAGATTTCCTTTGGCGCGTGTAATGGACAAGGACCATTACACAAGGGCCTAGAGCGAGGGCTCTAGGTTGCGCTTTACTCTGTCATTCAGCTCTAAGTTTCGGCATTTATACTTGTAATATCCCTGTGATAAGGTTTCACAATGAAATATAAAGTCCTATTCTCACTAACTTTTAGTATTTTTCGTTCCGGTATTTTTCTTCATCTTTCTGATTTTTTTATTTTATTTTAAAGATTCTTGTTAAATTTTCATGTTTAATCATTTGAGAGACTTCGGTTAGTGAACTCCGTGTTCTCATAAATGAATCAACCCTTACGGAGGGGGGATAGGACCGAGTCCGATTTTGTTCACTGAGGGTCAACATTACTCTCGTCTCTAATTACTAGGTCCCACCAATTTAATTTTGGTTAGATTAATGCCTAAAATGAACGGCAAATCCCAAAAGAAAGATTATAATGTTTGATCGACCACAAAGGAAACTTGTGGGAGGGTTTTTTCCACTGTTACAAGAGAAAATAAGGGAATAGATAATGTCAAAATCATTTT
This sequence comes from Rhododendron mucronatum var. ripense, assembly GCA_019656295.1. Lineage (NCBI taxonomy): Eukaryota > Viridiplantae > Streptophyta > Magnoliopsida > Ericales > Ericaceae > Rhododendron > Rhododendron mucronatum. Next base: position 784,483 of record BPLT01000022.1, on the reverse strand, counting down.
TGTTCCTCCCAAAATTCAATGTTTATCTTTCATGGCATGACTTAATTGCCCTCCACTCAATGTTTTTGCTTATGAAAATGCCCTTGAAATCCTTTGGGAGGATTTTAACATTCTTTTGGCATTCCACCACCGGGGCTTTAACTTTTTTCCCGAGAATATAATTAAGAGCTTTAACTTGAGAGAGGGGAGGCTGCATGCAACTAACTTTAGTTCCATGATTTCAAGCAAAATTTAGGAGCGTGACAAGCAAAATTATGATCCCAAATGAAAACAACCCATATAAGTTCAAAAGCAAAGCAACCCTTGTCTTCAATTCTTCCTGCTTACGATCATATCCTCCAAGTTTAAATACTAAATACTCCTGTAATGCAGACCAAGCAAAGACAATTTTAGCAAGTTCACCCAAATTGAAAAAAGATAAAGTCTAACAAACACGAGCTAATTTTGGAAGAGCCATGTTCACTTCATCGTCGAGAATTAAACATTAATTTCAAAAAGTTCAAATTTGCGATTAACAAATGATTATGCACTCTTTGAACAAAAAGTGCATTTTGCATATTGCTTAGAAGAAACACCTTTCTCGCCACTACCTGAAAATTAAAAAGAAAAGTGAAGAAAGAGAGTATCAAAATTAGGACAAAAAAATAATAAACTTGGTTTAGATTGTCTACTTTAGTCTCCACACAAAAACTCCATTATGCATATCTTGGACAGACTTGAAAGTGAAACCTTTTATCACTACCTGAAAATAAAAAAGAGAAGTCATAAAATAGAGTTCTCGTATTCTCGAAAAAAAAGGGGGTGTTGTGGAGCTCAAGTTGAAGCTCAGGCATTCTTGAAAAAAGAAGTTAAAAACTCTGACGATCGAATGCCAAAAGATTGTTAAAATACTCCTAAGGGATTTCAAGGGTCGTTTTGTAAAGCAAGTAGTGTAGTGGATGACAATTAAGTTATGTAATGAAAGGTAAGTATTGAGTTTTGGTAGGAACAAAAATGATTTTGGCAAGTTACAAAAAAAGAGGTTTTGACATTATCAGCTCCCAGAAATAATTGTTGTGGAACTCGACTTCCAGCTTCCACGTGCCTTGGTGTAATCAAGATGCCAATGGTTAGTGCTAATTGGTTTGCAACAAATGGGAAGTATCCCTATTTCAGGAAAAAAAAAAAGAACCATGGCAATAAATAAAAGGAAAAGAAGATGATGCGTGGAAGTTGTTAAAAACAGAGTTTATTCCCTTCTCGAACTACACATGGTCAATTGGTTGCCAAAACTATCCACAGAATCAAGGAAAAGAATCAGAACTGAGTTGGTCATTCACTGAGGAGCATCAGCCCAATGCCATCTGTAGTAGCAGAATTTTTTTCTCCATAAGTTTCCTTTGGGAAAAGGTCACAAAGTTGATGTAATCCATTCGAGATTAAATTCTTTTCACCTGAGGTCACCACGGCAATTAGTGAGCTTCATTGTGAATTTGTTATATTAATCTGAACTGTTCATTTTGCAGGACTTGCAGAATAGTATACCCATGCAAAAAATTGGCTTCATCGGCCATCGATAGGTATATTAAAAATTAAATTTTGATTTGTAAAATGGACGGTTTGATTCTTTGAAGATAACTTGTCCACGACCATCTATTTTATAAACCAAAATTCAATTTTTGATACACCTATATTAATTTTCAATCAAGCTGATTTTTTGGATGGATAAATTACACTATGGGTTCTACAAGATGAACGGTTCAGATCTCTACAATGAATGCACAATGAGGCCCACAATATGTGAGGTGGAAAGAATTTAATCTCAATTCAATATTGTGTTTTCAATTTCATGCTTTTGAGGATAAACGTGAGAATTAACGAGTAGAAAAAGTCCACTTTTTGAATCGAAGCCCATTTCATTAACAACCAAAATAGGCTAAAAACAGCGAATCCATCCTAGAACAGAGATAGAGAACCTACAGCGGACCATCACCGAAAGAAAATACTAAGCACAGGTGACCCAGGGGCAGCGGTAAAAACTGCGAAAAACTAGTGACTAGACCTGTGCACGACTCACCACCACAAAGGGTCGGGACACGAGGGGCCAGCCATCTAACCACTAGCCGCCCCGGCTTGAAAAAAGAACCCTATTATAGATAAACTATACAATCTGATGGAAACAAGAGTAATAAACAAACAATAAAGACAAACATGACCACCATGGATGGAATCCACAAGCACGCCGGTCGCCTCCAGCTGAGAAGAACCACTCGGAATCGACTGGATCTCGAACTGAAGGGATGGGAAACATTTTCGGCAAGCCTACGCTGGCACGACAGGCTCCAGACACAAAGATCGAAGTACGAATCCCGGACAGGATCTCCGATCATTGGCCACACGGTGCCGATGACCGAGAAAACTCCCTTGCCGATTACTCCCTTTGCTGACGACGAAAAATTGCTTAGGGCCACTCCCCGGAGCCTTATTGAGTCACCACCAACTCCTGCTCCAACTGCCACAGCACCACCAAGCAACCGCATTAAGTACCGAACACCGATTCCATCCAACCACCGCACAGCACCACTCCAGCAAAACGAGAAACAGTAGCAAACAGCACAAAAACCTTATTTACCCACCAATGCCACCCACTTGTTTGGGCTAAATTAGCTCAATCAAATGGCAAATGATTGTGTGCGGGCGTGCCAGAAAAGAAATAACTTCAGAAAAGAAATTACTCTTTTCAAATTGATTCGAAACAACTAATTTGCAATCAGGCAACTGTGTTATCCGTTCGATTACCTCAACTAAGAGGATTTTTCCTTAAGGTATCAACCAAATAAAAGATTGACGCGCTTCGAATCAGAAAAGATGATTGAACACAAACAAACCTGAATTTAATCAAAGGTACGTTTGTATACAAACACTCTTAAGATTCTATCAAGAATAATGTAGAAATATAAGCACACTGAATTTAATCGAAAGTGAACTTACAACCGACTATTCTTTGGTAAGAAAAAACTTAAAAGGAAAATAAGAGAACTTGAATTTCATCAAAAGTAATCTTACATGCAAATAAGCCTTCAACTTACAAAAGATCCTATTCTAAACTAATCTAAACACTAATCTACGATAAATCTCTGAGCAATCATGTTGTATGAATTGTCAGATGATATGAATTTTTGTGGGGGCTTCTCTCTTCACTTGCTTCTTCTATTTATAGACGATGGACCTACCTTCGATCTCTACTTCCCACGTTAATCTCCACGTCCTGCTTGAACTGCCCATTTCCCCCTTAAAACGGTTAAAGGGGCCTTCGAACGGTTACTTCGATACTGGTGTTCGTGGTCTCTCTTTCTTCATGCTTGAAAATGGGGTTCGTGGCCTCTTCATGGATCGTGATACTCCTGCTTTTATGCAACGTGGGTTAGTGTCACATGATTGACTCAAATGATTCCTTGCAATCACGTCTATATTGCGTTATAAATCAAAGTAGCAGTGGCACCGTTCGATGATTTCCAGGTTTAATCAACGGTTAAATTCCATCATGCTTTAAAATCATCTGTGTTTGACAACAAAACGTCGTCGGTTCCAATCAAAACGATACCGTTTAGTACTAAAATAATGTCATCATTAAACCCCGTAATCCTCTGCATCTCGGGTCCAATTAAGACATGTTCTGATTGGTCACCACGTTTTCCGATAACACGTGTATTTTTCTCATTGGGTGGTATATTTTAGGATGTAAACACACCCCCCGCATTAACATTTCATTTACGCTAAATGAATGTTAATGGCACACGTACTCTACCCATGTCCCTTCAAATTCGGATGCACGGGGTATGAGAGAGATTTGCTTCATGCACGACTATTGAGCTTCCCAAAGATAGCTGCAATTACTTCCCTATAAGTAGCGATCAGTGTTAGGGTTTTTAATGAATCATATTACTTCCCAAAACCCCTTCGAAATTAAGCTCTCCTTACTAAATAATCCTTTGATTATGGATTCTCTCCCAGAAATCAACTTAGTTCTAGAAAACCTTGATCAGCAATCTCACTCATCTCAAACTTCTCCCCCAAATTCCCCTCGAATGTTGGCAGGAAAAATTCTTTCTGACCGAATATACTCCACTCCTAACTCGTTGCCCATGGGTTGGGACTCTTCTCTGACCCGTTCGAATTCATTCGAGGGGTCCAATTGGGGCACATGTGATGAAAACCCTGTCAATACCAATGCTGGTACCATCTTGGTCAAGTTCGATCAGCCTGACCCCACACCCAATAAATTCCACCACTTTCGAACTCTGTTTGCGAGTCAATTCTTGCCCCTGAATAATAATGACACCATTCACATGGGCATGCTTGAGTCAATTTACTCTTCTCTCAAATTTTCTCCTTTCTTAAAACAAGAAGAGAACTATCTTGGGCCTGCCCCCTATTGTGACTTCAAACGCATGGCCCAATCCCAAAGGTCTCTCTGGCTCACAGAGGTGAAAACTCCACACTATCCAGCTGACTTCGAAGAGACCAACAAGCTGGCTCCTCTCCCTGAAGAGCCTGATTGGTTTGGCGAGGTGAACAACCTTGCCGTCAACACCCCTCACTTCCAATGGCAATTCGGTTACTCTATCTTCCCTGCAGACAAGAGTAAAGCTCTACAGCTTCTTGCAGCTTTCTCTTTCTTAGATATTTCTATCCTGGAAGAACAAGTTCCATTGACCAACTTCAAATGGGCTTGTGAGACACTCGTGTTATGCACCATCCCTTCCACGGTCTCTTATCAAATCCATTGCTTCCTGGATTTTCTCCCAGTGATTAAGTCATGGCTCGAAGCCAATGCTGCAGCATATTGCTTCGATCAAAACCTTCAAGACTATGCTCTTGCCAAGGAAATGATTGAGAAGTTACATGATCAGATCCAAACCTTCAATGCTGAGTCCTTCGAAGTAGTGCCTGGTCATGCTGATAAGAAGCTTCGAAGGCGCTTCAAAAGGCAACAAATGAAGTGTCCAACAAAGGAGGCCCAACTTCAAAGAAAGGCCAAAGCTTTGGTGCTTCGCTTTAGGCCTCTTCTGGAGAAAAAGCTGGAGTCGGATGCTAAAGAAGACATGAGGAAAATGGAGTTGAAATTCCTCCAATTTGCCTGGAACAAGTTTCACAGCCTTGTTACGTGGTCCTTTCCTCATTATTTTGAAAACAAGAAGATCACTTCTCAGCATCCAGGCCCTTCGAAGGCCTAATTTGTCATTGTTTTTCCCTGTCAGTAGGAATTAGCATTTCCCTTTTGATTTTCTCTTTTGTACATATGCAAATTTCATTTCTGTAACCTAGTAGTTGGTTCAATGAAATTTCCTTTTGCAACAATGAATACTTGTCTTGGAGTTATTTTAACTTATGTGTTAAAAGCAATAACAACTTTAATAACACAATCTCCCCCAGAGTAAACGAAAACACTCTAGTGGACTCCCAAATGTGGGCTCACTAAAGGCCTGGCCCACCTACGGAAGTATAAAAACAGAAATGATTCAAAATCACCCTTTACGCTCTATGCATTCAAATCCTCTTGAGCACTGAACCCTCTCTTCTCTCATTTTGAAAACGTTGAACTCGACCTTCAAATCGATGGCTTCCTCCAGTCGACCAATCGTGGAGCACCCCACTCCTTCTTTAGCATTGAGGCGGTTTGTGTCGGGAAAAGCCCAGGGATTGAGTAGAGATTCTTGTCTTGACACCAGAGTCTTCATTCCAAACCTTAAAGAAGAAGGTACTTTTATTTTGGGTCCCCAACTCGTAGGAGAAATTCCTGCTTCCCTCTCTCTCTACTATCCTCGACTAGGAGATGCTGATATTTGAGCCTGTTCAGCCCTCGACTGGCAAAATTTTCCAAGGAAATCCTTCACCTGTTGGCCTACCTTAGATAGGGATTGGAAAATTTGGACTACTCGCATGTTGGCTGAGAAATCAGATGACCTTGAAAAGGTGGGGTTAAAAAACATCATCACCCTCCTTCGAAGGGGGATTCCCCAGAATCCACCTCTAATCCAGGCTGCCCTAGCCTTTTGGGATCCATCTTTCAATTTCTTTAGGTTTAACTGTGGCATGATGGCGCCCACAGTTTTAGATGTTACCTAGATGTTGGGGCTTATTCCATATGGTCCTCAATTCGACCCCACCAAGGAATACATTCCTCCTGAGGGCTTCACACGCTTGACTGCTACAAACGGCGCTTTCTGTCATTTCTACGCCAGAGAAAGGAAATTATCTGGGGAAGTGTCTGATACAGAATTTTTTGCTTACATCCTCTATACCCTTTGCAAGCATATTCTTTGCCACTCTGGGAAAAAGGTGATGAGTGAGTTCATTCCGCTGGCGTTGGCACTATCTAGAGGTGAAGAGTTCGATTTCGCATCTTACTTCCTTGGACACGTATATAAAGTCGGCTCTGACTTCTACCAGAAGGGCTTGAACTACTCTCAGGGAGGACCCCAATGGTTCGTTCAACTCTGGCTCCATGTTTATTTCCCTGTGCTAGGCCCTTTCAAGGCACCCATGTCACCTACTGACACCATCGAAAAACCAAATGTCCATGGTGACAACTACATTTAGCCAGAGGATAGTGTAACTCCTACCTTGGTGTATTATCTGTGCTTCTTCTCTGGCCTTGCTTCAGATAGGGAATGGCCCAATCCATTCTCGACTCCCATTGGACCATCATGGCTCTTCGACATCCTTACAGACAGACAAGGAAAATCTTCTCGAGCCGTCCAAGCATGGGGTAACATTCTTACGAGCAGAGAGGTTTTCATATCCTCGTTGAATCCATCCAAATCATTGGCACACGCAAAGGTATATTGCCCTGCTCAATTTGCTAGACAACTCGACTTCGTTCAAGGCATACCTATTCCATTCTGTGGCTTTGCCAATATTTCCATGTCTGAACGTTCATGCATTACACTCGAGCACTTTCAAACTGGGTTTGCCCAGTCCAGACATGCATTGAGGAAAACTGTTGTTCAAGAGTTCAAGGAACCGGAAGTACGTACTACTCCTGCATTTGACAATTGGTGGCACACCAATTGCTCCTTCCTTCTCGGACGCACTCCCTTTAAAAAGTTCATTGAACACATTGGTTTTGAACAATCTGAGTTTGGGCATAGGAGGCAGAACAACTCGTCTTCCTTCTCTTCAGATAATGAGTTTGGAATAGTTGGAGGGATTGAAGATATCCCTGAAGGTGAAGTTGACCAAAAAATGGTCCCCATAGAAGCTTCTCCTCTCTCCATGATCATTCCTCCCTCCCTTCCAAGAAGACAATCTTTGAGGGTTACACAAAAGAGAGGTACTTGTTTCTGAACATTGCTTCTCCTTTTGAAACCAAATCTAACCGTACATAAATCTGCAGGTGTAGATTCCCCCTCAGAAAGTGCTTCGAAGAGGAGCAAAACTGTTCCTCAACCCAAAAAAGTGATTCCAACCAAACACTATCTTGAGCCCTCGGCTGAACTTCTAGGTTTGTTCCTTCCTTTCTAATCATCTTTTATCTCTTAATTTTTGTTTACTTGATTTATTTCCTCATCATCTTTCTTTCAGCTTCCAAGAGAGTCAGAACCACCAGAAGGCGTGGTTCTCAAGTTTGTTCTAGTGATGAGGAAACTGAGACTGATACAGAGACCCTAACCCCCAGGGGTAAGTCTTCTCTTATGATGAATGTCCTCTTAAAGAACTCCTTTGTAATCCTGATTCATGAGTTTGAACTAGGTACGACAAGAGCAGCTGTCAAGGGGACTCTTTTCTATGAGAAAAAAGAAGTTCGTTCCAAAAAATCACAAACCCCAAAGGAACCTTCTTTCTCTGATGAGGTAGGTCATGGATCTTCTGATTATACACATATTTATTTGTCTCATATGCACATAATTTACTATTGCTTTGTAGGCTCAAATGACACCTTCTGATGAAGCACTGGATTTGTCCATTATTCTTTGCCTTCAATAAGAAGTGATAGAGCCTTCCTCTGTTCAAGAGATGTCAAAAGATGACCCCTACAAGGTATCTCTGAATATTCTTCTCTTCGAATTGTGAAAGAATTCTTCCTAACTTGCCTTTTGTTCTTACAGGCATCACCTATTCAATCTCTTTCCGTAAAGAAAGATATTGTTGGAAAAGATCTTGACATGCAAGCTCTGCTGTCACTCCTCACTGAGCCTTCCTTTGCTCAGGTTATGGCCAATTTGGCTTGTTCGAAGATCATGGAGCCACTTCGAATCTTGAAAAGAGTCTACCTTCCCAATCCATTACCAGTTTTGGAGCAGGAGTCCTTGCTGACTGACTCCACTTCTGCTTCGACGAGTCATTTTTGCAGAAGTATTGGAGAACAAGATTTAGATTTGACTCCCTCTTCTTCGAATGAGGTAATCTTGCCATCCAAACATACTTTTAATCTCCTGGTCACTATTCTTTTTAATCTCAAATTCTAATTCTTATGCAGGTGGCCAAAACTACTCATATTTCTAGAAATGATTTTGCACCCTCTTCTTCTCCAATTGACCTGCCTCTAGTGGCTTTTGACATATCTTTATTCAAAAGTCAATTAGAAAAATTTTGTAATCAAATTGCTGATCCAACTCCTCTCATTTATTCTCACTATTTGGAAAACCTTCAACAGCTTCTATGCCCAACCATACCTTCTGACTTGCCTTCCTTTAGAATCAAACATGTTCTTACAAAGGAGGAAGTTCTGATACTAAAAAGCCTCCTAAGGGCTTTAAATCATTTAGGACTTCCTGCTTTGCTTGAACATAATTTGACCTACCATTTCGAGGTATGTTATCAAGCCTTGTCTCTCTCTCAAGGGCTTCCTCCTTCAATCAATTCTGCTCTTCGAGGACACCTTAAACAATTTAGTGAATTGATTGCCCATAACCACTTCTTATCTGAGAACATTGGTACAACCATTGAGAAGGCCAAAAAGTTAGAAGTCGAAGCACTCAAGACTGCCTCTTGTCTTTCTCTTTATCAAGCTCGAAGAAATAAACTTGCAGAACTTGACAAGAAAATGCAGTGGTTACAAGAAGAAATGCAGAAGGTCAGGGAGGAGATGGCTGAGGTCTCAATTGGTTTTTCAGAACTTGAAGGCGAAACATTAAGGAATGAGTCCATGCTTCCACAGCTTATTCCTTCCCTTCAAGAGGAACAGAGGAGAAGGGCTGCCCACACTTCGCTTTTGGATGTTAACTACAATTCCCTTCGAGAACTATTAACCACCATTTGTGATGTAATAAGTCCCTTTTTGTAATTTTACACATTTTGTACTTTATTCTTTTACTATTGTATTCAATTTTGGGTAAGTACAATCGTAATTAAATCTAAAACTGTTTCATCTTCTCATTTTTTTAAAAGGTTTGTTGTGTTAACTCCTCACCTACCGTATCTTAAAGAGCCATAAATGACTACCCTCAAATTTACCGGTATAAATAAGGGTCTTTGAGGAAAGAAAACTTACAAACCATCTTCTTCCCTAGCTTCCCTTTCTATCAGCAGCACCTAGTCCCATTTTCAAGTAGGGTTTGGTGGCTCAGATCACATGAAACCTCTTCTAAAGCCTTCAAAGAAAAGCTTCGAAACATAGCCACATCGGCTCTCATAATGTTTTCCTTGGATGCTAAAGCTCCTAGGTATAGATAAATCGGCTCTCATAATGTGTCTACATTGGGCTGCCGCTTCAAAGACCAAAAAATCTAACGCGAGTGGTCTTCGAAGCCTATCTACCTACCAATGGAGCTTAGCTCAATTCCCAATGAAGCTTGGTTCAAGTCCCCATGAAGCTTGCTTCAAGTCTTTGTATCTCAGTTGTTCTTTAAAAGATCTTTCTTCGAGACACTTAGGCTTTAGATAGATTTTCCTCTTTTATCTTATTTGTAACTTTCCATATGAATGCGATAAATAAAAATACATTCATTGGGGAATCTATATTGTTCTAATGGTTTTTGACCAATAAGCTGGTATTTTAACCATTTCTTGTTATTCTAGCTTTGTTGATGAGGATATGATAACATGAATAAATTTATGAACAGAAAATTTCCTTACAGTCATTTCAGTGTTACTGTGTCTTTTCTCTTCATGTTTATTTATTATCATTGCTTCGAAGTGTGTTGATTCTTCGAAAACTAACCAAATATGGTTTCAATAGTTCCAACTAACTCATTTAATTCCAGTGGCTTCTTAGCCATCTCATCGTAAGTTGCAAACGATTATTTAATCATGACGCGTGATGTCTAACGCTCTTAGACCTTTCACCTTCCAGGCCTTGTGCGTCTCCCTTCAATTAATGATTACAATACTTGAAGTGGATTTCTCATACGCCTTTGGGTTATAAATACATGTAGACATCCGTATCCATTGTATCCCTTTCTAACCAACAAACATGGCTGATAACAATCCAACTTCTCTTGCTGAGATCATGAGCGAGTTGGCCACCATGGCCAAAGTGATTGCAGAGTTGAAGAGGGACGTCCACACTGAGTTCTAGGCCCTTCGAAGTGAGGTCACTCAGCTTCGAAGCCAGTTAGTGTGCGTGGAAACTGCTTCACGCCTCTGCTTGGCTAGGACCTGGGATGATCTTTCAACCGTCCTCTCGGCTCATGAAGCAAAAAGTCCCTCGGAGGGAGGGTCTTCTTAAAGATTCTTCTTTGGGACTGTGAAGACCAGCAATGATCTTCATTTTTGCTTTTGGACCGGAGCCGGTTTTCTCTTTTTTTTTTGTTCAGATCCACTTGGGACTTTTTATATATATATTTTTAATTTTTTGTTCAACCCACTTCGGTCTGTTTTCCTTGTTCAGACCTACTTGTGTCACTTTTTTTTTTAGATTAATGAAATGAAGTTTGACCCATCTTGATTTTTTGTGACTTTGATCGCTAGTATGGCAACTTGGTTGTGGCTTCGAACGCTAGTAAGGTAATTTAGTTGAACATGATTGTATTCAAGATCTCCAAAGAAGAAATCTTTAACACCAAACCAGTCAAAATCATACCATCATGCAATCCAGCTTTCCAACAAAGAAAGTGACTCAAGTCTCAGCTCAACTTGTGGGTATATTAAGTTGCTAACCAAACGAACAATAAATCCAAACTAGAATGTGGATTGGATGTATATAGATGAAAAGACTCACCCTCCACAAACTACCTCCTATGGAAAGATTCCCATATGGAAGGAATGTAAGCCTTCAGATGTCTTCCATTTATTTTCTTTTGATGAACATAACCATTCAAGTTTCTCAAGTGGTAAGCTCCCCCTCTCAAAACTCTATGAATTTGAAAAGGTCCATCCCACGTTGGTGCCCATTTTCCTAATCCATCTGTTCTAATTCTCCTATCTCTGATAGGGAGGATAACTTTCCACACAAGATCCCCTTCTCAAAGCTTCGAAGAACAACTCTTTTGTTATAACTCCTAGCTATTCTTGCCTTTTGCAGCATAATTTGATTTAAGGCCTTTATTCTGGCTTCATCAATATCTTCCAATTCCATGTGCATGGCTTGATGATAAGACCCTGTATCTAAATCATTTTGAAATGCTACTCTTTGAGATCTCACAGTGATTTCCATAGGTAGCACGGCATCATGTCCATAAGTTAATGCAAATGGAGTAGTATACGTGCTAGTCCTTTTCGAATTTCTATATGCCCATAATGTGTCCAGTAACAGATCATGCCAAATTTCTGGGTTTTGATCCACCATTCTTTGGATCCCCTTTTTGATGATCTTGTTAGTTGATTCTGCCTGACCATTAGACTGAGCATAATAAGTACTAGTGTATATTAATGAAATTCCATGGTTAGTTGCAAAATTCTTTATTAATTTTCCTTCGAATATAGAACCATTATCCACTGTTATCGTTTGAGGGCTTCCAAACCTGTACATGATTCCTTTTATGAAATTGATGACGTGGGTTTGATTGACCTCCTGATAAGCTTGGGCTTCCACCCATTTCGTGAAGTAATCAGTAGCCACTAGGATAAATTTGTGCTTTTCCAATGAAGGAGGATAAATCATGCCAATCATGTCTATAGCCCATCCTCTAAAAGGCCATGGTTTTATTACGTATTGCAAATCCGTGACTGGCAAATGTTTAAGTGGGCCTGTTTTTTGACAAGCTTGACATCCCTTTGCATAATCTATGCAATCTTTAAGGATGGTAGGCCAATTATACCTATACCTCCTTATTAACCACCTCATTTTTATGTCAGCTTGATGTGCTCCACATATTCCTTCATGGACTTCAGCCATTACTTTGAATGCGCTTACCTTACTTAAACATTTTATAAGAAGGCCATCCATCCCTCTTTTAAATAGCTCGTTGTTGTACATGATGTAATTTATTGCTCTCAATTTGGTTACTTTGTCTGCAATGCCATCTGGCTTAGTCAAGTAATCAATCAATGGTCGTCTCCAATCAGCATTTTGATTAGTAGGAACATCAATGGCTAACACTTCGAAACTAATTAACCTACTATTCAACATAGGTAGGGATTTTCTCAAAGTTAATTGACAAAGTTCCCTTTCATTTTCTGACAAAACTTTATAACCAGAAACCCTTTGAGCTATTCATTAGCTTCTTCGTTGAAGAATCTAGGGATATAAGTCAAAGCAAGCATATAGAATTGCTCCATCAGCTTTTTTGCATGCTGATAATAAATTGCTAATGCTGGACTGGTGCATTTGAACTGGCCATTTAGTTGGTTAATTACCAACTGAGAGTCTCCAAAGATTTCAGCAGCACTAACTCTTAATTTAAGTAAAATTTCCAACCCTATGATCAATGCTTCGTATTCTGCTTGGTTGTTGGAACATTGTCTCTCACTGAGTCGAAAACCATATTTGGTTTTCAAACCTTGGGGGGATTCTAGAATTATGCATACTCCAGCCATCTGGACAGTTCTTGATCCATCAAACCATAATTTCCATGGCTTGATTTCAACCATACTGGCCTCCAATGTTCTTGGTGGCTCATGCTCATTTGGATGATCAGCTAAAAAGTTGGCCAATACTTGGCTTTTTACTGATTTTTGGAGTACATATTCAAGACAAAACTCGATTAAAGACACAATCCATTTTCCAATCTTCCCACTAAGCACTGGCTTTGAAAGCATGTGCTTAATTACATCAGTTTGAGAAATAACATAGGTTACTCTAGGCATCATATAATGCCTGAGTTTCTTGGAAGCATAAAATAAAGCTAAACATAATTTCTCTACTGCAGCATACTTGCATTCACAGGAGTTTAAAAACCTACTAAGATAATAAACTGCTCTTTCCTTGCCATCTTCATTGTCTTGAGCCAACAGTACTCCTATTGAGTCTTGTGTTGCAGCTAGATACAACTTCACTGGCTTTCCTTTAATGGGAGGTGCCAACACGGGAGGGTTGGCTAAGTATCTTTTGATGGCTTCGAAGGCTTCATCATGCTCCTTGGACCACTTGAATTCTTCCCCTTCCTTCAGTTTTAGCAAAGAAGAGAAAATTTTAGTTTTTCCTGCAGTATTAGATATAAATCTTCGAAGGAAATTTAATTGATCAAGAAACCTTTGCAATTCCTTCTTGGTAGAAGGTGGTTTGGCCTCAATAATGGCCTTAGCTTTATTCTGGTCAACTTGTATTCCTTTGTTGTGGACTAAATACCCTAGAAATTTCCCAGCTGACACTCCAAAAGCACATTTTTCTGGATTTAACTTCAACTGATAGTACTTCATTTGTTGGAAGGCTTTTTCTAAGTGTAGTAGATGATCCTTATCAGAATTTGACTTCACAATGATATCATCTATGTAACACTCCAGAAAATTTCCTACTATATTATGAAAAATAGTTTTCATAGCTCTCTGATATGTGGCCCCAGCATTCTTTAACCCAAATGACATTTTGACCCATTCAAAGATACCAATGTTACCAGGGCAAGCAAATGCTGTTTTATGCACATCCTCTTCTGCTATGCAGATTTGATTGTACCCTGAATGTCCATCTAAGATGGACAATATCTTGTGCCCAGCTGAACTGTCCATAAGTGTGTCCACGTTAGGCATTGGATACTCATCTTTAAGAGTTGCAGTGTTTAGGTTTCGAAAATCAACACAGATTCTAATATTTCCATTCTTTTTAGGGACTGGAACAACATTAGATAGCCATTCGACATACCTGGCTGTTCTAATAAAACCTGCGTCTAGAAGCCTCTGCATCTCCTTCTTGACACCTGCAATGGTTTCTGGACTCATCTTCCTGGTTGGCTGTTTCACAGGTTTGAATTGTGGTTTGATAGGTAGCCTATGCTCCACCAATTCCCTGTCCAATCCGGGCAGTTCCTTATAACTCCATGTAAAACACTCTTTATTTGCTTTCAATAGTGCTATTAATCCAGCTTTCATATCTGGTTCAAGCTGTTTATTAATAAACACAGGATTGGGGTTATGTTCATCTCCCAATCTTACTTCCTTCAATAGGTCTTGGGCTTCGATCTGTTCTTGAGACGTTGACTGAACTTCCTCCTTATGAGGCTTGTTATCCTGCATAACGTCTTCCCATATGTTGTCCTCTTGAATCTTCTGTTCGATCCCCAGAGCGACATACCTTACCAAAGCCAATGAGTTGGCCTCTTCTTCGGCCTCTTCCTTGGATTCACATCCAAGCAGCATCGTCTTTTGGGGTGTCTGATTCATAATTAACAATTTGTTTCAGCTTTGATTTCAGCTCTGCCAATTCTCCCAATTCTAGCTCATTGGTTGGGTAAGTGGCGGCTTGGAGTAGTTCACTCAAAGGAACTACATCTGATTTGTACATTTCTGCTTCAGCAAAATTCGCCGTGCCACTAAATGGATGAAGATCAGCTTTGACTCCCTCAACACCCACTTCTTTGCCTTTATCATACTTAACAATCTTTAATTCCTAATGCATAGAGGAAGGAATACATCCATTAACATGAATCCAATCTCTTCCCAATAAAGCATTATATTTAGCATACGTGTCAACTACAAAGAAAGCAGTGTCCGTTTCTATTCCACCTACTACCAATCTAATGGAGATGATTCCCCTGGCATGCTAGATTTCCCCAGTAAATCCTGCAATGGATGTGCTGGTTGGAATCAATTTTGCTTTTCCTTTTCCTAACTTTTTCAAAGTTTGGAAAGGCAAAATGTTCACTGCAGCCCCATTATCCACCAAGATTCTGTTAAGTGGGATTCCATCAAAATATGCAGTAATATATAATGGACGCAAATGTTGTCTCATTGCGTTAGTAGGTAATTTAAATGGATATGAAATTTTCACATAATTCAAATCTATTATCAGGGGGTACTCGATGTCAGACATGGACTCTGGAACGAAACAAGTACTTTCTTTTGAGCTTACCTCCAAACTCTATTGATTCTGCTCAATTTCACATACCAGGCTTTCGTCTATCTCGATCTGAGCCATCTCTTCCAAGTCATCATCATTACATATAATATTTAGTTCCTCATCATTATGTGCTTCTTCAGAATTGTCTGGCCTGCCCAAATTCGACCGAGCATTACCTTGGCCTTTGGATGTCTGGCCATTCTTGAAGAAATCCATAGAGCATGGGTACACCATATTAACTTGCACTTTTGGTTGGCCACCGAATTGGATTGTGGCCACTTCCTTAACTGATTTGACTGCTTCGGTTTCCTTGGTATCCTCTCTTTCAACTTCTTGCGTTGATACCTTCATAGGGGAAGAGCTTCCTTCTACCCCTTCTTGTTCCACCAACATGGCTTCGAGCAAACCAGATTGATAACTAGCCAATGAATTAGGAGAAGGTGGGTCAAGGTCTTCTTCGAGCATGGCAAAGGCTACTTTCTTCAAAATCTCTCTTTCTTGATACTGGATTTGAAGCTCTTCTGGGTCCCTCTTAGCTCTGTCAAACCTTGGATTGGGCCTTATTCCCCTTCCTGATTCTTCCCCAGTCGAGGACTCTCCTGACTGAAAAAGCGTATATTTTCTCTGGAGCTTTCTTTTCTACGCTCTTGAAAGCAATGGGACCATCTGTGGCATTTTGGACTTGGGATCCCTGATCAATACCCAATTTCCAGAGTTTGAACTTGGCGGCTTAAAAGTTCTATTCTCACTCCTGTTTGAAGTTTTGTACCCTTGGAACAAATCAGACTTGACTTGCTTTAGAAACCAATCAGGAACTCCTTTCACCAAAGTGAATTCCTCTTGTTTGGCGTCTTCTTGGGCCTCTGATGTCTGACCAATATTGGCTTTCTTCGAAGGTGGTAGCTCTCTCCTATGAATAGGTGGGACAGGACTGGTAGGCACATCTCTCTTCGATGCTAACCAGGACTTGCTGTCACTTGGCTTTGCTTGTGCTGGGGCCATTCTTTTTATTCCCATCTCCTTAGGGAAGAAACTCACGCCCTTTCTATCCAAGTCCTTAAAAACCAGATAGTTGGCTCTGCATCCCACACATAAGCATTCTAAAAATGAGGCTTCTAACATGGGTAAATGATTATTACCTGAGAACCTCTGTGGAGGCAAACCTGTGTTGGCTTGCCTATAATGATTTTGCCTTATCCCTGTACCCCAAGGATGACCAGCATATGGCCTACCTCTTCCATACTGGATGGCATTCATGTTAACTGGTGCCTCCTTGTCTTGCCAATACTTCTTGACAGTTCGAGCCAGTGAAGTGGGTACGTTGGTGTTAACTTCTTCCACCTTTGGAAAAGGCACTGCATCTATCCCCATAGCCTTTTCAGGGAATTTGATTCTTCCTTTCTTGATTTGTTCCTGAATCCTGTCACGAAAAACATTACAAGACTTAGTCGAATGAGACCAAGAATCATGCCATTTGCAATAAGTCTTTCCATTCTTCTCTTCTGCTGTTGGCAACTTCATATTCGAAGGTAGCTTAATGATTTTCTTTCTTAACAAAAAGTCAAAGATCTCATCAGCTATAGATATATCGAAAGAGTACACTTTAGTGATTTCTTTCTGCTTGAACTTCTGCCCTAGAGAAACATTCTTTTGAATCAAGGGCTCACAAACACAAGGATTGTGTTCTATAATTTCTGCTGCATCTATCACATAATTGAGATCTCTATAGTATGTTGGGTAAGAGGAATTATGCCTGTCCATATCCTCCTCTAGCAGTGATTCATACCTAGCAACTTTATAAGTTAAGTCTGCAAAATCCCTAAACTCTGTAGAATCAAACCTTTTTCGAAGCTCTCTTTCTAAACCATCTTGTGCTAGTCTCACAAACTCTGCTTCTAGCAGATGGAGTTTGCACTTGGTTTTAACCCTTTTGAATCTAGATATGAAATCTGCTACTTTTTCATCTGATTTCTGCCTTAGCCTAGCTAAGTCTGCCATAGAGACTTCAGGCTCAGCATTAAAGAACTGTGCATGGAATGCCTCTTCCATTTGAAACCAATTAGTTATAGAGCCTGATGGCAAATTGGTGTACCATGCAAAAGCTGACCCAGATAAGGAATTTGGAAATAGCTTCAACTTTATGAAGCCATTTTGAGCCAAATTCTTACACTGGGCAGAAAACCTAGCAATGTGTTCTATAGAGGACTGTCTACCATCTCCGTAGAACAAAGTAAAATCTGGGATTTTAAATTCTCTAGGAATCTGAAATGTTGTGTCTACCCATTCTGGATATGGTTTTCTATAGATCTGAGGTTGTACCCCCTGAGTTCGAGGTCCACAAACTTCTTGTATGAGACCCATAACTTGGTCTCTTAGTACTGGGTTACCTACGAGGATATTTTGTTCTTGATTTTCTATGGGTGGTTCTGGTTCTACAAAATCATCTCCATGAACTTCCCTTATCGTGTTAAGATCCCCTTGGTTTTCTCTGGGAAATTTCCCATACCAAGGCTGTTGCATTTGGCCAACTGCAACATTGACTTGAGCACGCCTATAGCTTCCATAAGCTGTTGTCATGGGATTTTTGGTAGTTGAAAAATTTTGTCGTGAATGTTGTGGGTTATCACTTCTTTTCTCGGGTCTATAACCTCGTCCTAACTCTGTGTCATCTTCCCATCCCCCAAGCGTGGGTTCGAAGAGAGGGTTGACACTTTGTCTATTTATAGCATTTCTTGGAACCCCAATAGTAATACCATGGGCTTGTTTTGGAGGTTCCCAAACAGGTTTTGTAGGCTTTACTGGCTCATACCAAGATTGTGGTATTTCCTCTGGGTACATCTTTTCCTTACCTGTCCTAGACCTCACATTTCCTTGACCCGTATCCTCTCCAAGCCTTCCTTCGAAGGGACTTTGGTGAGTGCTTGAGTTAGCATGATTATCTAGCCCAATATTCCCTGGACTATTTCTCACTGGTTCCGGGTTAGGGAACCTATTTCTTATGCTTTTGATCATGGCTCTTTGGGTTTGAGCCATCTCTCTACAAGCTATCATCATTTCTCTAAACATTTCCTCCTTATCATGGTTTTTTCCACTGGCTTGTCCCTCTTGAAAATTTGGAGATACTTCACTGGGAGGTACTTCATAAGAAGGCTCTTCATAAAAGGGCTCTTCTATTCCCAAAGCCAATTGAGGAAAAATTGGAATGATAGGTGTACCTGGTTCTACAGCCCGTTCTGGCACAGCCTGTTCCTCTGTTACGAAGTCACCAATGGGTGTCCCTATTTGTTTTCGAAGCCTTGACATTTTGACACCTTTGTGTCCCACTGGGCGTGCCAAAAAATTGTTTGGGCTAAATTAGCTCAATCAAATGGCAAATGATTGTGTGCGGGCGTGCCAGAAAAGAAATAATTTCAGAAAAGAAATTACTCTTTTCAAATTGATTCGAAAGAACTAATTTGCAATCAGACAACTGTGTTATCCGTTCAATTACCTCAACTAAGAGGATTTTTCCTTAAGGTATCAACCAAATAAAAGATTGACGCGCTTCGAATCAGAAAAGATGATTGAACACAAACAAACCTGAATTTAATCAAAGGTACGTTTGTATACAAACACTCTTAAGATTCTATCAAGAATAATGTAGAAATATAAGCACACTGAATTTAATCGAAAGTGAACTTACAACCGACTATTCTTTGGTAAGAAAAAACTTAAAGGAAAATAAGAGAACTTGAATTTCATCAAAAGTAATCTTACATGCAAATAAGCCTTCAACTTACAAAAGATCCTATTCTAAACTAATCTAAACACTAATCTACGATAGATCTCTGAGCAATCATGTTGTATGAATTGTCAGATGATATGAATTTTTGTGGGGGTTTCTCTCTTCACTTGCTTCTTCTATTTATAGACGATGGACCTGCCTTCGATCTCTACTTCCCACGTTAATCTCCATGTCCTGCTTGAACTGCCCATTTCCCCCTTAAAACGGTTAAAGGGGCCTTCGAACGGTTACTTCGATACTGGTGTTCGTGGTCTCTCTTTCTTCATGCTTGAAAATGGGGTTCGTGGCCTCTTCATGGATCGTGATACTCCTGCTTTTATGCAACATGAGTTAGTGTCACATGATTGACTCAAATGATTCCCTGCAATCACGTCTATCTTGCGTTATAAATCAAAGTAGCAGTGGCACCGTTCGATGATTCTCAGGTTTAATCAACGGTTAAATTCCATCATGCTTTAAGATCATCTGTGTTTGACAACAAAACGTCGTCGGTTCCAATCAAAACGATACCGTTTAGTACTAAAATAATGTCATCATTAAACCCCGTAATCCTCTGCATCTCGGGTCCAATTAAGACATGTTCTGATTGGTCACCACGTTTTCTGATAACACATGTATTTTTCTCATTGGGTGGTATATTTTAGGATGTAAACACCATCGGATCAGGGAAAACCCGACCGGTATGAATCCGGACTGGGGAAACCAGCCGAATAAAACCAGAAAAAACTTGGCAGAAAAAAGATGGAAAAGAAAAAGAAAAACCCCCAAAATCCACCACGCCTCCCGCCCACCGCCGCCGCCGCCGCCCCACCACCGCCTCCCGCCGGCCATTACTACCAGATCAGGGGGCCGAGGAGGCACCGGAAACGAAAGAGACCACAAGCTTCTGGCCCGGGACTCAAACCGGAGCTCACTCGAAACCCAACCCAAACAGAGAGGGTCCGAAACCAAGAAATACAGAGTGGAGAGGGGAGGGGAGGAGTAGGAGAAGAGAAAAGAAGAGGGGGGGGGGGGGGGGGGGGGGGGGGGGGGGGGGGGGGGGGGGGGCCTCCTCTGGCCAAATCCAGACTTGGGATTTTTTGCATAAAGTAGGGCCATCCTAGACGTGTGATATTAATACTCTACGTCAAGAACATATAAGAAATTTCAAGTAAAAATGAGAGGATAATACTATGTGTTTTCCTTAATTTTCTTGTGTTTAATTTGGTCACAAAGTGATTTTCCGATTTATTTACCAAAAATATGTTGACAACCGTGCACAAAAAATATGCATATGCCCATGCTCTAAAACTAATACGCACCAGACGATCAGAAATTATATCCTTATATCTTTTTGCTGATAAAAAAAAGACATACACCAAATAAACGTGTAACATTTCCTTGGTACACATACTATAATTTTACCGAAGGTACAAACTTGTCATACATATCATGCTCGTGACTAAAGGACTACACAGTCTGTTGTCTTCCCTGGTTGTTCTCACTGTTTGCTCCAAAATTAAAATTAAAGCAACCAATCCAGATGACGAGTGCGATGAACATAAAGAAAAGTATAGTGTTCCATCCATGGACGTAGTTAATCAGGTAAGCAGCCTTGCAAGTGTTGCAGTTGTAACACAATTTGTCGTCGTCGTTGCTCCACATCATGCAATTGTTATCTTGGTAATATTCTCCTGATTTCGGGACAATCCAAGTCTTATTCATTTCTCGATATCCGCAATAGGTAGGAGGAGAACAGCAACCTCCCTGCAAATTGAGGGAACAAATGCAAACAAATTGAGAAGAAGATTAAATTAATTAACGTGATAGAATATTTTAATATTTTTTCGGGTTGATCTAAACATTCACACTAATGATTGAGGCAGTGAGTTGGGCTCTGAAAAAACATATGTCGCATATAAACATTTACACTAACGATTCTTCTCTTTTTCAACATTTGAAAAGTATTAAGGAATTTTCAGCAATTGTAGTCCCATTGCCTTTTGATTTCTACTTCCTTGCTCAGTCAGTCCATATCTGCAGTATATCTCTATGTGATCGTAACAGGATTCATCATGCATATGCTTTGGCCAAATTTGCAGCATCTTCTAGGATACATTCAGAAGCTGATATATATATATATATATATATATATATATATATCTTATCCATTTGACGATGGATAAAGTTCTCAATGGTTCTTTTTGAGTAAAAAAAGAATAAACTCACAGAGAAATTTGCTAACATTCTTTTGAAGAAAATTGTGGCAAGTACGTTTACACAGGTCTTTTTGAGCATGTGTTTTAGGCTAATGTATTTACAAATCACCTGAATTGATGAGTGTTCGTTACATAGAATTGAGTGTTCAAATAAAGCCTAAAAATTAAATTTCTTAGTGTAACTTGTCGTTTTAGGGTGTTCACATGAACACATGGAGCCGCCAGTGACCTTGACCCTTGACACAACTGGACTTGGATATGCAGACATGCATCATTAACAAAAGTATCTTCAAACAGAGCCAAAAAAAAAGAGATCGACACAACAGAGAATGCATGTTCCTCCATGCCTAAATCTAGCAGAACTCGCATCATAAGCTTTAGTTTGGGCAAAATTTCGCAATCCAAGGGCGTTTTTGTTTTTTTTCGATATCCGGAGTATTTATGAAGAATTGGCATCAGGACAACAATAATTTTGTGTTTTTGGTTTGTTTGTTATGTTATTATTTTGTTATTTTCAAAATCAAGAGGCTGAGGGGTATGTTGAATTTCGCGAGAAAGCAGTACTAGGAGAGTCTTTACTAACTCTTCGCATCTCTTTCAATGTATTTATGTTCCTATTGCACTGATTTTGTTACGTTTGTGATATATAAAATTTCTTTTGCCAATAAAAAAATAAAGAGGAAGAGGGATGGAAGGAACCTGCAGGAATAGTTCATTTTTGCCGCCAGGCTTTTCACAAATCTTTTCCCGAATCATATACCTCTGAAAACCACCCCAATCAATGTCATTTAGAATAAAGTTTTTGGCCCATCGCGGATATTCCTCAAGTTGGTAATACGCCCCGCTAGATTCGATGGCCACTGTTCCCGCAAGGATTAGCACTACGGTAATGACCAACGTTGTGATGCATATTACTTGGAGGGGCTTCACTCTCGATACAATAGCAATTGAACCCAGGAGGAACAGAACGAAAGCGAAGATTGTGAAACCCAATTCCGTTTCCAAATGCGGATGGGTGCGGTCTGAATTGCCACGAATGAAAAGAATGATGGTTTTGGCAAGGTAGTATCCTGAAAAGAAGACGGGTATGGTACTTGCGACTGCAACCAATGTAAAAAGAACGCGCCTTCTTGTTGCCGGAGAAATTTCTCTAGCCATAATTGTTTGAATTGCTTCTCTCTTAGCTAGATATTCGAAAGGGATGAAGGTGAATGGAGGTGAGGAATTAAGACATTGGAATGGAGGGTTTAAAAAGAATTCAAGTATGCTAAATCCAGGAAAAATGTCGAAACTTAGCTATAGCCAGTTGTTAAACTTTGACCCCGAAGTTAGCCTAACGATATTGGTCAATTTGATTCTAATTAAGGTTAGCACAAGCCAGTTGTTACAGCTTGACCCCCTAAGTTGGGATAAGTTGGTGGTTATTCGCTAGCGGTTCTTAAAAAATCTTCTCGTTTTGCTTTTTAATAGCCAAAACGAAGATATTTGCAAATATTTGAACCATAATTTAAAGAGATTAAAGGGGAAAAGAGCCAAAAAAGGTATTACAACGAGTAGAGAGCATCCTAATTCAGGATGGCACCCAAATCACTCCACAATGATACACCACATGTCGGCTCCAAGAATTACGATCGCCCTTCGTTCATGGTACGGAATGTCAAGATTCGTACTTGTCTTCATTTGACGGAGGAAGAGGGTTATGTTTTATAAATATAATTCGGAGTCGCCACAAGACATAGAGTTTAAGTGTGCCGGGTGATCCCTTGAATTATCTATGAAATAATTCAATTTTTTTTCAAAGTAAAATATTTTTTCGATTCCACCGACTCGGTTAATTTGAAAGGAAACTGATACAAGAGTCTAATTTACAAGTGACTCTATTTTTTGGTTGGTCTACGAAAAAAAGACGAGTATAGTTCGGTGATTTATTACTGCGAGAGAAAAAGGTGTTAGGCACCCTACGTTGATTTTTTTTAATTACCACTTTTAAAAGAATCTATTGAATTTGGCCATTACCGTGAGTTGGGTAATATTATTTATGACCGACCGGGGCTTTCTGCAGGACTGGTTAATTATCCGAACGAGCTACTTGCCTATGTATCTAATTTTTCAACTAAGTGTCATGTACTCATGTTAGAACTATGACTCATATGTTAAGTATGGAGAGATGTAAAGAGTTCTAAAAATAGGCCAGTTGCCCGAACTGAGCGGAACGGAGCGAGTAGAGCGAAGCGCAATTAGAGTTAGAATAAAGTATGTATAAATACTATATGTTGTAAACCCTGTTTCATACTGTGATAATAAAGAACAACAGCCACTCTGTCGCTTCTATGGACGTATCCGGTTTTGGAGAACTACGTAATTCTATGTGTTGATTTCTTTACTGTTTTGATACTTGCATATCGTGTGTGTGTGTGTTCGGTTCTACAAGTCAGTAGTTCGCATGGACGATTTTTACGAAAGTCTTGTTTACGAATTTTGATCGTGTGATTGTAAAACATTTCAGGACGTATGTGGATAAATAATTGACTAGTCTCTCTAGTCCTTCCTGCTGTTGATGTTGTTTTCAATATCGGTGTTGTAATGGATTATGGAAGTAGGTAAAACTCTTGTATAATCAATTATATTTGGTGCGGCCTATTGTAGTGCCCACAAGCTGTAATATAAGCCTACTGCCTACGGACGTGGTTGTGTACTATCACTTACGTCAGCTCCGAACATATGTAATGAAGTTTTTAAATTTACTGCTTCCGCATTTATTTTATAATGAAGAAACTATTTATTTTAGAAAAAGAATTACAATGTGAATTAAAGATGGCCATTGGTGATTCCTGTCACTGGCCAATCATGACTGGACCTGGTTGTACTAAACTTTGGCCTGCACTTTCCTTTCTTAAGATAAAGGATATTCGACTGATGTAACTGAGGAAATGATTCCGGGTTGGGTTGTGACAGATCGAGCTAGCAAGTCTGGTCACATGCAAGTTGGGGAGTAAGAAAAGTGTGCCCGGCCTCGAGGCGTATTAAAGTTTGAAAGAATAATCACTTAGAAAAAGCATCCGTTAGCTAGAAGATGTTTCCTCCAAGGAAAGTTTCCAAAAGTTTGACAGAGAAGTAGCGACCGAGCCTATGTTTAGGTTGCCTACTTATCTCTGGGCGAACAAGATCAGGTCGGACATAGTTCCTAGCTACAGCTTGGGTTTAAAATAGCTCTCGGACTCTCGGTAGACAATTTTGGTTTTGCAAGAGTTGTTTGAAAGGTCTAAGTTTATGTTTCTCGGGGTCTTTCAACCCAAATCGAGCACCACAACGACTTGCCATTTTCCGCTCGACCCGAAATTGGCTAAGCTACAAGTCTCATGCGTGCCTTGAAACTATGCAGGAGTTTAAAGCGATATCAAATTTACTCAGACCCTGGTTATAGGTCCACGATAAAATGGATAGTTTCAAGGCATAAGAAATGTTGCGGAAATCTTGGCAAATTAAGCTCCGGCTAGAAAGTGAGACATTTTGTATAATCGTTGCATTGGAAAAAATTGAGTAGAACTCTGGCAGAAACTGAAAGATCGCCTGGAAACGTCGGCAGAAATAGGGAAGAACTCTGTCAGGAAGTAGGAGCTAGATTGCTTGGAAACACTGGTGAAAATTGTGCATCGATATTTGCACGATTTCAAAAGCTGGCCCTTGATGTCCAGAACGAAGAACGCCGAAGCAGCGCCCGCCATAGAAGAACAGCTTCCAAGCTAGGTCGATATATACGTATATTTATATGTGTGGTGAGAGGATTGAGGATCGAGCGGAAGTGAATTTTGGGGTTGTGTGAGAGGAGGCCAATGGGATTTAGAGTAAGGAATTTCACCGTTGTTGCAAACGGAGCTTTCCAATGGTTGCCATGAAGGACTAAAAATAGCAGTGGACAATAATTAGCAGTAGGTTACCAGGTTATGTTTGGAGGAGAAAGCTTCAACATCAACACGGGACTGCACCCTCACGTGGAAAATTTATCTTGCGTTCTTTTCTCACTAAAGTGTATGGGCCTCGCTTTTTTGTGAAAGGGGGGAGCATTAGACCTGATGTTTGCACGAGCCAATTTCGAACGAGCTTCAATCAAGCTAAACATTAGCCGACCTTGAGTATATTGAAATTTTTTATTCACTGTAAGCTGAACGAGGTAACTTGTTCTAGTTTGGTTCGAAATCTAACTAACGTCAAAAAAAAAAATTTGTTTTAAGCTTGGTTTTTTGTTTTTTTTTTTATGTAACAAACCAATTTGGGACAAGGTTTTGACAAACAAGTACATGCTTTAGTTTATACATAGTTCCTAGCAAATTTAATTCACCTTAATGTCAGCCCACTGGGCGCAGAATAGAAAGTTCATAACACAAAGGGTGGAGTCCACCTATGCATTTGTTTATCCCTCAATAAAAAGTGGAGTCCACTTTTCATGCTTTTCCATATACCAAACCAAACATGGCCTCAGCGCACATAACATGGTACAATGCTATTAATTCCATAGCCAAGAAAACTTCGTAGTTTTTGAAGGACAATAAGCTTAAAATTCTGCAGCATAAAACCCCACCAGAAATGTTCATAAGGAGCATGCTAGGATAATTATTAAGCCGCCATTATTTGCTAAGTTCCAAAAATGACATCTAAGAGCATCCACACCTCACTCTTTACTTCCCTCTTCAAACTAAATTAAAGAGCCAAAAGAAAAAAAAGCACCAAAAAACCCTTGCATCAGTCTCTTTTCTTTCCTCTCTACTTTTGGAAAACTCTAACATTGCTACAGTTTCTCGGTTGAACAGCCGAGGAACTGTTCACTGGCTTCCCATTTTTATATTGTTTCCCAATTCCTCTTCCTGTACTCCACCGGTCCACTACTTCTGACTTTTACACCTTTTCTTGCTTTTGTTTCTCTCTCCAAGGCAAGGGAGAGTATTTAATTGAGATAGATTTGATTATTTATTGAGAGGAGAGTGAGAGTAAAGAGTCTGATGAAGTAGTTATTTTAAAAGTGGGTAGCTAAAGTAATAAAGTGACTTTTTAAGGTGTAAATTGGTCCAAAATATAAAGAGGCTGGTGCGGATGCCCTAAGACAGTTAAAATACTGAACCCTCAAGAAAGAAACAGCAAAGGGGGCGTTTCGATTTCTTAAAAAAAAAGCACTTTTAAAAAAAGAAAGTAATTTTGAACTCAAAAATCATGTTTATACAAATAACTTTCTTATCAATATGGATCTCTTTTGATAGATTTTATTGAGATCTTTTAAATGGTGCAAAAAAAATTAAAATATTATCTTTCATTTTTATTATATTTAAGTTTGAAATTACCTTTTAAAAAAAAAAGAAGATTTAGAAAGAAAGCGGGACGGGACCTAAGCCAAACAAAGTTTAAGAAGAATTAAGGAACAACATAGAACAACGTTGTTTTTATTAACCTAAAAAACACTACAGGAAAAAGTGGGTGCACCGGCGCTTATAAAAACGGCATTTTTTGGAACGCCATTTTAGGTGGTTATAAAGGAGCTTTTGAAAGCGCCGTTCCCTAGCCAAAATGCTTTGTGAGCTGACGGACGTTAACAGCATATAACGAAACGTGTTGCTTCTGCTACTCCCCCCCGCTAGGGTTCAAGAAAATGGAGGGGGGGAAAAACTCTTCGCATCACAGATCTCGATTCACTCTTCTTGTTCCTCCATGAGATGCAGCTCTTCTCTATCTCTCTCTCTCTCTCAGGGACATATACCATCGCCCTGTAGATCTCCTCGACGCCGATTGGGAGGAAGATTTCAAAGAGGGAATCGCAAAACCTGACATCTGTAGACTTGAAGAAATGAATCAACGGAGTTTCGAGAAGCCGTAGACCTCTCTATACAAGTATCCCTCCCTCTCTATATACACATACACCCACACCGGTTCAGCTAAGGTTGCCAGTAGACCTAAAAAATAAAAATGCGGGCGTCAGCTCACCACTCTTGAATTGTGTTTTTAATGGTTCGAATCTGTTTGATCGGTCATAAATGGTTTATGATCATCAACAGATTCGGACCATTAAAAACACAATCTAATAGCTGTAAGCTGACACGTCCACATTTTTTGAAATTTTTTGAAAATAAGGGCGACCTTAGTAGAAGGCCCCTCTACACAAACACAATCCGACGACATTTTTTGAAAAATTGTTTGGATTAAGTCATTTCTGGTCATATTTTTTGTCCATTTTTCGCTAGTATCTTAAAAATCACGTTCTGCACACCTTAAGCAGTTTGAATCATCAAAACAGTTGTTTGGGACCAATTGGCTCAGATTTGAGTTCAAGTTTGCACCTCACAGACGTAAGTGGTAAGCATTCTACTTCTAATAAGAGATATTCTTCCCTTAAAAGTGTTATACGCATACATATTGTGGATATTTGTAGGTTTGCATATTGCTAAAGATTTAGGTCTGTCTCCAATCTTCTCCCGCTCATACCCTCAATGATTGGAGACTACATGGATTCTTCTGTTGTTATTGTACATACTATTAGAAGCTCAAATTTGAACTCAAAGGTAGTTATGGTTTTCACTCAGTATTCTAAAACAAGAAATTAATGGGTGATTAATTGCTGGCGGAGCTTGTCCGATTAGATCCAACTAATTCGCCGATTACTAATTGGTATGCGCCGATTAATCTTTTGAAGGTGACCGACCATCCGACTAGCGACTTTCAAAACATTGTTTTCACTTATCTATCTATATTTTTGAGTTTCACGGGTCTGGTGTTGGTAACTTGGTTATGTAGGTCTCTCACTTGATTGATCGTAACCACCATTGTACCTCGGCTCAAACATCAATTTTTGGGTGATATTCTGTGCTTTTGCCTCATGTTATATTTCTCATGTTTCGTGTTCTATCGTCTGCATGATCCCTAAATCAACTCTCTGTTTTTGTAATGAGCTGTAGTGACTTTCACGCTTTGCTATGTCTGGGACAACCTGGTTCTAAAGGTACAGTTTACTTGCGTAGTACGTATTCAGTAATGTTGTTCAGTTCATGCATATATAAATGTCATTGTGTTTGACTTTATGGGTATTATTGTGTTGTTAAATGATGGGCTTTTGTAGACCTTGAGCAAAAGTTTCTCAGAGCACAATACCATAATCTCATGTATGTCTGTTTATTTTCTCTATAATATATAGTATGCATTGTTTACACTAATTGTGGCTAATTCTCTATAATGGTATGCATTGTTTACGGTACTGATTGTAAATATCTTTGTTCAGCTTTATGGTAGGGTTAATCATGTGCAACAAGGCATTGGCTTAGACGCCTTAACTTTTAGGTCATGTTTTAAGTCCTTTAAGTACATAAGTTACAATCATCGAACTATTATAAGGTCAGCCACTCCAACCTTCCTTTTAAATCTATTGGCTGATTATGTGGCCCTCAATTTTTACGATTGTTAACATGCGTTATTGATTGTGCCTAGTTTGTTTGTTTATGTAGGATTTGTATCAGTCAAGTGAATTTGTGCCTCTTTGGTGATGATTAGAGAACATCAAATCCCTTGTCGATCAAACTTCAAAGGTTTGAATTTTTCTTCTTTTTGTCAATTGATTGAATATTCAAAGTTATGTAAAGGATTTCTTGTGCCCTATTTATGGTTTGATAAAAATAGAAATGGATTTGGAAATCCTAGTGACTCCCAGGTTTGTTTGTCAACTGATATTTTTTCTAATTTCCCATTTGAAATCATGGTGGTTTTTTCCCTTCTTTATGTGATAATGTTTATATTTTGTGAAAAAGACTAATATTTGTTATAACTTTGACTATGTTTTGGTGTTTTTATTGTGCCGGTGCAGGTGATGTCAGTATGTTGCTTGGCCTTGAGCTCTTATTCTCAGTTTGGCTACTACTGTGAACATAGGGTTTTAGCTTCTTTTTTTTGGCTAGTGAAAGCAGTGGTGAGTTGAGAGTGATATGTATGTAGTGTTGATTTGGTTGCTAGTTTTTTGGGTTTTTTTAATACGACAGAATGTTGATTTATAATGAATTTATAGCAATTTAATTCTGGTTGCTCTTTTTATGAAGCTCAGTTTCTATGCTTTTACGGATTCTCATGGGTAGGATTGGAATAGTAAAAATAAAATTAAAATATTCAGTAAAAGTAATAGGGAGTAACATTTTATCCGGCTTTTGCAACAAAAAGCGCCACAAAAGTACATCATACTTGCGTCACACATGTTTTTGTCAGTTGCCGTTAGAAGCCAATAGACGGCACTTTAAAAGCGCTGGGAACTTAAGCCGACGGCCACATGCTAAGTGTTTTTTGCTGGCGTTTATCGGGCCTTTGCTGACATTTTTTAAACGCCGGGAAATCCTTGTTTTCTTGTAGTGAAACCACAACTCTAAAGCTGCCACATCTCCTTTACTATGTGAATTGGCTGGTTGAGCAGAATATAATTTGCAACTATGACAAGTCCATTGCCCCTGCTTAGAACTGTGTCCAGAAGATTTATCTTTTCCACTTGCAACTGCCAAAAAATATAAAAAAAAGGTTACTGGACTATTCTTCAATACTCCATCGGTCCTAAAAGAATATCCAGCCTGCAAAATAAAATCATAAATAAAATACATATCTATTAAAAAAATCCAAAAGTTTATTGCTAAATTAAAAGAACTCTTTGATATTTACTAACTAGCGGTAAAAAGTACTACATTTTTCAATGAAAATGCATTATTTTTTAGTTAACGTTTTGTGGAGCGGACAATCATGATTTTGTGACGGATTAGATTAATGCAGTACCATTGTAAAAGTTCTCAATACCTCATTGGCGTCAAATTGAAGTACGTCGCCCACATCAAATGGTCGACGGATGAAAACAAATTTGAGACATTTCACTTTCATGTTAATAGCCTCGCAGATCAGAAAGCACACCAGCACTGCTATATTGGAGATTACGAACGTGAACAACAATTCGACAGCAGCAGTTGTATTTAGCATCATCGATATGACCACAACCGTAGCCCAAATAGCAGAACTGACGACACGCTTGACGGCTTTCACCAAACGGGTAGTGTCTTTCAAGGATAATTGAAGAGCTCTTCTTTGTTGGAAAGCTCGAACCTGTACAAGCAATTACAGACATGGTAACTACCTTACAATAAATTATTTATGGTGCCTGAGGCAGATATAGTTTGATCGAAAGTATCCTCTGTTTTCAATTATCTAGTTTGCTCCCTTGCAATGGCTTCCAAGAGTAAACTCGTGTTTTCCCAGCATTTCTCCTGTATCTTTTCTTGCGTTGGAAAATCTCCAACGACTTGCCACTTGTCAGTGTCATCTTTCGGAAGCAGTCCCAAAAAAGTGCCAAGCTAAAAACAAAAAATAATCGTTCTGATATCACTATAGCAACTTTCGCAAAGTTTGTAACCTTGAATCAAACCAAAAACAGATTAGTTGCCGTACGTATGCATATACTTTGGAGCCGGTTCTAATTCACATCTGACCCCTGGACATTGGAGATGTATGAGGCGAGATTTTTGTGGAGAGAGTGAATGAGAAATGCAGAGTACGTTAAAAAGAATAGCAGCACAAATTGGCAAATTTCTAGTCAACACAAAACTAAACCGATGCAAGATCGCTTCAGAACGTGCTTTCTCAGCAAGATATATGGCACTGAGTGCAGCAGAAAACAAACACTTACAAACCCAACGTCTGTAAATAAAGTACATAAGCACTTCATCTGTCATGAAACTAATCGCCCAATCTAATGTTCCATCATCAGAATGTCAAATTCCACTCTGTTTAAAACATGCCGGCAACTCGACTGGAAATACAGGAAGACACAAGAATATGTACAAATAATTGTAGGTACAAAGCAGACGTAGGATTCGACAGCCATGTCCTTTTTTCCAATCCAAAAATCTCATATTTCTTTGAGACAAAATGTTAGGATGTGAGACAAAAGGGAAGGGTATCACATTTACTGTCATTCGGCAGTCGCTGATTCTGGGCATGTGGCTGTCATTTTGATTCCTCCTTCCAGGCTTCAACTATAGCACACAACAAATATCATAATTCATCTTATACTGCTATCTTCACACTACACTATAGCTTATACAAAAAAAATTCCGAAAAAAAAAAAATGTTAAACAAAATGTCTTTCCCTGATCGAGCAAGTGAATAGCGATTTGACTTTTGGATTTCAAAATGATATATTCTGAAGGTAAATTCTGTGGAGCAGCTTGAGCTGGGGGGTAGATCCCGTGGAGCAATTTGAGCTAGGGGGCAGTTGGTGCCCCAAAGGCCTTATTCACTGCCAAATAATGGGATTTCGTAGCAACTCTAAGCACATATTCGAAGAAAAAATTCCAACCATGTTCCCATGATTCTTTCTCATGAGCCAACATCCAAATATGGCAACTCTGGAGGATCACAATTTATGAGATTTGCCCACAAATTTGCTAGCGGGAGAAAGTAGCAGTTCCCATTCCACAACACCATTCTAATCTCTGGCACAGACAAAACAAGAAAAGGACTATGAGATAGATCCCTAATGAAAGGTGCGAAGATTCTCAAAGATAACTGAAGTCAAACTAAATTCAATTTGCTGGTTACTTTAAGCTCCATAATTTGGTAACAATGTCAGGACGCGAAAATATTTGTGATTTTATTTCACATATATAGTTGCAAATTTTGACATTTCATCATTTTCTAGAATTTCAATGTTATCCAAACTAATTTTGCATGTGTCTAGCACATGCAATAGTATATGAGTATTTGGAGCAAGTTAACACTCATTACAGTGATTATCATCTGCATGGGTCCACATTTTCCAACACAATATGTTCTATTGTATTTTGGGTCTGCTTTGCAGTACATATTACCTTTTGTAATCATTTCTTTCAGCTTTCCTAACCATAGGTCTCACTGAGGTTGAAGTTTGTGTCCAGATATAGGTAGTTGAGGTTCTTGCCAATTTTTGTAATGAAATCTCTTTCGAAGTGTCACATGGCTTTTTGATGAATGAAATTACCGATGTTCCAAAAAAAAAAAAAAAAGAAAGAGATTATGCAGTGGAAATCCTTTTAATCTGCAATTCTTTTTAAACGCCCTGTTTTTAGTTTTTCGTTCAAGAGTTTGAACTCACTCACCAGGAACTGCTTCTGAAGTTAAAAGCGACAGCCGACACACAGAAACTTGTTGATTCAAAGTACGATTCCCAAGAGTAAGCTCATCATGACCGTCAATATACCTGATTGACTCCCATAATGCCTTAACTGTACTATGGTATTCGAAATCAATTGGATCAGATATATACTGGAGAGCTTCCTTGATTCCCGAAGTTGACCATAGAGTATAACACTCTTCTAAAAGAGCATAAATGCTTGTAGAATCTCTAGAGCTTGATAGTATCCATGGCTTGTAAAGTTTAGTTGAGGCTCCAAGAACTGCAACTACTCTGTAAATCTCTCCTAGGGCAAGAATGAAACCCTTGCCTGTAGTTATCACAAAATCATATTAAAAGCTTGAATTACACAAACAAAAGGAGAAGGCATGGACAACTACAAAAATCCAATTTGACAATTGGTTTAAGGTGGGCCAAGGAAATCGTAGTATAAAAATCCAATTTGTGAAAAAGAAATTGATAAGATGAATCAATAAATTCCAAGTTTCTTCACACTCATCTGATTCTTTCATGTGATTTTTAAGCTACATAATTAGCATCTTCATGCAACTTGTACCTTGAGGTTCAGAAAGTATCTTGCTTTCAATGTTTTTTTCTACTAATTGCTTCCAAATCCAGGAGCCATGCTTCAACTCTTGAGCACATACAGAGATCATCTTGGACCATGTGGAGACATATATGCCTTGATCCTCCATTGATCCTAATGTGAGAACATCTAGCATTGAAGTCGTGTGTTTCATTAGTTCAACTGCTGATCCCAAATCCTGCTCTGCCTATCACAAACAAAGAACAAGGTACATGATGGACATATCCATTGGTTAATGATGAGCCACATACGAGAATAACGTAGTTCCACACCCTCCCTACTCCTAATCCTACCAAATGTGCTGAAAAATTGGTGCAAGGTTCTTAAAAAAAAACCCCACTTAATCATGGAAGCATGTATCAGAGGAATAAGAAATTTATGCTCCAAAATCCACCAAAAGATTCAGAAAATGATACATACTAGATGCAATCTTCCTGACAAGCCAAACTCTGATTCCAGTACTTGGAACTTCAGCTTGGAGACTTCAATAAATTCCTTCAGGGAAACATCTCTTGGCGGTTCATCCTCTGAACATTCTTTGGAGTATGTATTCCCATCATGAAGTTCCTTACAAGCCTCCTATAAGAGACAATTACAGAAGCGTGAAGTAAAAACAGATGAAACAGTATGTGGATGTATTAACCAATATCACCTAAACACAAGAAGCCAAGGAAAAAAACGAATAAACCAGATGAGCATCTAGAAATAACAATATAAGAATCTAGAAGCCAACATTTTAATACCACCTACCAATGACGACTCAGAACATAGTTATCCTTCTTGAAGACCCAAACAAGATACCCACAACTAAATTCCGATTCACTTCAAATTTCTAAAAGTCCATAAATTACACTAACGGTTAATCAATGCATAGAGGATCACATGAAGAACCGATGATTGATCAAGAATGTGATTCCATTTTACACTAACTGAAAAGCTAACACCATATGTTTCAGTATGAGAAAAAAAAATAAAAGAAAAAATAAAGCGCTTGTACCGGAACACTAGTAGGACAAGTTACCAACCTTGATTTCCTTGTCAATAGCCGCCACTTTTGCATCTTCACCAGAAAGACCAGCAGCGTGCTTATCTCTCTAGCAAAATGGAAGATTCAGAAATTTAATATCAAATGCAAGTTATGCAACCTGATTCAGAGGAAGGTTTAGCTAATATACCAACCATTAGATTGTTGAGATGCCCTCTACAAACGGTGGACAACTCATCCTTTAATTTGCAGTAAAAGTCCCTGAAATTAATCATATCTGAGTTGGTAGGAAAATTGTCGCATGTATCTCCTTGAGCCTGAACAGATGTTTGATCAATAGTGCTAGTCTGGATTGATGCATCTTTAAAATCCCATGAAGAATCCTCAAAATCATCATCACTATTCACTAGGCTAAGATCCATCACTTCATTCGACGAGTCCAACCCATTTCCAGTATTTTTTCCTGTATCTTCAACAGGAGGGATCTGCTCAGCTTGACAATATAAGTTTGATATGAGATCATTGATAGAGATATTGGACCCCTGACTATTAATGCCATTTCTTGGGTAGGAGGGCTTGAATGTAAAAGCATCTTGAATGTTTGGGGAATCATCAGTCAGTTCTTCATCACCAAAAATGGACAGTGGCAGGGCCCCTTTATGATTATCAGACACGGTCTCATTTCTCTGGAAGTTGGACAAAAAACCATAAAGATGTTAAATAAGCGAAAATCAAAGAATAAGAATCAAAATCCACAAAATCATGTAGTTTGAAAAAGTATAACTTCGTTAATAAGATGAACTTTTGTATGAGAAATACCACGTAGTGTCCGAGAGAGAAAATAGCCTACTAAAATAAGTATGAAAAAATGGCCCACCTGAATACATAAAAAATCCTTTACTAGCATCATAGCATGACATAGATAAGGCAATATTTATCTATAAGCCATCATTCAGGCCTATCATCAATCGTCCCCTCCCAACATCGCTGATTAACAGAAGCCAGCATTGGGTAATGTTCTTACAAACATGCTACATAAGATACATCTATGGAATTGGATGTTACTATATTTAGGGACACTATGTGAGATATAGAATAAGCTTGACTAACATGTACGAAATAACATGAAAATGTACACCAATATTGGTATTTTTTTCCTTCCCATGGTTTTTCCCCTCGAATCATTTCCTTTCCTTACCATGCTCGGCTTTACTAGGCAAGGGCAAAAGTTCAATATTCTCTGAACAAAAGGGAGATGTGACACGCTCATCATGGTTCACGGTTATTGGTCACGTTATCTACCATAAAACTTTGTGCTACATAAGTCAAGTAGTTGGGAATGCCTGAAACTGATGTTGATATGGACACGTCCAGAAGCTTCCCAGATGTTTCTATGATTGTTTATGTAGAAGCCATAAGCCATTTCCAATACGGCAGTTTGTTCTCAAATGTGCCAGTGGTACATAGGACAAACTACAAAGATCTATCCAACCATTTTTATGTAAAAAGAAACAAAATCTATTAAAGGAACAATAATTGGCTATAGCTTACTGCCATTAATATCCAACTGCAAAATATAAGTACATATACCAGCTTAAAATTAAACAACCAAACTACGATAATCTAGAAAACCAAAAAAAAGGATCTAATATAGGGAGAAATAAGGATTTCCAAGGGGACAAGTGCCTAGCATTTTTATATATTGCTTATTCAAAAAACACCACATAGAGGAGACATGGGTAGCCAGTTTCCAAATGATTATGAAACTCATACGACTTGACATAAACAACTACAAATTATGTGGGTCCATCCAATGTTACCTGGTTTGCGGATCACTGCAGTATGAAGAACGGGAACACAGTACGCTACCCCACCGGAATGAGGTACGGTAGGGGTAGGCTTCTTCAGACGTAAATACGGAACGGAATATGTTAGGTTGGAACACAGAAAGCTTTTTTTGGATCTTAACAAGATAAATTATGATTTATGAGTTCCTTGTGTATATGTAGGCTTCTTCCTTTTTCTTTTTTCTTACCAAACACATCATGAGTTCGTTACGTGACGTAAATATAGAACGAAGTCCAATGAATTGATAATAGAATAGTCTTAAAATATTTTAGATAATGCTGAAATAAAACAAATTGAAAACAAACTGATTCCTAGAAAATAAAACAAAAGTAGCACATAAACTACTAATTGAGTTCTGAATTTGAAGTCCTAAATAGATAAGGCTTTCCCTTTTGTTATTTGTCACAAGGCTTTTCCTTTTTTCATTGTGTTCACAGGATTCCAGCTATAGTGCACATCGAGAGGTCGGAGTAAAGGGTAGAATCAAGTGTGGCACACCTAAGAAGAAAAAAGACAAATTTAACAGTCCAAGAAGTATACTAAAAACCGGTGTCACATTATTGGTGGAACAAAAATTAAGTGACAAGTTGAGCCCAGAGGATAAAGAATCCTTCAATAGGGTTTTTAACTTTATACTTTACACAGTGTCGTCGTCTTCCTCAAGTCGAGAACGACCGCCATGAAAATAGAAAGAAAAAACGCAGAGAAGATTCATCAACGACGACGAGCACACTATACGAGAAGACATCATCGGTTTCGTCGACCACCTATAACGGCAAGTATCTGAACATTATGGCACAGTTAGCACTTCTTTTCACCTTTTCTTCTCCATTGTTCTCCATCGTTGGATCACCAGAATAGCCGTTCCAGATTGCATACGATCCGCGATTGCGAATGAACGATCCAGATCGCAAATCGCTAGGGGGGGAGCGATTTATGGTAACCCTGGGTCCATCTCTGGAAGTAGTAATGAATGAGCTTAATGCTGTTAATGAATGAACTTAACAATATGCTGTCCCCGTCTCGGGTATTGTTCTCCCTTTCTTTTCGGTCGCTAAGGGATTCCCCGCATCGATAAAGCAGAGGCAATTGAGAGAGAATAGGGCAGTAGCCTGGTTTTGATTGAATATCCTTTCCTGTGCTTGTTTTGTATTGAGGTATACAGAAGATATGAGTCAAAGTACGTAACAGAAGGGGAGGGATTTGTTTTTTTTTTTAGTGAGGAAATTGCTATACTTACACACAAGACTACCCCTCTTCTCGAAAGCTTCGCGGGGACACCAACCTCTTTTCTTTAACCAGATCACTACTTCGAGAGTCCTAGTGCTTAAGTGCCTTGTCTCTTGAAAAGAACAGAAGTGGGGGGTCGGTAGACCCGCAGAAGCAAAATGAAGTGAGGAAATTGATTCTAGAGCACAAGCACGGAAGTCAGCAGTCATTTAATCCATTGGGATCAGCCAGAGGGAGACTTCCCGAGTCAGGAAAAATGTTGTGAATTGCCCCCAGGATCAAAGAATAAATCGCAGTAAGTGATGAGGGGGCGGTTTTCTTGTGGTAAGATTCTTTAGATATGGATAAAGTCTCACTCAGTTAGACGTTAAGCAAAATGGGGCTAAACATGATACATTTATTCCTCATGCACGAAACGGAATCATAAGTTGCATCAGTGATCCACCATGAACAAACATCTGTTGCCAGTATGAAGGAAAAGCAGAGGAGAGGGAGAAGATAAAATTCTCTCCACTGCATGATCCAGCATATACGAAAGTGATCCACGTTTCCCAGAGAGATCGGGGCGTTAAAGACAATCCTTATTGAGCATAAGAACTCACCATAAGGAGCATAAGAACTCTAAAACTCTTATTGATGAAAATGAACTCCTAAGAAGCCATAGAAAAACAAAATTAAATAAAAAAGGAGGGGACAAAAGCGGTTTCCAGTGACAGTAGTGACATCAGCTGTCCCATGGAAGAATACGTCCTCTTAAAAGTAGTTGAGACCCATGCAAGCTCCCAGGTGTCTCTGAAAGACAACTATTCCAACAATGTGACAACTATTCCAACAATGTCCTGGTCCTAAGAAACGCTGTCCACCACAAATGCCTTTTGCACAGTTCACTGGAAGCTCCAGGAAACTTCGATCACAAAAGTCTTATTGATGATTAGATATTGCGGTTGTGTCATTGTACTAACTGGACCTTCAATACAACAAATCTTATGTCACACCAGTGTACTCATTTATGACCTTGAATACTCCAGATCATGTTTTAGTTCATTCCTATTTGTAATTTTCAGCCCAGGAATGCATGGATTACTATTTTGTTAAAGTTGTCTTTGAGTTTAAGAGTCCAACTTTTTCAGAACTTCAAAAGTGCTTAACATTGGCTAAAAAGGACAAGGAAACAAGGACTCTTGGCAGAGAAAATGTATATCACATCAAGGGACACCCCAAAACAGCACTTCTTTTCTTTTCAAAAGAAAAATTTAAAGAGCAGGTTGCTGACACAAACAAGAATCTTTAAACAAGAAAATTTCTTAAGTACATGAATCTAATAAAAACTCGTTCTTTTTTGGGTTACAGGTACAATTTGTATCACAGGAAAAAAAAAACTATTTTCCACATTCTATATGCTAGTAAAAGAAAGGGTGAACAGAAAGTCCTAATATCAATTTTGAAAATTTCTGTTCCCAAAAATATAGGAAATTCTACACTTCGGGGTTAACGAAATAAAACACCTATACTAGTGCAAAGTGCAAACAATGGGGTTGACATCCACATTATGTTTTTTTATTATATGTTGCCTCCAATGTTATTTTCTCAAGCTGAGAACTATGTATGCTTGATGTATGTGACATATAAGCGACGGGCATGTATTTCCTCTAACTGTCCAAGGCGTGTCCAGTTATGAAAAAAAGTTAGAATATTAACATTAACATATTGGGATTCATAAACGATATGCGTTCGGATCTATTAAG
This sequence comes from Rhododendron mucronatum var. ripense, assembly GCA_019656295.1. Lineage (NCBI taxonomy): Eukaryota > Viridiplantae > Streptophyta > Magnoliopsida > Ericales > Ericaceae > Rhododendron > Rhododendron mucronatum. Next base: position 745,585 of record BPLT01000022.1, on the reverse strand, counting down.
CAAGCCCGAGTTAAGGAAGGGTTCTGGTACATTTGATACTGCGGACTAAAAATAAAGAACCAAGATAGTAAAGCTTAATTGCTCCAGCATGTCATCATTGAACAGTGAATGCAAAAGCACTCATCAGTCATCATTGTTGATGCTAGGTACCTTTGGGCTACCAAAACTAAGGGGAAACATGCATCCGCACTCCGAGTACCGTAGGCACGTAGATGTACCGCGCAAAGTTATAGTATCCAATGGCAATTCGGTACAGCTCCTACATGTTTCATGACGTACCCATCACTCATAGGTTGAGATGGTATCTAATGGAAGTAGGTTTGTACCTTTTTGCATGATTTTAAATTAGCGTACTTCTGCGAAACTCTCCCTCTGGAAAAACAATCTCAGACAATCTGAGCAACAACCAAAGATGATGAAACTGAACAGTGTCTATAAGTTATGAAACTGGAAAAAGTTCTGCCAAAGTACAAGATGCAGCATGATGATGTTTTCATCGCGCTCAAAGTGAATGGATTAGCGCTAAAGAACTGGAGTCATTAACAAGGAAAATAAAGATGAGGTAAGCGGAACAAAGAAGACAAAAACAGACGGTGGACCCAACATAAGGAAAATGAAGGGCCCAAAAACAAGCAACTGACCTCTTGATTCAATCCAGTTTCAGTAAATGCACCTTCAAAATCCCCGAAGCTTTCATCAGATTCAACAGTCCCAACAACATGATCAGAATTCAAACCATTTTCAGTATCTTTCTTCTCACTTTCAAATAGTGAATCAGAGCTAAAACCATTTTGAGCAACTGTCAGTTGCTTGAAATTAACACTGATGTCCACTTCCCTGGGTTGAACAGAAAACCCATTTGATGACGAAAATGAATCAGATCCTTTTGAACCATCGCCAAACTCAAATGACGACCCTGTTACCCCCAAATTTCCTTCATCCTTCCTGCCGACCTTCAAATTAGGAAAATGCTACATTTGATTAAGAATGGTGTATTATGTAATTACGATAAATTAACAGCAAAACAATCAAGGGTCAACAAACAAGTATTGCCGAAGCAAATTTGAGGCCTAGACGAGCTTATAGGCATGTTAAACACATAAGTCACCAAAGAAGGTTTAATTTCCTATTGGAAAACCACCAACAAAAGGTAACGTAAGCAGCATTATCGTAACTAAGGACTCAACATCAGAGATTGATTAAACTTCAAATAGTAGTCCTAAACGAAGTTGAAAATTCAGTATAGTTCAAATTCCTACATCATAGTCTTAAATGAAGGGCCCAAAAATAAGCAACTGACCTCTTGATTCAATCCATTTTCAGTAAATGCACCTTCAAAATCCGCAAAGCTTTCATCAGATTCAACAATCCCAACACCACGATCAAAATTCAACCCATTTGGAGTACCATTCTGCTCACTTCTAAATAATGAATCAGAGTTAAAACCATTTTGAGCAACTGTCAGTGGCTGGAAATCAAAACTGATGTCCACTTCCCTGGGTTGAACAGAGAACCCATTTGATGACGAAAATAAATCAGATCCATGAAAACCATTGCCAAACTCAAATGACAACCCCGTTACCCCAAAATGTCCTTCATCCTTCCTGCTGACCTTCAAATTAGAACAAATCTACGTTGGATGAAACAAATGGCATATACATAATTATGATCAACTAACATTATACTCAAGGGTGACTGAGTATCGCCATAGCAAATTTGAGCCATAGCCAATTCATAGGCATGTTAATCACATAATTCCTATAGTAAAACCAAAAACAAAAGGTAACATAAACAGCATTATCATATCTAACGACTTAAACAATAGCGACCTGCATTATAGTTCATTCATAGGTTGAGATTGAACTGAATTCCCGACATCAGATTACTAAAACAAATATCAAAGAACAGTACTGTGAAAGAACAAGCTTTAAAGAGGTACCCCTAGCACAACATTTACCTTATCACTCCCAACTCCAGCCTTGGTTTCTGAGTATGCATCCTTAAATTCCCATCCTTCATAATCACTATCAAATTCTTCACCTCCACCTAGAGGATCCGAGTACAAATCCATACCCATACTAATTGGTGAAGATGCACTCAAATTCGAACTCAACCCATTTGAGGTTTCAAAGTTATTCAGCTGATCCTGACTATAACCATTCGAAATCGCATCAAAACCAATGCTGCCAGAAAATAATTCCGCATTCAAATTCATTCCACTTGAATAGGAGTTGAACCCACTGACCACCTTGATCTGCTGTCCACCAAACAAATCCGAATTCTTGTTCAACCCATTTAAATCCTTAATCTGCTCACCCTGAAGATTATTACTTCCAGAAAACAAATCCATACTCTGACTAACCCCACTTACAATATCAATCTGTGGGCTCTGAATCACATTGTTTCCAGCAAATAAATCCAAAATCGAATCCATCCCAAGCGCACTTGCTCCCTTCAAGATTGAGTCTTTCTCAATCACATTCGGATCTGACCCATTCGAATCCGCACTTAACCCACTTACAGCCTTAATCTGCTGACTCATAAGATTATTACCTACAGAAAACAAATCCATATCCAGACTAACCCCACTTACAGAACTAATCTGTGGACTCTGAAGATTATTACTTCCAGAAAATAAACCCATATTCTGGCTAACCCCACTTACAGTATTAATCTGTGAACTCTGAATGTCATTGTTTCCAGCAAATAAATTCAAAATCGAATCCATCCGAATTGAACTCGTTCCATTCAAGATTGGATCTTTCTCAATCGCATTCGAATCCGACCCTTTGGAATCCAACTTAAACCCGTTCTCAGCCTTGACCGGCTCAACCTGACTGTACAAATCAGAAACTCTCTCAATATTGGTTCCATACTTCATATCAACAGCAGAGTCTTTAAACGGAGGACCGACCGCACCCGATTCCTCCTCCTGCTCCGCGTCGCCGAATATCGAAAGCGGCAGAGCTCCTCTGGGCTTTACCCAATGCGATTCGGCGCGACCTGGCGCAGACTCGGTGGTCAATCGGGACTGATCTGAGAAACACCCAGATGGGTCCGAGGGTTTAGAAGACTGGGCGTTGAAAACCCCGGCGGGGGGCGCGGATCGGAGCGGGGATTCGACGAAATCGCCCCAGTCGTCGTCGTCGTTGGATATGGGGGGTTTTCTGCCGTTGATCTGATCGGAAGAGGCGAAGGTGAAGTCGCCGAAGCCCTCATCATCGTCCTCCTCTGCTTTGGAATCCACCATGGCCGGCAATTCTGATTTTCTGTGCGTCTGTTTTTCTCTCAGCCGGTATCTGGTTTTTCTGCGTTGGCGTGACTGTATAGGCGCTTGATGCGCTGTTTGGCTCTGGCACGTTACATTTATTTTGTAGTAGCAGTAGTTTTTTTCTTTTAATTGATTTCTACACTTTTTTTTTTTTTGATAATCACATTTTTATTTTTGGATTTTAGTGTTAAAAGTATTATTTTTTTCTCAGAAAATCTACGGCCACCACACCAAAAAGAGGTCTCTGGTGGGGCCCACTTGGGGCTTCGCACGGATGATCCGAGCCGTTCAATAATTTCAAAAACAAAATCAAGTAGCTATGTAAAAATTCAGCTCGATTCGATATGTATAGGTGCTCAGATCAAGCCTCTCATCTTTCTGTACACCAGAAAACCAATCTTTCCATTTTTTTCGATTTTCTAAAGATGAGAAGCTTGATCGGAGAATCTATGCATATCGGATCGAGCTGATTTCTCATATACCCCATCCGGTTTTTTTTTAAATTATTAAACAATTCAGATCTTCTGTGCGAGGTCCGGAGTAGGCCTAACACTGCGTGCGGTGGCTGTAGCGCTCCTCTTTTTTCCTAAAAGACAAAACAAAGAAAGTGTGAATATAAAAAAAAGGAATGTAAAATCAATTTCTTTTTTTTTTAAATGGAAAACAATTGGGGGATGAGTACACTCGTTGGGTCTTCCAACATTTGGAATCTATATTACCATATTTATACTATATTAAAAGAATGTAATTTATTAAAATAAAAAGAGTTCTTTTTGGTGAATTAAAAAAAGGAAAACATGTATTTTCATTTTGCTCAACTCTCTCTCTCTCTCTCTCTCTCTCGTGCGTGGTATTTTTTTGAAATTTTCATCATTTTATTTATTATTCTACACTTTTTACAAAAAGGTATAGTATATACTTTATTTTGCTTTAAAAAAAAACTAAGTTCAATCAATTACATAGTAAATATATGCTGTATTTTGCATGAAATCGTGCATTGAATGGACAAAACGCTAGTTTAATACAATGCATGCAGAATTGAAAAATAAGCTAAAAGAGAAACGCAATGATATCTTGCATCTTGGGCTAGTTAGTCGGCACACTTGTTGCAATCACGCGTGACATGCGTTGGCAGAGGATTCCCCAGCTCTTGAATGAGGGGTCTGCAAACAGTGATTAGACTGTGAAGTTGATGATTGTTAGGATTTGAAGTGATGGGGTGTATGGCATTTGCAGCATCCAATTCAATTTCCACCAAGGATATGCGGTGTTGTTTTTACGGAGTTTGAGTTTAAAAACCCGCCAGAGACGGTGTCCAGCTGATGAAGGCTTGTCTGGGTTGACTATGGCTTACAGTAGAAGTATATAGCTTGGACAATGAACTCCCACTCAAAAGCTTTGGCTAGAATAGTGGTGATGGTAGTTTCGAGAGGATGAATGTGTTTGTTATTGTGGATGGAGGTGTTATGATGGAGCCAAATGTGCCAATGGGTAACGAGAAAAACGGCATTCTAGTGAGCCTGGAGTGGTGTGAGTAGGAGGAGAGCAAGTTCATTTTGACCCAATGAACAACATCGATAATGAAAGAGGGAATCAAGGCGTGAAGGATATGTATAAGATCTCAGGCCTTGGTTGCTTCTCTGTCCCGAATTAGGACGTGAAGGATGAACTCTTCACAGTTGTGACAGGACGGGCAAGAGTTGGAAGGAATAACTTTGCGGTACAAGATAGTCAGGAGTGTTAATACTTTGCTGAATGGCGAGCCGAAGGAAGTGTTGGATGCGTGGCGTTGATGGGATATACAATATCCATATCCAATCCGTGAGAAGTGTTGTGTCGAACACGAAATTGAGAATATAACAAATCAATAAGCGATAAACAAAAACACAAGGATATACGTAGTTCTGTTCAAGCACAAAGCAAGAACGTACTCCACGGGGAAAAGAGCAAGAGGATTCACTTCACTATAAAACGGAGAGAGAAACAAAGAGCCGGCTATACCCGTAACTCTACTTGAAGCACCAAACAGATATCTAGAGACAAATCTCTGGTGGAATCCAAAAGGGAGATACAAACCCTTAGTGGAATCCTAAGAGATGAACAAAACTCTAATATCTAAGCCCTTGAACAAAAGACCATAACCCTAGGAACCCCCAAGGTGCCTATTTATAGGAAAACACTAAATAAACCTAAACCAAATAGGAAAAACGAATCCTAGTCAATTTAAGAATTCTAGTCAATTTCCAACAACAAGGGGTGAAGTTGTGACGCCCTAGTGGTATGGTAGGCTGAAAGGGTAGAGAACATTCCAGATGATAATGGTTTCCAAGCAAGGCCATCGGGTAGTGGAGTGATGCGCGGTCAGACGTTACTTTAAATGGTGCTGAGTATGTGTTTATGGAAGTGGGAGGAAAGAGAGTGCAGGTTCCATGCTAACCCTAAAACTCAAACTCGAGTTCCAGCTGGGCCCAATTATTGAACAAGTCCAGTATAGCCAATCTCGACCCATAACGAGTTGAGCCGAGAATTGCTTGCGAGCAACTTTTTCTTTTGCAACCCTAGCACAAACAAACCCTTTCTATAAGTTTTTACCTGTTGAAAATTTGAAATAATGTGAGGGTGTCATGTTTAATGCACATAGATAATAAAAACGGTCAAAAGCTTTTCTGTTTCCATATGACTCAAATGTCTTAGGATTTTTTTTTTTCAATCAATAGAAGAGATCATTTACATCATATATATGAAGTATAAAATACAAATCCGGGACACTGCATCAATTATAAAAGTCCATAAGACAATCAAACCCAACAACTTAATGAACGATGCATGTGATCGAGGGTTGAAAAACAAGCAAACACATATAATGAGTATAAGGCCCCGTTCCGGAACTAAAAATAAGTTATTTTTTGAGAAGGCAATTTCAAGCTCAAAACTTATGGGTTTATTGAAATCTAAAAATATCCAATATGGATCTTGTTTGAAAGATCTCGATGAGATCTTTTATACGATGCAAAGAAAAAAATCAAAAAATTATTTTTTATTTATATTATTTTTGAGTTTGAAAATATAAAATAAGCTGCTTATTTTTTAAGAAGATTTCTAAAACGGGGCCTAAATCCCAAACGAACGACTTTGTTTAATAACTTTTACTTACCCGAAGCTGGTCAACCAATTCAAAAATTGGTTCCGTTCATATCCAGACATTATGACCCCGTTCGTTCATATCTAGACATTAAACGAATAGGGTCATCGGAATAAAAACTAACTCATAATTGAATTTTACTGAGTTTAGATCCAGTATGTGCAGAGGCAATGATCGGCGCATGAATATTTATATTAGCACCCCATAATTTATTCTTGCTAAGTCCATTTATATTGTTTCTCAGAGTTTAATGCTTGATTTTTGTATTTTAGGTATTTTTGAAGCTTAATACATAAAAGCCGATTAAATTTGATGTACGTAGTTAGCTGGTGATTGAATTAAAAGAATCATGGATCGCGCCTTATAATTTTTCCTCCTATTATTGCTTCTACTGTGCACGTATTCTTGGAAGAGAAATTGGTGGCAAAGCATTTATACAATTTGATGCATGACTTGGTGGGCCCACAAGGCTAGTATTACTTATTTTGACTGAAGCCTTTGGACCAAGAAAAGAGAATTAGGCCTTAAGCCAATTCTCGGAATGGGAAAACATGGCCCGCAGCTTTGGAATTTAGGCCCCGTTTGATAACAGTGATAGATTGGTGAGATTCGTAAGGAGATGGAATTAGAATTGAGATTGATAATGAGCAGGGATTGGTAATGAGAATGGATTAGTAATTAGTATGTTTGTTTGAGATGGAATTGGATGATGGGATTATTAATATCATGTTTGTTTGAGATGGGATTGGATTGATAGAAGGAATTAGTAATGAGAATGTGTTGGGAGTTGGGTCGAGATTGGTAATACCATCTCATAATCCCCCCCAAAGCCCACCTTACTAGTCCCAACTCCCAAGGGACTAATAGTCCTAACTCATTTTGGGTTACCAAACAAAGGAAAGGTAGTCCCAAGGTCTAATAAGTTAATCAAACGGGGCCTAAAGGGGAAATATGGGTTTTAGGGGAAGTCGGTTTTGTGGAGTCGGCAACAGCAACTAGAAAAAGAAACAGAACACGCACAACAGAGATAGAGAGAGGAGGAGACACATACGATCAGAAAACAGAGGCTGTGCAAAGGAGATTGATCACCTTCTCCATCTCGACTCCTAACCGAATTCAGATGGGTTCAACTCCGATGTTCGGCTAATCTTCTATCCTAGGATTAGATGAAGGTTTCTTTCCAAAGTAGTTTGAACTTTGTTTGTGTTTATGGATTATTCATTCGAATATTGGTTGTATGACTTAAGGATAATTTTATTTTTGGAATGAATGGTTTGAATGCTTTCTATTTTATCAATTTCTTGTGTTTGTATTTTAGACTTCACACACTTGCATACACAGTTTGTTATTGATTCATGAATTTGGTTGAAATATGCTATGCTTTATAAGACAAAGACATGCTATTAGACGATCCGTGCCATAAAGACGGGTCATGCTAATAAGACGACTTGTGCTATGCGAAGATAATCTATGCCAATCAATTATCTGTAAATATCTTGAATTGATTTGAATGAATAGTTCTTGACTAAGCAAAATCAAGCTACGAGGGAAAAACCAGATTCAAAGCCCTAGAAACTTTTCCCACTTGTTTTACATAATGAAATTTCTTTTTTTTTCTTAGTTTAGAATTAAGAATCAAAACCTGAAAATCATTGCAAATTAGAACATAAGGCTCGGGGGTTCACAATATGTATAGACCCCACCTCATTATAACCATTATCACTACTTATTCTCCAACGTTAATAGCACCTGACTCTGGCAGGAGACCATCTCCGGCCGGCAGCTTCTAAAAGTTAATGAAACTTCACTACCGTTTCCATCGTGTGTTGATCAATTTTTCATAAGTAAGCTTAATATTAAAGTATGAAAGCGAGAATTATTTTTGGGTGAATAACCTTTTGATGATGTTTTTTCAATTGGTTGGATAACGGAAAATATATAGATTGAGATTGAAAAAACAAAATCTAAAAAGGACAGAAGTAAACAGAAAGATATATTATTCTGACTTATTTAGACGTTAAATGAATTTCTTAGAGCATCCGCAATGTAATAATCAAAACTAAAAAGTTGCTAAAGTTAGCAATATTTGCTCAAAAAAGCGCTCACATTGTAATAACCAAACTTAGTAATCTCTTAGCAACTCATCAAATTTTGGCTTTTGAATAATCAAAACTAACAACTTTTTGCCAATAATCAAATCTAATGATCCTCACATTTTCTCAATCAACTACACCCATCATTACACAAAACATTCTCTCTCTCAACAATGTTTTCAAAAAATAACTTTTAAAAACTATTTCTTTCATAAATTTAAAAAAATAGTTTAAAAAAAACTGTTATTTTGAAAAATTGTTTTTTTTCAAAAAAAAAAAACTATTTTCAAAAACCGTTTTTACAAAAAAAAAAGAATTGTTTTCTTTTTGAAAAAACTAATATTTTTCACTAAACTCTTTTTTTTCAAAAAAACACTATTCAAATTATAATCACAATTGTAATTCTGATTCCATAGTTTTTTTTTGATATTATTCTGATTCCATAGTTTGAGATGATTGAGAATGGTGATTTTCCATTGAAGGAAGAAAGAAGAATAAATAAGCGAGAATGGTAGTAAGCATGAAAGAATTGGAGGGGACGGGAAATAATTGGAGGGACAAACCGGTAGGAATTTTTTTTCAGATGAAATGAAGGGTAAAAGTTTGGAGGGAAGGAAGAGTTGGCAGTGGACCCATTGATTTTGATTATGGGTACAAAATGAACAATGTAAGACTTCACATTACTAACTTTGACAACCCTCTAAATGAATAATCAAAAGCTAACATGGCAAGCTTTGATTATTCATTTTTTATTATTACATTGCGGATGCTCTTATATCTTTTTTGTTATAATTTTAAACTTTTAGATTCCTCTCACTAAGATTTTGTGGAACAGTAAAGTCTAAATTGACTCAAAACTAACAAAAATTCAGGGGAAAAAGGTAAATTAAGCCAACTTACATATACTCCTATAATTTAGGCCCAACGCTTACTTGTTTTCAGTGCGGATTTAGCCGTAGTTGGTTTAGTGCTCAATTATTTGTATTTTCAGTTAGGGCATTCCCTTGTAATCTGTACACTCTTTCAACTAGATTTGAGCTTTTGCAATGCTATTCCCCTTCTCAAAAAAATAAAAATAAAAAATTTAAACATTAATACTTTTTGAAGTTGGTTAAACTTCAAGGTACGTAGATGTAAATGCAAATGATTTATTTATTTATAAATCATGTCATTTTCAAAGGATCTTTGAATTGATCAACGACTCCACTGACTTGTTTACTCTCCTCTTCTTTTTTTTTCTTTTTTGGAAAATTCGATCGGAATAAAAATACAATTTGGCTATTACATTTTTTACAATGTTGAGTCAACGGGAATCCACTTTATGTATGATAGTATTAAAATTTGTTCCCTCTCGTGCTATCTGGTTTTTAAAGAAATATATAAGCATTTATAAAGCATCTCCATTAGACATTTTTAATATTATTTGTAGGAGTGTATATAAAGAAAAAGTATTAAAGATGGGGGCCCAAAAATGTATTTTTTGAAACTTGTTAGGTGGAGAATTAAATTTTCGACCGAGAGATTTTAGGGTGTTCGTTAGGTGGAGAATTAAAAATAGGACCCTATTTCCCAACCGCTGAACTTAAATAAAGGAAAAAGTACAATATTAGATTAGGGTGTTTGTTACCGGGGATGCTGTCAAGCACGATCTCTGTCAAGCAGGGTGTTGAGCGGCATCAACCCGTTTATCTTGGTACGGACGATTTAGATTTAATTTGAACGCATATAAATCTAAACAGTCCATTACTTGGTTAAGATCCAAACTATTGATTCACAAGATGAACGACTGGATCGATCACTCGACACCCACTTGGCGGAGGTGGTTGGGGGCATCCGAAACACAAGTATTCCCTACCGCTGAACCACACCACCAGATGGTCCAGAATCTCCAGATCAGTAATTTGTCCGCATAGATATGTAAACGCGTCCTCCAAATGGGAGCCGTAGGCAATGGCATTGTTCGCCTATGCCTAGCGCCGAGCCTAGTTCAACTTCTATTAAGGTGGAGTTCCACTCTTTTAGCACTTTTTAAGATTAATAAAAGTAGATATTTTTTTAAAATATTTGGGTAAAATTAATTTTTTTTTGATTTTTTGATTCCACTTGTCAAGACGAATCAATAATATACAAAAATTTAGTACAAAATTAACAAACGTGAACAAAATTTGAATAAGGTCAAAACTAAACTTTTTTCACTTTTTACTTACTTGAACTTCACCTAAGAGTACTTGCCTTGTTTGTTTCCGTTTTTGGAAAAAAAATTCTAACTTAAAAATACATATTACCCTTACTTTCAATCATTAATCTCCACTCATTACCCTTATCTCCAATTATTATTCTCATTTCTCTCTCTATCTCTCCCCACTCATTATCCCTACTTTCAATCATTACTCTCATAAAAAAATTTCTCAAAAACTCTTCCAAACACATCATTAAAACTCTTCAGGCCAGTTTTCTGCAAGCAGAAGCATGAACAAAATGTTTACCAAAAAAAAAAAAGAAGCATGAGCACATTAAATGACAAATTTAACGCATCCCATCATACAAAATTAGAGTGCAAAGATCGTTTCTGTCCCGTTTTTCTCTATGCTTCCGAAATTTACTGCCGATCATTTGTGCATTTTGTTGAAAATTGGAGGCCCTTGTCGAATTATCCAAATCCCAACCATTCAAATCCAACAGTTTTCCCTCGAATTGCTATTCTTAGGTGAGAGGAACTCGCAAGATGCTTTTATTTTCCAACGGCTCTTTTTTTTCCTTCTTGCTGTTTCGAAACTCAATGGTCAAATTGCCAAATATAGTAGTGTATCAAATTTGTGGCTACTTTTTTCTCGTATAAATTGTGGCAACAAGAACAAGACTTTACAGGAATGTCGGTTGAGCAATCTGTCAGTTATTTTAACACAACCAAAACCATCGAAACGACAACAGAACCATCGTTCACGTTGGGTGAAGATGTAGCAATTTGCGAAGCTTTCTTGTCCGCTCTTGAAGATTTACGCGATGGAAACTTGCAGTCGCAATCTAATCTCTGCAATGCGATTTTCGAAAAGTTTGTTGCCAGCACGAAGAATGATCAATCGCGATCGCAAGACTCTGTTCAGACTCGGTGGGAGAAAATCATGACGGGTTGTTTCAAATTTCATGCGTATTTCACGCGAATCAGACATGAGTGTCATAAGGGACTAACGGAGTCTCAAATGGTGAGATAATTAACGTAGTTTTTTTTAAAATTTATTTGGTTTACTTTTCTTATTTTTTGTTTTGTTTCTGACATATAATAGGCTCATCAAGCAAAATTTTTGTATGTGGAGTATGAAAGACATCCGTTCGACATGGATCATTGCTGGGAAATCTTGCACCATAGAATTAGGTGGGAAGATCTGGCTGAAACCAAAAGGCCAAACACGCCTACAAAGGCGACCGATTCCAGCTCCCAATTCTCGGGAGTCTCTCAACTTGTCGATGCCCCCTCCCCTTCGCAAGAATCCGAGAAAAAAACATGCCGAGGATGCAGTCACCCTCCAGACGATGAAAGGTCGGGTGGAAGGGAAGCTGAAAAGGAACGACCGAGAGGAAAAGCCAAGGCGGTCGAAGTTGAGACCTCCCATATCGACGATTTCATCGATCAACTTAACAAGCAAGCAAGGAAGGCTGAAGTGAGGAAGGATCAACTAGAAGAAAAGAGACTCCGGCTGGCGAAGAAGATGCAGGAAATCGAGGACAAACAGGTAGCCGCTAAGCAACAAGAGAGAGACGACGCGATTATGTTCATGGACACGTCTAAAATGGACCCTCAAGCACAGCTTTACTGGGCGATGCGCAAGGATGAGATCATCTCGAAAGCGTTTAACCGTTTGAACATCTCGGGTTGATTATCTGACCTCAATGGCTGCGATTTCGTTATTGGGGAATGAACGTCTCAGTTGGATAGGTTCCTCTGGCCTCAATTTTATGCGACTGTTATTGCAAACTATTTCATTCAATTAAGACTACGATTTACGATATATTTTACGAATTTCCGGCTTAATGATGTTCGTGGCGGCCGATATAATGTTGGTTGTTTAACTAGTAGTAATTAAAATTTGGCGTTGGTGGTTGGAACTTGGAAGGATGGTAGAGGGATATGTTTTGCCAAGCCAAAAGAAGGCTGACCCTTGGGAACACCATTCCTGAATTTTGTTATTTTCTCTTATGTGTATCCTTTCAATGTTGATTTCATCTTTGTTTTTAGGAGTTTCCGGATGAATTTATTGATTCTGTGTCAATTTTTAAGGATTTCTGATGCTTTTGTCTGTTCGTTTTCTTATCAATTTCAAATGAATTTCTGCTGAAGCTTTTCGCCTGGTTGTTGTATCTTGCGAATTCTGTTTGAAGAGAGAATGGTCGATATGGCAAGAAATGATCGACAAAGTCATTATTTGGGCTGAGAGACCGGTTGCCTAATTCTTCAGTGCTCGTTATTTTACGGCTTTAAATTGAAAAATGAAAAATGGATGAACATTACAGATGCTCTAACATGATCAATGTTCTGAAAACAGAAAGCTATTACGCCGAAAAACAAATGCAAAAGAAAACTGTTCGCAGCCTTGAACTCATTAACATCCCAAATGGAGGTTTTAGTTTCGGGTTGGGTATATATGGTACGTAAGTACAAAAATTTGGTCTTCTTTTAATAACTTGGAACCTTAATTACCTTATCAATCTCAACCTTAGGTCCAGAAGGAAGGCTAATGAGGGTATGATGGGCTATGACAGAAGCTCCCCTGCAGAATATAATCCTGCCTTGATGACATAGAAATGGATGATCTAATTTCTAAGAGGTTTTGGTATAGACGTTGGTCAAAAAAAATACAGGGGGATGATAAATGCAAAGTAGAAACAGTTTCTAGTCAATTCTGCTGGGTACTTGAAGGAATGCTGAGCCTGAGGCTGTCTTTAGAGGACCATTGCATGCTAAAAAGTGACGTATAAATATGTTGGTGAATAGGGTCCAAGGCCCCTCAAATCCTATGGCAACTTACGTTAAAAAAAAAAAAAAAAGAAGATAAAAATTGTGCAGCCTATAGGCCTAAAAAGCAACAAAACAAAATACAACTAAAGAAAGCAAAATACAACAAAACAAAATAAGAAAAGCCGCATGAAGTCAAATCTGGTGTTGGACGCATTATTCCGCTCAAGAAGGTGGGTGGGGAGAACCATGCGCCATACATGCCCAATTCTGTTGGAGGTCAAAGTCGGAACAACGCCGGATTCGCAGCAAATGCCGTACCATCGCCGTCAGGGAGCTCCAAACCGTCACCTAAATCGATTGGTAACAAGAGCCAAAGACCGAATCTGGTTCCAAAGATCTAGCTTCCTAAGTTCAAAAATGAAACTGCATCGTAATTTGCATGAACTCACAACCAAATCTCAATTTCTAGTTTTTATGGATTTCAACTAAGGATTTAACAAGCTAGGCATAGTTCTACTATTTTGCTTAACTTCGGCTCTTGGTTTTCTCTTGCACGCTTCGATACTTCTCCAAATAAACTTCTTAGACTTGACAAGAGACCTCCTTGGTACGTAACTCGGAACTTGGGCTATTGCAGGCCGGGAGCACAACACTCTCTGATACACCTTATTGACGTGAATTACCAGTTAACACTCAAGAAACACCTCACGCGCAATATCCATTAGAACCAACAACATGTGACATCCATGCATGAAAATTTGAAGGTATCATGCACAATATCATACAACTGTGAGTACTTAACACAAATCGTAGATGTAAAACCACTGTCCAGAAAGTCAGAAGTCCTCCAAAATTGTATTTGAGATCTCAGGGGATGAATTATTGGAAAGAGACGATCGTGGATCTTTCAAGATCAACGGAACGGACTTCAGGGTGCACGTATGCCACTCCTGGCCAAAATGCCGGACAAGGGTCACCACCACGCACAAGGGCGGAATCATGGGTGGGCTAGCCTAGGCTATAGCCCATGTGAACTTAAGAAAAACAAAAGAATTTAAATATAAAATTTTAGCTCATCAATTTTAGTCCACCTCACTTTCTTGCGCATTCTATGATTATCTACATTGAAAGAGAACTTGTTAAAGATATTGACTCAAATTTTGATAATAAATGATCTTTACTCATTGAAACATCGTAGGGTACAACTTCAGTATAGTACAAATTCAATAGTGTACGATTTCTTGTATTTTTTTTCATTTATTTATGAACATTTACGTATATCTATGTACAAGTTTGCTGAACACTAATTATAAAACTCTTCTTAGTTCATATGTATAAATTTTGTATTAGCCCAAGGGAAATTAGATTTCTGGTTCCGCCTTTGACCACGCACATCTATGCGTGGCAGCATCTTCTTCCGGCAAGGGGCAATAATTTTAGAGGGCCAGCTAGCGTGAAAGACACGAATTATCACGATATGTTGTGCCGATCAGAAACTGATACAAGCTGAGATGGGCTGGGATCTCAGCCGATCTGATAGAGTGAAGCACTTATTACAATGTGGAGTCCAAGGCGACATGTTCGCTAGACAGATGATAAGACGATGACAAATTGAAGTTTTGCGTGATAATTTGGCTGATGGTGCGATAAATTTGTGATCCGGTAAAACTATGATGATAGTTCGACTATTTCACACGATATTTTGCCAAATCTGAAGAGATATCTAGATACAAACGAGATGAGGTGAGATGTGTCAGTGCCATAAATTGATGGATTACGCAATATGATGGCCAAAAGGAGATGGGCAGACGATAATTAGGCAGGTCATGCAATTTCTAGACGAAAATATGGAGGATTGAAGATAAATTGGGGTGTTGAAGATATTCCTGACAAGATATTGAACAGGAGGAAACCCGTTTTTTCCGTCCCTTTTTCGTCTATGATTCTCAAATTTACTGCCGACCACATTCGCATCTGTTGAAAAATTTGGGGCCATTGTTGTTCCATTGGAAACCCCAACCGTTTTTTCCTCAAAATGGTTTAAGGTGAGAGGAACTCGCAAGATGCTTTAACTGTGCCAAACATTGTAGTGCATCAAAATACCGGCTTAATTTTTTCCTTATATATATTGTGGCAACAAGAACAAGAATTTATAGAAGATCAATGCCGGTTGACAAATCTGTTAGTTATTTGAACAGAGTCAAAATCATCGAAACGACAAATGAACCATCTTTCACATCTAGCGAGGACGTCGCAATTTGCAAAGCTTTCTTGTCCGTTCTTGAAGATTTACGACGCAATGGTTACTTGCAATCACAGACTAATCTTTGTAACGGAATTTTCCAAAAGTTCGTTGCCAACACAAAGAACGAATCACGATCACAAGAATCTGTTCGATCTCGGTGGGAGAAAATCATGACCCGTTGTTTCAAATTTCACGCGTATCTCACACGAATCAGATTTGAGTGTCAGAAGGGACTAGCGGAGTCTCAAATGGTGAGATAGTGAATTAGGTCCTTGATAAGGTAATTTCCAAAAATTTATTTGGTTCAGTTTCTAATCTTTTGTTTGTTTGTCACATACTATAGGCTTATCAAGCAAAATTGCTGTATGTTGAGTGTGAAAGGCAGCAATTTGTCATGAATCATTGCTGGGAAATCTTGCAACATAGATTATTCAAGTGGCAAGATATACCTGACATAAAAAACCCGAACATGCCTGCAAAGACGATCAATTCGAGCCCCCAATCCGTGGGAGTCTCTCATATTCTTGACGTGCCCTTTCCTTCGCAAGAATTCGATCAAAAAACATGTCGGGGATGCAGTCACTCTCCAAACGGTGAAACGTCGGATGGAAGGGAAGCTGAAAAGGAACGGCCACAAGGAAAAGCCAAGGCAGTAGAACTTGAGACCTCACATAACGACGATTTGACTGAGCAACTTAACAAACAAGCAAAGAAGGAGGAAATGAGGAAGGCTCAACTAGAAGAAAGAAGACTCCGACTAACGAAGAAGATGCAGGAAATTGAGGAGAAACAGGTAGCAGCTAAGCAACTGGAGATAGACGACGCGGTTATGTCCATGAACACTTCTAAAATGGACCATCAAACACAGCTTTATTGGGTGATGCGCAAAGATGAAATCATCGCGAGAGCATTTAACCGTTTGGACATCTCGGGTTGATCGATTATCTGACCTCCATTGCTCATTGTTTGTTATCGCGAAATGAAAATGTCTGGTTGATTGGATCCTCTAACTTTTTAATTTTTCTTGTTTCTCTTACGTATTTCCTAGATTTCATTCATTTCATCTTTGTTTTTAAGGCATTCCCTGATGAATTTACCGATTCCTTGTTAATTTTTGAGGATTTCTTGTGCTTTTGTTTGTTTGTTTGATTTGCGTTTTGTATATCAAATGGAAATGAATTTTTCTGTTGAAGCTTTTTCACTTGGTTGGTCGTTTCTCGCAAGTCTAGTGAATGACTGATATGGCAAGAGAAGAGATGAAAAAGTCACTATTTGGCCGGAGAAATAGCATATCGTTGGAGCCTAATTCTTGGGAGTGACATTACTAGATTATTATAAGGACTAAGGAGGATTAGTGAGAGAATGATGGGCTATGGCAAAAGCTCCCCTGTAGAATACAATCCCATCTAGAAATGGATGGTCTAACTTCTAAGGGGTATGGAAATTAGTATTGCAAAGTGGTTCAAGCTTGGACGCATTGTTTCACCAATCCTAGGGATGACAGGGACGTTGTAGAAATATGGAAACAGAGGTTGTGGATGAAAGGGTTCATTTTGCTTTTATACCCTAAACCATCTACATTTTCTCATCCCTAAACTATGCAAACAACACTTTTGTCCCCTCTACTTTCTGATTGCAATATATTTCGTCCAAAATTGTATGAAATTTTACCAAGAAATTGGACGAAATAGATTGCAATCAGAAAATTGAGGAGACAAAATGTTATTTACATAGTTTGTGGACAAAGTAGATAGACAAAATGTGGATGGTTTGGTGTGATAAAAGCAAAATTAACTCTGAATGAAATGAAGGGACCTTAGTTGTAATGAAGTGTTCAACAGAAGTGAAGGGTGCAATGCTATCTCAGGGGATACACACACTAAAATTTTCTCAGTAGAAGTTGGGTGTTCATAGGACGAGGAAAACTATTCTATAAATCTATTTAGCTCTGAAGGGATATTTTTAAGCGAGAAGTTTGATAGGGAAAAAAAAAAAAGTAAAGTAATATTACGTCTTTTTACTTCTTGCGATTAGCTTTGAAGGAATATTTTTAAGCAAGAAGCATAATAGGGAAAAAAGTAAAATCATATTAGGTCTTTTTCTTATCTAGCGATGTTACATCCTATACGAGAGAGTTGCATTTGTTTCTAAACAACTTTCCGGATGCCTACGAAACTACGAACAATGCACAATGTCATGAATCCTAAACAACCTTTTGTTACAGCTAAAGATAGGATCCGCTTCCCTATTGGGCTGTAACTTGCTGTACCTTTTTTTACCGCTAAAGATAGGACCCTATTGGTTTTCCAATGGGTTTTTTAATATATTTTTTTCAGCTAAAGATAGGACCCCGCTTCCTATTGGTTTTGGATTCCCTATGTACAAGGGTGTTTTTTCAGCTAAAGATAGGACCCTTCTTCCTGTTGGTTTTTTTGCCAAGACCCAGACATATAGGATATGGAATAATTGCTTTAGTGGGATCGAGGATGGAAGATCAGGAGGACATGATTAAGGGGTAAGGGGTGTAATTTTGGACTCCACACCACACATTCCATAAGCTTCACGATCATATTTTCAAAGCATGAACACCAGACCTTCCATCTTTTTATAATCTCCACAAATCTAGCAATCTAGCAAACATAATGTTCATACACAGTGGAATGCATTACATTACAATGAGAATTAAGTACTTGAGAAACACCTCATCTCAAACTTCCCCTCTCGATCTCGCCACACTACACAAACCGACATTTCGCGCGCTTAAGAAACCACACTAGGATAACAAACGCATCACATCAGCATAGCATGAAAAACTCCCAGCACGAAAAACACCGAGCACCGACCCAACCCGATCCTAGAAACCCGGTTGTTACCAGCACCACTACTAGTACTTGCAAAGCTACCGGACGGAGTGTTAGTCATCAAAACGACAACCATCCAGTCGTCTTCCGAGCCCACCCCTGCCCCCGTGTACTTGGAATTATTGAGGTACTTTGAGTACTGAGTGTGCGTGTAATTTGTGAGCACGAGAGTTTCAACATGATTGGGAACACAAACTGGCAATATCACCCCGTCTTTCGTGGTATTGGGGTCGATAATCGATATCGCACTTTTTCAAAAGGTCGGGGTAGTTTGGGATTTGAGGCTGGGAGCCGGAAGCGGCGGTGATGGGGCCCATGTTGCCGATGCACGGTTTGTCCTCTAGTTCATCGGCAACTTCGTCGGCGAGGCACTCCGCTTTTTCGCTTTTTGCGAGGGCGGGGAGGCTTACGGAGTTCCTGTAGCTGTTCAGTCCTTGAAGAAGATTGTCTTCCTCGTCTGTAAGAAAGGCAATAATAATTGCACATCCAAATTTACTGATGATTTCCGAGAGAGAGAGAGAGAGAGAGAGAGAGAGAACCATTGCAGTTGACTGGATTAGGCAGCAAGAGAAGGGCATGAAGGAGCACAAAGACGAGGAGAGAGAACTGAAGAGATGAAGCCATTCCTTCCTTCCTTCCTTCTTCAACATAAGACTAATACTCTGAAGTAAGTAAGACAGTACTAGCTTCTCCAAGGATCGAAAGCTTCTTCCTCGTCTAATAACTGGTGATAAGAGTTTTCCTTTGGTAGACAAATAAATCAAGCAAGCTAGCTAGCCACCACTTTGCCTTGATCAGTACTACTACTATGCTAGTATTAATTAGCATGTGTTAAGCTGGCACCGAACACATTATTCGGTTGCAGCTGATGGGTTGCATAGGGCTTTACACGTCCCAAACATACAAACTACTCGTAACTTCAAACATATATACTCCCAAGACGTGGGCACTCCAACACATATCATCTAGCTCGAGAAATTTTTCAGTCCCGAGCGGGCACCACGTGGTGCCCGAGCAGTGCATCCCAGCCGTCTATTCCAGTTTTGGATGATTTAGATTTGGAGAGAGAGAGTGATCGGGTGAGAAGAGAGAGAAGGTTTCTATCTAGACCGTCCAACACAATTTTTAATGGCCTATATGTGCTGCTCGGGCACCACGTCGGCATAGCCACACCCCGACACCCAAAAAAATTTTCATCTAGCTCTCCTATAAAAATGATCTGCCACATTTTTGTCCGTACGTATATGATCTGGCAGTGTTTTTGACACTTCCAGTTCCAGAGACCAACTGAGATGGAAAATCTTGGAACCACACGGACCCTCACTACAAAATCATGTGTGGTTGTAGCATGATTGAACCAAGATAATCACAATCTAAAGAATGTGACCGAGTACTGTGTCTGCGTGAGAGAAAGCGTGATCGAACACAAAAGAATTTCAAATTACATGACAAACTACTAAAAATTGTGAGGGAGGAGAAGAAGAGAGAAGACGGCTTGGTTTTTTTTGTGGGAGAGAGAGAACTTCAAGTGTAGAGATTTTTGGCTACTCCAACCTACTCTGAAAAATTATTTTTTTCCCTAATTTAATTTGTTGAAGAATATGAGATTTTGTACAACCCACCCTTTAGTCAACTCTACCAAATTTGATGACTTCCTCTCACCCTTCAGAATTGGTGATTGAGAATGACTCATCCAATACCTTAAATGTAGGCCCTCCTCTTTCTTACCCTTGTATTTTAAGGAGAAAACAAATGCTAAATAAATAGATTTTGAAGAGTGGGTTGGAATGCTAACAAAATAAAGTATTTCTTTTTTTACTCAATAAGAACTCACGTTTCACTAACTTTTTACCTTTTTATTTCTAAATCTATCATTTTTTTATCGCTTTAACCTTTCAATATATAGTGAAGTTCATGATTTTACAAGCTTTATATAATAGAACTAATTGAGATCAAATAAGATTTATATTGCAGATTTTTTGAGATCCATATTAAAAGATTTAAGCAATAAAAAATGGCACACCGAATAAGTATTTATTTTTTAAGAACTCTCAGTGGAACAAGAATTCTAATTTTTCCTACCAAAGTTGCAAAATAAGTATTTATTGAATAAGAAGGCTTAGTATAAACTAAAAAAAAATGAATTTTCAAATTGCCATATAGGTCAACAAATGGCAAATTCGACGCAGGTTTGGAGATCCCCTAAAGTACATTTTATCTTTTCTTTTTCTCTGAAATGGTCAAAACTTGCACACACAGCATTTATCGGATCACTCGAGAAGCTGGACTTGGGGGGCAGCTGTCCCGGCCTAGGGAGCCCCGCTCTGGTTTGGTCGGATGATCGGAAACGTTCACTTCGTAGAACTCGTCGAGTTGAACAGGTATGCAAAAAATCAATTTAACCGGATATCTTTAAATGCCTAATCGGAACACATATAACTTGCAAATAATGGGTTATAATATATTTGATCAAGTGTTTCGGATCCATTCTTTTCAAGACAAAAAGATTTTGATTAGGCACTTATTAATATCCGATCGAGCTGATTTTTTTACATATTTATTCAACTTAACGAGCTTTACGAATTGAATGTTTCCGATCGTCGGATCAAGACCGGAGCGGGGCCCCCTCAGCCAGGACAGCAGCGCCCCCAAGTCCCGAGAAGCTTGGGCAGACTCTCTCCGACTCCAACGTGTCCGCAGCATGCGACCCAAGAGGACACCTAAGGCGCACCACTCTTGCCACGTTTCCACCCCCACCTCTTGCCAATTCTATATCTCCAGTATCTATCTAATGACAAAAACACCTCAAACCCGCATCACGCCTTGTTTGTATGTTATCTCGTCGTGTTTATTACTACTCGAGAGTGTTAGCAACCACTGTTGGTCGCACTGTCGCAGTAACCCTTGCACAGCCCACCGGAGGAGTCAGTTCCCGGCGACGTTTTTGGTGAGCGAAGACGCTAGGAGGTTTCGGAGAGTGGTGTTTGAGAGAAGGATGGCGAGCGGTAGCGGCGAGGAGAAGCAGCAGAAGTTTCCACCGCAGAGGCAGGACAGCCAGCCGGGGAGGGAGCATGTCATGGACCCCGTCCCTCAGGCTACTAGCCGAGATTACAAGCCTGCCAATAAGCTCCAGGTACTCTTACTAGTTACTACCATGCCCCCCGAAGCTATTCATCCATGCATTAATTTTGTGCACAATGCTATGTACGTACCGAAAATTATTCAAAATTCTCGGTGTATACTTTCACCTCTCACATAACATGTGGGCCCACGCGGAACTCACATATAAGCCCCACATCCTATGAGAAGGGAGGGAGTACACACGGGGGAGGGAGGGAGGGAGTATGCACGGGGAATACTGAATAATTACACATTTTTGTACAATCGTATGATGCATGTGAACTTTGCAAAATATTTAAGAGTCCATCTACATCGAACATTTGCTCGTGCTTTTGTGTGAATAATTAACATTCGAGCATGTGTGTTTCTTTCGTATTAGATAATAATTGCAGAGAAGTGCTACAATACACACCCCTTATTTGGGTGTGTATCATATGCACCCTCATTAATTACCATTGGATGTTTGAAAAATGATCTAGACCATTTAAAATGTTACGATAGGTTACTAACAAATAACTTGTTACCAGTGCAACAGATAAACCCTATGAATTAACCAAAATGGAAAGAAAATCCCCTCAAGCCTCTCACTCCCTTCTCAACCAGCGTATATCTTTCTTTTCCTTCAAAAAATTAGGCTCAATTTTATTTTTGATAATTAATTTATGTTAAAAATAATAATTTTATTTTTTAAAAACTTTGAAGCTAAAATTATTTCAAGTGAAAATAATTTACTACTTTAAAATACGTTGTTCTCGATAATTATTAAAGAAAAAAGATACTATCATTATTATAATGTAATAAAAAGTCAAGTTAAGGCATTTTTTTTTTTTTTGCAGGATTTTTAAAGGCCAATGATTTTGGCACTCCCCATTTTGTTAGTGACACTCCCAAGCAAGGGCGTAGCCAGGAATTTTGGTTAGTGTGGTCAAAAAGTAGATTCATATGCACTTAAAATAAGTTGGGGCAATTTAGAGATTTTTTGTGGAGTCAAAATAGCTAAATTATACCTATTCCTACGAAAATTTGGAGTCAAATTAATAAAAATGGGATAAAAATTATACCTATCTCTAGAAAAATTTGACAACAAGGGGGGTCGGCTGCCCTCCCTTGAACCCATGTGCCTCCGCTCCTGCTCCCAAGGGGAGTGCCAAAATCAACACCCTTTTTAAAATGTTTCATAAATGTAGTCATTTTTTTTTTTTTGGAATTTTTTGAAATATTATGATGTTTAACATTTTTCACAATACCTTCAATTGCATAGTGAACTTTCACATGCATATCAAAAAATATATATATATTTCACACAAATAGTCCAAAAAGAATAGCGAAGTCGATAATCCGTATTAATCAAGTAGGAAACACTAACAAAGTTAATGGGTGATCAAGAGAGTGATGGTGACGAGATAAATTTATCAATAAATTTTAGAGTTATGTGTAAAAGACAACAAAATTTAGGACGTGCTATTTATTTTTTGGTCAATAAACATACTACTAAAGTTTTGTAAATTAGTGCTCGCATCTGAATTACGATTAACTAATACTCATATTTTGTAACGACCCGGATTTTCACCCTATTTTTTTTTCGAATAAAGAAATTATTTTTAATCAAATAGTCTATAGTAATCGATTAACTATTTTAAAAGTGTTATTAGATTAAACCAAAATCTAGATTATTATTTTTCGTAACCAAAAATTAGTTTAGCAAAATTTTAATTCAACTTGGAACGACCCGTAATGTTATCATTTATAAAATCATTTAAAGAGTATCGTTTGTAATAATAAAATTATCTTAATTATAATTATCTAGTAGATATATACAAATAAAATTAATTTAATCTTAATTATCCTACTTTTAATTCTTTTAAATTGCATGCACACTCCTTCCATTCCTCCATCTTCTACTCAGTCTATGCTTCCTCCCTAGCCATAATCTCGTCCGTATTCTCGTCCATCTTATAGCCTAAGAGTTTGAATTCCGATTAAACTCAATTTTATCAACCCCTTTAAAATTTCCCTATATATACCCCATTACTCCGACCCTAGGGCATACCACATTATTTCTCACGCTTCACCGAGTCAGACATGAGAGAAAAACGTGGGCAATTCAAGCTCCAAGCTATGGAGTTTTAGAGAGAGAAAGTGAGAGAAAAGTGGGTTTGGTACCTAGACTCGACCAAAATCCAATTCGATCGTTCCAAACTCTTCCTACAACTCCTAGCATCGCCAAACGCCACCCAATTTGATCCCAAAGTTCCCCGATCAAAGAAACCGAAGCTTTCTTCCCAAATTTTCAAGTTAAAATCAAAAATCAATTCGATCCGATTTGAAGGTAGATTAATCCTTCTTGTAAGGACCCGTAATTTCAGAAATTTTTAAAAGGTTTATTCGATATTATAATTGGGGAAAATTTGAATTTTATTGAGTTTATTTGAGTTGGGGTTAATGTGATGAAATTGTTTGTAGGAGGGTGCAAGTGCAATATGTGTTTATGTTGGTATATATATATATGTGTGGGTGTGTGTGTAGGGGAGTATTTTTACTCCTCACACTCTCTCTCATCTCCCGATCTCTCTCGCCTCTCCTCCCTGTCTCGGCTTTCTCTCTCTCTCTTCCTCTAACACCCAAACTTCACTCCTCACTCAAAAACCCATGGCAAATAGCTTCCAATAGTTCATCTATTCGCGTTATTAAGCCCAAATTTTGTGGGTCAAGCTCGGGGAAGGAGTATTCGGTTGATTTCGAAGTTTGGAGAGTTAGGGCTTGCTCAAATCGCGTGGGTTTCGATCATTGACTCGAGGTAGGGAAATCTAACTATCTTTATGTGTTTATGAGTTGATTGTGTGCCTAAATCATGCTCTAGTTGTTTGAAATTTGGAGTTATGCCTTCTCTTGAATTTCTGCAAATCGCGCACTGTAAGGCAGTGGTACCAATACCACGTTTTTAAGCTACCAATACCTTGACTCGGGTTGCTCACTGGATCGGTTTGGTATCAATACCTACTTTTTGAGATATCAATACCTTGGTACCAATACCTACTTTTTGATCTACCAATACCTCAGTCTCTGATTGCTCACTGGATTGGTCGGGTACCAATACCTACTTTTTGAGATATTGATACCAATGACTCAGAAAACTGTTTTGACCTTCGTTGATTTATTCGTTGATCGTGTTGATCCTCCGTCACTTCTAACACCTTCTCAACATATCCAAACCACTTCTTAACATCGAAGTATGTATCCCTTTGGTCATTAGATGTTCATTCATTCATAGTTTCGTGTCGGGCGAAACTTGGCTATTATAGAACTTTCGGTTGATTTATCAAAGCTGAATGAGATTCGAACTTGATATACTCTTGATCCTTGCTCGGAGATACATTGTTTATTGAGCTCATATCCTATTGTTTCATTCCGTCCTTGTTACCATTCGTATAGACTCTCACGTTGTGGTTCTTTCTTTGGAGTTGTAGCACACTCGTTCATGAGTTTATTGATAATCCTTTATGTTGGACACCTAGTATTGACATGGTTGAACATGGATAATCATAGAGTATTAGAATGAGAATCATGATGCATAATGAATGATTCGTGAATGATTGGGACACTTGAACACAAATTATGATATGATGACGATAATGGGAATGTGAGATGATGCGACTAACCAATAAACTAAGGTTAAAATGGTGATGTGATGAGTTATTATCGGTATGAGATAGGTCAATGCGAGATGAGATATGATGGAAGTACTCGTTGATATGTAGGTGTCTCTCTTATAATGAATATCGTATGGTTGACTCTATTGTGAAATTGGATTTATATATTGGCATCGTGACTGCATGTTGAATATGGGAATAGACCCGGGTAACGCCGTGGTGACCCAAGTACCTTGTGAATGCGGGAATAGACCCGGGTAACGCCGTGGTGACCCTATTGCTCTGCGGATTTGAGAATAGACCTGGGTAAAGCCAAGGTGACTCTCTTCCCATTCGACTTAGGGAAAAGACCCGGAAAAAGCCGTGGTGACTCTAAAGGCGAAATTGGTTATATTGAACTAAGAATTTGAATATCATTGTAATGTATGGTGACTAATGGAAATGGAGTCCAAGTGGGGTATTGACTACGCTATTATCACTATTATTTATCGTTCGACTATTCCTTTGGTGTAGCATTTAGTAAAGAGACATAATTAACCTATCATAGTGTGGCACATTGAGGAAGACCTAAATGAGCATTCGTACGTTAGATTAAAAACGAGAATCCGATTATAGAGACAGGATAGATGACGAGATGTGACGTAAAAGGATGAGGGTTGGTACGAGCGAGTCATCTGAGTTCTTAAGCGTCTAAACTAGGTGGTACGTTCATGGTTGGTTCAAATTGCCATCTTCTAGCGATGTGATCTTCTTCTTGTGCACTTGTCTTCTCATATATACATAAGGTTAGCATAGATTTTCCTACTAGGCTAGTGTAGCTCAACCTATCATTTTCAGGTATATTGCAGGTCACTGTCATGGAGTGCGTGGAGTGCATGCTGTCGTTGTCAATTAAAGCTATTTTCAGAGAATACTTGATGACTTTTGTATAGCAAACTGCATTGTTTTGCTTTTATCTATTTTGGAACTCTGTAATTTATTGGGCAAATTTGTGGATGTGGGGACAGAACTATTCTTTTGGATTATTAATTGTACCTCCGGTGAGAATTTTAATTATCAAATGTTATTATTATTTATGTTGAAAACCGAGGGCGTGACACTTCTCCTATCTCTCCCTAAGTATATTATTGTACTAAGATCTTAGTCTTTATGATTAAAATAAAAAAAAAAGAATCGAAATTAGAATCGAAAGAACGAAACTCTGTTTTTTTTTTTTTGGAAAAATTCACTGTTCATAAGCGTGGTACTGTTCACTTTTTTTTACTGTTCATACTGGTTGGTAAAAATAAAACCTCAATTACAGTTTTCCCCTTTATCTATTAAAGTGAAGTATTTCAGCCCTTATGCATTGTTAACCTATTAAAATTAGCCCTTGAAGTTTATTTAGGTTATTTGTTTTGGCCCAAAAGGTTAATTACTCTTAAAATTTTTATTTGGAAAAACGTTCTTACTTTAGACATCGTGACCACACAAGACTAAGGGCAACGGTCCATTCATAAAAAGTTTATGATTGCATTGCTTGCTATTGTCTTAATTATTATTTTGATTAATTGTATATTGCTCTGACACTTGATTTATATACTTAGATTGGACATTAGAGACATGGGGTGGTATGCGAATAGAATTCACTTAGACGATGTTTGGTAATGGATAAATTGGAAAGTTTTATTTTTAGAATGCCTGCAGGCGAGATGTTGAGATGTGATGAGTTGGATGTGATGATTTGAAACTGGCAAAGTAAGCCCAGTGATGAATTGAATCTGGCGAGAGTCCAGTGATGAATTGAAACTGGCAAAGTAAGCCCAGTGATGATTGTGATGTGGTACATAAGATAGGCGAACCTTAGTTATGATTCGGGCATGATAAGTTTCCTTTTGTTGTAATGAGAGGGATACACACTGGGTACATAACTTAGGTGCAATCCGCGACAACAAAAGAAAGTGAGCTCATGGGACAGGGCATAGCTAGCGGTTAGGGAGGAAAGATCCCGCGGAGGAGATCTTAGATTTCACGATAGGTTAATGGATAGTAAGGAATTGGTTTATGTGAAAAAATCTCTGTTTTATTTCTTCATCATCTTATCCTGCTACTTGCTAACTGTAAAGTAATAGGGGTGATTGGGTTGGATTATTCTACTGGGTGATTTTATCACTCACGGATACGTCTGTATCCTGGCAAATCGTTTGCTTCGGCGATCAATTTGCCAGATGGCGCAGGATTCAATGACGGTGCAGTTCAATGCAGAGAGAACATCAGGAATGGAGATCCAGTATGCTCGGGATTCATGTCAAGCCTAGAGTCAGCTCTGAAGTTAATGTATTTTGAATCAATAAATTTTCTTGAGATTGTAATAGCTAAACATTTCTTTTGGAAAATCATATTTATTTAGCAAATTTTCTTAAGAAAATTATTTTATTTTGCGCCCGAAAAGTCGGGGCGTTACATATTTGATAATGTAATCGATTACAAGTATTATCGATACCAATCAATTACGCAATTGAAACCGCGGAGAAAAATATAATCTATCATGTAATCAATTATTTGTGTTATTTAGAACAATTGATTTTTAAATCTATTGCAATGTTGTTTTAAACTTATTTTGCAATTGATTATAGGATTTACTGAGGCCCATCAATTAGCAAATCGATTGAGTAATCGACTTCACATTGTTATCCAATTGTACTCAATTCAATTACAAAATCGATTATATTGTCTAATCGATTACATAATTGAACATAATAAAATTGATTACATATTCAATTATGATGTCTAATTGAATATGTAATCAATTGCAAAATCAATTACTATATATTTGATTATAATGTCTAATCAATTTAAAAATCAATTATAAAGTCTAATCGATTATGGAATTGAACATTCACATAATAGATTACATATTTGATTAGCTATTGTTAAAAAAAAAAATTTGATTAAGTAATCAATTGCACAATTGATTATAGAAAAGTTATGAAATGGACTAAAATGTTATGATTCCATAGTGAAAATGTTACGATTTTTTTTATAAAGTTATGAAACACACCAAAATGTTATGATTCTAAAAACGTTATGAATCTGTTGCTAAAAAGTTACGATTCATTCGTAAAAGTTACGATATGCACTAAAAAGTTATGATTGGTAAGAAAAATGTTATGAATCAAAAGTTACGAATTTTGGGTATAAAAGTTACGATAGACCTAAAATGTTATGAATGACCTGTTTAGCAGGTAATTTTTAATGAGGTGGCACAATATGCACCGCACAATAAGTGCATATGATATGCACCTTAAAGGGGTGTGTATTAAAGATTTCTCCATAATTGTATTATTAATGGTCGGTTTATTTTAATTTCACCATCGCCGAATGCAAATCCGTCTCCACCACTGACAGACCCACGTGGAAAGGTTTACATAGTTCAATGGGGTCGAAGGTAGGATCTTATAATTTAAGGGATCATTTTGTAAACATGTGATACAACCATATATCTCCCAATATCGGACCATGTTGGCCGATACACGGGAGACTTAAAGAATCATTCTCGGAACCTATTCTCCTTAGGTTTTCATCCTGCTCAATTTTTGCACTTATCTTTCCATCCCCACTTTTTTTTAATTCCAAAAGTACCCTTATATGCCTCCATAAATATATACCGAAAGTTGGGACTGAAAAATAACCCTTTTCATCCCCGCAAAAGAATTGGCAATCAATCCCCACTAATTTCGTCATTCAATGCCTAAACTTTCGTAAGAATCCCCCAAATCTCTCAAATTGAAATCATTTGATAGTTTTAGATACAAAAAACCCTCCTCTTCCTCTCGTGAGTTTTCGTCCACAACTGAAAAATGTTGACAAGCACTCGCCGGTGGCAATTTCTCACATCACCGTTGCCGGAGAAACACTTGTCGGCGGCAGAAACCATGAAAAACATGGAGAATAGGTTCCGAGAATGATTCTTTAAGTCTCCCCCACTGTAATCCCACTCCACTGGTCTCCAGCATATACTAAAACCCAAATTGGGACTGTACACATCTCATAAATGACCCAGTTTTGCCCGTCGCCGGCCACCGCCGCACTAGTCTTCGATCTGATGATCTCTCTGCTCACTGCCGCCTCACTAGTTTTCTTCTCGCAATCTGTTCTTGTCTTTGCGATTTGTTTTTGTTTGATCCGATGATCGAGCATATCACGCTCTTGAGCGACACCAAGGGTTAATCTGATTCATGATCTGGTATTTTTCATCTAATTGGAAAAGGTGTTGGTTTGAGTTTTGAATTTTCTTTAGGTATTATATTCTGGATTGTATTCCAAAACGATTTTGATTTGTGGAATGGAAAACACACTTTCTTGATTGTGTGTAAGTTGTAACAATTTAACATCTTTGTTGATTGTATACAAATAATCTGTAAAAATTTTATGGTGTATTTTGAAATGAGAAATACGTAAAACATGTGTATTCTATATATCATGGTGTATTTTTATTATCATGCTGAAATATGTCATGAATTTGAAGTCGATTTTATGAATCATGATTCCATGTTCTTAATATGCCATGTTTTAAATGCAGTTGAATTGTTGTTTCGGAACATGTCATGTTGAACAATTTTTCATTTATTTTTTCCAATTAAATCATGGAGTGGATGCGACGGAAGGAGATGGGGGTGGAGGTGGTTTCGAAATATGTCATGAATTTGAAGTCGATTTCATGAAATCATGATTTTGAAGTTCATGGCAGATTTCACAATAAGGTACTTGAATCAACTTATAAAATCTATCATGATTATTAAGTTTATGTTTTGAAATCCGTTGTGTTTATGAAACCGATTTCATGGTGGAATTCATGGTGGTATCGATTTTGTGTTTATTTGTTGGGATTAACGATTGTCATGTTTTATGGAATAGATGTTAGGTGTATGTATTCAATGGAGATTCAGTGTGTATATGGAATGGAATGGATTTCAGTTAGTTTTGAAAAGTTTTGTAAAAAAGGACAACAAAGATTTGAGTTATCCCCCTTCATTTTCAAATCATCAATTAAATCCCATTTAATTAGGAAACTATAATTACATACCACCTATTTAGGCAACATTTGTTATGCATATTTATGTGTAAGGGTACTATTGGTATTAAAAAAGAGAAAGGATGAAAATATAAGTGCAAAAAAGTCAAAGGATGAAAACTTACGAGGAGAAGCACACGAGGATGGATATTTAAAAACTCCATAATGGTATACGGAATGTAAAGGCCTTTATTTAAAATCCTGGTACAATGTGTAATTTTGAGGAACTTCATATCTTTTGGGGATTCGTTCGATGGAATTCAACTACTGTTAGAGAGAGAGAATCATTTATACTCCAACAGCATAGATTTTGTATTTTAAGCTACAGAAATCATGACACAAACCAGATACCACTTAAAATGGCAGGAACGGACAAAGACAAAAAATGAGCAACTCACCCTTGGTTGGGTTATTACGGTAGAAATACTTTTTCCCAATTGTGGTATGTAACATGTGGTGAGGCAACTTTCTTTGTTGTGATTTTGCCCTGATGCCTGCCGACTTGGATTTGAGGGCATGATTTTTGGGCATAACATCCCTTGAGGGTACACAGGGATCACTATTTTAGTGGCAAATTATTGTGAGAGCAGCCAATTTTTATTATGTTGTGAAAGTTTAGGTCTATCTCGCATCCTTCCTGGTCCACACCCATTGATTGGGCGGTACGGTGATTGTTTTGTCTTGTTTAGTAGCCTTTTTCTATCTTTTTGTGAAAGTAGAAGCTCCGCCTTTCACTTATGCTTCTCTGTAGCAACCTTGGACACTCACTCACATTGCGAATACTAAGTAAGATCATTTACCTCGCGTAATTTATCACATGAACATGGTTTACGAAATAATTGTCAATTTTCAA
The DNA here is from genome assembly GCA_019656295.1 of Rhododendron mucronatum var. ripense. Classification (NCBI taxonomy): domain Eukaryota; kingdom Viridiplantae; phylum Streptophyta; class Magnoliopsida; order Ericales; family Ericaceae; genus Rhododendron; species Rhododendron mucronatum. Next base: position 714,343 of record BPLT01000022.1, on the reverse strand, counting down.
AAAACACCAGTTCACGCTCCATGAAAGCAACTTTCTTTATACTTGTCTATGACTTTAAGCATTGGATAAGATTGTGAGTTAGAAACGGTAGAAAATCCATTTATCCCCAAGCCAAAATTGGAGTAAAAAATAAGCAGTTTATTAGATCGATACTTGTTTCCAAAAGTGTGTGGTCAACTGACCTATAATGCTCCATAAAACGCAACTGCATCAAAGCACATTATGAAAACATGTTCCTCCTTGCTGCATAGACATATGCGCGGTGCAGTTGCCTCACATACTTTATGAAAACACACTCTCCCTAGTTACATGAATACATAATGGCTCGCGTTGGCTGGGTTATACAGGGCAAGGCGGCACTTGTGACTGGTGGCGACTCCGGCATAGGACGGGCAGTTTGCCACTGCTTTGCACTGGAGGGTGCAACCGTGGCCTTCACTTATGTGAAATCCCATGAGGAGAAAGATGCACAGGATACCCTCCAAATGCTAAAAGAAGCAAAGACTGAAGATGCGAAGGACCCAATTGCAGTGCCGGTAGACTTGGGTTTGACGAGAATTGCAAGAGGGTAGTAGAGGAGGTGGTGAATGCCTTTGGCAGAATTGACATCCTGGTGAACAATGCGACTGAGCAGCACAAGGCAACATCGATTGAGGAAATTGACGAGCAGAGACTAGAGAGGGTATTCAGGACTAATGTTTTCTCTTTCTTCTTCATGACCAGGTAAGTCCGGTACATTTCGTAATTATCCGTTTTTCATAGCTTTTCCTTAAATTGGTTTTATTTTTGGATTGTGCTTTGTGCAATATTTCATTTGTTAACTTGTTAAGGTTAAGAAAAAGGAGTACTTGGAACGATCACTCAAGTTCTATTTACTTTATCTATTTTCCGCAATGGGGAGGGGGGTTCCAACTGTCATATGAAATTAATAGAACTAAAATAGAAAAACAAAAGGTTAAATAAAGTGTGCAGAAAATGAAGTGGATGCGTTCATTCCAAATTCGGTGCGAGTCTTATCTGGAATAAATTTTGGTCATGCAGTTTTCAACGTCAGTTTGGTTTTTTTGTAGAATTTTCCATGTTTTGTAGCATTGGGTAAAGATTCATGATTGTTTCGAAATTATCATCACGCAACTCAGTACGAAGCCCAAAGTAATTTCTATTTCCACTTCAAGTATTCGTTGCTCTACTCGTTAGGTTTGAGATGTTTTGTGAATAACATGATTATATATGAGGGTGATGATAGGCATGCTTTGAAGCACATGAAGGAAGGGAGCTCCATCATCAACACCACATCAGTGGTGGCATACAAGGGCAATCCCAAGCTGCTGGACTACACTGCCACCAAAGGTGCGATCGTGTCATTCATGAGAGGACTTGCCCTCCAGTTAGTAGGCAGAGGTATCCGTGTTAATGGCGTAGCACCCGGCCCAATCTGGACCCCACTTATCCCAGCCTCGTTTGACAAAGAAGAGACTCAGAAATTTGGGTCGGAGGTGCCAATGAAGAGGGCAGGGCAACCAATTGAGGTTGCCCCATGCTACGTCTTCCTTGCTAGCAATGCCGACTCCTCTTATATCACAGGCCAGGTCATCCATCCAAATGGTATGAACCCATTTTCTTCTCTTATGGCTGTGGGATTAACCATTTAACATAATTAAAATTGCTCAATGGAAACTTTCAGGATATATGGATCAAATTCAAAAATTTCAGCAAGGAAAAGAAAAGAAAACAGAAATAGGAAACTGCTTGTTTATGGTAACTTAAGAAGCACAAAAGTTAAAACAATTTAACGGCGGTAAGAAGCACAAAATTTAAAACAATTTAACGGCGGGCAAGTGGCTAGATTCTTCGGTCTTTTTAGTTTGTTTCTTTCACGCAGATCCTTCATACAAATTAGTCTCAATGCGTAGATTCTTCAAAGTTTTCCTTTCTATCATGCATGCCCTTCATCCAAATTTCAGTCTTAGTACTTGTTCGAGCTCTATTTAGTGGTGGACAATCTATTTATTCATTCGATTTTCATGTTGGGCCTTTGTTTTGCAGGGGGTGTAATTGTCAACGGTTGATGTGTCCGCAGGAAACATTAGTAGCCTCTTGTTTGTTGTCTGGTTTGTAATTTGGGGTCTTTGAAATAGGTGATGTGAAAGGTTTTGTAGCTGCTTGTTCGTATTTTGTATGTCCTCTGTAATAGGGAAGCAAGCGCGTTGGTTTAAGGGTATTCGAAGGTCTACTTTTGATGTCTTTTTTTTCATGTAACCAAGTTTACCGTGTATGTTTCTCTAAAGACCTATGGTTGCTGAAATACTTTGTTTTTCACCCCAAGCATATGATAGAAATATGTTGGTTTTCGGGATAGAGGGGGTTTTCGGATTTTTGAGATAGTGGAGATCGGACTCCGAAATTTTCTATGTTTTGAATGTGGTTGATTTGGAGCTGTACTAAAAACATAGGGACTGAAGATCAAAAATCAAAAATTGAATGAGAAAAGGGAGCCATACACAACATCATCTTATTCCACTGAATGATCTAGTACAACTTCTTCTTTTTATGAATTGTCCATGAATCAATTTGCACATATTAAATGAGAAAACAATTCTTTCTTATTTCCACAGGTTGAATCGTCCGAACTTCAAAAGTTTTCGAACTCTGTCCGAATTGTAGCCAGAGCAACCTCTTCATCTTGAACAACAAGGTACTCGTTTTCTTCCGTCGGCCGAAAGAGGGAAAACATCACAATGTAGAAGATAATGGTGAATGTCTCCACCCATGAATCCACCTCCGAACCCGGGTGACAATCATCGTAACCAATCGTATACTTCATCGTTCTCGTCGCATACCAATACACAAGCACGCAAAAAATGAAAATTTTCAAAGTTGTCATCCTTGCCAACGTTGTTGCAGCAGTCCCATCAGCCTTCGCGGATTCCTTCAGATACCGTATAGACTTGACAATCGGGACCATAACCACCAGAAATCCGAACGCATCAAGAACAAAGAATGCCGAAGTCCAATGCCAATAATTTTTGAAAGAAGGGCCACTCTCGTTGATGTAAATGTAAGAAACGTTGGCGAAAATCTGAAGCGATACACCAACGGCCAACAGCATTTTCTGCTTTGCTCTCCAACGGCTTCCGATCAACATAATTACAGTAAGGAACAAGAAAGCTCGGATAAAGTAAGACGTATAAAACATCACGTCCCAACCGTGGGATGTACCGGTGACTTGGGTATAATGCTTGTCTTCTGCAGCGCACAACAAATTTAAGGCCTTGGAAAGAACCACACGGCCATCATCCAGTGAATTTTACGAACGTATTCTTTGTTTATGCAGCATGCAAGCATCCAAAATCCCATAAAAGGGACATAAAACAGCGCGAAGCGAAAGAAGACCTTTGGTTTTTCGGTTTCTCCCATCCCGAGGTAGTCTTTCGTTGTATCGTTATTGAGATTGTAAGTCTCAATAACGACATCCATGGATACGGAGGAGTTTGGTTGGCAGTTTGAAAAATAGATGCCATATTTTTCGGAAGTGGGGACAGGTAAGGTGCTGTTGAGTGAAGATTCGTAAGAGAGCTCGTCGAACCTACATATGGTACCAAGGGCTCCGGGACGTATTCCATCATCATCTGCAATGCATATCTTTCCATCTTCACGAGGATATATTGCTTCATAATACACAAGAACGTCTATTCCGACAAGGATGAAACTAAAACGTGAATTATTCGTCCGGGCTGCGGAGGTGGTGGCGACAGAAACATTAGAAACGGCAAGCGACACATGGCCGTTTTTTGAGAAACAGAATTCGGTCAATATGATAGTTGGGCGGGAGTCAAACGAGACTCTTACGGATGTGATCTCCGCCTCATTGGAAGGAAGGTGGATTACGAAGAGGGTAAGGGCGAGGATAATGATGTGATGGATGTTGAAATGGAAATTGGGGGCCATTTTCGCGATACTGGAGGGGGCGTGAAAAGTGGATGATCAGGTCGTCGCAGCAATTGTGGGTGGAGGAGATTGGAAATTCAGGGATGGTCAGGTTGTCGCAGCGATTGTGGGTGGAGGAGATTGGAAATTCAGGGATGCAGGGGTGGATATACACATATGAATCGCGTAGATGCTAAATTCAGTACGTATTGGCAAAAATTAGCAATCTTCCTTGTTAAATTTCGTAGAACTTTGACTCTTTGCCTTGTTTCTAGGAACATCTCTCCGTTAATAAGTAGGCCTGCAACAAAAATCGAAGGAAGTGCTCAAGTTGGAAAAGTGGAACCGAACCGGAACCAAACTGTGATTCGCGGACTCGTTAATTCAGTTCTGTCTGTAGGAACTTTGGGTCCAGACATGGTTTTCAGTTTCTTGAAACTGCAAATAACAGTTTAGTCCTCGGATTCTCTATAAAAATCGATCCGATCCTGACCGTATACACCCCTAGTAATCAGATGTCAATTTTCTTGACTCATGTTAATAAAATTAACATCCAACTTGTGTTTGATTATTTTGCTAAATTCTTATTGCATATCCTATTTCTATACATGCAAACCCTTCCCGTTGGCATATACCCCAAATAAAGTAGCAACCTTGAAAAGCAATTGTAGAAAAAAGAAAAGCAGACTCAAAATAATATAGACTGATCTCTACCTAATTCAATTGATTACGACCCGCATCAGCTGACCTACTAACCGCCATGTGGTAACTTTTTTAAACTCTATGTTATTCAATTCTACTACAGTTAGTTTGGAGGTAAATATGAAGATGCTGCTGCAACAAGGGAGTTTTGCAAAATCACTCTCCTGGATCGCGAGCACTTGTTCCTACGGCTGGAGTTTGGTAAGATCACTTACCGGGAGTATTTTATATTCCACGAACATGGTTCATGAAAGTGTGGTCAGATTCAATAAACATTGACCTTGTTTAGGACACCGCGAAAGCCACATTTTTTAGACTTGCCAAGGAATACAAGCATGGAGCAAGATTGTGTCAGATTTGAGTTAGAATGGCCGAGAATCCATCATTCCCCAACCTAATATTGGAGTTGCATAAAATGCAAAATCCTAACTTATAAAATTTTAGTCATGTGGTCTTAATAGGAACTCGACACTTTAAATTAATTTTGAATGAAAATTAGACTACGCAAAGTGAATCTTGGTCCGAAAATAAAGTGATTAATTCAAGACACCCAAATCACCCATAATACACGCACAATGCCACAAATTGGTAGCCCCGGCTGCGGCCACCTTGTGCCACTCCGACCGTACCTGTCATTCCTCCACCACACTCCTCCCCGTCTCTCGAGTCCTCCCTGTCATTTGCTCAAAATAATAAACTCCTTTCCGGCAAAATTTTGGAATCGCGATTTGACACGATTAACACTAAATTACCAATAAGCAAGTCTTTAACTAAACTATCAGAATCCAAGGAGTCTAAAATTATTACCCAATTTTCGCAGGCTGCCGGCGCCGGAAATTTTTTTAAAAAAATTACCGTTTGAGTTGGAGGGATTTGGAATTTCCCAGAAATTCCATTGAAACCCATGCCATTAAAGACGACACAACTTAGCACTGGCCATCAAGTCATGACGGTATGACCCAGGCTTAAAACATGGAAAAAATAGTCCTAATCTATGAAATTTATCCTAAGATGGGTTACTGTGCACAGTAATTGAGCTACAAAATTGGCATTCATTGTTTTAACTAAGTTAAGCGTAAAGGTAATTTTGTGACTAATCGTCACTATAATTATGTGTTTAGGTGCAAGTACAGTGGGTAAAGTGACTCGTGCTTAGCTATCCGTGTCATTTTGGTCAATTCCGCATACCTTAATTACATGTATTTTCTGAATTTTTGGAATGAAAGGTCATTGCTTGATTTTGCTAAAAAGTGTAGAATATGAGCTTCTTACTTGGTTTAATTGATGTTGTTAAATGGAAATACGTGCGATGACTTATTTATAAATCTTACGTGTTACGGTTAAAACTAGACCATGGCAATTTGTTTTGAAAACTTGAATTTTACTTGTTACTAGTACATGCTCGTGATAATATGATTCATTCAAACGGTGTCCCGAGCACTAGAAGACACGTAAAAAGTCTAGTGATGTGAAGTTATAGGGTTTAAGATGCTACCAGGCATCACCGGGTATTGATATTATACTACTCTTCAATGGGGTCGCTCCCCAACCGATTGACAACAAATACCGTTGAATGCTATAATTGCTTGAATGTACAAAAGTGATAGAGAAGTGAAGAGTTCCATCTCTTGGAACGCTGAAATGGGCCTTTGGTCTATAAAGCATGTCACTAAAAAATTCAACGGAAATGTTTGAATGTTGTTTTGCTCTTGAGCTGTTATATAATGTAAAATATTTCCATGGTCAAATCTGTAACTTTGGTATACATATCTCATCCGAGCTTTGGCTTATGAAAACCTTTTTCATTTTTTTCCAAATTAAGGTAGATAGCAAGGTGTGGGCCAAATGCATTTTTTGGGATAGTTGTCATGTATAGCATCTCTGCAAAATTAAGAGTACTATATAGTCTTGCAACTCGTTGCAACTGTTGTTAATGTAAATGGTGTCAAGCTATTTTTATACACACTCTGAAGTATATATAGACGCTTCCGCTATCACTATGAATGATAGTGATTTTGGAGGCCTTGGTGATTCTATCATCGGTCAGTCACGAGACCCTTGTTAGAGTTTTGGGTCGTGATGGGTGATATCAGAGCATTGTTTGAAATCTAGGGTAACCTTCAGAGTATAGGGGTACACACCACATATATGGCATTTAACAAGCTAAATATGGAGTGACTAGAAACAAAGTAAATTAATGGAAAATTGGAAATTCTTATTTTAATTTTTGTAGGAATGGCATCCCATAATTATCATAAAGGAAGAGACAAGTGGGGCAGGTATAAGGTGGTTTCGCAATGGCCAGGAGTGTACCATGCTACCTTCATGGATGTTGTGGAGTATACAGAAAGTATGAGGAGGGATGTAGAAAACAAGACGTGTCAAGAAATTGAAAGGTGAATAGAGAACATCGATATCCTCCATCGATGAGTTAGGCGTTTGTCCTATATGGGTTAAAAATGCAAAAACAAGTCTAGTAACAGGAAAAAAAATTGGCCATTTCTTGGCAAAATTATTGGAGTTAAGGAATAGGGTGGAGGCAGGAAGATCCGCAACCCAGGGCCCTCATTAGTTACTCAAGCACAGGCATCCACCTCTGCACCTGCGCCAGGAGGGTGCAACATGTGACTTTTCGGGAACCCATTGTCGTTGAGGAGGTCAGTTCGGTTCAAAGAAAGATCCTAAAGAGAATCCCGGCATACTTATGATATCTTCCGACTCCGAGTAGTTGATGGGACTGTACTTAAGAATTTAGGATAAGTTATGACATTTTATTGTACACACCATACATCTTTTTACATGTTGCGCCCTCCTATCTAGCGCAGGTGCAGAGGTGGACGCCTGTACTTGAGTAACTAACAGGGGCCCTGGGTTATAGATCTTCCCGCCTCCCACCATATTCCTTAACTCCAATAATTTTGCCAAGAAATGGCCAATTTTGTTTCCTGTTACTAGACTCGTTTTTTCTTTTGTAACATATATAGGAAAAACACCCGACTCATCGATGGAGGATAGCGATGTTCTCTGTTCACCTTTCAATTTCTTAACACATCTTGTTTTCTACATCCGTCCTCATAGTTTCCGTATACTCCACCACATCCATGAAATACACTCCTGGCCATTGCGAAACCACCTTATACCTGCCCCACTTGTCTCTTCCTTTATAATAATTATGGGATGCTACTCCTACAAAAATTAAAATAAGAATTTCCATTAATTTACTTTGTTTCTAGCCACTCCATATTCAACTTACTTGTTAAATGCCAAATATGTGGTGTGCACCCCTATACTCTGAAAGTTACCATAGATCCCAAACAAGCTATGATATCAATCCTGTCACGACCCAACTCTAACAAGGGTCTCGCGACTGACCGATGATAGAATCACCGAGGCATCCAAATCACTATCATTCATAGTGATAGCGGAAGCGTCTATATATACTTCAGAGTGTGTATAAAGATAGCTTGACACCATTTACATTAACAGTTGCAACAAGTTGCAAGACTACTCTTAATTTTGCAGACATGCTATACACCACAGCTATCCCAACAACGCATTAATTTAGCCCACACCTTGCTATCTACCGTAATTTGAAAAAAAAATGAAAAAGATTTTCATAAGCCAAAGATCGGATGAGATAGGTATACCAAAGTTACAGGTTTGACCATAGAACTATTTTACATCATATAACAGCTCAAGAGCAAAACAACATTCAAACATTTCCGTTGAATTTTTTAGTAACATGCTTTATAGACCAAACTTTTCACTTCTCTATCACTTTTGTACATTCAAGCAATAATAGCATTCAATGGTATCTGTTGCCAGTCAATTGGGGAGCGACCCCATTGAAGAGTGGTATGATATCAATACCCAGTGATGCATGACTGCATCTCCAACCTTATAATTTTACATCATTAGGTTCTTTACATGTCTCCTAGTGCTCGGGACACTATTTCGAATGAATCATATTATCACGAGCATGTACTAATAACAAGTAAAATTTAAATTTTCAGAACATATTGACATGGTCTAGTTTTAAGAGTAACATGTAAGATTAATTTATAAACAAGCCATCGCATGTATTTCCATTTATCATCAATTAAATCAAGTAAGAAGCTCATATTCCATACTTTTCACCAAAATCAAGCAATGGCATTTCATTCCAAAATACATGTAGCTAAGGTATGTGTTACTCACCAAAATGAAGCGGCTAGCTAAGCACGAGTCACTTTACCGCACTGTGCTTGCACCTAAACAAATATATAAATAATTGTAGTGACGATTACTCACAAAATTACCTTTATGCTTAAATAAGTAAAAGCTAGGATAATGTCATTTTTATAGCTCAGTTTCTGTCATCACTCCATTAACCCATCTTAGGATAAATTTCGTAGATTAGGACTATTTTTCCAATGTTTTAAGCCTGGGTCATGATACCGTCATGACGTCATAACTTGATGGCCAGTGCTAAGTTGTGTCGTCTTTGATCGCATAGGGGTTTCAATGGAATTTCTGGGAAATCCCAAATCCCCACGTAACTTAAACGGTATTTTTTTGTTTCCGGCATCGACAGCTGGCAAAAATTGGGTAATCAATTTAGACTCCTAGAATTATAATACTTCAGTTAAAGACTTACTTATTGGTAATTTAGTGTTAATCGTGTCTAATCGCGATTCTAAAATTTTGCCGGAAGTATGGTCGGGGTGGCACAAGGTGGCGTTGTGCATGTATTATATGTGATTTGAGTGTGTTGTATCAATCACTCTATTTTCTAATGTAGATAAATGAAATACCTATTTTAATACTATAAATTAGAGAGTGAGAAGGTGAGATTACCAGAAGAGAGGGAAAAGGGAGTTCGGCAATGGAGTCTTCCGGCAAGCGGCACGTCCGTCGGTGTGGAGGTCTAGTACAGAAGTTCTACTCTTTTTATTTTGGTTCCTAATCTCTTCCTTTGCTTTGTATAGTAAAAAATAGGGTGGCCGCTATTTGCAGCGTACTTCTTGTTACTCGCAGCCGATTGAAACTTTTATCAGTTATGGACAAAAATGCCCTCATGCAGTTTGACCATTATACCCCTAAAACTTCATGTTATTTGACCATTTTACCCTTTAAGAATATTACATAACTCATTACATACAACCACAAAAAAATAATCTCCCTGATTTCCCTCCCTCCCTCCCAGAACGTCTCCTCCTTCCTCCATTCAAACTCTTCCATTTTCATCCCTACCAAGCTGCTATCACCCACCACCAGGCCTCTCCCACCAGCAGCTAAGTCTGCCTATCTTCCTCCTTTCCTCTTCCTCCTACATTGTCAATGGAAACCTCGATTGCTTCCTCTCCATCCATTGATAAACAAGAAATAGTTGACCCATCAATACACCACGATTTGGAGTCGAAAGATCACACAATGGATGTTGAGAAACATGACACAGATGTTGTAGTGAAGGAGCAAAAATCGCAGCAAGATGTTGTAGTGAAGGAGCAAAAATCGCAGCAAGAGGCAAGCCCGCCCTCCATTTTCAATTTTAAAAGCCCTCCATTTTCAATTTCAATTCTGGCCCGACACAGTTGGACACGCAGTGCCAAAACTTTACTAATTTTTCGGACTCTAATATCTAAATTATGTACAACTATTTAGATATTAATATCCTAATATTGTCAACATTGTTGGACTCTTACATACGAATTTAGTGCCGGTTTTCAGATATTAATATCTGAATGAAACTGCAGAGAATGCCAAAACTTTATTAACTTTTCGGACTCTAATGTCTGAATTATGTACAACTATTTGGATATTAATATCCGAATATTGTCAACATTGTTGGACTCTTAATATCCGAATATTTATAACTTTTCGGACTCTAATGTCTGAATTATGTACAACTATCCGAATATTTTCTACGGTTAATATCTTGCCATATTTATTTATAGGGCGGAGAGTTCACATTCGCAACTAAAAAATCATCTTGAAAACTCACAATGCAATTTTGATACTATATGGGAGAAGATTCACAGATTGATGCTATTACAAGTTACTGAAGTCAAAGCTTCGTTTGAGAAGAGCCTTAATTCTGTGCAACATGATTTTAGGACAACTCTATTTGATAGGCTAAGGGAGTTGTTTCGTCGAATGCCATGACACTTGTTTTAGCGGCATCCCATCAAGTCGGATGGTTTGTGGAATCGAAGCGTTAGTGCGAGTGTTCTTTGAGGCACACCCATGGTTTACTTTGCACTCATGAGATTGCTCCGTACAAGATGGCAAATATCCCCCTACCGATTGAGTTAATCTACGACAATTGGGATGCAGCACATGTTGGGCCATTCAGAATTTCAACGAGATCATTGGCGTTGACGTAGCAACAAAGGAGGTCATCCATGTCAATTAACCATTTTTAGATTGAGAAACGATTTAATGTGTTGTATTATATAATGTGTTCTAATATTATGAAAATTGGATGATTACGTCTGCTTGTAATTTTCAGATCATCAAGGAAACTCTTATATTGTATTTCTGTTTGAAAACTCATAGTTTTGTCAAGTCTGTGACATTCTGTTTAGAAACAAAAATGGTGTCGTGCTAACTTTCGGATATTTGTTCCAAAATTATTGATCTAGTTCGAACGGTGGTGTCCGATTGGTGTTATTCTATCTGATAGTTCTCATTCAGTTCGGAAATTAAAATCCAAGTACTGGTATATAAATCAAAAATTAAAGTCCAAAACTTATTATATATTTCGAATATTTATTTTCGAATTGAATTTTCTCCGAATGAATGGGCGGTAATTGACGAAAAAGAGTGTGGATATTAAAAGGGGAATTTGAAAATTAACTCCCTTATTTATTATTGGTGAAAATGGGATGTAATTCTTCCTCATATAATGTGCCAACATAAAAATATATATTTGTAGGAATTTTATTCCTCGTAAAACGTGTTCATGTCCAAAAATTCAATGATGCTAGCATTTTTCTGTAGTAAAAAATAGGTTATTTGGAGCGAATTTATTCCTCGAAATATGTGTTGATAGAACTATTAAATGACCCTCGCTATTTTTTCAAATAAGACAACGGATTTGGTGAAGAAATTTTTGCGACATGACTATTCAAAGAAATTTCAGATTCCCTAAAAATTTCAAACGTGCTGACAAGAGTATTCAATGACACTTCAGATTCTTTCTAATTATCAAAAATATCCTAATAGTTATCTGCAATAAAACAAAAGTCATTCCACCACGGGAAGTAGTCCATAAACCATGGTCATAAAGTGTCCAAAATAAATGAAAGGTCATAAAGTCCATCAAAAACAAGTCATATAACACCAAGTCTCAAGTACGGTCACGACGCCGGCACCTAGTGTAACGACTCGAGTAATGATCCGAAGTAGGGCCTACTATGCTCGCTTTAGCAGCCTCTGGTCCCCTCAACCTCTTGCCTCTGTCCTCGTCCTCGTGTTTTGCCTCGTTTACTTTCCAAAATTAAAGGTTGCTCAACATTCTTCTTCCTTGCAGAAATGGTCGGAGGAACTCGTTTCATTTTCTGTATATAAACAATACGTTAGAACCGTAGTTGTCAAAATCGTACGATTCACGCAAAATGATACAAATCTATACATGAATCAAGGTTGATCTCATTCTTGCATTTGACTAATATGAAACCATATGAATGAGCTAACAATTCAACTTTTATAATTTGAAAAAGGTCAATCTGATCCTCAATTCAATTCATGATTTGACAACTATGGTTACAATACACGAATTAAAGATAGGAGAATCGGATACTAATTTATGAATAAAGATAAGTGAATCGGATTCTAATAACCGAAATAGAGGTGACTAATTGGACTGTAATGTCTGAATGAGGTATCAAAATTTGGATATTAAAATCCGAATGAGGCAGTAAATTTTGGATATTAAATTCTAAATGAGCTAACAATTTAACTTTCATAATATTCGAATAGCATGTCTACAACCCAATCGAAACTTAATATTTAGCCATTTTGAACAACAAAATATAGACAACATGTGTATTCTCGAATTCTAGCACACTTATAACTTATCAAGCAACAAACCACCGTAAGCATTACAGAAACTCATTAGAGGGTACTAATCGGACTGTAATGTCCGAATGGGGAAGAAACTTTTGGCTATTAAAGTCAAAATAAGGCAATACATTTTAGATATTAAATTCTGAATGAGCTACCAATCTGAAATTAAAATCCGAATGATGCAAACAATTTTAGATATGAAAATCCGAATAGGGGACAAACAATCAGACTTTAATATCCGAATCTGTGGAAAACAATCAGCCTCCAATGTTCGATTAAATCTGAAACAAATGAAATAGCAGTACGTACTTACTGTAGGTTTCTCAAAAAAATTCAAACAAAAATCGAACAAAAATTAAAAAAAAATTTTGCGTAATAACAAGATTCAAAATTTTACCGATGTTCAACTTCGAAATAGTTGGTGATGCCGGAGTGTTGTGCTTTCTTCTCACACATCCTTCGCCTCAAAATTGTATTGCTATTATGGTATTGTGAGAGTGGTGTTGTGGTGGTTGTGGTGACTGATGGAGGAGAAGAACAAACGGGGCAAGAGGAGAACAAGAAACGGGGAAGAGAGAGAGAGAGAGAGAGAGAGAGAGAGAGAGAGAGGAGGTGGGGGTTGGTGGTGGCGGTAATGGTGGGTAGGTAGGTGGTGGTGGTACCCGTGGGTGGTGGAGAAGCTGTGGACTGGAACGAATTGGAGTTATGGGAAGAAAACCTATGTTAGAAAAGAACGGACTGAATTGGGTTGTATATTTATTGTATAGAAGGGCAAAACGGGAATTCAAGGATAATTTGGTGGTTGCAAGTAGCAAATCCTTATAAGATGATGGTTTGTAGATAGCAATCGACTGCGAATAGCAAGAACTGGACTGCGAATATCGGCGGCCAAAAATAGAGCTTTAGTTCCTTTTATACAACGGTGGAATGGTGAAACAGGTTAAAGTAATTACACCTGTCTCCAAAGTAATTACACCTGTCTCCTTCCCCTGTTGACACAGCCTATTACGCATTCCGTTGACGCGAACTCCGTCCGAATGCGCCCAAATTCTAGTCTCTAGAAAATCCAAAAAAATTCAACACAGACTAATAAAAATCTAAGAACTGTCGCGTCAATTGTCGTATTTTTAATGAAAAATCCCAACGTCGCTCCATGTGTCAGATGTAACTCAGTCATCCCATAGTATTTACATAATTATATCGAGATTCATACGCTTATTCAGACCATGATTTACTTTGCATAGTCTAATTTTCTTTCAAAATTAATTTGAAGTGTTAAGTTCCTGTTCGGACCACATGACTAAAATTTTAGGCCTTTGTTTTTTATGCGCTAAATTTGTATTGATCTGGGTATTATTGGACTCATATAGGATGTTGGGACTTCGGCCTTTTCAGGTGGGCTTCGTCCCAAATGGGTGTCCGAGATTGGATTTTTGCCAATCGTAGGTTTGGGTCTCAAATTGAGCAAATGATTGTTCTTTTTTTAAATTGTTCTTTAAAGATGATGTTGTTTCATTGCTCCTATTAGTCTTATAACAATTTTAAGATTAATGAAATTTTTTTTGCCATTTTAAAAAAAAAAAAAAAACTAGACTTATAGAGATGCAGATTATGAGTATACGAATGGATAATACTCTATGCACGCAACAGCCTCAAAGCACATTAGGAACTCATGCTCTCCCTCGGAAATTAACAGACTACAGATATACACAATCCAGTTGCCTCACGTACTTTGTGAAAACATGCTTGTGAATACATAATAATGTCTCCCATTGGGTCATGCAGGGCAAGGTGGCACTCGTGACTGGTGGCGACTCTGGCTTACGACGGGCTGTTTGCCACTGCTTTGCACAGGAGGGTGCAACCGTGGCCTTCGACTTATGTGAGGTCTCAAGAGGAGAAAGAACCACAAGATACCCTTCAAATGCTGAAAGAAGCAAAGACTGAAGATGCAAGAATTGCAAGAGGGTAGTGGAGGAGGTGGTGAATGCCTACGGCAGAATTGACATCCTGGTGAACAATGCAGCTGAACAGCACAAGGCAGCATCGATCAAGCAGATTGACGAGCAGAGCTTGAGACGGTATTCAAGACCAATATCTTCTCTTACTTCTTCATGACCAGGTGATTCAGCCGTAGATTTTTGTTTTTCGGAACTTCTCCTGAAAATGGTTTTATTTTTCCATTGTGCTTTGTGCATTTCCTGATAATTATAGAGTATTGATTGATTTGTGGTTTCAATTTTTCTATTTTCTGTTACGATCAATGGTAAAGTTTGAGGAGATTTGTTAGAAATGGTAATAATTCGACTCTTTGACCAGTTAACACAAGATAGGTACATTTGGCCTAAGTCATAGATCAGCATATCTGATGTTCTTATTTTATTGAACAACCAACCCATTCTTTATACTAATGTCAAGTGTACTTTCTTGACTCTATTCTTTAAATCTCTTTCGCCATATGCGTGCGTTGTTGACCGGTATTCTTTCGCAAAAATTTGTGCAGCTTCCGCCTTAGACCATGGTCTAACGTTGGACTACTGATATCAAAATTTACAGTAAGTTATCTGTAGGGAATGAGGGTTGGCA
Source organism: Rhododendron mucronatum var. ripense (assembly GCA_019656295.1). Taxonomy (NCBI): domain Eukaryota; kingdom Viridiplantae; phylum Streptophyta; class Magnoliopsida; order Ericales; family Ericaceae; genus Rhododendron; species Rhododendron mucronatum. The sequence goes on along the minus strand of BPLT01000022.1, from coordinate 699,079 downwards.
TTTGACCCATTCTCGTTCAAGGGTATGGTTGCACACCAAAGCTGGATCCAATACTCTCAGTTTTTCTGATAAGCCAAGTAGATTAGGAACAAGTTATAAGCTGGGGCAGATGTTGAATGGATATGGACACACCACACGAGATTTCCAAAAAAGTACAGACACGACAGGGAACATGATAAAAATAAATAAATAATATTTACTTATACAGGTGGAAACATAGTTCAATAGTTCAATGTAGAAGCATGAAGCATCAATCCATGTTTGCTTGCCGAAAGGAGGATTGACTTATTTTGGCATGTAAGCAACGAACGGGTTTTTGGGCTTAGTTCTCCCAAAATGCCTCCTTATCTCTTCCTTCAGTGATTGGTCATGAGAGAGGATTGAAGGGGGCATTTTGGTTTTTACAAAACTTTTGGGTGGTGGACAATATTGGTGTACTGTAGCACGTTTTTACAATTTACTTTAATAGGTTTTCCGACTTTCCAACTTTTTTCCAGTCCTTTTTTTTCTTAGTTTCTTGCTTTTGTCCTTTGCACGGGGTTTCTTTGGTAAATTCAGTTGGCTCGAATCTGACGTCGCTCTTTCTTCCCCAAGCCACTAGGTGATTCGCGAATGGAGAATCTTAGAAAATCTCTAAAAAAATACAATCAAAATCTTTTCAAGAACTCCTACATGTGAGATCTTGAGAGAGAGAGAGAGAGAGAGAGAGAGAGGGAGGAATAAAAATCATATTAGAATGAATCATCCGAAAATCTTGTAGAGAGTAGTATTAAAGAGAGAGATAGAGGCAGAAAAAGTGAATAAACCAAGGATTTGATTCTGATTCTTATTTTGGATCCAATGGTGAAGAAAGAATGCGGGAGCTTGAGCTAGTTGAAAACAGGATATAAGGTGAATTGTGAAGGATCCAATGAGCAATACAAAGAGCAATCCCCAAGTATTGTTGATATAATTATTGTCGCATGAAACACGTTTAGCGGTGTAATTCGTGATGTGTGTTTGAGGTCGAAACAGACGGAGCCTTGAGCTTTAGAGCAATCCTCAAGTATCCTTAACTCGAAAATTCCCGCCTTTTTTACAGTTATTTTGACCAACAAGCAGCAGAAATCAGGTTCTGAAGGAGACAATTATAATCTCGTGGTTACACAACAAAAAAAAAAAAAATAACCCAAAAGGAAACAGTTTACGAAACAAGAACTAGGATAAAAACAAGCACAGAGAGCAAAAACTAACAGAACCTATAGAGAAGCATAAATCTTCATTTCATTATTGGACGATGCAGAGGCAGATCCTTACAACAAATAATGGACACCTCAAGGAAAATCAGGATGACGAGTCGAAAGAAATCTCAAGACCTTTTCCACCAATTCCAGCAGTTAAACATTGGAATCCGCAAGCCTCAAGCTCTGCAATGACTTTGTCGACTAACGTTCCTGATAACACTGATACATGTAGTCAAGGAAATACGTACACAGCTAATGCTAGTACTCAGTGAATTCAGGACGTGAGAATGTAGGAATACTTTATCTTATGCCAGAGATTGTATCAAGTATTTCACCATGAAGGTTCCTTCCCAGAACCATTAATTCTACTGAACTTTCTACAATCACCTGTTAATCTGATCAATCCATGCCTTCTTTTTGGTTGAGAGGCAAATTGAATCAGCAGTATGCCTTCTTTTCGGTCTAATATTAAAAAAAAATTAGACCCCGCCGCACTTGTTTCATGATTCAGATTTGCCTCTCACTTAAACATGATGCCGATCAAAAATAAATAAATTAATGATTCAGATCTTGTTTCTCAGAGTTAAATGATGAGAGAAGGCCGGAATTACTAGTCAAGTGAACAGAGTGCAGTTCCTATCTTCTTTATGGGCTGTTAAATAATTTCTACAAGATCAGCTTATCTCATGCCTACTTACACCAGATTCAACAATTCTGCTTCTTACTACAACAAACTCTCTTCTTAATAATTCTCTTCCAATTTCATGTTATCCTTTCTCCAATATTCATTTCGTAGGATTTTAACAGCCTGTTTTATTCACATGTATTACACCTGCCTCTTACACTCAACAAAACTTTCCAAACTCTACTGATACTGTCCAACTCTATACCTTACCCAAGTCACATAATGTGTGTGCACATGCATAAGTGGGAGCTGAGCGCAAGCGTAAAAAAATACGTTTTCAAAAAATATTCCCAAGTACTAAATTCGCAATAGCAAGGATTGAGAGTGGAAGCGGAAAGCCCTACTAAAGGATTATGTGACTAGGACCTTACTACCTAAATGATGCCTGGGTCCAAATTTTTCTTCTTACATCATTTCAATCTATGGACGTGACATATACTCTTTTGGGACCACTAGATTGACATGCATAGAGGTGCAACAAAGTAAGGAATTAGAGCAAAAATAGAAAAATGCACCTAAAAAATGTGAAGCATGAAAAGTAAAAGACCACAACACAGAAAACATAACGAAATGGATACGGGTTGGTAACAGGGTTAGTACGCATCCCCCACCACCAGCTCCTGTCAACTTGGTGGCCAATTTGTATTTCAACGTTGTTCGAAGCACAGTTTCTATTGAAGCATGGCTGACCCCCATACATTGGAGCAACCCTTGATTCATCTCCATCAGTTCCCCCAGTTTCTCTTCTTTCTCAGATACGGCACTCTCATCATGAGAAGGTGATTGGATGATTTCAGCCACTTCATTGCTGATAGAATCAACGGCTTTAAATACAGAAGCCATCGCATTTGGGTGCCTGACTGTCCTCTCTGAGACGCCAGCAACCAGTGCTTTTGTGTTCCTCCCAACTTTTGTGTTTGTGATGAGCATTCTAAGTGACGTATTGGACTTTAGAAGTGTCAACTCCCCTGACCTAAACTTGATCATGTTGCCTGTTACAAAAAATTCTTTCATATACCCATATCTTGAAGGCCTACTGCATTAAATAATCTCAAAAGACAAGGATGCCATATTTACTAACAACTGAGTGTAATAAATGAAGTTACGCATTTATGATCTATTGATAACTTATACCACAACCACCAGACAGTTCATACTACTCTGTCATTGTTGCTTCTGCTGATGTTCTAGGAAAGCATGGATACGGATCCGCGATAGGAGTACAAAGGTGCATGTAAATCTAAAAAGCTAGGAAACCTACACAATGTGAACACGTCAATAATTAATACAACTTTACAATGTCCTATATATAAATATATTTGTAATAACCATGTTTAATATTTTATAGTATAAAGATGATCGATGGGGCCAGATTTTCTCACATGAAGTATGGATGTCAATATGCAACATAATGATACGTATGATACGTTAAGGATAAGTCATCTCAGTAGACTTTGGAAAAAAAATTGTACTATTTTAAACTCACAACTTTATGCCTGCCTAAGAAGTATGGGAACCTTCTTTTTTTTTATTTCATTGATAATAATGCAATGAGACAAATAATATTATCTCTAACTCATACACGTGACAAAGAGTATGCAACTAGTATCTGATAATTCTGAATATTAAAGAGAATAATTTTCATTGTGTAAAAGTTAGGAAGTATCAGATACATCTCTGATGTATTTGAGGACTATTGGTATTCGACAAAAATTTTCTCCAGATATGATGTCCTTCTCGAAGGATCAGTGCTTCATAGCTGCCGTCACAAAATATGTCTATTGGGAATTGGTACATGGTGATGAAGAAGATGAACAGAAGGAATCTCACAAGATAGAAACTGAATGCCTGGAAACTTAATCAATGAGTTGCAATTGTATATCTACGAAGCTTTGCCATTCAGTTTTTAGCCTTTTTGTTACCCTTTTCCCCTTACCAACGTCTCAGATTAAACTATTCATTTATTTACTTGCTTTAATAAAAAAGATATACATTGATTTTTTTTGACAAGAACTATTCGATTATTTACTGGCTTTAATAAAAAAGATATACATTGATCGGTACAGGAATTACAGACCAACAGCATATGCGTGCCAAATATGATTTCTGAATCATCAAAAAAACTCAAACTGCTCAACGATAGTCTAGCAATAAAATTGTATGTTTCTATCTTTTACAACCATAAATTGAATTACTTTTCCTACTCCTTTTGCCTAACATTCTGAAATGATGCACCAATTTCCTTTACTAGCTTAACGACTCCTTTACAGCATTTAGCCACTTAACCAGATAAAGATCAAAAATTTGTGAATGGCGCTGACTGCTCTTAAAGCCCAGTCATTGTTACAGGATGGGAAAATGTTTCTTCAGGTGTAAAAAGTTTTCTTCTGGAAATTGTCATTAAATATCACATACCATATGTGCTCACTGTGTTGTCAATACCAGATGGCCTCCCATGGATTATTTTTTCACCTTCAAAAGCCCATTTGTTTACCAATTCCAGCTCTTTCTCTCCAAACATTGACCAGCCTTGATGGCTGCGATCTAGATTCACACTATCTGACAAAGCAACGAAAGCAGCTGAGAGCGACACACAGACCGCAGCAGACGAACCCAAGCCAGAACCAAGTGGGAGCTCAGAAGTAATAACAACCTTTCCAGGTTTGTACCTGGCAAACAAAAAGAGACCATTCAGAGCTTTGTAAGTTAAAAGAGAAAGGACTCTATGTTACCAGGAAGGCGGATTGCACCGATGCAAGGAATGAGAACGAAAACAATGAGCGACATGCCCAAAATTGCGAGACAGGGGTAGGCTGTTGTAGATAATAGAATTATAACTTACTTCTTTCAAGAACTAGACACGCCGTAGGTTTTTCAAATTATTCATGCATAACACATTTCTATGAGCATAAGAACTAGTTTCTTTATTAAAAAGCTAAAATTTCACTCACTCTAGATTTTTATTAATATTTTGCACTAATCTGGGGAAGTGGGGATCCCTTTCAATTGCTGCTTTCACCATCTTGGACCGAAAGTGTACCATGTCAAAAAAGAAAGTAATTTGCTAGAGTATTAGTTTTCCCTGGTAACATAGAGCAAGGTTCCGAAAAACCACTATAAGTGTTACCCTTGGATGGAAGTGTATAGCCAGAGGAATGCTGAAACTCCACCAGCAAGAGAGTAATTTGCCTCTGGGATATTTTGCTCTTCAACTAGAGCTGCAATTAATTTCAGGGCCTCTGGCGAGCATGATGCAGGTGATGAAGGAATTTGCCTACCCAGCTCAGACAGCACTTCCTTAATTCTGTCAACCGGCCAACATAATTCTAAGTGCACATCCTTCATATGGAGTTTTAACATGCCATCATTGTCTACACAAAGAAGATTATTGCAGTGAGAGATCAAGCCAACAAATAACTAAAAAACAAATTGACAAGAACAACACCTAGTAGTATGGAAAGAGAACCACACAGAATTGGGTAAAAAGGACATTGATTTAGGACCTTTAGAACTATTACCGTTAGCCCCATGGAAAACTGTTAGAAGAAACTACACTAAATGATACATGATAAACTGCTTGAAATCCTAAACCAGCTGATAATCTCTTGAACATGTACTCTCATGTCAAATCCAGTAACTTTCTTTCTGGAGACCAAGTAAAGCACAGACAACCAACTTTCCACAATTTAGTCACTCAAATGGATCCCTAAATTGCAGTTTTCATTGTGTAGGTGATATATTTGCATTTGTGGACGGACACCACTTCTTTTGTGGTTTCATCATGATGTGCCATTCTTTAGAACAGCAACCCAATAGCAGGACTGAAGATAAAGTCTATCCACTAAACAATAGAGACTGCTAAGCACTGACCGATATATAACGTGTAATTCTTACCAAGTATCTAGTTCCTAATCACTTGTACAACTTATTTACTAATAACGTAGACTGATCACAACCACTACTTGCTTCATGATTTGAGTCATTCAACTATCATGCAAAGTTCTACGCCATAAATAAATATGTTTTTCAGGTCATAAAATAGTTCAAAATCCAATAAACCAAAAAAATGACGAACTAGGATGAAATATTTAAGTTTTATGAATTCTGTGGGATCTGCTTCATATTGTAGAATTCAAAACTGGTAGCTTCCAATAACGCTTTGACTCACTGCTACTTCTAGCAACTATATACCACAAAGTAGCACAGACACAACCACGAACAACCAACACAACATGAACACGCCAACATATTGATTTTTGAAAATGCAGGACGCAACATGCTTGGGACATGCAATATGCAGTAGTTGTCCAAAGGTATACAAAAATCTTATACACGATAACGAAACAAGTTGGATTCTTGGAAAACTTTCCAATTGCTTACGGAAACAGTGGAAAAGAGTTAGCTTTGTTTCTACACTCAATATACTAAAATAAGAAGTACCATCAGTCAATGTCTGACACCCCCAAAATTGAAGTGTAATCTACTGACCAATACTATCAAAATTCAAAATTAATGATCAGAGAAACTGAGGGGTTAAGTTGATCACTAGTTCCGTTAGTGTCCAAAAGCAACATGAGATTGCCATCAAAACCTCAAAAGTGTGCCCACGGGCAGTGGTGGTGCCACAACTAGCAATGGGTATTCATTTGAACACCACGGTTTCATGTATGTATGCATTGGTAGTTAAAATTTATGTATTGTACTCTTTGATTTGAATACCCAATTCTATCGATTCTAAGAACCCAATAGCCACAAGTGCAGAATAATTCACTGCAATCTCTCTCTCTCTCTCTCTCTCTCTCTCTCTCTCTCTCTCTCTCTCTTGTATGTTTATCACAATAAAGTGTAACGTGCCTAAACAAATAGGATATCAGTGGATAGTTTATTGTTTTGCTATGCACATCGTTTTTTACCATATTCACACCAAAATATATGCATTCTATAGCATTTGAAATGATGCAATCATGAGACAATTTAGAGCAGTGGAAATTGGCAAGGGGAAATTGTGATACTGTTAAATGTTTGCGTAATATTTGTTTAAATGCTGCAGTCAATATACTTTGTAAATGTCTCGTAAATTAAACAGGAAAGAAATTCACAATTTCAAGTTTCTTAATGACCACCAAATCAGAAAAATTCCTAGAGCCGCCGCTGCCAACGGGGAAGAACAAAAACAAAATAGTCACGAGGAAGCCACAAACGAGCAAAGCACATTCCCAGTCGATTCGACAAGACCAAGTACAAGAAGACATGCGGTAAAAAGAAAAAAGGAAAAACTTGGAAAATAATGGAAGCTATGAAAAAGGGTGTGTACCAGAATGAGGGGGAAAGCTGAGGGAGACGCAAGTGTAGAGATCGACGGAGGCGGCCACAGCCGTGGATCCGTGTACGACGGCGTGCTCTCCGGCTAGTATGATTTTCCCGGGAGCTCTTGCTCTCACCTCCATATTCTCTCTCTCTCTCTCTCTCTCTCTCTCTCTCTCTCTCTCTCTCTCTCTCTCTCAGCTGATTTGACAATGAAGGATCTCTCTCGCTCTCTCTCCTCTTTAATAGAATGTGTAGGTTGTACAGTTCATTTGACTCTGACTATATGTTGTTGAGTAAGTTGAGATAGTCGTACTTAGCGACTGATGAATGCGTTGATTCAGACGCAGGATCCTCTGTGTCTAAAAACGCAGCCTGGATTCGTTGCTAGTATGTCTTTTTGCCAAGGAGTTTTCTAGCTATTGAATTAAAAACATGAAAGAAAGAAAAAATTCACGCATGGCCGAAAACTTCTTCCGCATATAGGCAGAGGGGTTTTTGAGACATAGGAGATCGAGCTCCGCTGATGCAAGCATCAAGATTATTCCGGTTAATTAGTTGGTATGTTTGCTCTCCACGTAATTGATCGGATTGATTTTCTGGGTAGACCGCAAGAAAGTAGTAAAATTTTGTACATTTTCCAATCCCAACATGGAAGGTATTTTTTTGGCTGGAAAAAAAAATTTTGAAATGCGCTAAACTCACCGGAACTCATATTGTCAAAAAAAAAAAAAGAATGCGTTGATTCCAAGAGGCTCACCTCTACCTACCGTGCCTCGTGGACCATCACTAGCCTAATTTACCCGATACCAGCCGCCTTTCTTGTTTTCCTGATTTTCGTGAGTTAATTAATTAAAAGCAAATATCTCCAGTCTCCGGTCCTTTACCTAATTTTTCACTCTAAACCAACAAATGAGTAAAGAGTCTTTAAAAGTTTAGAGCTACCCACCCTTCACTCAAACTATATGAAATTTATTTTAAGAAAAAACTAAACAGGAATCATGAATCCATCCCCTACTTTATGTTTTAGTCTATGACATCATTTTGATTATCTTTTCATCATGTAAATGAGATAGATCACTCGATTATACTCCCTCGGTCTCCTTTTTAAAGTTCAGTATTTCATTTTAGACGGTCAAGCGTCCATTTTGTAAAATTAGTTGGTAAAAGTTGGTACATTTTTCATTTTGTCCGTAAAAGTAAATTCCATTTTAAAAAGTTACAGTAGTAACTAAAAGTGTGATAATGATAACTCCATAAAGGGTATTTAGAGGAAGTGGAGGTAAAAGCTAAAGGTGTAATAATAATATCTTCTTAATAAGTTAGTGTTACAAAACTGGACACTTAAAAAGGAACAGAAGGAGTACCTTTATTAATTAACAAAGTCTACTGAACTAATCCAATTTATTACCTCCCACTCATTACGTCTCATTTGTTGTCTTACCTACACATTCTCAAACATGATAAATTTATTGTAAGAGACATTTGTTGTAAATTATATCATAAATTTTTCATATTTTGTTTGCGTTTAGGATAAATTTATTGCATAATAAATATATATATATCATAAGGGGCATTTGTTAGCTTACATGATATTCTTTTTGCTTTGCTTTTATCGTAAATTTATTGTATACAATTAATAAATTTACCATAGCTTAGTGTATAATATAAATTCCACACTGCTGGAAATGCAAAGCACAAAGGTTTTCTTAGATCATGGCTATCTTCTCAATAATGTTAAACAGTCTTGCTGAAGATCACAAGACTGCAAAACAAAGTACCTGTGCAAAACACATGATATAGATGAATTTAACATGAAAACATACCAATCCAAACACAAGTGAAAACAATCACCTTGGTGAATCCAATTTCTCCCATGGTCTGGATTTGCGGGCTTAAAGGAAAATAAAGAAGTTTTAATACATCATCAGAACTGAAGATACGAGCATGCAATAAACATAAAATAAGTTTTAGCATCCGAAACTTGTCCAAAATGACCAAATTATCAAGTCATACAGTTCATACTCCAGGAAAATTCCGCACACCCACAGAATTCTCAGCTTTTCTTTATAACTCCTTCGAGAATTCCATCAGCACCGAGATTCCCAGAAAACTGGTACTGGTTGACCGGACCTGGCAGCTTGAATGATATAGAAAAATGGCCAGGTGGGCATAGATTTGCTGAAAGCATTTCAAACTTGTGATGGTTCTTGTACACCGTCTTTTCCCCAGTTGTTGTGATTCCCTCTATCTTAACTTTCCCATTAGATTCAATCTTACATGTGAAGTCATCTGCAGTTACAACAGCGATATAGCTGAGGCAAAAGAAAAATTACAACAGCAATACTGCATCAGTGAGATTTAACAAAAAAACTTACACTGCAGCATATGATGTGATTGTCAGTTTGGGAATTACATGAACCTGAACTAGTATGACAAGGGCTGCAACGCCGTTTCTTTTTTAAACAAAAGCGGGCTAAATAAGGCAACTAGTCCTTTGAAACAAAAGTGGGCTTGATAAGTAATGAGACCTCTCTGTCTCTTATATTTTCATTAGGTTTAAAACTGAAGTTAAAGAGAACAAACTCACCTGCAAAGAAATAATGCTAGTACTAGTATCCAACTCTTTTGATAGACGGGTAATGGTTTAACTTCCAGCAGTTTCAAATTGTCAAAGCACCACTTACAAGCCAAAGTAGAACACTTAATGTACTTGGGAATTCAGTGGCCACATCCTATAGTAATTCCAAACCACTAGTATAAGAAACATGAGATTTTGGAAAGAAACAAGTACGGCCTCGTTCGTTTTGGGGTCTCAAAACACCTGGACATGGTCTCCCATAATTTTTTTCCTATCTATTTCTCTCCACTCATTACTCTCCAAAACTTCCCTCAAAACACAAACCGAACAAAGACAGGGATTGAGCAACTTACAGAAGCAGCATTTGATATATAATTTTCATTGAGATGAAATTCCTTTTCATGTGAAAGAAAAACAGAAGCAGCAAAGTTTATTCATCATACTGGTAATTAGTAAATTTTAAAAAGTTAGTGCATGTATATGACTTACCAGTATCCCTACGGACACCAGGGAGAGTGACACGGAAGAAGTAGCAATCCCCAGATTCACCCATATCGACTAACCCCACAATTGGCCCATTCTTTCCAATCGCAGCACTTCCGGAGAGAACAACTGCTGCGCTGAAGGAACCTTGCAAATTTCCCATTGGTTCTCTAGTTTGCTGGGAGGACAGTCACACAACACTGGTTTCAGAAAAAGTTTCAAAAACATTTTTGGTCGACAACTTTTAAACTTATTCTTGTGGATGTTTTCTGACGAACCCATTTTACAAAAAGCATAAAAAACAATATTTTATAACTGTCAAAAACCATGTACTGTTTGAAACAAAGCAATAGAAAAATGATAGTAAACATCAAACGAAGCACAGTTGAGTATCGACTGTACCGAGGAGGGTGCATGGTTGTTTGTTGATGTTGGACGACCACTGTATGACACAACACTCAGAGGTATTGCATCCAAAACAGGCTCTTGAGTATCAAATGTAACGTGACGAGTAGTAGACCTGAAATCCATTTTTAGACTACAATATTACAATTTAGGAGAAATCAACAGGATTGATATTCTATCTCGTAATTTAGAACAAATTATGCAATGCATAACTCATCAAGTCATTGCAAAAAGAGTGTGCTCACTCCTACATAAGAAATCGACTCTTCTTACCATAAATTGATACGCAGCGTGCATGCATAGCATTAAGGTAAGACAATTACTCTAAGCTTTAACAAGGGTCAAGAATGCAAAAAGCAAAAACTAAACAAGAATTGTATAAGGCTATAAGCTACGTCTCTGTCCATTAGTTCTTTCCACATCTGGATTGTCGGTTTGGAAGAGATTAGTCCTGGTATATAGGAAGTCAATGCTGGTTGAACTAATACCTTTAGAGGGTGTCTCAATCCCGTGGGATTGCTAGGAAGAAATGAGAGGATCTAAAGGTGATGCAGCACGTGGAGGGATTAGAAAGGGGAAGAAAGTGCAAATAAGCCACAGCCTTAACTCCCATTAATCAAGCTCCCCATAGTACATCAAAGGAGATCCCTTTTACAGAACTAGAAAAGAAACCTAGTAAAACAAGGAAACCTACATAACTACACACTTATCAAGATCCTATCCTACTAAACAGTATTAACGATTACACTAAGGATAAAAATATTTCTCGGACCTAAATCTTCCTCTCGCAACTAATCCTCATCATTCTTCCCCTACAAAGGAAAAGAACTCAACCTCAAGTTTGATTCCAAAAAAAAATGCACTCTTTCACACCAACGGATTAAACACTTCGACTATGGCAGCTGCTTGATTTGCTTGTGGCTCCAAGTAATCTTGGTCAGTAGATCGTTGACGATATCCACCAACCTTGGTTGCACAACCCAATCAAAATTTTCAATGCCAATAAAATCAATCTTTTTTCACCTAAAGACATATGTTCGTGGGGATTCAAAATAATTCAATAAATTGCTTTGATAAAACTGCGTCTCGCATAAGATTTTCCTTTTCTTCAATTACTTCTTCTTGGACTTTAACAACTTCTAAATTATCTATCAAATTGGTCTCTTCTTTGAGCGTTGAATCCTCTTGATCTTCACAAAAACTGTGGGCTTTCTGCTGTTCACCTCCATTACAGGTTAACAAATTCTCCAAAATCGGTTTAGCTCGACCAGCTGGTGTACCTTTTTTTTTTTCACTCTGCTCATCCATTTTTTGGTCCCTTACTGGTGGAAGTACAAGGAGACATCTGACAAGGAGAAACCAGTGAGAGTTTGACGGTGGAGTCAATTCGGTTTACGAAGTAGCAAGCGGCAGCCTCGACAAGAGAACTTTTGTCTTCTTTTTTCCTCTTACCAGAACTTTTTTTTGGATAGCTGATAGAGCACCAAGTACGGTGGAAATTTTGGAAAATGGGTGCAAGAGAGAAAGGGAAAGAGAATTGTGAAGCGAAGTCCCACATCGCTTGGGTACCAAAGTAAAATGAAGTATATCAGCATGAGGGCACCCTCACTTCAAAAGCTAGCTTCTGGGGTTGAGTTATACTCAAGACCGTGTAACATGGTATGATTGGTATCAGAGCTAGGTACCAAAGATGGGTAAGGCGAGAGCCTCTGGCCTAGCACGTTGAGCGTGACGGAGGGCGTGAAGCACTGTCCCAAATCACCTCGGTACCAAAGTAATAGAAAGTATATAAGCATGAGGGCACCCTCATTACATGAGCTAGCTTTTGGGATTGAGTTCTACCCAAGACCGTGCAACAAGAATCTCGAGCCTAAGCTTTGATACATTATAGAGCACGTAGAGGGGTAGGGGATAAGAGAGGGGAAGAAAGATAGCGCAAATGAGATGATGCAAGAGCCTTAAACTCAATTGACATTAATCAAACTCCACATAGTTCATCAAAGGAGCTCTTATTCATAGAACTAGAAAAGAAACTAGGAAACCTACTCACAACAAAACACTGCATAACTATACCTAACATGATCATGTCTTTTCCTAACCAAATACTCATCAAGATCCTATCCTTCTAAATAGTAGTAACGATAATAACTTTGATACTAATGACGATAACAATCAAAACTGGAATAATTCTTGGACCAAAATCTTCCTCTCGCGAGTAGGACATTTACAATCCACATCAAAAGGTTTTATTATACTTATGTAATTATTTAATGTGGCTGTTTATATGACAAATCATCAATAAAATCGGAACCCATAACAAGATATTTAATATTGGCGGAAACAAATAGATGGGCAATTATTGTTTATTCATCACTTAATCTTGAGCACTGGTTGAAGTACAAAATAATTGTTTAATCCATAAGATTATTCATGTTGTCTGGATGTTTCAGCAAGTGATTCCTAAAAGTAATGTATGAATGCATCAATATCTGAAATGTTGGATTGATAAGTTATTTGCATGAGATACTTTCTGGTGTTCAGAATACGTAAGCAAAAGCTTTGGGGACTAACCCATAAATGAAACGGGCATTATGTTTAGCCCAGCTTAGACAAACATAGTAAAAAGTGTTGCGAAAAATTTAGTAGCGCTTGGTAAACAACAGGAATTTTTCCCGACAGCATTACGTCTGCCTTTCCGAGAAGCATAAGAAAAACAGATAGAAAAGCTTTACCAGAGCTTTTCAAGCTTTTAGCAACGTTTTGAAGTGTCAGGTAGGTCTTTTTGGGTGTAATGTGCTCATTCCGCAACTACGTACTCTAGAAAATTACCTCCATTTGCATTCTTAGGCAATATATCAAGCAATATGTTGTGTTAATGGTTGACAACCAACCAGCAGCTGACATGGTGCTCCCAAACCTACATAGTCTTAAGTCGTTGGATGCATGGAGCTAACCTGACCCACCGCACCACGGCCAGATGGGTAGGAGGAAAAGTCGGCCGCAACATTCCCTTTTGCATGACCTTGTTGGTTGGAAGCACCATATGAACATGGTAGTTATGCCACGGTGGTGTTGTGGAGTATTAAATTCCCCTAAGATGGAGGTTTAGCAGCCAAGACTTAATTAAAAGGTAACTAGAAGCATCAACCATTGATCTCCTTGCCAAAATCTTGGGCAATTTTGATTTTGTGTACAAAGTGTGACATCTTGATCTGTCGAGCAGATACTTAGTTTCCTAAGGTTTTTTGGTTGACTCCTTCTAGTAGTGGTCCATTTTTTTTGTTTTTCATTTTGAAGAAGGATATCTCATCCTTGCCACTTCAACTCGAATTTTACTAGGTAAATATGTTATTTAAGCAAACAATCACATTTACAAATGTGCATGTCCCTATGGCATAGAAGGAACATAAATAGTTAGTCCGTCATGCATACCTCATGCTTCAACACACAAATCATAACAACCACATCTTCAGTAAGTTATTAGACAAATCGCAAAACTCAAATAAGCATAACCGTAGCTGAAACAAGAAATAAAGTTAGACCAAACACTCATCGTACAATATTTATCAACTCTAATCAACATACCTTTAGGACCTTCCAAATAAGTCATAGCTCAAATTTAGTTACCAAATTGATATATGAGTAATCTTCACTATGGACCTTAGTACTTAGTAGCATGAAGCGGGGGCGGGGATGAGAGCGGAAGCGAGAGTGGGTGTAGTGGAGCGGAGCGGAGGCACCAAGTAGCTCCTAAGGTTGGGAGCCCCTAAGGAGCGTATATAGATTATATACAAATATGTATATAAAATATCTTTAAATACTTAACCATTAAAGGAAAAGTGATACTGAAAATTTTTCCAATCTTAAAGTGTAATTATTGGAAGTTATATATTCTCAATTTGCAAAACTTCTTGAATAATATGATTCTCATATTCTTATTTCCATAATGGCATAACTCCCTTAAAAGTAAGAGAATAACTGCCTTAACGGCCCGGTAAGCTCCCATCTTAGTTAGGAGCGAGCTGCTGTCAAGCTCCCATCTTGGGAGCGCCGATTCGAGCTCCCGTCTTAGGAGCACACCCATTTTAGAAGGATCCTGCTTCTAAGCTACGGACTAGTCTCCATTATTCTCCATCAAAACATTCTTCCCTAATATCGGTTATATTTGATTGATACATATAACTTATGTGCAAGGCTAATTTTCAAGAATTTGCTATTCATTCTACAAAATGGGATAAGACTATGTTGAGAGAGCTAATCCATGAATTTGGATTAGAAATAAAAGTGTTTGTATCTAACGTACATAATATATTTTAGTATAAGAGTAATGTTGAAAATACAATGAGAATCCAAAAAACTCCTCTAAGATGATTTTTGGATTCTTAAATCTCCAATTCATTTCTCATAATGCATTTTGCATTGATCAATTCTAGAAACTGCTCCTAAACACCTAAAATGCAAATCTGTGTAAACCATGGCTCCCGCTAAAATTAGTTGTAGTAGACTAGTAGTGGTTGCCAGGGTTTTAAAAAACAGCCACTAGGGTAAAATATCGGCCATCACGTAATGGGTTTTCAAACGCCGTTTCGGTTAAAGTGAACAGTAATGGCGATGCGAAAGATCATCTACATGTAATCGACCCATTGTGTAAGGCGATACACAGCGGTACCTTCATGTCGATAATGTCCAAAGTACTTTTTTCAGTTTGTCCTTGTAGTATGTATGTGTTAATTGTGTACCATAGTGTTATTGTTACGGTATTTGCACCAATGACTCAATGTACCAATAGATAATAGTATTCTCTTTTTTATCGTATAAATTATCTTTTACAAGTACTAATCCTAGTTTGTTAGATAGTGGGATTCTCATGCCGTATGAATTATATCAAATATTAATCCCCTTAAAACGCGAAATTTGATTCCACCTTACTCAAAAGTCAAATATTGGTCAAACCCCTCTAGAAAGAACCATTTTCGTTATAAATAAGGTTAGATAGAACATGTGTATCCAAGGTTATAAATATCATTACCAAATAGAGATCGAGAGCCGTTTTTGTTACTGTTACTGGTACAGAACGTACCGGTACCACTGTATCATCAGGCTCTGTTCCGGATTTGCCTTCATTAGTATTTATTCATAAAAAAAATAGGTGTACTTAAAAAATTTACTTCATCTGCATCACTCAACGCAATCGTATGAACCCAAAAATCAGAGTAACTAATTAGCAAATTAAATGTTCACATTTTAACCAAACATGGTAAAAAATAATAGGTGAATGGTTAAAGGGGAGTGCAAATAAAAAGAAGCACTTGATCGAAAAAGTAAGAAGAAGTATTCTAAAGTTTGGTGTGTTGCATTATACACAATCTAATCTCTAAAGGGTTGCACTATGCAATAATTCCACCACCCCTTTCTTCCCAAATTTCAAACGACATAAAAAAGGAAAATAGAGCCTGCGAACAATCTTGACCACGCCTTTCTTCGCCTTTCTTGTTGATTTGATCTACCCAGTGGTCGTTGGTCGCTGGAAATTCGAGATATCTTTGCAAGAACAAAAGGGATCTCCGCAGACCGGTCTGGATCTTCTCTCAATTTTGAATGCCATTCTTGGCCTCCATTTTCTCTCTCTCTATTTTGCTTGGATTTATTTCATTTCTTTTACTCATCGGTACATTCCGCCGGTAAACACTAGGAAGACCAAAATCCACCGAAGATAGACGTTGTACCCAATACCTGCCGAAAACTTGGTCGGAACGAATCTAAAGGTCTGTGCTACCGCTTTTCCTCTAAAACGGGACGTACCAGCAGTACCGGCCGATACTGGAACAAGATTAACCGCATTGTCTGTACCAACGGATTTTTTAGCATTGGCTAGACCTTGAAAAAGATTCACAAGTGCGGTGTCCGATTCCTATTACAGAATGACCAAACTTATGATATTTGTAACTTGTTGCTAAAGGTTTCACTCAAAAAGTGCGAATTGACTTCTAAGAGACCTTCTCTCCAGAATCCAAGGAAGACTTTCTAAGAATCATTATGGCACTACAGGCTTAGTAGCTCACTATGATTTAGAGAGTAACACTAACTATGGGTGAAAACTACTTTCCATAATGGGAATATAATGAAGTCTATATAGATCAACTGAAGGTTTCTCGATTAGAAGAAAGGAATATTTGACTTGCACGATTAAGAAGTCAGGACATAAAAGAGCTTCCCAAAAAAGGTATCTTAAGTTCAACGATACTAATGTTTCCTTTTGATTTAGGAAACAGTATTGATTGTACCATAATTTAAAGGTTAGTGTCAGTAAATTTATTTTGCTATTCTACATGTTGGCTATAGTTTGCTTGCTAGTAGTTATCTTGGTTTATTGCACGAAACTAAGAAGTTTTTTGCAAAAAAACTTTGAAATGAAAGATATAGGTGAGGCAACCAATGTGATAGGAATAGAAACAGTCCAAGATAGATAACATTGATTGTTAGGATTGTCTCAGAAGTTTTAGAGAGACTTGGTATGGGTAAGTTTTCTTGCCAGCTGATGGCCGAAGGGAACTAATTCAGGCAACCAAAAATCTTATACCGACGCTCAGACAAAAGGCGGTCGATTTCCCAGCCAAACTCCGCCATTTTCATTTCCCAGTATATATGGATTCCAAGTAGTTCTTCTCATCAGCTACTAACTCCAGGCTCATAACTCAACTAAAAGTCTTTCATACAAGCCCTTAAGGCAAGAAACATTTTGTTGCATGATGAGTGTTTGGTTCTCCCACGTGGACCATATGATATCTCACATGATGGCTAATTATGGCAACATGAGCAGCGCATTAGAACCATATTTAGCTTTGTCTTAGTTTGGCGAAATGGATTCACCGTAATGGTTAATAGAAGATTATTCCCAAATGTAGGTCACGGTAATACTATTCAAGGGAACATATTTTTTTCTGATGATTTTATTTTTTCTTTTTTGCACAGTATTCTTTTCAGTAGATTGACACTCACTCTCATAATGCTCAATATATACTAGTCGCAACACTTCCTAAATTCCTCTAAGGCACTATTTAGTATTTACTATAGTTTGCGTCAAATATAAGGAAGGATTTACAAGAGGGAGAACATTACGAGAGTTGAAGTACTGAACAAATCATGGAGGACTAGGCCTGCCTATGGCTGGGAATGCAATCATAACCATATGGGCGAGTTGTGGTGTCTGAGCTCCTGGTATGGAAACTAAGTGCAGGAGATTTGTAAACTCCAACGAATGCTAGCTCATCTAGTGTCCCACGTTGAAAAATCTACCTGGTTGCTTTTGGGTCTGAACAGGGCGCTTATGACATCCATCTGATGTTAGACTCAGATCCTGGGTAAAGGACAATCGATTATATGCATGGTTCACATTAAGTTAACTAAGTTTTGCATACCTCATTCGGAATGTAATATTTCAATGCAAATCAACTGTTCGATAAAACTTGAAAGTCTTCTTAGCTTATGAGTTCAGTACATGCTCTTATATAAACCATTCTCCGGTCCAGACATAAGAAGAAATTTATATCCACCTCATACACTTCGGTATCCCATCCCAGAATAACCCATCTTCTCTGATTTGATCCAATCAACTAAGGGTGGCTTTATGCTTTACTTTCGTATTTCATGAATCCCAATCACTTGAATTTTTTTTTTTTTTTTTTGGTGCAACGGAAATGGATCACTTGCAATTAAGCATATGAGCTAGTTGCATATTCTCTCAAACCATCAATAACAATCAAAGACAACAAAGCAAAAGAAAGCCTCTTAAGCAACATTTAAAATTGCTTTTATTGGAAAGTATTTAACATTTTCTGTTAATAGTGCATCAAGATATTAAAAAAATTGAAAAAAAAAGGTAATCATTAGAAGAGTTGATAGGTGAAAAGACATAAACGAAAACAAAACGAAAAAGGGTGAAGGCAACAAAGCACAATATTGAACAAATATTTCATTGAAATAGAAAGAAATGTACAAGAACAGAACAAAAGCAAAGAGCCAATCAATGGGAATAGGTGGAATGGTTCAATGGTGGTTATCTGGTGTCCTCCATCTATTTATTTGAGTATGAAAACAACGGTAAGGAGGTAAGTCGTGTTTTTCTAACATTTTTGGAAGTATCCAAATGTCATGACATCTATATCAAACTAGATTTTTTCGACCACCCCAGCAATGACAAAGTTGTCCAGTCTCACCCAAAACCCTTGACAACCAAATGCAGCATCACTGCTAACCAAACGCTACTCGTCAATATGGCACATGCAAGTTAATCTAGTTAAGCTTCCCTTATGGTCCGTAGCAGCTAATTAAATGCCCATACATTAAATCAAATTCTTAGATAATCTGAAAGTCTCCAAGGCAATGGATTCTTTGTTCCACTCCGAGAAAACAGAGGTTTCATTTTTAACGACACAAAAGTCACAAACTAAAATCCATTCAGGTTCATTGACTGAATGAATTTAACAGGTAAATTGTTAAAAAAGTGGACAAAAATGGACCTTTGATTCTCAAGTAGGAGGAAATGTAAAGTTTGTCCACGTAGATAGATGATTGCTAACTGTTTGATTCGGAATATATTTCACCTTCACACTTCAAATACAACTAATCACCAATACCTCATAAGAATCGTGAATTGAAGGTTGTTAGATTTCTTAGAGGCTTCCAATCGAAAACTAATTGGCAACAGCTAAAGTAGCCTCTAGATTACATTAACCAAGCTTGGATGAGCGCTCTCGGACATAGTCTGGAGTAGCCTCTAGATTACATTAACCAAGATTGGATAAGCGCTGTCGGACAAAGTATGAACTGACGAGGTCAGGGAATCGACAACCACGTTAGGTGAGGCCACCCAAGACCTAGCTCTGATACCGTGTTAGATTTCTTAGAGGGTTCCAATCCAATACAAATGAAGTAGCCTCTAGATTATATTAATCAAGCTTGGGTGGCTTAGGTGAGCAATGTGGGGAAAAAGTCTAACAAAGGCTAACTCCACTTCATAAATGAGAACTAAGCAATGTAATACTCCCTCCGTCCCATTTTCATTGTCCATTTTTGAATTGCATGTCATTTTTTAATTGCTTATATCTTTCAATCTATAATGTTTTTCATAATTTTGAAAACTTTGTATTATAGAATTAATCGAGATCTATCAAACGAGATCCATATTGCATATTTTTCAAGATCCACACTAAAAGATAGAGGCAAAAGACATAACAAAGACAAACAAAATAATGGACAATGAAAATGGGATGGAGGGAGCAATACATTGCGCTCAAAAAAAGGTAAGAAAAAAAAAACACCAAAAGGCTACAAGGGGCAAGAAATGTACACACAGTAAATAAATGGAGTGACTCCCACTTACGGCTTTAAAGTAAACTTACATGGATACACCTTCTAAGTATCTAAATTAAAGTAACTTGCAGAAGAAATAATCTCCTGATTATTGAGCACATAATAGACTGATAATAAATATAACTTATATAAGTCATTGACTGAAGTATACGAACGATTTGTACAACTTCAATAACATGTAACAGATAAATTGAAACTCCAAAAACAAATACTTTATTAAACCAAACAATTTGCTAGTTCGTTTTATGTGATTGCCCAAGCTCATGAGTTAGTTTTGGAGCTAACAACTAACCATTGTAGGACCACTCTAATAGACTCAAGAACTTGCAACACCCCATTTGCATGTGGTGGGATACACCAAGGATCCAGATTCCAGAATATGGATCACAATGAAATAACCAATGGAGATTGAAGTACCTGTGTGGAGATGCCATTGAAGAGCTCTCGGATACCTTTTGAGTTGCTTTACAGAGGCAAATTGATTGCACAGTCTCAAGAGAAAGAATGGATCAACTTATGGAGGCGACTGGCTGGTTGGGATACAATTATAAACGACAATGTTAGTTAGAAAAGGTTAACATAATCTCCCTAGCTATCGCAATCCCTTTTAATGGCTTCACAATATGAGGTTTTCAATCTTGGACATTTATCATGAAGTTCACAGTCAAGTTGAATTCCAAAGGGTGTGTAAATGTGTGCAGGATAGCAGATTGCGTAAAGGTCTAAATTCAAGGTAAGTATCAATTAATGACCCTTAATAACATGCAATTTGCATCAAGTGTTTTTAGAAGTTTGACCAAAGCATATCTATCAAGAAAGATTTTCTTTAACTAATGCATTTATTGCTCTCTCTTATCAGTATTCAGAAAATACCCCTAAAATATCTTGAACTCACAAACTCCAAATTACAAAATAATACATTCCACAAACCCCTAAACCACATTTTGGAAGATAAAAAAACAAAATGTTAGAAAATACAAAATAGAAGCTAAAACAGAAAATGGTTGAAGCACTGTCAAAATAATGCTTCTAAACCACCGCATGGTAATACCAACTGAGCCCTTACTTAAAATCCTACGAATACTCAACAGTTTACTATTGTGTAAATCCTCCTGAGGCTCATCATTGGATCATATCTCATCCTCCAGCACCTGATTTATTCAGCATGCATTTTGTAGCTAAACGTGATATGAATTCAAATGTTTTTTGCACTTCTAAATATACGACAAATGAGATAATTAATGGTATGTTCAGAATTATACCGCAGGACACTTCTTTCAGTTAATTAAAACTATGTGTGAACAAAGCTTACAAGAGAATCGATGTTTTATTTTAGAATCTGGCTTTTTGGAGAAAAGTTAAGTAACATTAAATGCCTATCAATATCTTGACAGGATGGATTCGACCAAACTTTTTTCTTTCCTAAAAAAATTAACTGTCTGTCAAAAGTCTGTATCACCCATATTACAGGGAATGATGCTCAAACTGGGTCAGAGGATCATAAAAGGACAACAAGGGGCAAATCACGTGCTTGCACGAAAGAATATCTAGCACAGGACTAGTTTACAATCTATGGGTAAAGCAGGATGAAGAATGAGACACAATTAAGAAGATTGTCTTTGGTCATCAGATGAAGGAGGGAGAACAAATCAAAGGGACAGATTAATTGTCTCAGGTGTACGATTATTGATCCTGGGAATTATTAATCCAGTGACACAAACACGGGCTAAGTAATCCATATGGTTCTTTTGAAACTTTCATGAAAAACAATAAAAAAAAAAAAAACTACTGCTTTTAATATTCAACAAACTCCAAGCACTAAAAAGTACGGATAGTGGCGGAAGCAAGACTTGTACATAGCAGGAGCCGAACCACTTGTATTCTACATTGATAACAAAAATATATTCCATAAGTATATTGTTACTTGCTATGTCAAAGGAAGAGACTAGATTGTGCGCACATACGTAGTTGCCACATAATTTTATACACGCGACCAAAAAATGCTTGATAACTTCAAACTTTTAACGATTTTTGTCCACACATATATAGAAGTTTTAAGAAATTTTTTGCACCCACGGGAATTGCGGGGGCCAATCTTATACAATTTTTCCAAATTAACCTCAAAAACCAGTGGTGCAAGGGCCCGAACACCCCTTGCACTCCCCCTATGTCCACCCTGCTTATGAACAATAGAAATTCCTAGGCACCACAACGACAACAAAATATGACTGTACAGCTATACATTACACTTCCGCTTTTAGTTTCAGTTGGTAAGTTACTTTTACCACCCAATAACCCATCTTTAAATCAAAGTTCTTATTGCATTACAACCAAAACATCTTTTCTGAATACATGAGAAGCTTTTGACCAGCGAATTTGTAAAATCACATACAAAGTTAAGATAATATTCAAATCCTCAGATTCAAAGAAAGGTACCTTGATTCTCTTCACTGAACAGAGCTTATGAAGGTACTGGGGATCAACTTAGTAGCAATGGCATGTCGAATCTTGGCTCCCAGGCTCAATTTGAATGCAAAACTTTCTTTCCTTAAGTGAATGTCTCAGGCCCTCAGCAACTTAAAGCAACCAAAATTACAACCTAGCAACAGTCAGATGCCCATTAGATTTTATTCACTTTTACAACTTGTCACCTCCTATAATACTTACTGTCTAGAAGACTCAAGACCAAGAAGTGAATGTGAATGTTGGGATATACAAAAGGTGCTCATTAAGTTTCGTTTGTAGGCTATTTACTCTAAATGACACATTTACTACTAAAGAGAACGTCTCAATCTGTTGGCATCATGTGAAAACAAAGTCAATGGCTAAAGTAAAAAGTACCACTAAGACAGTAACATTGTGGCATAAAATTTTCATCTCAGTACACATGCCAAAATTAAAATTGCATACCACACAGCCGCTTCCTAAATTACCAAAAGGGACAATAAGCATAAAAATTAAAAACTTCCGTTTCCCAGCTCATCCCCCCACCCTTCTCGCACCCATCCTCCGGCCTTGCTGTCCCTCCCCTAGCCTCCCTTGGTACCCCCAACCTCAGCAGATAGCATGCACAATACTTCCAAGAGTGTGCACAACACTCCCCACTCTGACCATGAACACCAGATTCAAAACACTCTTCCCTAGCAGGACGCACTAAACAAGTCGCATATGTTCAGCTTCATTTTGCCAAACCAATAACCAATGTTCAGGCATAGATAAAATTTCTCAATTCTTCATCCTGAACATGTGGTTGTTAGACTTCGAGATGAATCAAAGGTGGAAGTGAACGGGACATCGCAAGTGGGAGGTGGTTGTCGCTTACAGGTTGGGGGAGGGGAAAATTGCAAGGCAGGTGCAATCTCAAATAGATCAAGACAGGGAAGATCAAGAGAGCAAGTGGCGATTGCAAAAAAAAATATCTCATGGAGGGAAAGACCAATGGCACAAGGAGAGGGGCAAAGCCGGGAAGGGGAGATATGGTGGGGAGGGGATAGAGACGGTGGTGTTGGGTTAAGGTTCCAAAAGTTGGAGATAAGGATGTTGAGGGAATTGTAGTGAGTGTACAGAGGAGAACAAATCGACAACCCTTATTTCTAACACAGGTTTATTGTAAAGGTGTGCAATGAAAAAAAGGTGTGCAAATAGAAGCAAATGGATATAGTAAAAAAATACCCTGTGAAAGTACAAAATGTGGCACTACCAAGTGTGTGTGTGGCATTACAACCACCCATCAAATAACGGTATTTCCCATCAATGATGATGAGTACATGCCAATCACGATGAATAAATGTGCTTCGCATACATTTGACTAAACCAGCAAATGGATCCAGCTTACCCATATCAGCGCTTCCAGTCAGCTCGACACCAAATGCTACTGTCGAAGGAAAGGCGCCATCCAAGTCTTCCCTAGTCAGGCGAAAGCACAGGAATATCATAGAAGTTTCCATTTCCTCAGCTTGAGCTTCTCTTTCTATTGACATAACTTCACTGGAGACAACAAAGGACCCTTGCCGCGCAAGCTACTCAGAGGTGCCACATCAACAGCAGGTTGTTCAGCATTGATGGGTGTTCATACTTTAGTTCATTACTATTACTACTGCAATGTGGAGAAGACCTGAAAACCAATTTATAGCAAACATACTGTATCAGAATCTAGAAGAATAATCAGCGGGATGTGATTTTTTCTTTTAGGGAAAATTAGCCATAAGTACAATAAAATAGTTTTCATTTAAGGGAAGGACGTCAGCAAAATAGTTTTTAGTAGAGGTCCTTCAACTTTTTGAGTTGTTGAGCCACAAGGCCAAAACATGTTTTCACGGACAAAACTACCTTAGGGTAGGGTACCCCATACGGTTGTAGGGTGCCCTAACGTAGGGTTGGGTGTCCTAGGATTTAGGCACTTTCATAGGGTTTTAGGGTGCACTTTCCTATTATAGGGTTTATGTATTTTGAGGCACTTTCATAGGGTACCCTAGGGGTTTAGGCACTTTCATAGCGTACCATAGGGTTTAGAATTTTAGGTACTTTCATAGGGTACCGGTACCCTAGGGTTATAGGGTTTTAGGCACTTTCAATTATTAGTGAACTTTCACTAGTTTTGCAAAAAATCATTATGTTTGATTGCAAAGGGTGTTTGTCCTTATAGTTGATATTTGATGGCAAAACGTGCATATCTTTGGCCTCAAAAAAAGTAAATATGAGTGATTTTTGGCTAAGTCTACCTACCTATATGGAAATAAATGTAAAGTTGAGGCAGCCATCTACAATGCACTTGCATTTGACAACCCTTTAAGTGACTAACTTGATCAAGTTTCATCTCTTGGGTCTCGTACAGGTTTCAATCTGTATTGGAAACAGTGTGAACTGGACACAGAGAGTACACATTCTCCCTTGAATGAAAGGAAACTGCCACCATGTGTGGCTCCAAAGCACAAATGTAATCAACTCACACCAAATCCTCCACCAAAGGTAACTTGAACAAGAAACTACAATCAGTATCAGGATCTTTGATCATTGTGATGGACATATAAACAACTTACAAATGAGAGTGGAAAACAACATGGAAACAGAGAGCAAGTAGAGAAATAAATTGACAGAAGAGAGAGAACTTGAAATATACATGAGGGCTGAAATATACATAGGTCTTGGTTGATTGAAGTGATGAGCAATGAAGGAGTGAGCAAGGATTTAGAAAGGGAGAAGCGAGAACGCCAGTGTTGACGAAGAGATTTGGGCAACTCGACGGTCGCCCTCTTGATAATAAAGACACCAGAGTCGAGAAATTTTGCAGTGCTGGATGGTACATGTGGTGTCCGCTCGGCGCATCTGTACCATTCAATTTAGTTTTGGATAGCTAGGATTTGGAGAGCGAAAGAGGAGAGAGAGTGGTGAGGGAGTCTGGGCCGTCCAACACAATTTTAGACGCAGACGCCTGGATAGACTGCTCGAGCACCACGTGGGCACGGCCATGTGCTACCCACCACCCGGTACCGAAAAATTTCTCCGGTTGATCGGAACAGCTCCAAGGAAATGTTAAAAGGGTGGTAGGCACTCGGCCTAATCTTTTTTTCTCCTTGTGCTCTTTCCTTCTTTTTTTTTTTTAAATTCTTATCAATTTTTATAAGAATTTCATATAATCCATTCGAATAAAAAGCAAAACACTTCATTCCAAGAAATTTGAATTTCTTTCGCACCTAACCGAAGAACGACTTGATCTTTAGAATGGCATGATTTGTATTTGTAAATTTAAGGACAGAAGTTCTTTATTTTTTTATTTGAAGAATAGCACAATTTTTCTGAGCAACTAAAATTATAGAACATACCCTCTTAACATCCGGTGATTATTCAGTACTCCTAGAACGCTGTCACATCGTGCTTCACAGGTCTTTACTATCATACATTCGTGAGATCATACACTTAGTTTTGAGCTTCGCATGTAGTCATAAAGGTCCAAGTGCAAGTAATAATTTCCCCCTAACTTGCACCGATTTTTCAAAAAGATAGACCAAAATGTTGTTATTATTGACGTGTACAAAAGGCTTATCGAGAGCATTCGTGGTTCATAATTCAAGCCTGGCCAAACTCGAGGCAATGACCATGTTCATTTTGGAATTTTGTTTTTAAAATTTTGGATAATAAATAGAGAGATAGATAGAGAAATGAGAGTAATAATTAAAAGAAAATTTATTAAGAACCATACGCAGAAAGGAAATCCCAAATTCAAAATCTCAAACAAACATGGTTAATGTTCCTGATTTTTGATCCTTTTATACACCCTCATCTGAGTAAAACAATATTGGTGATCAGAGCGAATCAAGGGACAAGGACGAAGAATTGAACAACCATCTTGCTAGGCTGCGTTCTCCCAAACTTTTTTTAGTATTTTTTTTTTTTACTTTTCACGGCCTTTTCACAGCTTTTTGTTGATCTTTCTGTCCTAAATTCTAGAGATAAATCATTCGTCTCGACGAAATCAGAAAAACATAATAACGTGAACCAATGTTGAAAAAAATTCATAAAATACAGACTTTTTCTTTTGCTTTTGGTCATAATTTTCTCTTTTTTAGACTACTCTCGTCGAAATAGATAATTCATCTAAAAAAATATTACGCAAATCTAACAAAAATTCAAAAATGACGGATAAAACACACAAAACGAAAAAGAAACATAAGCTTACAAAAATGAAACATAAGGTTTTCAAGGTGTATGACTTTGGATGCGAATGGTGCCTTTCCTTCGAGGCATTGCCGGAACATGATCAATGAGTACGACGCAAATTTTCGATTTTGAAGAGTTCAACAACATGATGCTCCTTACTAGCATTTCTTCTTTCTTGATTTACGAGTAGTAGATTGGCTAGCTATTCAACTAAATAGTGAACTAGAGCCGGCAATGTATAGCAACCCGAGTCACCCGACTAAGCTAATATCCCGTTTGAGGTTATCAATAAAACTGGAATCAGTCACGTTTTGCTCAGTTAGAGGTAGATAGCTCGAAGCCAGATCAATGCCCACATCGATCAATCTCTGATTCTCTGAGATGTGAGACACAGGACTTAGGAAACTCACCTTGATCACAATCAGTCTCTCAAAGTCCATCTTCCATTTGTTGTTTAGGTATTTTGTTGAACCGAATAAAGCTGCCACGACAGTCAATGCTGACCGGCCAAAATCTATGTCGGACGGGCTGGTGTCGATTTTGAGCAGGGCACTTCGGAACTCTTGGTCCGGAGGTCAGTTTGGTCCAAAGCCGCACCACATATTTCACCCTTAATTACTACATGCAGAAACAAGCAAAATGCCCACAAGGTAACATAACCATCATACCAGACCATTCTGAGAAAAGGCGAAAAAAATCAATTATTTTGGTGAAATATTAGGATCATAAATCTTCTTGCCCTGATTATAACAAGTCACCTAAAAGTGAATCTCTCTATGTGAGTCACATTCTGTGATCCGAAATCCCACTCCATGGCAGGAAAAATAAGCAAGACAACAGGAAATGATACAAGATACATATGCTTCAGGAGTGACCTCAAATTTAGGTAGAAAATAGGATGTCAACGTATTCTCTCTCCGATGGACCAAAACAGCATATTATCTTCCAACATGGCATTAGCATTTCATGAGCTGATATAACACGTACTGAATTGCCATGTATTTGTACTAATGGTCAGTATGTTGCCAGTTCAGCAATGATCGATAAGCCATTCCCAAGGAAGGTGGGAAAAATCACACAGAAAACTTGGCAATGACTAAACTCACAATTACGAATGTAATATAGAGACCGACAAGGCAGAATCCCCAAAATCTAGGTACCCGGAACTTGTACCAAGTTACTACCAACAGAGAACCCATCAAGCTAAGAAGCAAAAACACAAAAGCCATCACAATACTCACGTGGAAATGTAACTCATAGGCCTTTGGATAAATATTGGCAGTCTGTATTACCAAAGCTGTACCAAGCCCGAAAAGCATGTTAAACATGGGCCCAGCAAAGCATCCGGCCATGGCCATTGCTGGCTGGCCTGCTTTAGCAACTGCCACATCAGCAACAAGATCACCTACCGAGTTTCCCCATGCAAGCACAGTCAGCCCAAGTAGTGCAGGAGGCAACTTAAGGAGTGCTCCAAGAGCTGCCAGGCAGTTGAGGAGTTCTCCGGCTACAGTGGAGATCCAAAACACACTCATCACAAATGATACGAGTACTACATAGATTTCTTCAGTTTTGGGGGGCTCTTTTTCGATTATGAAGTGAAGAAGTGCAAGAGAGGAGCATGCGAAGAAAACTACTAGCCAAAGAGGCATATGGGCATTTGGAAGGAGGAAAATGACAGGATGATTTACTGGCATGAATGAGTTACAAGAAAAGAGAAGGGCAAGCGGACATAGAGCAATATTGGCGGATCGATAGAATCTGTTCCACTCAGAAGGTGAAGTCTGAGGAATAGTGAGTTTTAGAAGAACTGAGACGGGAAACTCCCACACTTTTGAGATCTGTGGACACACAAAAAGAGAAATACGGCATAAGAAGATTAGTCAACATCATTAAATTTCATGACCACATAAAAACCAATGTATACAATTCCCGTAATTGAATCAAAGTCCTAGAAATACACATATTTAGATACGAAAGAAAACTGTGTCCCTCGGACACGTTCCCACAGACATGGTAGTTAGCAACGCCAATTAAGTTGTGTTAAGGTTTTACAAAAAATATCAAAAAATAGTCTAGCACGTGAAAGATAACATGTAATAACCTCTGAGCTAAGATCAGAGGATTCATGTTCAAGAAAAACTTGAATGTGACTAAAAAGCAACCAAGGTTTCTTCATGCCTCGTTCTGCTCGAATGCTCAAAACCTAATGATTGAAGTAATCAGGATGTTAAACCAAAAAACCCTACACATCCAGCACTGAAGAGCGGATAATTGTGGTTATCCAACAGACTACACATCTAGCGCTATCCAGCAATGACTAGTGGATAAAACTGCTTCTATGAAACACTTTTCCTCAATTGTTTTTCTTGATGCAACTTGACCAAAGCACTGGCAATCGTCGTCATATCTTGCAATTCCAAACAGAATGGCACTAAAACCCTCACAAAATACTACACTCTTAACAGTTTGGTTGGAAAATCAACAACTACCTAACACCCCTTTTATTGTGTGATGGAGCTATCATTGGTCTCTTTCTTCACCCCTAAGAAGAAAGGATGGCAGATGAATCAAAATATCGCACCCATCACTAAGGTTCTGGCAAACAGGTTACAACCTCTCCTCCTTACTCTAATCAGTTCGAATCAATCTGCATTTGTTAAGGGTAGGAGTATTACGGACAATATCCTCCTAATGCATTAGTTAGTAAAGAACTACCATAAGTCTGGGGGAGTTCCTAGGTGTGCCGTTAAGATGGACCTAATGAAAGTCTATGATTCAGTAGACTGGAACTTTTTGCTTGAAATTATGAGAGGCATGCATTTTCCTGATCAGTTTGTTCTGTGGGTCAAAAACTGTGTCTCCACCCCAATGTTTTCAATTATGATTAATGGTGAACTGAAGGGTTTTTCCCTGGGAAGAGGGGTCTTAGGCAAGGGATCCTTTATCCCCTTACCTGTTCTTATTGATTATGGAGGCATTCATAGCTCTTATTCGGTATAAAGTGCCCCATCAGTCCTTTAGCTTCCATCCCAAATGCCAGCACCTTCAATTAACACACCTTATATTTGCTGATGACCTCTTTGTTGTGTGTGGTGCTAAAGAGGATTCCTTTTCTGTTGTGGCCTCTGAGGGAATTCCATCTGTTTCCTGGATTGCAACCCCCAACATGCTCAAAAGTTCTATTTTTTATGCTGATGTGGATATCCCTACTAAAACCAGGTTACATTCCATTCTCCCTATCCCAGAGGTTTCTTTGCCTGGGAAGTATTTGGGGGTTCCTTTGATTTCATCCAGATCAAAGGTTAGTGATTGTTCTCAATTAAGGAGTAAAATTTTATCCAGAATTCAATCATGGTCCAATAACTCTTTGACACATGGAGGAAGAGTCCAACTTGTTAATTCTGTCCGGTTTAGCATTCAGATCTACTGGGCTTCTATTTTCATGTTACCCCAGAAAGTTATTCAAGATTTAGAACAACTTCTCAGAGCCTTTCTTTGGTCTGGTTCTGAACTCAAGCACTCAGGGGCTAAAGTATCTTGGAAAGACATTTGTGTGCCCAAAGAGGAAGGAGGGCTTGGCTTTAAACTCATGAAGGATTGGAACAGGGCTTCTATGAATAGACACCTCCGGGCAGTCTGTAAGAAGAGTGATACTCTATGGGTAAAGTGGGTGCATACATATATTATTAGAGACAAATGTGTTTGGACTATGAATATCCCTCCTAATGTTTCATGGACAATGAGGAAACTCTTGAAGCTTAGAAACCAGGTTCAGTCTTGGATCATTTAAAAGATTGGGAATGGTAATGATACTTTTTTGTGGGTCGATAATTGGCACCCTTCTGGACCGTTGTACCAGAAGTATGGAGAGCAGGTGGAACACAATTTGGGCAGGTCTCTGTTCACCAAAGTCAGCTCCATCATTCAAGGGCACAGCTGGGTTTGGCCTAGACAAAGGAATCCTATAATATGGAAATCATGCAAGGTACTAATTTCTTTCTTGATCCTAATGTCCCAGGCAGGAATCTCACAGCCACAAAAGCATACTCTGTAAGGTCTGCTTGGCAAGCTATTAGGGATCCTAAACCTCCTTTTCCTTGGTACAAAGTTATTTGGCTTAAACATCACACTCCACGTTGGGCATTTATTCAATGATTAGCTGTTCTGGAAAGGCTGTCTACTAAAAACAGACTTGTTTCTTGGGGAATGCAGGTGGGTACTCGATGCTGTCTCTGTGCTAGAGAAGATGAATCCATTCCCATCTCTTCTTTTCATGTGCTTTTTCGCAGCAAGTTAGGAACTCAGTTCTATTATGTAATGGGGTCAGTAGTGGTCCAGTTGATCTAGCAGGGGTCATGGCTTGGACTAAACAAATTTGGGGTGGTGGCTCTATGGTGCATTCTGTTTTCAAGTTGTCTTTGGCAGCTACCATCTAATGGTCGTGGAGGGAGAGGAAAAGTAGAATTTTTCAACGACAGTGCAGAGATTTTCTTCTTTGCAGAGGCTTATTATGATGACATTTGTGGATGTATTGGCTCCTGGAAAAGGGTTAAACCTTCCAGTAAGAATTTTGGCATTGCTACCTCTTGTAGAGTTCACAAGAGGATTTTTTACCCCTAATTGTTTTGGGGATTGTTCTTTCTTCTGGTTGAAGCTTGTTGAGTCAGTTCGTACAAAAAGCTAGTCCCTTGAGATCTTTTGTTGCATGGTGCTTTAATAGGACTATAAGTTACCAAAAAAAGTACGTCGTTGGATCTAAGTCCAACCTGCATTTTGTCATCAACACAGGGTGGCCACACTTAACCATGGAACACAAACCAGGCAATCAAAAAGCAACTCCTACTTATGATACATACATCAAGATTCAAAACAATGCAAGAATATCAGAATTGTAACCCAACCATACCTGCCAAAAAACTTGTCGAAAACGAGAACCCTGCTTCCCTCCCCCCTCTACTTTCCCCAACTCCTCTCCATTTTTCTCACAATCCTGTCCAATTATCACACTCTTGTGAACCTCAACACTCTCAATCTCACCTCTCCTTTTCCTCCCCCCACCACCCATCCCCAAATCCATCCAAAACACAATCCCCACAAAGAACACATAAAACCCAATAAACCCAACAGCCTGCCACAAAAAGATCTCCCCACTCAAGTACACACAGAACAAGAACAAAGCAGCAGCCAGGTAGAACAGCACGTCCCGGACGAACGGCGCCGGGTCCACAGCAAATGGCGCCGCGTGGATCGCCACAAACCCGACCACGAGGGCCGAGACGAACGTCCCGGCCGACAGGATGGCTCCAATCCCGGTCCTGGGGCTGCCGCCCCGGAGGGCCGCGACCGACGCGAACACGTCCGGGGCACCGTTCCCGAGGGCCAGGAGGGTCACGGCGCCGATACTGGGCGTCAGATTGAGGTGGGTCGATATCTTGGTGACTGTAAGGGAGAAGTGGTCCTGGGCCGTCCGGACGAGGAGGTAGAACTGGAGAAGGACGATGAGAGAGAGGGAGGGGACGGAGAGAGAAGGGGTTTGGTGGAGGAGGCAGAAGTGGAGAGAGAAGTAGTTGATGAGTTGGGTGTTGGTGGTGCAGTGGAGGAGAGAGAAGGAGCAGCGGTGGGGGGGTGGGATTTGGTGGATGGAGGAGCAGGAGAGGGGGGGTGGGGAGGAGGTGTTGAGGAGGGACCTGTGGGGGGTTAAGGGGGTTGTGGAGGAGTAATTTGGGGAAGGTGGTCTGAGGAGGAGGAAGAAGAGGATGGTGGTGATGAGGGTTAGGAAGATTGCTGGGGGGATGAGAGAGAAGGCCATGCCATTCCAAGTTCCCCAGAATCAATCTCTCTCTCTCTCTCTCTCTCTCTCTCTCTCTCTCTGTGTGGTAACTGGAGTGTTGATTGGAGTGCTGAGTCCACCAAAATCTTGACGCGTTTTCTGATTCGCGCAGCTGCAACCTGGGATTTTTCAATTCGCTTGGACTCCCTTTACGTAAATTGACAACCTTTTTAATGTCTAAGTTTATGTGCAATTGGCGAGAATGTCCTTTATCTATCTACATTATCTGTACCTATGTATGTGCCTCTCTCTCTAAGTCACACATAGCGTGTGCGGTGCGAGTGCAAGAACGCGAAAGCAATATAATCCCGAAGAACTGTAATTAGAACGTCTCAAAGCGTCTTTTCTTTATGTTTTTAAATATATTATATATTTTTATGCATAATTTTATTTATATATTCGCACAATTTGTCGTAAAATGTTACATTCTTTTATCAAAATAAAAGGATATGATTCATAATTTATATACCTATTTCAAAAATACAAGGGCTATTGGACAAAACTGAAAACTGAATTTTAATTTTTTTAAGCTAAAAAACTGTTTGTTATGCACTAAAATTTAAGCACTAAATTTGTTAAGCTGTTTGAACAGTAAGCTGAGTTTGTTTCTTTGGAAGGTTGAGCGCAGTCCAACCCCCATTTTTAGGTTATCTCAACATTCCGGACCCCAATTTTATGTTATCAGACTAACTTCTTGTATTATTACTCAGGCTACGTTCTTGTAAACTTATTTGTCCAGAACTTATTTCGATAGTTTTTTACTTTTCAGACACACGATAGCTGCTATTGTGCATAACACACGGCAACTCTCCCGGATCTATATAACCAACCCCTTCTGAGATTAGCTTAGGCACGTCACCTTCCTATTTTCAATTATGTGCAAACTAGCTTCGCGCGGTTTTACCACTCTACCTTTCTACGATGGAAAATTCAATCTCATTTCAATGTGCCATTTCATCCGCGGATGAGAAAATTTTCCAATTGAACTCATATTTGAACATGAAAATAAAACGACGCTTCTTCTACTTCCTGATGTACCAGAACCATAACCTTATAAACAACCCATTAGAAGCCCCCATCGGACGCCATTCTTCTTCCCAGCCCCTAATCCCCACCCCCTGCGTGTGCGAGCGCGCACATACACGGTTGAGGGGCCGTTCCAGATAGCATTCTATTTGCAAAAGTTCTTTTTTGTGTTATGAACAGTAAAATCTCAGAAGGTACGTTCCACTTTTTCTTCAAAACTTCTTCTTTAAAAAGATTATTGTCAAAATGACCATATTGCCCCTTGGACTTATTCCAATTTCCCAGACCCAGGCTTTCTCCTTTCCCCTTCTTCCACGCACAGTTTTGTCATTTCATCTGGAGACTGTTGAGAACAGAGACCAGAACATTTTTGAAAAAAAGGAAGGTTCAAAATCTGGAACAAACCTACTTTTTGAACCAAAAAAAAAGAACTTTAAGAGAAAATGGAACACCATCTGAATCTTACAAGTACACTTAACACGTACATTTTTAAACCCTTCGCGCACGTACACTAAATTGCAATCGAGGTAGAAAGGAATAAGAAGCCTATTAACGCTGCTTTTTCTCCTTATACGTTCTTCCTTACACTTCGCAGTTCACATGCACATCGTGTAACCATATCTACAGCTTGTAAACTGCAAACATAAACATACATCATGCACCAAGATTTCTTAATAACCACTTCTTTCAATGAGGGATGTCCATCGTCACAAATGCCTTGGCATTTTTCTCATCTTCCAAAAGATCACAAGCATCCAAGAAGATCGCATCATCCATGTCAGGTACAGCTTGAAGTGCATCAACAATGCTTTCTATTGAGCTATGGTTCTGGTCCAATGTGTTACCCTTACCTGCTTCTACCAACTTCTTTGTGGTTTTCTGAACCTTTCTCCCACTTGTTAAAGTTAATGGTGTTGTGGATTGGCGTCTTTTTCTCCCATTAGACACTTCGATATCCCAAACGAGGGACTGTGGAGCTCCAAATATCCCATCCATACCCATTTTCCATGGCATTATCGTCAATAACAATTTCTGGACACAGATAACTTCGTCCACATCAATTTCTGGACACAAATAACTTGCTTTTCCATCACCAAAAACAACACTCAAATCACCGCAACTCTTCAATATCTTATCTTTGTATGCTATGGCATTCAGATGCTCCTGCGAATAATGGCAACTACATATGAGATGTCAATTAACAAAGTAAACTCTGACCAATGGAATGGGTGTTTTGAAACCCCAAAGTTCACAGAACAGACTTAGATATCCCAAAATGGTAGTTTGCATTAGCAGCATTTCGTCAAAAAAAAAAGGTGCTGAACTCAGGCCAGCTCCAAAGGAGTAGCCAAAAACATGCCAAAGAGTGCTATAGGACAAATGGTGTAAAAAAATGAGACCCAATTTTATGTTATATCACAAAAAATGCATTAATTTAGACATTGAATGGGGGATCCAATGGAGTAATAATAATGTGTTAAAAGGGTGTAACAATATGACTATAAACAGCTACATAAAAATGCAAAAAAAAAAAAAGTGGAGCCTCGACAAGTTAACTGCGGTTATGACTGGCAAAATGCACTCTTATGGAGACGGCCTAAAGTAATTATTAATCACATGATAGCAAAATGAGGGACAGCGTTTGATTGCCCAATTCAATTTTAGAAGTTTAAGAAACGCACCTCAACGTAAGCTTTCCAAACATCATCGTCAGCTGTTAGCTTTTGTTGTATTTCATCCCACTCAAACCCATTCTGGTTGAGAAGAGTGCTGATGTCGTAATGCTGCTTCATCAAGCTTTTATATCGACTTTTCAACACACATTTATTAAATTGACATCCAAAATTTTCCCTGAATAATGTGACCATGGAGATCCAAGCTTGGTTATTGAAGGTATTGCCAACTTTATTCCCTTCAAGCACCTGTCCTAAAATGAGTTCAATGAAATATTTGTCCATTAGCTTTGTCCAAGTAATGCCATGTGCATCACTACCAGAAGAGGATTGGTTCTCCTCTTGACCTACGCATTCAAAAACTAATCAGAAATGCCCAACAGGAAGAAGCTCTCTCTCTCTCTCTCTCTCTCTCTCTCTCTCTCTCTCTCTCTCTCTCATTAAAGAGCACCGCCAAAACGTGAAACAAATATGGACAGATTCTGTGAAAAATTAAAGAGCACCGCCAAAACGTGAAACAAATATGGACAGATTCTGTGAAAAGGAACCTCCCAGTGCCTACATCTGACGATTCCAAACCTCTATAATATCCTAAAGAGCCTCTGCCCCTAACTCAACTAGGCAGAACTTCCTTCTATATGATATTTTAAAATTACCAATCAAAACAGGTAACACTACAAAAATAGATTCAGCAATCTGATGCAAGTTCCATGACAAACAATCAGATACGAAGAAATTAACAAAGCGACTACACAAGCATTTGTGCTTGAAGCATATAAGCAGATATAGCCAACAATTATCCTCATTGTGACCATTCTCACAATAAGTCCAATTATAAAATGATTCACACAAATCGAGAAAGAGAGACAGAGAACTCGCAAATGTTTACTCTCACATCTCCATCATCAAGATTGGTACTTCTTGCATGGTCATGGCTTTCATTGGTGCTCATATTTTCATATATTAAAAACAAGGAAAAATTTCATAATAGCACCTGACCTTTCACGAAAATCACGCAGAGACACCTGACCTTAGAGAAATATCACATAAACACCTGACCTTTCAAAAAACTCATCAATTCAACCCCTACCGTCAACCTCCGTCAAAAAATTAAACAGAACTACTGACTTGGATTTGGAGGGATACCCAAATACGTTTGGAGGGAAATATCATCCCCTGTTGTAAATTTAGGCGCCAAGATCCCTCTGATCCGATCCTCTCCTTATTTATGAGAGATTAGAGGTCCTTTTTGAAGCATAAATCTGTTGAATTACCGCCATTTCTCCCAAATCTCTTACCCTTGCATTGAAACACAACCATGGCAACATCTCAAGCTCAAGCTCTTTGGAGGACAACCTGTGCATTGAATGCGGCTCCAAACATGTTGTTCTTACCTCTTGCACTGATGCAAATCTAGGGCGAAGGTTCAAGCGTTGTCCAAATGATTTTTTTGTTTTTTTTTTTTGTCTAGAGCCCAAATGATGGATGCAAAAATTTTGCCAGATTTTTTTTGGACTGCTTAGAAGACTAAACAAGATGGAAGCAGAGCTTAAAGAGAAGAAGGGAAGAGAAAAAGCTCTTGGATGCCCTATGTTTGTCATGGGTGATGTTTGCCATTTGGAAAATGGTTTAATGTCCCATGTTTGGTCAAAAATTTTTGGTTGGAAACTGGTAGCAGCAGTAGTAGTAGTGAACTAGAGGTGGTGTTTATGGGATGTGGCAGTAGAGTAGTAGGATGTTTGAGATGGTATAATCTCCTTTTGGTTTATATAATGGTAACGTATGAAATGAAAGGGATTATGTTCCATAAATTGTGTTTTGGTGATGTGTAAAATGATGAAATCGGCAAATTCAATCATCAAAAAAATGCAGCATAATGCCTCTACATTCTATTACAGTCCATTGCCAAAAAACTATAGTCCATTGCCAAAAAACTGGTGTTTGCAGTTCGCTCCAATTGCCCAAAAAAAGGGCCTCAAATAAACCATGACACAACCATTGCAAATAGACCAAATCTAGCCAATACAATTCAGCATTGCAAATAGACCAAAACCAACCAAATTATAAGTTCCAAATTCAATACTTAACCATTACAATTCAAATCCAGCCATTACAGTTACAATTCAAAGTACTTAAACATTACTAAGGCATCCACCACTAAAACTTCACAAGAACTTCAGTTGCCTATTCAAAAAAACCACCATCAGTTCATTTAGCTGCACAAAAACTAATCCATCAGTACTTCAATTGGCTTCACAAAAAGGTATCCACCAGCACTTTAGTTGGCTTCACAAAAAGATATCCACCAGCACTACACATTCACTTGGACATAACTATAGAACCACCTTCACTCTGATTTACCTTTCGAGCCTTTTTGACCTGCATAATGAAATCACATTAGCAAAAATATTTATTGAACAATAACCAGAGAATGCATTATGGAGAACTATTTCACTTACAAGCAATTTAGGCCTCTTGGCATTCCCCTGTCCAGTTTGTCCATTGCAC
Source organism: Rhododendron mucronatum var. ripense (assembly GCA_019656295.1). Taxonomy (NCBI): domain Eukaryota; kingdom Viridiplantae; phylum Streptophyta; class Magnoliopsida; order Ericales; family Ericaceae; genus Rhododendron; species Rhododendron mucronatum. Next base: position 661,332 of record BPLT01000022.1, on the reverse strand, counting down.
TGTCCAGAATTAGCATTACTCTGTCCAACATTGGAATACAAAAAATGATAACAACAATGGAGCATATTATACGATTAAAACATATGCTACAATAGGAATACAAAAAGTGAATTTTCATAAATCAAACTCACCATAGTGCCACCAATCAAACTCACCATAGTGCCACCACTTTGTACAGTTTGTCCACTTCCTTGTGCACCAGCCACTGAACCAACATTATTACCACCAATCTGTTCAACATTGGAGCATATTATATGAGTAAAACATAGCATACATAGCAATAAAGAAAATATTAAACAGTTACTGTAGCAATTGAAACTTACCACAGTTCCACTAGTTTCTCCATTTTCTCCACTGGCTTGTGCAGGCCTCTTACAACTCCTTCTATTATGGCCCACATTACCACATAGCCTACATGTCATCTTTATCCCTTTTCTCCCCAACTTGTTAGGCTCTGCAGGTTCTTCTGGCTCCCTCCTCCTTGCTTTCTTTGGCCTTCCAACCCTTTTCTTCACATCAGGAGGCAAGAGTGTTGGGTTTTCAGTTGTTGGCCACAAATCCCTCCCATTAATGGGGTTGATGAGATTATTGTAAGTCCTCAAGTAAGTATCCACCTTGTAACACTCATGGACATAATCAAAAATGTCCACGTTCAAGAAACTCAGAGCTGCTATGGCATGAATGCATGGGATTCCAGAGATGTCCCACTTTCTACACCCACATGTTTTGTTTGTCAAGTGGACCTTGTACTGCATATTATTAGGCCCATAAACTTCAAATTGGTCACTGCCCTGCCACCTTGGTATCCACCCTTCAGAATTTGTTTTCAACTTCTCCACTATTTTGAAAATCTTTGGACACACTGGCCACTTGCATCTCTTCATTGCATCCCTCTTCTTGACAACTGTTTCCATCAAAATTACCCTTATGGCCTCTAGCATACTAATTATAGGCTTGTCTCTGGCCAGTAAGATGCTTGAATTGAAACTCTCACATAGGTTATTCAAGAGGATGTCACACTTAGTGTATGTGCTGAAATGGGATCTACTCCAATTGATTGGGGGCCTTTTACATAACCAATCATATGCCATTTTGTCCATTTGGTGCATCTCTTCCATAGCATTATTAAATTGTGGAACTGTACTTGCTCTAGCTGCCTTCCATAATATATCTTTGAGGGCCAAACCTTTGAACTCCAGCTTGAAATTATTGTACAAGTGCCTAACACAGAACCTATGAGGAGCATTTGGTAACAGATTTTGAACAGCCTCAATTAGACCTTTTTGCTTGTCACTCATAATTGTAAAACTATGAGAATTTTGTATGTTAAGGTCCTCTATCAGTAGCTCAAGAAACCAGTTCCATGTCTTGTATTTTTCTTGTTCTACAACTGCATATGCAAAGGGATAAATGCAGTTGTTGGCATCAATGCCAACAGCTGTCAAGAGAATGCCACCTTGTGGCCCCTTCAAATGGCACCCATCCAATCCTATCAATGGCCTACATCCCTCCAAGAACCCTTTCTTCAATGCACCCCAACAAATATACAACCTCTTGAACTTTGCAAAATTCCCCGACCCAGTATTCAATTTCACTTTCATTTTAATTGTTGTTCCAGGATTTGAAGACATTACCTCTTCCACATATCCCCACAGTTGCTGAAATTGCTCTTCAGCACTACCTTGAATCAACTCCAAAGCCATCTGCCTAGCCCTATAGACCTTTTGGATACTCACTCTCACAGTCCTTTCTTTCTCTATAGTTTCGGCTAGAGACTTGGTTGGCCATGTAGGGTTACTTCTAATCCTATCACAATACTTGTCCAATATCCATTTGGTACTGACCCATGGTACATGGAAAGACCTAACACAGTTATGCACTGCATCATACCTTTTCACCCTATACACAGCATCACTAGGGACATAAGATGCATAGATGAGCCAATCACAACCATCCTCGCATTTTGCCCTCACCTTCTCCCTATCATTCTTCAGGAATTTAATCTTTTTTCCATGTTTAATCGAGTACTCTTTAACTGCATTTGCAAATATGTCATGAGTCTTAAACTCCATCCCAACCTCGAACACAGGATTGTCCATCTCAGTCTTTTCATTGAAAACTGTGTACTTTCTCTCTTGTTTTCTAGACCCTCCTTCTTCATCTGAGGAGCTATACCCACTATTGAGTTCATCAGAGGAATCATCAACACCACCTTCTATATCAGCCATTTCCTCTATTACTGCAGCATAATCAGCATCTATGCTCAAAGTATTTTTCTTGTTCAACCCACCAAATTCTACATCTCTGTCAACGTTTTGCTCAAACAGTTCATCATCATCAGTTAACCCATAATCACTATCATAAAAAACTTCATCTTCGTCAGAGGTGTCTGAATCTATATCATACTCATCACTATCATCCTCTTCATCCACTTGCACATCCACCATACCCTGAATTATTACGTCCTGGACTTTGGTCTTGCCTTTACCTTTATTGCAGACATTAATAGGTTTGGACTGGGCCTGGGCCTGGGCATTTTTTAGGGTCTCCATGGTTTTGTCTTGTGGCATATACCTACTGGATGTCCCTATGGATTTGGGCTGTGGCATGCCCTTGTTGAGTGAGCCCATGGTTTTAGGAAAAGGGCCAGTCCATCTGGGTAGTGAAATTCTAGAGTCTGAAACTTTAACCTCAGTCATTTTGGGTTTATTAGGTCTGCCAACTTGACTTTCTTGGGTCCCCACATACACTTCATCTTCTTTTTCTTCAACAGAAAAAACCTTCACCACCCTATCTTTATCCACCAATGAACGTAGCCCCATTGCATCTAAGTCTGTTTTTAGAATTCTTAAGCCACCACTAACCCAAGTGTAAAAGTTAATGGCAGAAAACTTTGACCCAAATTCAAGTACCATATTGAAGAGTTCAATTAAAGAGAGTTCGTCACTTTCACAATAATCAACATAGCCTACACTGCCCCCCATATATTTTGTCTCCCTTGTGTGGCCTAAAATACCCCCATAGTGCAGCTGTATTGTAAAGTGATCAGATGAAGAATCTGTGAAAAAAAAATGAGGGAGAAAACCTATTATACTCAGTAGGTAGTATTAAATTACATGTAAGAGTTTAACTACCAATATTAAACAAAGAAAAACCAAATGAATTGATTAAACAAAGGAAAAACGTTTTACCCAAAAACAAAAGAGGGAAAACACAATAGCTGTAAAGAATTTTCATGGACAAGTGTGTAAAGTGTCAAAAAAGGCCAAATGCAGGTGTATGACTTTCGGATCAAAAAAAAAAAAAGGTATATGACTTCAATGCATGTGGTCCTACTTCTGCCTTTTGGAAAAGGACAAGTCTATCATAAAGACAGAAGATTTAGATCGAAAAACATACCGTATCGGGGGGATCCACCACCTTCACTCTCCCTCAAACACCACACCATTGTTGATTGAAGCCCAAAATAGGCCTCAAAACCCTTCGATTTTCACACTGAAAACCCTAATTTCTGAAAGCCCTAAATCGCTCCCCCTCTCTCTCTCCAAGAACAATTTTGGTGTTTCGCGTTTGAAGCCTTAATACTTTTACACACACGTGTTTTGTGCCATGTATGCACACACGTGTTCTCCACCTAAGCACAATAAAGCCACGTGTATTACATGTCAGCAGTTCCGTTTGATTTTTGACGGAGGTTGACGGTAGGGGTTAAATTGATGAGTTCTTTGAAAGGTCAGGTGTTTATGTGATATTTCTCTAAGGTCAGGTGTCTCTGCGTGATTTTCGTGAAAGGTCAGGTGCTATTATGAAATTTTCATCATAGTTTGGGAGACTTCTACTTCAATATGATTGTGCATCAGGGTGGGAGTGTAAAATATTACCCAACAAAATTTTACATGATATTAAATTACTATACCGAAATATGCACCTTGATATGCGCATCCCAGATATCATCAGTAGCAGTTACCATCTGCTGCTTTTCATCCCATGCAAATCCACTATGATCAATAAGAGTTCACATATCAAGAAATATATCCCTCATATGCCCAAAACGAATTCTAAGATTATCTTTCTGGTGCTGACACCCAAATTATGCAACAAACTTTGCCACCATGTCATCCCAAGCTATTTTGTTGAAGTTCTGGTAAACCATATTCCCTTTATGAATCTGCTCTAGCATTAAATCAATGAAATACCGGTCTATTGGTGGCGTCCAACAAGATCTCACACATTTTCCATTTAAGGATGCTTGAAAATCCCTTCCTTTCAACCAATAAAAGAATGAAGTTGAATAAAAAAATTTAAAAAAAGAAGTTGAATAAAAAAAATTAAAGAACACCAGATAAAACAATACATTATATCATCAAAACCAACAAAATTTGTTAGAGTGAAATGCTTAATCCATTTAGGTAATCGAGGCAATTCAAGTTGAAATTCACAAATAGTTGCATAATTCTTCTTGACAGAATGATGATTGAAAGATTAACTGCTTAAATCTCATTAGAGTGAAACTTGCCATCACTGTTGAAGCCCCCACATGGATATGATTGGTTCCAACTTCCTTCAGAAGTCAAGTTCCCATAAACCAAGCATAAATCATTGTAATTCGGCATTGCTTTGGATATGAAAGATGCTCCTTCCGAGTGCCCCTGCAAATACTATATGCAAGCCACTAGCAATTGGTAATCCCATATACGACTCAGATAAATGAGATGTGCACCTTGGTAAAAGCATCCTAAACATCATTAGGTCCTGTAACCATTTGCTTTGATTCGTCCCAACAGAATTCACCCAACTCCAGGAGATTCTTGATATTAGTGTATAACTTCTTCAAATGTTTATAGTGACTCTCAAAAACATGTTTCCCATGTTCCAATCCAAATCTATTTCTGAACGATGCCGCAATATCTATCAGTAGTTGCTTAAACAACATGCGATCAATCATATGCCCTTTAGGCGTCCAATACGTCCTCAACCGCTCACTACTTGTGGCGGTTTGGCAATCCATTCCGCAAAGAGAATTGAAGCAATTATCGTAAGTGTGATATGTAAATATAAAGTATAGGTCTAGCCAACAACTAATTATGAAGTCAAGTTCCAACAATGAATGTCAGGAAACCCAAGCCACAAAGCATCATAAAGTTGGTTAAACCCCCCCACCCCACACAAACACACACACACACACACACCCAAAATGGAAGAAAATCTATCACTAACAACCCAGACAAATTGATTGTTAGCTCTTTTATGTTTGACGTTGTTGATTTGGAGAGCCCATAGTAGGAGGACCTTTTGAGGAGTAGAAGAATTCATTCGGAAGTTGGATAGTCTATTTGTTTCTATTTTATAGAGTTGAAAATCTAGGTCAACATCGCCTAGTTTGAATGAAATTGTTGATTTTGTAGATTCTCTCCATCTATGATTCTGTAGTAGTTTTTTGGAGCTTGTGACTTGTCTTAGTCGAACGTAATAGATATTTTGAATTAGAGGTTTGCTGCTTCCTAGTAGTCTCAGGTTTGAAATCTCTCAAGTTCTATCAACTCCTTTGGGGCTACCAGAGGTTTACCCAGTCATTAACTTCAGGGCCATAAGATTATTCGAGGTGCACACAAGCTAGTTAGTAGCTAGATCCTTCTAAAATGAGTGCGCTCAAAAGACAGAAGCTTGAATCAGTGCTCCAAATATGGGAGCTTTCGTGTTATGCCATTGTGAAAATAAGAATATGAAGAACATATCGATCAACAAGTTTTGCAAATTGAAAATATATACGCACCTTAGGTGCTCCCAACTTTAGGAGTTTCTAGGTGCCTCCGCTCCCACCCCCGCTTCGTGCTGCTAAGTTTTAAGCCCAAGCACTTGGTTATCAAAAAACAAAAATGTAGTAGATATCTATTAGCAGCATACCACTATTCTACGCAGGAAGCATCCCATTTGATGCATATAAATCTTGAAAATTTGGTACAAATCATATTTCACTTTAAATGACCTAATTATAAGGCACCAATACACAACGCAAAATGAGCCACAAAGAAAGAAAATAAGTCACAACTTTTTGGGAGGATGTGAGGCTATGTGAAAGCCGCATCATTAAAACAGTAACTACATCACATCATATTAAATCGACGAATAAATGTAAATGAAACCAAGGTTCTGAATCCCGTACCATACCGGCCAGTACGTATGGGTATTCACCAAATCCGGTACCCTCCACCTTTAATTTCATTCCGGCTCAAATATTGGTCAGTACGAGCCGTACCGGTCAATACCAAAGAGTACTGGACTGCGTCTAAATTTATTTCTTTCTTCCTTGTCAATACCGGATGGTACCGGACTACTTTAAATTTCTCTATTTCTAATAAATGAATACATTATACTAAACTATTTGATGTGGAAAATAATACTAATAACGATAAATTCGAAACGGTATCTGGTATCTCACCAGTACCATACCAATAGAAAAACAAGTACTCTAGCCTGTAATATTCGTAACCTTCATCAAAACTACTGCAAACCACATATAGAGGATAGAAATACATAAGAAGCCCACGGATACTTAACAGTTATGCATACAGCGATATACATGTATACACACAGAGAGAGAGAGAGAGAGAGAGAGAGAGAGAGAGAAATTGGAGGCAAAATGAAACATGTTAGGGCTTATTACATGGAGTTGGAACAGCGGGCGTCAAACAGTGAAGTGCAAATATTTGAAAAGCGAGGCCGTGATGGTGGGAGAAGCACACGTCAGAAAAATAGAAATGGCGTCTCCGGTTCCTCTGGGTAAGACTGGACAGTCTTGTTCACCGTTCGGTGGCTCCTCTGGGAAATTACGAATATGGGTCTTGTACTTTGAGTGATATCCAAAGACACCCCCTTCCATTATAAAAACGAACATCCGCATTGCTACGAGTTGATGTCCAGCCTTGGATAAAGTGTGTAATTGGGGATGGCAGGGCTACTTTCTTGTAGTTTGATAATTGGCACTCTCTTGGGCCTTTATACCAGAGATTTGGCGAATCTGTTGTCTTCAATTTGGGAAGATCCCTCCAAGCTAAAGTGGATTCTATCATTCAAAATGGCATGTGGAAATGGCCTCGACCTAGAAATGCAATCACCAAAGAGATCATGGCTGGTACTTCCCCTGGCTTAATCCCAAATACTGATGTTTCTGATTTTGTGTGTTGGTCTCTGCACGGTAGTGGAAAATTTACAATTAAATCTGCATGGAATGCCTTGCATACTATGTATCCCGTGGTCCCGTGGGCTAAAGGTGTGTGGTTCTCTCACAATGTCCCTCGATGAGCCTTTATTGAATGGCTAACTTTCCTAGGCAAATTGTCCACTAAGGACAGACTTCTACGCTGGGGTCTAGGGGTGAATGCAACATGTGTTCTCTGTTGCCTGGAAGATGAGTCTCATGAGCACTTATTTTTTAATTGCGATTACTCTAAGTATGTGTGGACTCGTATGCTTGGCAAAAACAACATTGATAGGCCTTGTTATGGGCTGGCTAGGGAAATTGATTTGTTATGCACTTATATGAGGACGGACTCTTATACCAAGAGGACTTATAAACTGTCCTTAGCTGCATCCATCTATTGGATATGGAGGGAAAGGAATGCTAGGGTGTTCCAAGGAATAAGCACTTCTGCTGAAAGTTTGTGGTCCAAGATTGCAGATAAAGTCAGAGCTTGTATGTGTTCCTGGAGGAAGATAAAGCCCAACGTTGAGAATAGACTGTTAGTTAGGAGCTGGAATGTGCATTCCAGTATTCTGGCTTCAAGTTAGTCTTGCATAGGAGTTGTGTATTGTTGCTTCTTGTAGCATTGTTTGCTTTCTTACTTTGCTTTGTTTTGCTTTGGCCTTTGAGGCCTGACTGATTGTAAAGGCTATGCCTTATGCTTGGGTTTGTTTGCGTGCAATGAAATGGTTAAGTTACCAAAAAAAAAAAACATCCGCATTGCTGAAGAACCTGAACCACCTTGGCAGGAAATGAATTGGCCAACTATTCGATGCTTGGTTCGGTATTAGCTCGTTCAAATTTGATTTGCCTACTAAATAACTAAACCTGAATTTTAATTTTAGGCTCGTTTAGTAAATATATTGAACTTGAGCTTAATAGTATCCCGCTCGATTAGGCTCGCAAACTTGAGGTTAAAATGTAATTAATACTACTTTGGGGGCTATATTAATAAGTATTACTCCTACATATTTTAGAGGTTTATTTAATAATTCTTTTTCCCTAACGAATATAATACGATACGATCAATTCACATAATCACGTATTAGTAATAATCTTGGTTTTTTTTTCCCCCTTTTTTTGTCATATATCAGAGAGACAGAGAGTATACGGAGGAGGTACTTGAAAAAAAAAAATTTACTAACGGACTGAGTTTGAGCCTAAATTCGGCTTGATTCAGCTCATTTGAGTTTAATGAGCTCTGTCAAGCCAAGCCCAAGCTTTAAAAAATATTGACAAGCTGAATTTTAGCCTAAATTTGGCTCGTTTGAGTTTACCAAGCCCTAACCAGCTAAGCCCCGAGCTTTGAAATTATTTTACGAGCCAAACTCGAGCTCACTTGTCCTGACTTGAATCGAGCCCAAGTCGAACTCGAGCCTGACTTACAATACACTAGTGGTACACCACACATACGATCGAAATCGTTTAACTTATATAAAACATTTTTTTAAGAATTTCTATAGAAAACTCGTTATAGAAAATCATCTCTGACTAATATCTGTTTGGTGAATAATAATAATAATAATAATAATAATAATAATAATAAAATTTCTGTTTTCACATTTCAATAGATAAAGTTTACAATGAAATAAAAAAGTTAGATTAAGATGACCATGCAGATAATCTTAGATATTTTTCTTAAAGGTTATAAGCAAAGATAGAAGGCAACATGGAACCGATCTTATTAGTGTCATTTTTCATGAAACAAAGCAACATACTCCCTCCGTCCCTTTTTTAAGTGTCTAGTTTCGTAATTCTAATTTATTAAGAACTATCATTACACATTTTACATCAACTTTTATTTCCACTTTCCAAAATTATCCTCACTTTTACCCATTAACTTTTTACCTATTAACTTTTCAAAATAATAATTGTACAAACTTTTATTCATTACCTTTTTCAAATGGACACTTATTAAGAGACAACCCAAAATAAAATACTGAACTCTTATTTGAGGATGGAGGAAGTAGTAATTAAATCAAGGATTTAAATCGAAATGTTGAAACTAAACTGCTCAAAGTAATGTGAAAAGTGGTGTAACTTACCATGCATATGCTTGAAACTTGGAAATGCACCTATGCATATCTAAAAATGGAGTATTTCACAAGAAAGCATGCAGATCAAGAGGTGCAACTTACATCCTTCTGATGTTAAGCTTAATATAACTATGCAAAAAGATATAATTGAAACTCACACCTAAAATTACTAATATACGGGCTAAATGAAAAGAGAACAAAAATTGAAGAAGTAAAATAATTTCCGAGTTCCTCATTGGGTTCCTAGAGCACTGGATCAATTTGATCTCAGAGAAATCGGAAGATTCACTATAGCAACTGTCTTTTGGGGTTATAAGTGAGATCAGATAACGATTGATCACCGCCACTGCCGCCTCCTCCCTCCATCAGCCATGCACTTAATGTGATTGTGCTTCAAGAAGGATGTTAGTGGCTGCATTGAGGTCATTCCGGGCATGTATAAGCGCTTGCCTCGCAGAGCTCCTATCAAAACCCATTGAAACCAATGTTGCTATAGAGTCCTCCACTGGCTCTGCAGTGGAAGCCGGGGGAGCAGCCGGGTAACTTGCCTGAAATTGGCAAAAACATACAGCTAACTTGACCGAAAACTGACCAGCAGTCAGCAACATACATACATATTTTTTTCTAAATTCATGAGAAAGTTCATATGACAACATATTAAGCAGAATATTTGACGAGATATTCTTGCACCTACCATGTGAACTTTGCATACAAGGTTCAAATTGGGAATTACATTGTTCAGAATCCTAAGTTTAAATGGCTCTGGAAAGAGTGAACCGTTATTAGTCAGGGACACAGAAGGAAAAATACCCAAACTTAAAGCTGCCCCAACTTAGTGATGAACTCAAAAGCCAGGGAATTAAATTTGCCTTGTCTTGGGCACCTGGGCATGGGCCAACAAGAAATGGGGCGAAGTCCGGGAAGGACTGACCTCAAGGCATTATGAAATCGTGCCACCAGAGTTCAACTGGAAAGGATAAAGCTCCAAACGATTCCAGTATATCGTGATTACTTCCGTATCTGCCCTATGATGATTTATTGCCCTATGATGATTTATCAAACATTTCTCAACTATGTGTTGTACAATGAGCACAAGGAACCAATAATTAGGCAGCCTTCCCTCAGAGCCTGGCTTTTCTGTGGAGAGACTGATTCACCTGACTTGAGCAAGCGGATGGTATCCCCCATTGCTTGAGGTTCACCACGATGACCTCTTTCTCCTCAACTGAGGATAGGTAAGACAAATCGCCGGACAGGTGACCAAGCATATAGAGTTTCTCAACAGACCATGAAATATCCTTCTTCATGGGAAAATAACAAAAACAAAATAATAGTTGTCACCTAGTTGACTCCTAAAATTCGGAGGGTGCTCCAAGTAGGAAGGTGGATGTGATTAATTCTATTGCCCGAAGACTATTTAATAAAAATAGCTTAGCTAGTAGGAACACCCCCAAGTTTGTAAAGGACAGGCCCAGGCCTCAGCCATAAATGAAAACCAAATAAAGAAATAAGAGATGCAAAACCAGGATTATGGAGTGACATCAACATATCCACATTAACTTCCAATATTTTAAATTGAGCAGCATGACTTTTTTTGAGGAAGCCAAGTGTCACTGTTGCTTGCAAAAATGTCTTAGTCTTTTGGCTTTAGACGTGTTTTAAGTGTACGAAAATAAAATGCAGAGAGGAGAGAACTGTAGTAACACATTTTGACTCTCAAAAGCGCACTATTCAACTGAAATATTTATTTCACAACAAGATGCAATTTGCTCTAAATGCCAGGCAGTTAGGACTCCGCCCCATTACTAAGAACATTAGAACTTAGGGGAAATACCATATTGATGAAAAGCTAACCCATTGATAACTTTAACTTCACAACAAGCAATTTGCTCTAAATGACATCGGGAGTAAGGAACCTTCTCCGTTGACAAGAAAATTTGAAACTTAGGATTCAAGCAGATAGCAATTAGCGAGCAACTATGTCTCAGAATACAATGAATGATTCTACCTGTCCCTTTCCTACTGAATGATTTTATTCTTATCCACTAAACAGAGGTTGAAAGGAAATCCTTGAATGCAGTAATAAAATGCAATTATTCATAGGCATCAAAGCAAATTTTATGGACTCCCTTTGCTGTTCATCTGCCGCACCATACCAAAATATTTCATCAAGACACAGTTAACCTCTAATGTTTCCAAGTTGAGCTAATGAACTGTAAAAGTTAGTCCTAGCAAAAAATATTAGAATTCGGGAATAGAAGGCAAAAGGGACTAACACCTATCTATAGTCACTGTGGACTAAAGAACAAAATTCATGCTTGCATTTTATCTACGCCTGTAGTCTCTCAGACTCGTATACAGAAACTAACCACAGCTAATCTCTTTCCAACTACTAGGCTTATGCATGGTATTTTATGCACAAGTTCTCAGTGAAAAGCATAGGTTTTGAATCTGTGATGTCTCTCTCTGCATGCACATCAACGACTCCAAACCCCCAGCCCCACCCTGGATGCTGGGTTGTCCAGTCAGAATCAGGGAAAAAATGGACGGCCAGTTCCTACCATTAAGGGGTATCTGGTAGTGGAGGAAAAAAGTAGTAAATTCAGTTTTTTCTAATTTGTTCCGTGTCTTTCTTTTACCCAACGAAAAATATCTAGTATGAATCATCGTATGTAATATAAGCCAACGCAAAATAATACTTGCCTCCACTTGGCGAGCTGCGTATGATGGTATATTTCTGGGGACATTTCTACTTGGTGCTGCAGTTGCTGTGCTCCCCATGGATGGCCAAGAAAGGCGCAAAAAGAATGAGGCAACAAAGTCTGGAAACTGAAAACAAGAAAAATAATTGCTTAGTCATAGATGTCTTTTAACATACTCACTGATATCCGGCAATATCAACCTACAGGTCAAAAGCAATGTCAAAAAATGGGTCTTCAAAATCCTCATTTAAGGGGATATGCTCCCACAGTCCCACTTTAAAAGCCAGACTGTCCTCTAGACCATTTAAGTGATACCATAACACCATTTTCCCAAAATGCTAAAGGAATGTAGCAATTGAATGGAAATAAACAATAAATATATATCTCCTGTATTTGCCATCCTTAGCAGATAACTCAGGAGTCGTTATCTAAATTGGAACAATCTACAACTGTATCCAGTCTGAAAAACGTGACCTTCAGATCTGCAACCAAGATGCAAACACAGAATACGAATTACTGATAGACAACACAACATCCATTCATTGAACCTTCTGTCAACAATATCAGAAGCCTTTAAATTTCCACTGGACTGCTTTAAAACTCATTTAAGCTTTTTAACTTCTGAGCAGCAAACTCAATACTCATGTACAGCCCAAACAGATTCAACATGCTCCCAACCAACACAGTTTACAGGGTAAATATGTAAATTAGGTTAACAAAAGCGGGCATATAGAAAATATTAATGTGCACAAATTCATAAAAGTTACAAAGCATGTCCTAACCTTCAGTCTGCGGATGCGAAGGACGTTTAAACGATACAGGGCACCAGCAAGGATGCCGCATATTCCTGGCAAAATAGATCTTTTCCAGGAAGACAGAAGAAGCTGCAAGATACAAACTAATGTTATCATGCGGATGGATGCAAATAATATTTTATGCATTATGAATTCACCCATGTACCGGATAAGTATTTTGCTTACCTGAAGACCAGCTAAATATATGAAAGACTTGTCTGTGAAGCGGAGGCCAAATACACGAAACCGAGTTGATACTGGAATGTCGAGATAAAAGGGTACAAATGAAGAAAATATAACACCATAGGGACCAGAGGTGAGCACATTCAAGGTGGAATCTGCAGGCATATAACAGCCACAGAGTTGAAAACTTATCAGACAAAGAAGCTTTAGTGTCAACTAGATTACTATCAAACAAACATCACAGAAATGATCAAGTTAAACAGTCAAACAATTCAATTAAATAGGCTGAAGAAGACAAGCCAAAGGAAAAGACAACCTAGCACGTAATGCAGTTTGTTAAAGCATCAAGTGGACAGGTTGTCGGTTGTCCGGCCCACATACTTGTTTGGAGATGATAACTAATCAATGTGGGACAAGCTCTTACACTCTCTGCAACTTCTTAGTGAAAGATTGGTCCTGCAAATTTTTAGTTGGGGAACAAGTTTATGATAGAGAGGGGGAAAAGGAACGAGGAGTTTGCATGGTAGTTTCATGGGCGGATATGATGAATACAATGGTTGTTTCATGGGCGGATATGATGAATACAATGGTTGGCTGTATCAGCAATGGATTGTTCAGGAAAGTACAAGCGTCAAAGAGACATTTCGCCATTTACACTAGTTTGTAAGGTTAACACGATAACCCTTTAACCCTGACCTGTGCGAGACAGTGAGCCCGTTGGGTGGGTTAGACGCAATTTATTGCAGTTTGGATAGACTGTCATTTTTCCCCCCAACCCACCATGAACCCAACCAACCCAATCCGACCTGTGTACCTAATAGCTCAAACCCACCCATCCTAAATCACCTGGACCAAAAAAAGGTGAGCAAGAACAAAGAAGTTTGTTGGGATTTGTCCCACATTGGTTAATTATCTCCTCCAATAATAGTATATGAGCCTGGGCGGCCTCTCCACTCTTAGCCAATTGGTTTGGAGTTGGATGCTTTAACATGGTATCAGAGCTAGGCTTTCGGAGGCTTTTCCCCTTGTTTGTGCCATAGCTGCACTTTGTTTCATTGTGATCCGTGTGTTCCGGATCCTTTGTTTATCTCTCCACGTGCGAGTCAGGGGTCGCACGTGCGGGGGAGTGTTGGGATTTGTCCCACATTGGTTAATTATCTCCTCCAATAATAGTATATGAGCCTGGGCGGCCTCTCCACTCATAGCCAATTGGTTTGGAGTTGGATGCTTTAACATACTCAGACCAAAATCCAAACTAGAAACAATAAAGGACATAAAAGATAAGCCGTAGAAGGAATCTATGGAGGATATAATCAGAAAATAAATAGCATCAAAAGTTGTGAAAAGTGTATACCTTTTAGAAAGCCTAACGCAAGGATCTCAAATAGTAAAGATACAATAATAGAGAACATGACAAACACCTGCACGACATGAACCAGGTACTAGATAAGGTACTCCACACCAATTTACAGAAGGTAAATAAGCAAAGACTATATAATAGCTCCAAATTTGCCATTTTCCTCAACAAAAAAAAAAATTCTATTTGTAGCAAGAAAGAAGCGTTCATCATTAGAAAAGAATGCCCAAACATTGATCAAAACCAATGCGAATGTCATGGAAAGTTTACTCAAGACAGATATTTGGCAATACATAAGCACGTGATGAAATTATTGCTATGAAACTGAACTTTTCGTGGGCACATAAATAGCAGCAATATGAAGTTCACAAATGAAACTAAGAAAGCAAGATGAATTCACTAACAGAATGCAATCTGCAGTCTTTATGTTACGCATGTAGGATATGGTATTTGTCACAATCACAACAAAGATTTTTCTACTTGTACTTGGGCTGAATTGTACCCAAGACTCCACCAAATAGAGTAGACTATGAAGATTGAATCCCAACAAATGTTAAGATTAAGTCTGCCTCCAAACATCATGTGATTGATGCTCGTACATCTAATCACCTCAACTGAAGCAATCTGGATTCATTGAAATGACGATATCCCATCTACCTTCCATTTATTGCTTTGTAAATTGTATCTAGAGTGGACCTATCGCTGAGGCAGATTTTTTAACGACTTTCATAAAGGCGGTGACCAACTGGAGCCTTTTCAGGCCACTCCTTTCCGCAGTGGGACGATATCACCAATCATGCATCCACTTCTGCAGATCCAGTATCAACAAAAAAGCCAAGGTAGGAATAGGATGCCCATAAGCGTCCGTGGTAACTCTGAAAAACCTAATGCACTATTTAAAATTGTGTTCATGGCAGGCGCATGTACAATTTATGACCATGTGCAGGGCCTGAGCCTAATTGGGTCGAAGGGCCTGCTAAAACCCGAATAAAGCCGAAAGCGTAGTCATAGACATATGCTTTATAACCAACTAGGTAACAAACTCAGGTTAGGCAGATTTGCAGGACTAGACTAAGAGCATCCACAATGGCCTAACCAAAACTCAAATGTTGCCAAGGTTAGCAATGTTTGTTAAAAAATGTGCTCATACTGACCAAACTTAGCAACCTCTAGTCAACTAACCAAATTTTGCCCCTTGAATAATCAAAACTAGCAACCTTGTGCCAATAACAATTCAGTGGACCCCACATGTCACCATCAAGTACACCCATCATCACACAAAAACCTCCTCTCTCTCTCTCTCTCTCTCTCTCTCTCTCTCAACAATGTTTTCAAAAATTATTTAAAAACTGTTTTAAAAATTTAAAATAAAATAAAAAAACAATTTTTCAAAAACAGTTTTTTTTTTTTTTTCAAAACTGTTGTTTTAGAAACTCTTTTTACACAAATTGTTTTTCTAAATAAACTATTTATACACAAACTTTTTTTAAGAAAACTATTTTTTCCAAAAATTTATTTAAAAAAACAGTTTGAAATCCCCTTTTTTTCAATAACTGTTTTTTTTGTCAAAAACTTTTTTACGCTAATGCATTCCTTAGCAACCCAACCTTCAATCAAGATCTTCTACCAACACAATACTTATCCACCAACCTGAGACCCCTAAAACAAAAAGAATGTAATCCTCTTTGTATTGAACATAATAAAATAAGTAATGAACATAATAAAATAAGTAAATGACTACAAGATGTTATGGAAATTTCTTTGAGTTCTATGATCCCTAATTTATTGCATCAAAATATCAAATTGTTGAGGTACATGAAAATGGTAGACTAACAATACCATCTTCTGCAACTAGACTCGTAAAGTAGATAATTGTTCTTCCAATGATTGAAAAATAGTAGAACAAAGAGCAAAGGATTAGTTCTGGCTTGACTGATCTATAAATACTTACCGAGTATTTATTGGAACCTATCTGTCTCTCAAATACCCGGAAGTAGTACAGCAGATATAGCCCAAAAAGCAGTTCTGGTGTAGATGAAAATGCAAAGTTCGAGACAACTAACTTCCAGAGTTGAAGATTCTTGAAAATATCCTGCAACCGGAAAAATTGAAAAACAGAAACTAGATAGGTAAGAACATATGTTAACTTCAAAGACCAAGATGGGAAACCTTACCAAACCTTCTATCATGTGACCAAGAAGCAAGCAACATAGCATGCAAACAACACAGAATGCCACATCTTTGTAGGTGTATTGTAATAGTTTTAAACATTCTTACTCTCTGGATAAGCAAACCAAGAAGCACTATTCAAAAGATAATTTGCACATCATACATGTAACAAAAAGATATGAACAAACACATAAACGGTTCAACGCTTCAACCCTTTCTATGTTATACCACAGCCCTTTTCTTCAAGAACCCCACTAACCTGAAGATTTCGAAGTTCAGTTTGCAGTTTACTTCCGAGATGTATTCAGGTTCTATTTTTATTTTTCTTTAATTCTGAAGAAGAAAGGGATACGGCAGGTCATTAATCCAAAATTTCATTAAGGAGAAATTAAGTGATTTCTTGGACGAGTATACTTCTGAGGACAAACAGAAGTATAATACCCCGATATATCTTAAATTTTAGACAAGAAAATGAAGTACAATAATTTAGCATTGAAGATTTTCATGATTTTTTGAACTAACATGCCATTGTAGTGTCATACAAGTGTGCGTCTTCATATCCATGCTTCATTGAAATTAAGATTAAAGAATAAAATGCTATCCTAGTGAAATTAGATTTCACAGTTAAACAACTAAAATTGTGTAAACCTGAAATATGGTAAACTTGGCAACAAAACCGAGAAACTGTGCAATTTAGGACAAGTTTTGGTATGTCTAGTTACCAATTTAGGTTTACTAGTGGAAAAAAACTTCGAAGGACTGACTGAAAATCCAAAACTGACTGGCTATTGGCTCTTACACTGATGCCTAACACTAGATTAATATCATGCAAGAGAAAGCTAAATGGATGTTTATCCTCTTGAGCTTATGTAAACCAACACCTCTCATTGTAATTATAATTTCTACTACGAATTGTTGTATTGTCATCTCGGCACTGCAAGAGTATCCTTTATCCATATTTGTGCTTCACAGGCAAATAGTTAGTGTAAGAAAGTCTGTAGGACATAACTCAACCTTAGGGATTGCACTTTTACTGCGGTTTACCGTAATCACCAAAGCATAGTTGCAAAACATAACAAATAAAACTGGAGCTGAGGGACTATCTTCTTTCTCTTCTTTTCTTTTCTATGTTCCGGTCAGCAACAAAGGGGCTATCGTCTTGCCCTCTGACTGTCCTATAAATGTGGCTCTTCAATATCATTGTTTGACAGAACGCTCAATTCCATTTACATTGAAAAGGGATGCAACCCATTGTTAACTTTCCATTTTTCCTCGGCAATGTCATATTAGTAAGTTGAACGGACTATTCTTGAATTACTTTCCTTACAGGGAGCTGCACCTGAAATAGGAAGATTTACAATTTAGGAGTTTACTTGATGAAAGAGGGAGGGCAGTTGAGGTAAAAGAAACACCCTTGTAGGTTTGTTTGTCTTTTTTCTCATTCGAATTTCCTGTTTCTTTCAATAACAACAAAGTTTGAGGGTGGCATCGACAATGGTGGTGATGAGTGATGACCATGGTGACTAATTTGGATGGGGTCAATTAACCACGTTTTTGCGAGAGAAGCCAACAGAAGAAGGAAGACAATGTAGAATACGGTGGGGGCAGGATGTTGGTGGCCGATAGTAAGTTAAGTAAGTAGGATGGAAGTGGTAGAGGAAGCGGTTATTATTGTGATTAAAGTGGTGAAGTTCGATAACCAGTAACAAGAGAGGTATACATGGCTATAGGTAGAAAGAGGAAAGAAAGATTAGAGAATGTAGCAAAATGTACATGTAGGTTGTTTCATTCTACATTTCATCATTTTTCTATCAAGCCTTTTACTGGTCGGCTAATAGAAGGGAAGTTTTTTCCTTTAAAAAAAAGAAGGGAAGTTGGTGCATATTGCTAGAAAAAAATAAAGGAGTGCAGTCTAATTCCAAAAACCATGGCAAATCCGTGCAGTTCTCTTTTTCTAGTAGCTGGTAAGCATCTCAAATCCTTGAGCTTATTCAGTCCAAGTATCATCCTCTACCTATATCTGAGAATTGTGTGACATACTATTAACTTTTGGCATAAACTTCTCCATGGTTCCTTCTATATTAATGCAACATCAACTCTGTCTGTCTCCTCAGGTAAAAAAAAGAAAGCATATTGTGGTTCGACAAGACTATTTGGCAGGAAAGGTCGGTACTTCATTTTCTCACTGATTCTTGTCAATCTTTTATTACAGCAGCTTACTTGATCAAACGTAGAACTGCATACCATATTGAAAACCTTTCCTAATTTGGAGCCCTCGTCACTCAAGCAAATATAACCAAATTAATATGTCTGCTCAACTAAAATCTAGGTAGTCAAGTCTCAAACTTTTAGGTCGCAAAATCTCTTCTGATGTTTCTTCAAAATAGCAACAATATTAGGGATTAGGCCATGGAAATAACTAGTACGAGGACTTGGTATGCCCTATCCCAAACCAAGGCTACCTTGTGAACCTCATCCATCACCTTCTTTGAAATGGTGCAAGGGCATAAGAGCTAAAGGTATTAAAGGCATATATGGAACCACCATGAGGCCAGCAATAGAATACATATGCTACAATCAATTTCTCAACATGTCCACCTTCATTTTGTTTCCATTTCCAGTTAACCATAAACAGTAGAAATAAGAACCCTTTGTACAAACTTTGGATCTAACGCAAAGCAAAACTCATACCATCCCACATTTTAAAAAATAAAAAATCTCTCACGAAGAAAGACCTAACAAAAGAGGCTACATGTGATAGACCCCAAAAAAAGGTGGTTGCACATGAGGATGTTAGATAATATAAGTCCCTCATTGGTTGGTAGTTGGGTATGAATTGTGTGATCACTTAATATAATATTGGACCTCTTCAGCTTAAGCTTTTGGGTTAAATTCAAAGTTTCCACATGGTATTATAGTGGGGTCCATTCCATCCCACGTTTTAAAAACAAAAAACAATTCTCACTCTATGATAATAGACCCAACAAATAGGCTACATGTGACAGAGACAGACCTTGAGAAGCAGCTACAAATGAGGGGGCATTAGATGATGCAAGTCCCATATTGGTTGGGTTACTTGGGTATGGTATGGTTGATCACTTAATTTACTTTCAGGACCTCTCAACCTATTAGTGTAAGCTGTTCGATTCGATCAGAAGCTATCTATGTGCACCAAGTTCTTCTCCAAAGAAACATCAAGAAGAGAAATGATCATAAAAGGAACTCGAAACCCGAGCATTAGGTTCAACATTGTTAGGTGGAATCATAGAAACTAGACCAGGGGACAAAACCCTGACAAAAAGTACCTTCTGCATACGGGAGTCAAAATGTATGGTTTCTAACTCCTAAGAGTTCATGAAAGGACACAACATTAAGCTGGAAACATCAAGTGCACAACCACTAAGCAAAGACAGAAACAAAAGAACCAAGTAGGCCATACAGGCAAACAATCTTCGATTAAACATAGATTAAAAAAAAAAAAATTTGAGTCAGGTCTAGCTAACCGCATTCAGTCTGACATGCAAAGAAATCAAATATCATCACAAGAATATATACACACAAACACACACACAAACACAAAGGAACAAGAGGAGGGTAGAGTTCCAAATTCTTTCTCAAATGCCTGCCAACCCCACTGGCTTTGTTTGGTTTGGGTTTTGGGGAGGTTTTTGGGGTAATGAATGGAGAGAGATAGATAGGAGAGAAATAGATAGAGAAATTAGAGAGAGAACTTATTGAGGACTCTGAGCAGAGAGAATCTGGAAGCCTATAAGTATCAGAAACATAACTTGCGGAGTGTCATAATTCCAATAATGAACTAGGGTTTCCATCTTCATTCAGCAAAAAATCTAAAACCCCAATGACATCCCAGGTCAAAATTACTCGACTCAGGTGCCCTCCAAAATGGTAAAGACAAATAAAATACATAACCAAACAATTTCCCCACACGTAAAACTCACGAAAACATAAGTCAAACAAGGTGCAATCTATGCAGTGAAGAGAAATCTCCAACGACTACGTATTGGCGTTCGCAATTTAAACGATTTGCATAGCTTGATAGCAATAACTCATCAAGAATTAAATGAGGAACAACGAAAAGAACAAGTGGGCAAACGCAGAAGAACCCAGATGGGGAAAACACCTGATACGATAAACCAAGCTTGTTTGAACGGCCTTGGATCCCAAATATGACCGTGAAGAGGCCGCAAGCAATAACTAGCGTTCTTGCAACAGGGGCATTGTCTATGTCGCAACAAAGGAAAAAATAAGTCGAATTAGCAAGCGTATCTGGTATATTAAACAAGTATTGCCGATAATCGTAAAAGTTGAAATACGTACTGAAACCAGATGGGCCACCGCCGTTCATCTTCGCAGAGAACCAACGACCTTGACTTCTGGACTCTTCTCTCTCTCTCCCTCTCCCTTTTTACGTTTCGGTCTTTTTTTATTGATCAGGTCAAGACCAAGTAGGTGCAGTCTCAGGTGAAAAAGGAAGCGCGATCCATTGATAACTTTGATGTACCGTGAAAGGTTGGGGAAGATACTTCCTTTTTCTTTGTACCGATTTGAGGATTTTTCCAAGCAGAAAATCTTATTTGCGCATCATCCTGTAAAAGAAGAATTTACGGAGGTGAATTGTACATGTTCAAAATATTTTTGGACGGTTTGAATTGAAAATCAATTATTATCAATAACAATTAATTGTGACTGGTCAGAATTGAAAACGAATCTTAATCATTAATTATGGAATGAATGATTGAAATTGCGCCGCTTCGTGAACATACTGAATATGTTCCGTGAAAAAGTTTATTTGGCACATGGACGGCGTGTGGTTTCTTTCAATACGAAAATTGGATGGAAGACTACAAGGGCTCACATTGAAACTCAATCGGAATTGCAAGGTTAGGTTGTTCAAATTAAAAACAGAAGAATTGAAGTGAAATTTGCATGAAAGTCGAAGAAATACAAGAGAAATATGGCCATTTTGGAAATAATGTAGGAGTATATTTTATTAGTACAGCAAAAAGAGCCTATGTCGCAACCTCAAGTTTGAAATTTTTGTTCACAATACATACTTCAAGGCTCGAAAATGTTTTACTTATTTTCGATTGTTTGGTCACAAAATAATTTAAGCACGAACATAAGTTATTTTTCAAAGTCATAGTATGACGGTCAATTTGTGTGCGCACATGTGTCGTGTTGTGTCATGGCTTAAAGAAACAAACCATTAATGTTACAATTTAGTTTTGCTCACACTCCTTAAAAGAAAGTGAACATTATCCTCCTTCTTATCAATTGAAATTGTGTGGATCCCACCAAAAAGATAATATCATGCTTCCAAAAAGTGTTTTGCAATGATAATACCTATACTATTTCAACTAATAAAAGGGAGGGTAAGGTTCACCATCTTTTAAAGAGAGTGAACAAAATTGCACTCCTAAAAACAGTAGCTACTAATGCGTAAACTGCTCGTTTTTTTTCCCGCGAGTATAGCATGATGAGCCCAAGTTACGGCACTCCGGATGAAAGGAGAATAAGAGTATTAAGAAAAGGGATTTCCCAAGGATCTAAAATCCAAATCCCTTTTGGGGGCCAAATACCTCCGATCTCTTCCGTAGGGGCCAAAGAAGAATGAAAAAAAAGCCCCAAAAAAAAAAGGCTAAAAAGAACACTACCTCCGTTATGATAAACATAACAAAACCATATCGAAGTCTTAATTGTACGACTTTGGTATGATGTCCTTCCAACGTGGATTGTGAGTAAATTATAATCTGCCTAATGAGTGGTAGTGGAAGTGTGTGCATTGTGTGAATTGAAATCTTTAGAGTATCCATAATGACATAACCAAAAGTAATAAGTTTTTAAAATTAATAATATTAGTACAAAATATGGCTCATAATGCTATAATCAAACTCAACAACCTACTTAAGAATATCAAATTTTAGATTTTGAATAACCAAAACTAACAATCTTTTACAAATAACTAAATCTAATGAACCGCACATTCTCAATAATATACATCAATCATTACCAAAAAAAAATGTTCTCTCTTTCTTTTTCAACAATATTTTTAAAAAAATATTTTTACCATTTTTTTAAAGAAAAACTATTTTCTCCCAAAAATAGTTTTTTAACTGTATTTAAAAAACATTTTTATACAAAAAAAAAAACTGTTCTTTTTTCTATTTTTTTTTTCCAAAACCTTTTCTTCTATAAAAACTATTTTTTCAAAAACCAAAGTTTTACAAAATTATTATTTTTAAAACCATTTTAAAAAAATTAAAAATTATTTTCTATTTCTAATAAATAGATTCTATTAGTCTCAAACCTAAGGGCGGAGCCATTAAGAGTCAAGGGGGGCGGCCAACCCTGCTGCCTCCCAATTTTTGTAAGAGATTGATATAATTTTTTCCCAATTTGGTTCTCATTTAAAATTCATTTTTGCCCCAATCCATATGAGTATAATTCATTTTTATTCATTCGACCCCACTTAAAAAAAATCCTCAAACCTATTTTTAGAAAGAAACTATTTTCTATGTTCACAGTTTTTAATTTTTTTGTAATTTGAAAAAGTAATATGACAAGTTTTGATTATTCAATTTTGATTATGCTATTGTGGACTTCTACATTGTTAACCTTAGAAATCTCTTAAGTGGATAATTAAAAACTAATGTGGCAACTTTTGATTATTCATTTTTTTATTATAGCATTGTGGATACCCTTAGCCATCTTTTGATATCAACCTCAGGAGTTCAAGATCCTTAATCCCTGATCCGAAATCTTTCCGGATGGTCTAGAAAATCAACGTTTATGAAACTCAATTTTTAGGCTTCCAAAAGATTAAGAGCCGGTTCCTGAACCAAAAAAAAAAAAAGATTCTTATTTTTTAAGAAGACAATTTCAAAAAATGATGGGCTTATTGAAATAAAAATATACAATATGGATCTTATTTGAAAGATCACATTGAGATATTTTATACAGTTCAAAAAAATTAAAAAATTATTTTTCATTTACATTATTTTTGAGTTTCAAAATGTGAAATAAGCTGCTTATTTTTTAAGAAAATTTCTAGAACGGGTTTAAGTTCTTATTTTTTGTCTAATAAGAAGAGTTGTTCCACAAAAGATTGAACAATTACTTATTTTTTGAGAAGACAATTTCAAGCTCAAAAATCATGTGCTTACGCAAATAATTTTCCTATCAATATGGATCTTGTTTGATAGATGTCATTGAGATCTTTAATACGGTGCAAAAAAATTTGAAAAATTATTTCTCATTTACGTTATTTTTGAGTTTGAAAATGTGAAATAAGCTGCTTATTTGGATTTTGTGGAACAAACCTTCTTATTTTTCTTTGAGAAGTAGCAAAATAAGTACTTATTTTTTAAGAAGGTTTCTGGAACGGAGCCTAATTCTTCTTGGCCAAGTCCAAACAATACGTCAATCTATGCTCTTTATAATCTATTTATCTATACCCCTCTATTATAAACAGAAATGTGTGGGGACAAGTTGTTGGAACGACTTAGATTCATTTGATTTAAAGGTTGTAGTGCATCCTCCCACTCCCGGTTAAGTGCTCATGATTTTCACCTAAATCACACAACTACCATCCCCTTCCAACAGAGATGCGTAGTGCCGTAGGCACGGACTAGCACTAGTATTTTTTATGAAAGAGAAAGATGTTTGCCGACATTTGCATTCCTAGTATACCCTTCCAATTTTGGTGGCCTTCCTATTTGTTCCCCAAAAAGACACAACCCCTTCCTACTACACCACACATGAACAAACGATGTATTCGTGTTAAACAATCAAACAATTCTGTAATTTAGTGCGAAAATGAACTCGATATTGATTTCACTACCCTATAATTTTTGCAAGTTTCAATAATAAAGAGTTATGACTTACCTCACTTACTTTTTTATTTACAATGTTTAGTTTTACTTTGTAATATGTCATTTAATAAGTATAGAGAAGCTGCAGTGGAAAATAAAAAGAAAAAGAATAGTGGAAAACATAAAAAAGGAGTAAAAGAATCTTGAAATGAAGAACCTTGCTCAAGGAAAGCCCAGCCCGACAGCCAAGCCCGTGGGTGGACTGAGGTAGTGACTTCACGGGCTTAGCACTCTCGGCCCGGCCCGGCCCTATAACTATGCTTAATCAAGGTTTTACTTGGGGCGAAAGACTCCATTGATCATCGGCAGCAAAGCAAAAGAAAAGTTTTAAGATGCATAAAAAAGTTGTAATCCTTTCGATTTAAGCTGCGTTCTTCTCTGAAACTTATTTTGGTATTTTTTATTTTTTATAAATTTTTATTTAACTTTTTATCGTAATTTTCGGGGTTAATCGTTCTTCTAGACAAGATTAATCAGAAAATTTTAAAAATATGAATGAATGTTGAAAAAATTCAAATAAAACAGAACTTTAAACGAATAAGATAGCTGTTTGATATTTTTTTCGTCTTCAGTGATTTTTTTTTTTGCTTTCAGTTATAATTTTGTACTTTTTAGACCCTCTTGTACGGATGATCAATCTAAAAAATATCACGCAAATCTAATAAAAATTCAGAAAACATACAAAATAAAGAAATAAATTAAGTTTACAAAAACCACCATACTAACTAGATTAAAATTTCCAGACGCATTTTGCCCAATGAGGAGGAAAAAGAAAATGCAATATCAAAGCAAATAAGAAGATTACATCGATTTCGTTCAAAATGAAGGTTACATCGATGAGACATATACAACACAAATACATATGTACCTGTTTAGACTAACTTCGCAGCACCTCAATATGACCAAAAGAACTATCCTCGTCTTTCGTTTAAACTTATGTCCCCTAACCGCACTCTTGAAATTAAGTTTTATCATCAAGAAATAAGCGAATTCCTAAACTTGAAACGTCCAATAAAGCACAATGTCAATGCTAGCTTATCAATTTATGCAAGTTCGATCACCAAGGAAATTGCGGATCGTGGAATTAGGTCAAAATTCGGTTCCAATAGAGAATAAACTTCATCAAGAGAAGACACCCTTGTAAGTAGTAACCTGGCTTAAATGCCACATCTCATATTCAGGATTGTCATATCTTCCGGTTTCATAAAGCAAACATGTAAATGCACTTGCTTGTTTTCCACCACAAGCGATCTGTAAATACAAAGAAAATAACAGCTTGATGCGGTGCATTACAAAACTCTATAAAAAGAACTCTTCAAGTGCAACAAAAGATGTAATGAACTTTAGAACTATGTAGTAGCGGTAGACCAAATTGATTCAAATCAGAGTTGAGGGATGAAATAGGTGATTTTTGTAGTTTAATGACAAATTAGACAAACCGAACATAATTTAGGCGTAAAAAATATTATAAAAAAAACTCTTCTTGCTTTTTAGTAGGATTAGTGATGTTTTGCATTCAGGTACATTTGAACTGACTCATGACCATTGCAAGCCCAACAAAATGGAAAGAATTACCAATCTCCCGATGCATATTTGACGGATTGGGGGATAATGTTGTGCAGTGATGTGCGCAGTATCATGCTGCACATACGACACCAACCCGTATAATGTAGCACTCAACAGTACGATACTTCCTAATTGGTATTGCTATACACGGGCCCAACTTTGTTATGGTCAACATGTCATTGGAATCACGTTACAAACATCAGCCATACACTAATAGACCAGACATCTGGCTCAATATCTTGCCACTGCGGTTACACGTCTCGCAGCCTACTCTCATCATGTCAGTTTATTTTTTACAATTAAGCTTCGTTTTCAATTTCTTTTATCGCTTAGATAGATTATCGAGATATCTTCTTTGCAAAGGGTTGTTCTGGGCCGAACATAGTATCCAAGAACAAAATTTTGATCGAATTCGAAGGAACAGTTGTAAATTCCACACAAATTATCCAAAGTAACTTTTAAACTAATCATTCTAAAGGACAAATTTACTTCGAGTACTCCTCAATTTGGAAAAATAATAGGAGGAGAGTTTACCAATTTGAGAACCAACTGTGTTTCGAGGGTTAGGACAACAGCTGCCACTTTTTTCATTAATTTCACGTACTGTTTACCAAACTACGAACTTCTTGTTGTAATAATACATATGAATTGTAATTTCTTTTTTTCTTTAACTTTTTTTTTATTTTATAGAAATTCTGAAAAAGAGGAGCTAATTAGATGGCACAAGAATGTGACCAAATTAGATGGTCACGTAGATTCTTTCATTGTCTAACAAAGTCAAACGAGAAACAGGTAAACCTTAACAATAGAAGTAATTTGTTGTTCGAGTGGCTGTAATGAGTTTCACAGGAGTCTCTGAAAAGTCTATATAAGTTGTGTAAATGAGTTATTCCACGCCTCTACAGAACCCACAATAAAATCAGAAACCAAAAAACAGAGGTCGCCATACAGAAAAAAAGAAAACAGAGGGTCTAAATGCCTTTCCCAAGAGGAGAACTACATGAAGAAGAAGAAGGACCCAAGAAAGATGTGGGGGACTGAATTTCTGTTGAACCGTCTTGACTCGCTTGGACCGAGTGATGTGGCACCAAACGTCGTGTACCTGCAGGCAGGGGCGGACCCACCATAGGGCACGTGTGGTCACGTGCCCCACGTGCCCCCACGCCCTTTTAAAAAAAAAATTTCGGTTTTATATATATATTATTTATGTTGAATGTATGCAACAAGTTGTTTGTTGTGGCACTGGCAGAGCACTCTCCTTCTAACCAGGAGGTGCGCGGTTCGAGACTTCCCCCATTCGTACATATGTTTTGTTTCCTACTGCTTTTCAACTTCTAACCCAGTTGTCTCCGCGCGTCTTTTTTTTTTTTTTTTTCCCCAAAGGGAACTAGAAAACGGTGGTAGGTACCTTGTTTTTTTATATTATTTGTGGGTTCGAGTCTACCCCACATTTCATTTGTATGCTTTTTGTTCCCAAAACTGTACTGGTAGAGTTAGTAATAAAAATATAGATGATGAACATGTGATAATGTTGTTTTCATGCATTTAGTCAATGCACGCAAGGTTACCCAAGTAGCTAATTATTAAAATACATATATATACTTTAAAATTGTTAATTTATCATGAATGCCAAAATTATTTTGGAATAAATGTGCTTAACTGTAACTCGTATATTACGGTTACAAAAAAAATTGGTGCCCCCGCTATGTCAAATTCCTGGGTCCGCCACCGCCTGCAGGACCGGAGGGGGTTGTGCCTCCGGGAAGAAGCTCCAACGATCTAATCAGAAGGTGAAGCTAAGAAGAGAGAACTATGGTAAGAACGAAAATACTTTAGGAGGAAGAAGAGTGTTTTGGAAATCTGAACCTCTTTCTTGGAGATGGAACTTCTCTATTTATAGGCAGAAAGGAGGGGATGAGTGTAGAACAAGCTGTTTCTGTTTCCCACGTGCTTGGTGATGCTCGGATGACGTCACGAGTCAGAAGCATTAAATGAACGCCGCCTGTTGGAAGAAGGGGTGCCGCCCAGTCAGAGTAAGAGGGGTCACATCAATCGGAGATGTCCCCTCACCTATCAGAGAAGCTCTCCCACGTTTCTTTGGAAGCTTCTAGAAGGTTTTGAAATGGCGGTCTCCGAGTGAAGTATTCATGTACGAGGGAATGACAGATGATGCACTTTACCGAACGAACGAGATCTCATAATTGTCTTATCCGAACGAGACGAGCATATCATCCCTCGGAGAGGGATCGCCGCTCGGTAAGACCCTTCGACTTGTTTTATCCTTCGGATAATACGTATGGATGACGTATCAAGACCACCCGGGGAACAGATGAACTGAGACAACTAATTGGTCAAGAATGATATATCAAATCCCCTAGGAGTTATTTGAACCTTTTGGACCTTCGGATATTCCGCTCCACTACAATAGCCCCTCAACTCCTGCTTCCACAGTTGTAAAGTTTCGGAATGGATGGAGGAGTTGAAAAATCAGTAGTTGCCGAAGAACAAACCGCCTCCGAAGCAGAACAATTGACAAGTCCTTCCGAACGTCAATCCCAAGGCAAACGTCAGGAAGATATTGAATCGTCAGGTCTGTACCCTTCATTTAATGCTTCAGATACCGCCAGCTTCAAAACATGCCACGCGTCCTTCCGCCAGTGGATGTCGATACAGCGCACCCCGCATGTCTCCACGTGTCACCCATCGACGGTCACATCAATCTCCCGCCAAAATCCTGTGGCTGGGGGCTCGGGCACGCTTCGAATTCCGCTCTAGGTATAAGAGGCGACGAGAAGAGAGAGAAAATCACTTTTTCTCCTTCTCTCAGATGTGTGAGCAGTGCGAGTCGTCTCTATCTCCAGAAATTCAACCCATCTGCAGATTTTCGACGATTTTGAAGCCTTCGACCCAGATTTTTCTCTGATTTCAAGGTATATTTCTGATTTTTCCCATTTTTCCTATATTTCGGTTATTGACACATTCTTTTGGGGCCATTTTCCTTTCAGTTCATTTGGTTTTTGGCCTGTGCACTGTAGAGAGAGTTGAAGATGTTCAAGTGTTCTTCCGAACATAGGGGCATCTTCAACATGTGTTCTTCCGAGCACACATAGGAGTATTTTTCCCATACTTAGAATTCTCACCCGAACTTCTCTTTTGACTAATCGTCTCTCGGAAGAATCGATCGCTCGGACATCTCGCTTCACCGAACATAGGCACACTAGGACTCGACCACGCAACTCACTAACGGTCTTTCCCCTTGCACTCTTGTTTTTAGGTATGGATACTTCTGCTTCAGTTTCGTCTGGGGAGTCATTTCGTTCGGTAGACAGTGCAGCACTAGGCGCTGGGGGCTCGAACCTCGCGATTACCGACGCTATCTCCCATCTAGCTCGGAGTTATCGCGTTTGGGAAGGAAGCGAGGATTCTAGAGATTCCGCTGGCACTGACCTCCCCGCCCACGTCACTCCTCTCCGGACGATGCCCCCAGAAAGTGGAATAGTTGTCCTAGAGGG
Source organism: Rhododendron mucronatum var. ripense (assembly GCA_019656295.1). NCBI lineage: Eukaryota > Viridiplantae > Streptophyta > Magnoliopsida > Ericales > Ericaceae > Rhododendron > Rhododendron mucronatum. The sequence continues at coordinate 631,881 of BPLT01000022.1, read as the reverse complement.
CAATCCTTCGGAGAAGGAGCAAGACAACCCGACGGGAGGAGAGGAAGGTGACGCGGAGGCCGAGGAAACGGAGTCCGACAAAGACATTGTCGAGATGGGAATGGCCACGGCTTCGTCGAGCCAGGCCGAAGGTGGAGACGGTGCAGCTGGTTCTTCGTCTAAACCTCAAAAGAAGAAGAGGAAGATCGTCCCCCTATACCCTGATGTCATTCCTGACCGAACAGGAAAGGACCCGTGTCCTTACTGGAAATCCTTCGAAAGTGAAGAAAGAATGAGTTCTTTCCGACGAGACTACAAAATCCCGGACGACGTCATCATTACACCGGTACCTGGTCCTCGGAGGTTCAGTGACGAACATATTACCGTTCCTTTGATGGCCATTACCGAAGGTGGTCTAAGGTTTCCGATGCATAGGATCCTTAGGGAAATCCTCTACCTTTTCACCTTGACCCTCTGTCAATTGAGCGTCAATTCCTACCGCATCATTCACTCCATCATAAAGCTTGCCCAGTTAAAAATGTATCCACTCGAAGCCCATCATATTTTCGAAAACTACACGATGTCAATGAACATCAGGTATTCTCGCTACTACCTCTGCTCCCGAAGGAATATGGCGAAGATAATCCCTGAAGGGATGCACGATTCTGAGAAATGGGCCTCGGACTACGTTGAAGTCCGGGGTAATTATCAGTATCCTCTGGCGGAGTACGGGCAATTCGAGGTTGCTACACGCAGGGGAGGACCCCGTAAGAAATCATAGTCACACCGCTCTTTACTTTGAATTACCTCATTTGCTGTACAGTAATACTAAATGTTCTTCGGACTGATTGCTCCATTATCTTTTGTTCTATAGCTACAACACAAATCAACAAGGAGTTATTACGAGCCGCGAGGACTCTCTTCCACCCTTCTCACCATCCCGTCAGAAGAAAGAGACGCCCCCACCATCCTTGAATACAAAGCAAACTACGGGGGGCGTATCCGAAAGAAGGAGGCGGATAAGGAGGAAACTCCTGCCGAAGACCTTCCCAAAGAACATTTACCGAGCGAAAGCAGGCCTCTACGAGGGCTCATTCGCGAACCCACCGAAGGATCAACTCCCGAAGAAGAAGGGACCATGCCTCCACGAAGCATGAAGGACGTGCTTCAAAAGAAGATGGAAGCAAAAGAGAGAGAGAAGGCCATGGGTCTCTCAAAAAAAGCAGGAGCACCGGGGGCCTCAGGCTCGGCACCAAGTAAAAAGGTGCCTCCCCCTCCAGCTTAAAAACGTCCCCCTCCAGCTCCTCCGTCGCCGAGGGAAGCCCCGGATGGCAAGAAACAAAAGACAACAGTGCGCGCGGAGGCTGGAGATGTGGCGAGCGTGGCCGCAAAGGGGAAGGAGATGAGTGAAGAAAGCATCCCTTGGGCACCAAGCTTCATCACCGCTGATAAGAGTCAGGTGTTGAAGTCCGACAGCCTGAGGGAAGACCCGTCCCTCGCCCTGACGCTCCTGTCCGGGGTGGGCTTGCCGAAGGACATCCAATCCCCGTCCTCGCTGAAAGCCGCCCTCACCAAGTACTACTATCATGCTGCAAGGGTAAGTTTTGGTCATAACAGTTTGCTGTTTCCTTTGCTTGTTTGCTTATTTATCATTAACACTTGTTCCTCCTCAGGCCTCCCAGTCAATCATGAGCGTGAACCTTCACCTCACAGAGCACGAAAAGAAAAGGAAACAGATGCTACAATCTGTACAAATCAATAAAGATGCGGCCGACGAGTACAAGCGAAGCTTGGAGGAATCCGAGGCTGCTCGCTCGGCACTTGAGACCCAAGTCACCAATCTTAATGATCTGGTTAAGGGCATGCAAGAGACTGCCGAGAAAACCAGGTCAGAAGGAAAGAATGAGGGTCTTGCCGAGGGAAGGGCTCAAGGTCGCGAGGAAATGAAGACGGAGATGGAGGGCGAGCTTCAGAAGGTATATGACAGGGGGTACTTCGAGGCGGAGGAAGCTGCTGCTGAGGAGCTCGCCGAGGCTCAGGCGGAGATGCTTGAAGAACAGCATAAAGCAAGTTTTATGCAGGGCTATAATACAGGCTTTGATGACGTCGGTGTTGAGGCCGACGACGAGCGAAGAATGCTTGTTGAGGTTCCTCCTCGGAGTCTGGCTGAGGCACAGCAGCTAGAGGAGGAGCAGCAGCAGCAGCTCGATCCGAACGAAGAGACCACCCATGCACTTACCGAGGCTGCCTCTGCTCCAGCTTTTACAGTTGACCCAACCTTGCCTCTCTTCCCGCAGGAAGACCCTTGAGATGTACTGGGCATTTAGTTTCTTCTCTTTTGTGTGTTGTTCGTTTTGTGTGTTTTTTTTTTTTTCTTGTTGTTGAACATGTTTTGTCAGTCGGTACGTGAAATACAAAGGAACATTGTACCTGTGAGGACTCTCACCCGGATAATACGATTACGATTAGGTGTTATCGAATAATGAATAAGTTAGTCATTTAATTAATCTTTTTAAGAAGATTTCGGTCACTCGTCGACTTAAGGGTTATAGAAACGACTCGTCTTGACGATTCGACGGTACTTCCAGACGACCTTGCGGATAGCTTAGAAATAATTTCCGAACGATTTAAATTGAACTAGTTCAGGAATTCAGTATCGAAAGTAGAACGTCACCCGATTCTGACTGGCATTGTGTATCGACCGCGAATCAGCCCGAAAGCACGTTTTGAAGTCGAAAGGCCTGCTGAATTAAAATTTCGAGGTTTTGGATTTTTCCTTAAAATTCCGAGAGTAGAATGATAATTAAAATTTTCTAATTAGTCTACGGTGCGAATTTGGTATTTTTCTGAGATCGAATTCCGGACAGTTTTTGTAGGCGCGCGCGCGCCTACGCACTGAATTTTGCATGGCCAAGTGGCCGGAATATATGACATATGTCCAAATCAAGGACACTTGTCTAAATCCACTAACATGTCACTTGCCTATAAAAAGGCTTGACCTGATTGACTTGTGATGCTTTTTCAAAGCAAAACAAAAGAAAAGAAATTGTAGAGAGAGAGAGGAAGTCCGAGAGTGAGAGAGAGAGAGCTTAGGAAGAGAGAGAAAAAGCTTAGGTACAGTTTATATCTTCTGTTTTCTCTCTTATTTTGTTGAATCTTAACTGATTTGGTTTGCATGCAAGCCAAAAGGGATGCTAAGACATGTTGTAGTTCTAAGACAGATTTTCTGAGCTTCAGTTTTTGCCATTTTTGACTCTTTTAAGCTTCGAATTTTTACTGGGTTTCTTCAAGTAAGTTGTAGATCTTTTTGTTGGGAAGATTTAGCCGCTGGAATCAACTGAAACGGATTTAAAATGAATAAGTTATGATTTTTTTTCTGCAAGCTGTCCAGTGTAGGACGAATCTGGAAATACCCCTTTTGTTTTGAGATTTATGCTTTTATTTTGCAAACAAGGTCACTATATTCTTTTCTCTAGAGTTACATCTATATGTTAGTTAACTTTGGGGACTAATATTACTTTGATTGGATTAAAAATGAGTGAGTTATGGTCTTTTTGTTAAAAGGTAGCAATTTCTCCTATTTTGAGTAGTTTGTAGTCATTTTTGTGAAATTTTGTATTATGAACTAATTTTCTCCGAATTTTTATGATTTAACTGAACATTTTACTTTTAAGATCAGAACCTAAATTTTAGTTTTCAGTCTCAAATAAATTATGATATTGCATTTGGTTAAGCCGTTATGCTGTCGGTTTTAAAACTAGTCTAAATTTTTATTATATGTATACAAATTTCTTGTGACCTTGCATGTCTTATTCTTTTATTCTTTTCTTTATATTAAGTTGTATTTTGAATTTTTAAATTGATTACTTAAGTCGAGTACATCGTTTGGCGATAAATGGACGTTTGATACCAAAAACGAACCCCGACACCTCCTATCGACTAAATAAGTTTTCTACTATCCTAAAATCATGCATGCACAAGATTTGGCATAGTGCGGCATGTACCAAAGTGTTTACAAAAAAAAAAAAGGGAGTTTAAGTTACTCTTTTGCCCTTAGGGCCATTTTGTGCCTAAACTACCATTTTCTTGTATTAACCGGTGAAGTTAATCTTTTACATTAATTTTCTTTGAATTTTTACTTTTGGATCTGATTTTTTCATTTTAAGTTGATTAAAATAGTTTGAGTCTTCTATATTAAAGGTTAATAGACTATTTTACCCTTTGAGAAGTAATTATATTTTTTATACTCATTCTTTTTTACTAATTTCTTTTCTTTTGACTTTTAACGTCTTAGTTGGTCGATGTTTGACTTTGGTTTTACTTTATGTTTAGGTTCGGGTGTGCGAGGGTGAACCAGTAGGACACGTCTAGCCTTAGCTGCGTCAGCAGGACAAGGGGTGAAACATGCACTATCTTTACTATGCTTGTTTTTAATGCCTAAATCACCTTTGCATGTTATAATGAAAAAGGAATTTCTTATGAAGTAATGCTGAAAAGGAATATATAATTTTCTTGTCGATGCATCTGAACATGTGTCCCTACTTGAGGACGGTAAAAAGACAAAGTGGAATTGGAGTAATAAGGTTGGAGGATATTGATCAGATATCCTGATGGTTTGACGTCATTCCCTTTTATGTAGAGGTAGCTCCTCTAGATTTTTAATTGAAACTTGTTCATGAAAGATGCATGAAATCGACGAACAGAAAGATAATATGATATCTTGCATATCTAGAAGGTTTTCTACTTAAACCTGTAAATGATAAAATTCCATGTTATCGATTTAACTTGGGTTGATGAATCCATGACATAACAAGGATGCATGGTTTTGAGAACGGAAGAAAGAACTTGTTATTTTCTCAAGAAGTTTTTCAAATTAAGCTTTGAGTACGATATGTCATGTTTCACACGAGCTTTAGCTTATGAATTTTCAAAACAACCCTTTTAAGGTCAGCAGCCGTAGATGGGCTAAGCTTCTCCTCAAGTTGAAGTTCTTTTGTTGTATATATATATGTTCATATGTGCTGTTGTGCTTAAGATCTGTTATATAGGATAGTTTTTGTTAGCCGGTTTGTCTCGGTCTATGTCAACTTAAGTTGTATAATCTATGTACTCGCAAGACTTTTTGCATCCGCACATTAGAACTCTGGATATTTTGCAATATGAAAGTTGGTAACTTTTAAAAAAAAACAAAAAGGAAGCTACATTTGAAATCTCAAAACCTAAGTCTTTTGGCAACTAGTATGAAGGGTTTTAAATAAATCTTCTCTTAACTGTTTACAACTTTAGACCTAAGGTGACTTAATTACACTGGTCGGTCATTGATCCATATCATGTCGGGTTGGGTCGTGACAGTACCCCTCCCAAAAATGTGAATGTTTAAGTTATTTTGGTTAAGTATGGTTGTTCGTTGCAATTGACCTTTCGTGAATCAATTGTTGTTCGGGAAAATTGTGAATGAATCCACCAATTTGTCCATGTTCCCCCATATAGTAGCCCCCTGTCTGTTGGGATTTCCGAGAGACAGAAACGGAAATACGAACAGAGAGTATGAGAACAGAAAATCGAGGGGAATGTACGAAGAAAAGTACGAGGGAGGCGAGTGGGATGCCTGAACGAAAGTAACTCATAGGGCTACGAGGGTTTCGCCCAAATGAGGAGAAATCCGAGGGTGAATCGAGTAAGATCGCTAGCCCAACGGCTTAAGATGGGCGAGGTGGAATACCCAAAAATGAAATAAAAACGAGTGGAAAAAGGAATAAGACATCTATTAACAGGGCCCAAAGGCTTACAAGGTACAAAGAAAGAAAAAGTTACAGGGTAAAAAGTACAAACTAAACACGAAACAACAGCTAGTCATGAAACTTCCGAAGTTTCTGAGCGTTCCAAGGGTTAGATATGGGGGTGCTATCCATCTGTGAGAGCTTGTAAACACCATGACCAATCTTCTCAACCACTCGGAATGGACCTTCGTAGGGATCCTTGAGTTTCGTCAACTTACTCGCTTCCACAACCATCCGAAGAACGAGATCGCCAACCTGAAATGGCCGAGCTCTAACATTCCTATTGTAGCCCCTAGCCACTTCTTGCTGATACGCTGTATGCCGAAGGTTGGCATTATCTCGTAGTTCTTCGGCGAAATCCAGCTCAGCACCCACGAGTGTATTGTTAGCCACAGGATTGAAATTCTCCGTCCGAGCTATCGAAATCAACGTGGAGAGTGGGAGAACAGCCTCCATGCCGTAGGCCATTGCAAACGGAGTACGTCCAGTAGAACGCCGAGGCGTAGTACGGTAGGCCCACAAAACATGAGGGAGCTCTTCAACCCACAGACCTAGCTTCCTTTCCAAACGACGCTTAAGCCCCCGAGTGATGGTCTTGTTTGAGGGTTCGGCTTGACCATTGCCTTGAGGATATGCCACCGAAGAATTCTGGATCGTGATCTTCCGCTGCTTATAGAACGCCTTAAGTGCCGCGGCCACAAATTGGGATCCGTTATCCGACAGTATAGCGTAAGGAACCCCGAACCTTGAGATGATATGCTTCCAAATAAACCGTTCCACATCACCTGCAGTTGTCTTGACCATCGGCTTGGCTTCGACCCACTTAGTGAATAGGTCTGTAGTTGTCAGCAAATATTCAAAACCCCCAGGTGCCTTGGGCAGTTTCCCCACAATGTTAAAAGCCCACACTGCAAAAGGCCAAGGACTTGTGATCATGTGGGAAAGCTGGTTGATGGATAAGGGAAGCCTGTTTTTGGCACCGAACACAGCGTTTCACGTATTCCTCGGATTGTTTCACCATCTTCGGCCACCAATATCTTTGAGTCAGAGCTCGGTGTGCAATGCTACGTCCTCCTGAGTGAGCCCCACAACTACCCGAGTGAAGCTCATCTAGAACACCTTCCACTTGGGTCTTATATACCACTTTCAAGTCAGGGCCTGTGAACGTTCGTCGGTAGAGATGCCCATTGGGATCCAAAAAGTAATTGGCAGCACGGCATCGTATTTTATGAGCTTCCTTTTTGTCTGCAGGCAGCGTTTGATTCTAAAGATACAGCACGATGGGTTCCAGCTGGCTTAATCCGAACTATATGGCAGAAACAGGAGTTGGCGAGGGTTCAAAGCTCGGAGAATCTATTTCGTCAAATACGATAGTGCGACTGCCCGAGGCTCGATATACAGAAGCGAGACCTGCAAGGGCGTCAGCATGAGCGTTATGCTCCCGAGCTATCCACTCAATCTCCACACGTCCAAATTGCTTGAGAAGGGCCAAGACGTGGCTGACGTAGGCGTTCATACGTTCATCCTTCGCTTGGTAATCATCATTCAGGTGGCCCACAATTAGCCAAGAATCACAAAACACGTGAACAGAATCGGCACCAAGTCGAAGGGCATGTAACCCAGCGATCAAAGCTTCGTACTCGGCTTCATTGTTAGTTGCTTTGTAACCAATTGAGACCACGTTTTCATGTACGGTTCCCTCGGGCGACACGAGAACGATTCCAGCCCCATGAACGTTTGAAGCTCCATCTACTGTCATCCGCCAAGCGTCTCCGGAGAATAAGTTCCATTCATGAACGGGACGCTTCGTGCCGAGCGTGAATCTCGGGCGTCGTGCATCTGTCGGCTGTTGAATCCGTTCCATTTGAGCCTTGGTTGGGAAAATTCGAGCTTCGGTTTCGGCAAGAGCCAAGGCGTTAGCTTCATCCTGCAATCCTGGAGTAAGTTCGGCGAAGAAGTCGGCCAACGCTTGCCCCTTGATTGCCATCCGTGGCTCAAATTGGATGTCGTAGTTGGCCAAGTCCTGTGAGAACTTGAGAATCCGACTCGAAAAATCCGTCTTCCGAAGCATCGCCTTGAGAGGAAACTCAGTAAGGACCACGATCCTATGGCATTGGAAGTAAGGGAGAAGGCTCGTTTGAGACGAAACGAGAGCTAATGCTAACTTCTCCATAGGCAGATACCTAGTCTGAGAATCCGTCATCGTCTTACTCAAGTAAAAGATTGGTTGGTGCTCCATCCCTTCTTTCCGAACAAGCACTGAACTGGTGGCATGATCCGAGACCGCGAGGTAGAGATACAGATCTTCGTCGGCTTGAGGCTTCACAAGGAGAGGAGCACATGACAGGTAATCCTTCAACGATTGCAAAGCCTGCTCACATTCCTCAGTCCACACAAACCTTCATCGGCTCGTCTTGATGGCTTGGAAGAACGGACGACAGAGGTCGCCCGAACGTCATATAAACCGATTCAGTGCCGCTACCATTCCAGTAAGACGTTGAACTTCCCTGATTGTCGTTGGAGCTCGGAGGTTTTGTATGGCATTAATTTGCGTTGGATCTGCTTCTATGCCTCGGCGACTGACCATGTACCCGAGGAATTTGCCTGAGCTGACTCCGAACGCACACTTTTCTGCATTAAGCCTTAACTTTCTTTTCTTCAATACTGCAAATACCTCGCCCAAGTCATGAATATGATTCCGAGCAAACTTGCTCTTGCACACCAGATCATCGATATAAGCCTCTAAAATTCTCCCGAGCATCCCAGGAAACATTGACGTTATGGTTCGCTGAAATGTAGCCCCGGCGTTTCTTTAGTCCGAACGGAACGACATTATAGCAGTAAACGCCCCGAGGGGAAATGAATGCCGTTTTCTCTTGATCATCTTCGGCAAGAGCAATTTGGTGATATCCTCGATACGCATCCATGAAACTCAGTCGTTCACACCCAGCAATTGCGTCCACCATTTGTTCAATCCGAGGGAGAGGGAATCGATCCATTGGGCAAGCGTCATTGAGATTCGTGTAGTCTACACAAACCCTCAACTTCCCATTTTTCTTCGGAACCACCACAGGGTTAGCCAGCCAGGTAGGGTAAAGAATCTCCCGTATTGCCCCCGCCTTCAGCAATTGGTCCACCTCAGCAATTACTGCCTCAACATGAAGTGTGGACGAACGCCGAAGCTTCTGCACCACTGGCTTCCTACTTGGATCCACGTTCAATGAATGGGTTGCGAACGATGGGTCGACACCAGGCATTTCCTGAGGTGTCCAAGCAAATACCTCGATATGTCGCATGAGGAAGTCGAACATCTCTTTTCGCTCGTCCTCAGGCAAAGAGCTGCCGATAAGAAAGTACCGAGTGCCGTCCTCCGTGATAGGGATGCGAATAAGCTCCTCGGTTGACCTTTGCTCGGCCGGCAATCCCACATCTTCAAGCACTTCCACTTCTCCATTTTCAACACACTGCACCTCTAAGCAGCTTTGTTTCGTCGTGACTGTAATGATATAGCATTTCTTCGATTGCACTTGATCGCCTTGGAGACTCTCTTGCCTACCATTCCAGCCGACGAACTTCACAACCTAGTGGTAGGAAGAGGCCACTGCTTGCATCCCGTATAGCTAGGCTCGACCGAGGATTACGTTATAAGGGCTAGGAGAACTAACCACTATGAATTCGACGTCAATCACTCGGGAACCTGCTCTCACAAGGAGGTGGACCATACCAAGTGGCCAAACCGGGGCGCCTGTGAAGCCTACTAGAGGTGCTGTCGCTGGCCGAAGCTGATTTGGGGACAGGCCGAGACTCTTGAAAGTTGAATAAAACATCACGTCGGCCGAGCTTCCGTGATCAATCAACACCCTCTGGACGGTCGATTTGTCAATTATCACCGTTACAACAAGGGCATCAGTATGTGGCACTTGAACTCCTTTCAAGTCTTCGGATGTAAAAGCGATTGGGCCATCACCATTTGGATCTTCGAACTTCCTTTTAGCCGAAGAGCTGACGTTGCAAACCGACAGAGCTGCGACGGCCTTGCTGATCTCCATTTGCAGCTCAAATACGCGTCCCTCGGAAGCGATCCCCTGAATCACAGTGACGTGTCCGCCAAGAAGTGGAAGTGGAGGTGGGAGTCAACTTTTTCGAGTGTCGATCCAAGGATTGAGATGCCCAGCTGCAGCAAGCTCCTCCAGGTATTACTTGTAAGGTTGACACTTGGTCGTATAATGCCCTCGCTCCTTATGATATGAACACATTCCAGGTCCCTTGCCAGCCGTCCCGAGGAATCCAGCGGGCCAAGAGAAGAATGGGAGCGTTCCAATGATGGAGAGAAGCTTGTAGATGGGCTCAGTAAATGTAGTCTGTTCGGCAACATACTCGTCGGGCCTTGGTTCGCGCTTTTGTTGCTGCATCGCTTGTTGCGGTTGATGCTGCGAGGGTCGATTGCTGTTATTCGGCGGGTTAGCCTTAGAAGCCTGGCCGACGTTGGCCACCTGCTTCCGAGGTGCAGCATGGGTTTTGACAGGTTCAGCGACCTTCGGAACGTGACGCTCGGCCATCGCCTCTTCATGAACGCAGTCTTTCTCTATAATGGTCATGAGTTCCCCCATGCTCTTTGGTGGATTTCTCGAGAGATCACGAAACATCGCCGAATTTGGATCCAGGCCGTTCATGAATGATTCGGCGGCGACGCCCTGATCGCAATAAGGAATGAGATTGTACACCTCCCAGTATCGCTCGGTATATAGCCGAAGAGTTTCCCCTGCGGCCCTTCGCATATTCACCAGCATGGATAGCGTCTTCGGTTGAATGTTGCTGGTAACAAACCTCTTCGTGAATTCCAACTCCAGTTCGTTGAAACATGTGATAGACTTTGGTTTTAACTGATTGTACCAGAGCATAATTGGTTCACTCAAGGAGAGGGGGAAGATTTTGCACATAAGTGCATCCGAGAAATTATGAAGACTCATCATTTGGTGAAAACGACAGACGAACGCGAGTGCGTCTTCCTTAGCTTCGTAGCGTTTGAGCTTCGGCATGACGAATCTATCCGGAGGTCGTTCTTGCTGTATCGCTTCCACGAAGGGGGAAGCCTTCGCCTTCCCGAGCTTCGAATTATCCTCCGGAATGGGACCCGGCTTGGTCACTTCGAGTGGCACGGTTCGCCGAGGCTCAGGGCTCCTCCGACGTTCGCGATGGCGTTGTCTGGGACGTTCAGTTTGGTATCCCCGCTCCGCGTGTTCCTTTGCCAACTCCAGGGCATGTTTGGAACCTTCTGGCCGAGCTGTCCGAAGTTCTCTTGGACTAGACACCGGTTGATACATAGTTGGAAGCCCTGTAAACTGATCATAGAGGGTAATGGTGTTCGCCCTCTCCGAGCGTCTATCTTGACTAGAAAGCTTACAGCGACCCCGCGCCCCTTCGGTATGCCGTTTGTCTTCACGACGCTCGGAATCTCGGTGTGATGGAGCTGATTACGCAGGGAATTCTCCATGGTAGCTTCGCCGAGGTGAATCATTCAGATCCACGGGCAGTTTCCCTCTTCTTGAATCCGAGTAATGTCTGGATGAGCGTCGTCCTTGGCCCGACGCCTCCACTCGATGCGTTCCGGCCGTGGAATGGGTTGCCGAGGACCGAGTGCTTTCTGTTCGGACAAGGCTCTCCAGCCGCAGAAGGGAGCCTGTTTGCTGCGGTCGATTGTCTTATTCAAGACGCTCGAACACAGTTCGTCTCTCGGACGACGCCAAGTCCGTAGTTCTGGCATGGTGGGACCTCCTGGTTCGCTTGCGGTGTTTTGCCGGTTGGCTAGGCCCGGCTGGGTGGTTGTTAACAGGTGTTACAAGTTGATTAGCATCCCTCTCCTCCAGGCGTTGTTGAAGCATGGCTATCACCGCTGCTTGGCGTTTCTGCTCCGCCAAGGCAATATCCAGCTCGGTTTGAGGGAAGGTGAGCTGTCGAGAGACGGACGGACGTAGTTGTATCGTGTGCTCTTGTTCATGGTTTATGGACCCGTAACTAGACAACCCCAAGGTGAAGTTTTCCGGGCCAGGAGGAGGAAGACGGTGGGCCATGGGAAGGAGAGGAAGTGAAGGAAAACGAGAGTAGTAGAGTTGAGAGTCGAGATGGGGACAGAAATCAGGTCCACGGTGCTAGGTTGAACATCCCCAGCAGAGTCGCCAATTGTGGGGGACTGAATTTCTGTTGAACCGTCTTGACTCGCTTGGACCGAGTGATGTGGCACCGAACGTCGTGTACCTGCAGGACCGGAGGGGATTGTGCCTCCGGGAAGAAGCTCCGACGATCTAATCAGAAGGTGAAGCTAAGAAGAGAGAACTATGGTAAGAACAAAAATACTTTAGGAGGAAGAAGAGTGTTTTGGAAATCTGAACCTCTTTCTTGGAGATGGAACTTCTCTATTTATAGGCAGAAAGGAGGGGATGAGTGTAGAACAAGCTGTTTCTGTTTCCCACGTGCTTGGTGATGCTCGGATGACGTCACGAGTCAGAAGCATTAAATGAACGCCGCCTGTTGGGAGAAGGGGTGCCGCCCAGTCAGAGTAAGAGGGGTCACATCAATCGGAGATGTCCCCTCACCTATCAGAGAAGCTCTCCCACGTTTCTTTGGAAGCTTCTAGAAGGTTCTGAAATGGCGGTCTTCGAGTGAAGTATTCGTGTACGAGGGAATGACAGATGATGCACTTTACCGAACGAACGAGATCTCATAATTGTCTTATCCGAACGAGACGAGCATATCACCCCTTGGAGAGGGATCACCGCTCGGTAAGACCCTTCGGCTTGTTTTATCCTTCGGATAATACGTATGGATGACGTATCAAGACCACCCGGGGAACAGATGAACTGAGACAACTAATTGGTCAAGAATGATATATCAAATCCCCTAGGAGGTATTTGAACCTTTTGAACCTTCGGATATTCCGCTCCACTACAAAAGACATTTACCCTCTATTTGTTTCATTACTGCAGGGGATTCTCCGTTTTTTTTTTTTTGGTTTATTGTGGGTTCTGTAGAGGCGAGGAAGAACACAAATGCCCAATTTATATAGAACCCACAAAGGACCCCATAAAATCCATTATAGCCAACTGAAACGAAAAATTACTTTTATTACTAGAGTTTACAGCACAAATTTACTTGTTTTTTGTTAATTTTTTTTTTTTTTGGTCAAGCGAGATACATGAGCGAAGGTTAGTAGAGGGTGTTAGTGTTAGCACGGGGGGATTGGGGATTCCCGGCACTGCAGGGCGTGCAGGGCGGCCGATCCGGCTGTTCATTTTGGCATCGATGGCTCGAATTTAATCCGAACTCCCATTGATCTGAGCCATCCATTGTTTAGATTAAATTCTGAGCCGTTAAGATGGACAACCTGAATGCACCCTACAGGATCCCGGGATCTGGGTGGGGGTGTTAGTGTTTAACTTTTATTGATAATGAAAGAATTTGACCATTTAATTTTGTCACGTTCTTAATCCATCTAAGCTAGCTAACCTCTTTTTTGGGGATTTCTATCAGAAGCAGTTGCAAATGAGGGCAAAAACATTCTGAAGCCAAAAGTTTTTGTGAGGAAAAGAACGCCCTTAACAAGTACAGTAGCAAATTCCATAGAAGATAGGGCTCTCTGTACGAAGCCCTTAGTTAAGGGGGCTTCAGCCCAAACTAACCCACCAATCCATCTCCATGGATGCTATCAGCATCAAGGATCATCTTTTGTACAGGCCAATTCCTATAGAGATCCCAAATACAGCCTTTTCCTTCTCCTCTTCCTTACTGCTAATCGCGCTCTGGAAAAATGGTTTCATGGTCTTTACAAGCATGCAAGCTTTTGGTAATTGGTACCTAATCCCCAGCTTTAGGTTGTCTTCCCTATCAAGCACCGCAGACAATGCAAAACCAGCCAACCATTAGACCTTTCCTATTAAGATTATAAACAACTAACCAACCACGATTTAAGTGGTAAAAAGTGATTCGAATTTGTGTTGTGCCAAAACACAGTAGTCAAGCGTATTAGTATTTCGTCGTCTGCTCTACGACTGTGAGCGACGTTGGCCAAAATTAGACGAATCGAATTTCCCTATCCGCAGAGCAGGAACGATTTGACCTGCTCAACAAAGAACTTAGTGACGAGTATAATAGTATTTACAACAATAATAGATTGTCACGAAGGGTTATTCTAAGCACAATTCACAGAAACCCATTTCAGATACAACATACACTAACGAAGACAAATTACCTCCTCCTTCGGCACATGTATGTGGAACAAATTCCATTCATATGTACCATAAGCATCCACATATGCATGAATTCATGACCAGGGGCGGATTCAGTTAATGCCCATGGGCATAGGCCCCTCTAGATTTTTTAATAACAACGTTTCTACTCCAATTTATTACCAGTAATTCTAACCTTACTGTTGTAAATCAATTTATGTTTTCTATGTTAGAATATCAAAATATATAATATCGTAATCATATCCTGATATGATATGATTATGATATTATATGATTCTCTTGATCTCTTATTATTGTAATTGATTATGATTGGATTGTAATTAGGTTGATTTTCCTTCCATAGTTAGGTTTCCTCACCTTGTATAAATAGGGACCTCATTGTATAGTTTATTATTGAATTGAATACAATATTACTTTCTCCATATTCTCTAACATGGTATCAGAGCTATGGCTCCGATCATCGCCCTCTTCTCCAAATCAATTACCTTCGCTTGAATTACCAGAAAATCAATAACTAGTGACCAAATCTTTACCCGCAACCACCATCGAATCAGTTTGCATTCTTCTTCTCCGGTGACAATTTTCGGATCCTCTGTTTCGATCGTCAAATGCCCAGATCCCACCGTGGGTTATTTCTTCCACCAACATTAATCACCCTTTCAATCATTTTTCCTCTGGAAACAAGTGGTATCCCAATTATCCACCATCAAACCCACGAGCCCAATCACCCAATGTCCGCCTAATACGTCACAGTACCGGTTCTGCTTCGCTTCGACTTGTCTGACTTGCAGCTCACTTGCACCATCGGTTCTGTGACTCGCAAACGTTTTCGGCCGTAACGACTCGACGACACTCTACGTCGTCGACACCTTCAACTGCTGCCACTTCACATCGTCCATCCTTGTCAACCACTGCCGCTTCACATCGTCCAAAAAAAAAAAAAAAGAGGAGGTTACCTTTATCCTAGTTCTATTGTCTGCTACATTGTTATTTACTTTTCTCTACGGAGCGGCTGCATCTTGCACTCATTTTTTTTTTGTGGTTTGCTGCTATGGAACCATTTGCGACATCACCGTATGCCCACGCCATTTTGGAAGGTCTCAAACAGTATCCTTCTTCAACTCGGTTCCCCAAAAGTTCATTGCCATTTGTATTTGCGGATATTCTCTCCAAATGTGGTATTTTATCCGAGTCTGGTAAGAATTCTACTGCCTTATCTGCTGCCACAGGTACATCCTCATGGTTCTTTGATTCAGCTTGTTGTAACCATATGACATCTGATTCTGCCATTTTTTCCTCCAAGTCACATGCCTCTCACACTCCAGCCATCCAAACAGCTGATGGTTCTCACATGCATGCCAGTCATGTCGGTCATATCTCTACTTCCACCATATCTCTATCTGATACATATTTGATCCCTAAACTTACATTGAATCTAATCTCTGTTGGGCAATTGTGTGAACTTGGGCTTACCGTAATCTTTTCTGCTACTGGTTGTCATGTGCAGGATCCTCGGACAGGTCAAACTCTTGGGATAGGCCGTAAGGTTGGACGCCTGTATGAGCTCATCAATCTTCATATTCCATCCCAATCCGTTGCACCTCCCACTCATTCAGTGAGTCAATCGAAATGTTCCGTTACTTCTAATTCTTCTAATTCTCTTGGTATTTGGCATTCTCGATTGGGTCATGCGTCTTTTGGTCGAATACGTACCCTAGTTTCAAGTGGACATTTAGGACATGTAACAGATGAACACGTGGATTGTCTTTCTTGTCAACTTGCTAAACAACCAGCATTGCCATTTCATTCAAGTGACTCTTTGTCCTCTGCTCCCTTTGATTTAGTTCACTCTGATATCTGGGGACCTTCACCGAACACTACCATGGGCGGTTCCAAATATTTTGTTATTTTCATAGATGATTATTCTCGTTTTACATGGTTATATCTCTTGAAGAATAGATCTGAAGTACAACAGATTTATTATGATTTTTCCAAAATGGTTCAAACTCAATTTTCACTCTCAATCAAAGTTTTTCGTGCTGATAATGCCATGGAATATAGAGAGACAGAATTTTTAAAATACCTTCGCCAAAATGGAACCTTGCCACATAGGTCATGTTCTGGCACATCTCAACAAAATGGTCATGCTGAGCGTAAGCATAGACACATTTTGGATACTATTCGTGCCTTTCTTATAGATGCCTCTTGTCCTGAGCGACTTTGGGGGGAGGCTGCTCTCACTGCTGTCTATACCATTAATCGTGTCCCATCCCCTACCATTGGAAATCAATCACCTTATGAACGATTATACGGTATATTGCCTGCCTATGATCTTCTTAAGGTTTTTGGATGTGCTTGTTTTGTTCTCTTACGACCCCATGAGCGCACAAAATTGGAATCTCGTGCTCGTCTTTGTTGCTTCTTAGGGTATTCGATTGAGCATAAAGGATACAAATGTTGGGATCCATCTTCTCAACGCCTTCGCATTTCTTGGCATGTCATATTTTGGGAACACAAAATGTTCTCTTCTATGTCCAAGTTTCACTTACCCCCTGTGTCTACTTCATCTTTCTTCACTGACCCTTCTGTAGATATATTTCTTGATGATGTTGATACAGGTTCTTCCGAGCTTTCTTCTACGGTCTATCCCGAGGCGCCGATTCTGTCTGATGATCCTACTCCTGCACCTCCTGGCCCTACTCCTACGCCTTCTGGCTCGTCCCTTCCCGAGCCTTCAAGTTTTGGATCTACTCCCAATGAGCCCCTCACATTACCCAACTCTCCTCCTACTGAGCTTTCTGCACCACCTCTATCTGATGATTCACCACTTCGTCGGTCTACTCGGGTAAGGGAAGTACCTATTCATCTTCGCGATTATCATTGTTTTTCTACTATTCTTTCTCAGCATGAACCTCCTTCCTACCGTGAGGCAAGTTCTAACCCTCTTTGGCAGCAAGCAATGGCAGAAGAATTACAGGCTTTGGATAAAACACACACTTGGGATATCGTTGACCTTCCTCCTGGCAAGACTCCTATTGGTTCTAAGTGGGTTTACAAGATAAAAACTCGCTCTGATGGCTCTATAGAGCGTTACAAAGCTCGTTTGGTTGCAAAGGGTTTTTCTCAAGAGAATGGTATTGACTATGAGGAAACTTTTGCACCAGTTGCTCGTCTCACTTCTGTTTGGAGTTTACTTGCGGTTGCTGCCGTACGCAAGTGGAATCTCAATCAGATGGACGTCAAGAATGCTTTTCTCAATGGTGATCTTATTGAAGAAGTCTATATGCGGCCTCCACCTGGGTACAATCATCCTCCAAACAAAGTTTGTAAACTTAATCGCGCTCTATATGGTCTCAAGCAAGCTCCACGTGCCTGGTTTGCCAAATTCAGCACCACTATTCAGAATTTTGGATTCTTTTCTAGCCAGTATGATTCTGCACTTTTTATCCGGAAGTCTGCACGTGGTATTATTTTTCTTCTTCTCTATGTTGATGACATGATTATTACTGGCGATGATAATGTTGGTATTTCTGACCTCAAAGCTTTCCTCAGCAAGCAATTTCAGATGAAGGATCTGGGTACTGTGAGCTATTTTTTAGGTCTTGAGATCTCCTCTACATCCGATGGCTACTATCTTACTCAAGCTAAGTATGCCTCAGATCTTTTTAGTCGTGCTGGTATCACCGACAATAAGACTGCATCTACACCACTTGAGCCAACCACTCGACTCACTCCTCTGGATGGCGCACCACTACCTGATGCCACTCTTTATCGCCAATTGGTTGGTAGTCTTGTGTGTCTTACTGTCACCCGGCCTGATATTGCCTATGCCGTTCACATAGTTAGCCAGTTCATGTCTGCTCCTCGATCGACTCATTTTCAAGCTGTTCTTCGAATTCTTCGCTATGTCAAAGGCACTCTATTTCATGGCCTTTACTATTCAGCACATTCCTCCCTTGAGTTATGTGCATATTCCGATGCTGATTGGGCTGGTGACCCCACTGATCGTCGTTCTACCACAGGTTACTGCTTCTTTCTTGGTGACTCTCTCATCTCTTGGCGAAGTAAGAAGCAATCTCTTGTTTCTCGTTCTAGTACTGAGGCGGAGTATCGTGCTATTGCTGACACTACTCAAGAGTTGATATGGCTTCGCTGGCTCCTCAGTGATATGGGTGTTATTCATTCCACCGCTACTACACTTTGTTGTGATAATCAGAGTGCTATTCAGATTGCCCGCAATGATGTGTTCCACGATCGCACCAAACATATTGAGATTGACTGCCACTTTATTCGACAACATGTTGTTCGGGGTAGCGTTCGCCTTCTATCAGTTTCCTCATCCGATCAGACTGCGGACATCTTCACAAAGGCTCATCCTCCTGGACGTTTTCATGACTTGGTGTTCAAACTCAAGCTGGTGTCTGCACTACCACCTTGAGTTTGA
This sequence comes from Rhododendron mucronatum var. ripense, assembly GCA_019656295.1. NCBI lineage: Eukaryota > Viridiplantae > Streptophyta > Magnoliopsida > Ericales > Ericaceae > Rhododendron > Rhododendron mucronatum. Next base: position 613,435 of record BPLT01000022.1, on the reverse strand, counting down.
GGGGGCATGTTAGAATATCAAAACATATAATATCGTAATCATATCCTGATATGATATGATTATGATATTATATGATTCTCTTGATCTCTTATTATTGTAATTGATTATGATTGGATTGTAATTAGGTTGATTTTCCTTCCATAGTTAGGTTTCCTCACCTTGTATAAATAGGGACCTCATTGTATAGTTTATTATTGAATTGAATACAATATTACTTTCTCCATATTCTCTAACAAGGAAATTGATTTTCGCTCTCCAATTTTTACTAATGTCGCTCCACTTTTAACGTGAAATTACTAGTAATTTCATGAACAAAGTGGAGCGCCATCAGTAAAAAGTGGAGCGCGGAAATCAAAATTCTTTCTACTAATGTAGCATCAATCAAAATTAAAATTCCCCAGTATTGTACATATGCCAAAGACCGAAGTCTTCTTATAGTCCTAAACAACCTATCCTAAACATGCATTTCACCCAGAATTACCTTTAGAATCCTTGGAATATGCATTCAAAACTTCATTTCTCTGTGATGAATGTGTTTTTTTGGGTAAGTCTCTGATGAATGTTTAACCTTAGAATTATCTCATTGCCTTGCTTATGTTTTATGGGTACCTTCTACGCTTTCATTTGAGGCTCTGCAAAAGTTCACAGGCGTGTTTGCAATAAATGTGGAAACAAAACTTAAATTATTTGCTTTAGGTTCAGTTTTGGCTGATAAATTTTGAATAGCAAAAACAGATATATACTACGTTTTTACATGGGAAAAAAAAACACTAAAAACCCACTTTCGCTATCACTCCAGAATCTATTGATAAAAACCAACTCCAATCCATCTTCAATACACTATTTTTCATCCTTCAGAGGTCACTAAAACTCCAAAATCTATTGAAAAGAATTTTCTACAATCTCAGCCAAACTGCTTTTTTAAAAGTTAGTCTTCTAGAATTTTCCGTAAACCCATTCAACATATCCTACCTGCAAGAATGAGATTGGAGTTATTCGTTCCCCATCAGGGGTTTTGTTTATGTATATTTCCATCAATCCGCTTTCATTTGGGCTTAGTATGATTGGCTTGTTGGGAAATAAAAAAAATGCGATAGGAAAAAGGAAATGATTTGAAGCTTTTCAACAAAATAAATAGATAGAGAAATTGGTAGAACAGCCTGTGGATGGTTGAGGCACGTGATATCACTCTCCATAGGAACGATATACCCTCTCCTGCACAGGGTTAAATGGTACTCCTTTCCCATGATATATGTATTATCTTTAATGTTTTTTTTCGTGCCGTGAAGCAAATTCACAAACCAATGTAGTTTTCCGCTGCTCAAACTTAGTGAAATTCATTCTCATATAGAAGAAAAAGGAAACGATTTGAAGCTTTTTTCGAAATCGCTATCTGATCAAAAGAAGAGAGAATGCTAATAAGGTTTAAACGTGTACAAGCACTGTGAGAGAAATAAGGGGTCTGCTCAATCTCTCCCCTTAGAAACAGCCGAATAGTTATATATAGGCATTAATCTAAGTTAGTTTGTTAGGGATAACAATATACTTCTAATATATAGGAGAAAATCAATTAGGAAACGAAGTCTCATCACCCCGTTCAGTTGTCAGGAAAGTACAGAAAAAGATGGGAAAATCAATTTTTCTATAACTTTCCTAGTGTTCAGTTGGTAGGAAAATTCTAGGACTTACCAATTTAAGTTTTCCTGCAGGAATTACTTTCCTGCAAAAGTGATCCTGCAAAAACACAGGATTTTGCATCACGGGAAAAGGAAAATGAGTGAATACTCACAAAATTTTTCCGAAAGTTTCTTTTTTCTGACAAATGAACAACTAAACCTTAATTTTCTTGCAAAATTCCTTTGTCAAATAAACACTGACAGGAAAATAATTTTCTTTTTCTTTTACTTCACCTCACTTCACTTTTTTTGGGAACTAATTTCCCACACAACTTTCTCGACAACTGAACAGAGCCTAGGTTTTCACCCCACGTTAGCTGAATTTACTTGGATATTACTCTCTTGAGGCCACCAAAATTCAATGACCAACCAAACTAAATAATAATGATGTAAGATATTAAATTAGTAACGGCAATCCACCACATAATTTAAAATTCGGTCCCGCTAATAGGTGCTCCTAGGGCATTAGTTTGGGCACTAGTTTAAAGTTCTTTAAATGCTTTAGGTGCAATAAATATACTTAATTTATGAGTTGGGTTTATGGGTACTCACAAAATATTACTTTTCACCACTATTTTCTAAACTACCCAGAAATGTTTGTAATACCATTTTTTAATGACAATACTACCCTCGTTTCCATTCAAAAATTAGGTAGGCGAAAGGTGTGCAAATGAAAAGATTACGTACAAATCTTGGCTTCTTTTTTTTTTTTTTCTGTTGCAAAGAACAACGTTACAAGAAGACAGAGCTGCATACATAGAAGAACTTAAAAGATTGCTCCACTCTTATATAGAAAAAAATTGGCGGCTAAGTGAAAATTTTCCATGTGAAGAGTCAGACTAACGAAAATTTCTCACCTGCTCTTATGGAAAGAAACTGGTGCCAATTTATCCTCTGAATAACTTCCCTACACATGAAGAGTCATATGTTGAACTAAAAGTTCCCTCCAAAACAATAATTGTTTTCGTCACCTTCAAGAGTGAAGAATAAGAAAAGTCACATGGTCATTTTTGTCATTTAAAATATTGTTTGACTTTTTTTAATGAAATAGTTTATATTCTCAATGTCATTATTAGTAGATGTTGGAATGAGTATAAAAAATTTAATTAAAACATTTAAAGTGCTCCTAATTTGTGCCCCAGGGGCACCTTGTAACATTTGCCTTTAAAATTTTACGAGAGTGATTTTGTGCACAATAGGTGTCTTGGAGTCTGGACCAATGGGAGAGAGATTTGGATTCTTCTCACAAATGGCCAGCTCGATCAAGAAATCTGGCTTGTAATTTAATTATATTGTACAGTAATATCTAAGGTCAAGAACCGAGGTTAGGGCAGTCCATGCTCTAGCTAAAGCTGTAATTCCTTAACTTAGTAATGTTAATTTTATGTTTGTGGTTTGATAAAAAAAGAGAAAAAAAGAAATTAATTGGATTCATTGAACCACTTTAGACCATTAGCTTTATAAATATACATAAGATTCAAAAATTGAACACAGTTAGTATTACACAGCTATCAAGCTTTATGAGAATTCTCCACCACCAATTGCCAACTGCCGCCACTATTACCACCACTTCTCACCACCATGACTACAACCAAATGACATCAATAATGAAACTACAAAAATAATCACAAACGGTATAAATAAAATTCATTTATATTTATACATCAAATTATTATAATTTTAATATAGCTCTTAGATATTTTCTCAATCAAACAGTTTTTTAACTTAAAAAATTTAGGCTCTATTTGGAACCTAAAGAAAATAAAGGAAAGGAAACGAAATAAAATGGGATGGGATGGGAAAAATTTACCATTTACAAAACTTAAAATTATTATTTTCGTATCTCTTACTCTTCCAACCAATTAAAAGAAAAGAAAAGAAAGAAAAAATTTATTATTTACTAAATTTGAAATCTTTTTGTTTTCATTCTCTCTTTTTCATCCAACCAAATAACAGAAGGGAATTTTTTTTAAAATTTTCTTTCTTTTCTCGGAGTTCCAAACAGAGCCTCTGTTTGGAACCTGTGGAAAAATTTTAAAGCGCCTTTGCTTTATTTATGCTCATCGTGGATGGACCAAGTTAGCCCATTCCGACGACGTCGACGGTGCTGGCAAATCGGAGGAGCGTGAGTTGTAATCGGAGGAAGTTGGCCATCTGTGGCTATGCGAAAATGTAGCCTAATGGGAGGTTTAGGGAATAACTGTTTGTGCCAAAAATCATCCTGAGAAATAGCTCCATGGGGAAATCTCCCGGCGTCTCGTCTCTGTTTCCTATAAATCCAGTCTACCTCCACTTTCTCTCTCCATTTCGCTTCTTACCCATCAGGTCTCTCCCTCTCTCTCTCTCTCTCTCTCTCTCTCTCTCTCTCTCTCTCTCCATAAATGTATATATGTATATGTTATTGTTTGAAGCAGGGTTAGGCCATGTTCTTCCTAAATTCGCGTTTTGGTATTTTTTTTTTTGTCTTTTTAGAATTTCTGTTACATTCGTAAACCTTTTGAATTGTCCGTTGGCGGATTTTTATTAGATTTGAGAAGAGTCTAAAAAGTACAATTAATTTTTTCGAAACGACTGCTTTTTTTGTCCTAACTGAACTTTGTCCAACTTTTGGTCCATATCCAGATACTTTCTGCCGAGACGAATGATTAGCTTAGAAACTAGGACGAAAAGTGGAACACGAAATTACGAAATGTAATACCGAAATGAATACCAGAACAATAATTTTGGAAGAACTTAGCCCAAGGGTTGGGTCACATTACTCACCACCTTTTTATTGGAAACAGAAGGAAGAAAACCAGGGGTATTTGCGGGAACGTGCAATTGAGCAAGAAACTGAGGCCCAATGGAATTTCGTGACATGCTTGCTATTAATGCTATGTTTTCCATGCTTCCCACCTTCGATGACCAGGTATTGAGTGTGTGTGTGTGTGGCAAACATAGGTAGTTGTTTTGTTTGATTAGACAACTTGTCTTGGAGGAAACTGCATTGTTCTGTGTGTACTGAATGAACAAGAAAGACAGGAGACGCTAATGTGTGTTGTTGTCTTTTGCTTTTCATGGCAACCAAACTCAGGACACCAAGAATTGTTCTCCAATCTTCATTCATTCTTTCCTTGTTTCAAATTTTAGCATGGCAGATTGGTTATGATGATAATTATAATTTTCCAAACAGCCGCATTTAGGTGTCAATTTTGATGTAAAATAGTCTTTGATTAATTCCTATTTGAGAATGCAGTTGTGTCGACCATGTGGTTGAGGTACGAATGTTGCCCGATATAGAGGTGGAATTGGGAGGAGTATGGAAGTTTAGCGACACAGAATTGAGGTGGTTCGGGTGCTAGATGAGAAATCTGCAGCTACTCGTTTAGAAAAAGGGTGATTATGATTAAAGAAAAAGGAGTGGTTGGTAGCCCCTTTGGCTTTATGTCCAATTTGGTTGATTTGGAGCAAAAGGAGGAGGACCTTCACCTTCCAAGTAGTTGAAGGATCAACACATTGTCGTAGATGAGTTGAAGTGTTTGTTTTCTTCCATTCTATACAGTCATGGTAGATATCCCGTAGTTTAGAGCCAATTGTTGATCATACAAATTCTTCTCCGAGATGATGTTGTGCTAATCTTGCTTCTAGGTTGTGACCCCAGTCACTGGCCTGTGTGGTGAAAGGACTGTATTTGAGGGCAGTATATCGCTTTTGTGCATGGATTGCATCCCATTTGATACCCCTTTTTATTTTTTATTTTATACAGTTCATTAAGGGAAAATGGAATCTCTACTTAATTGGTCTCCTTGCATTCAACAGGGGTTTGATCTGTACCCAAATCGCAGAAAGGGATTTGATCCACTTGGTTTTATAACCGCTGTTCTTACGATGGTTGGGGTGTTCGTGCCATTGGTCTTTAGGGAAATGCACAAAACGCAAGGTCCAGCTTTGTTGATTTGTGGGACCAGGTTATGGGGGCGGGTATCATATCAAAAAAGCTTTCTAGCTGCACTGGAGCTTCCTGTGACCTTTCTAGCTACTGTGATTGCCACTCTCCTAATGTCTGTAGGACTCTTCTTCCCATTTATATGTGCTCATGCTATATTGGTTTTAAGTTTTGTGGGATAACTGAAATCGATTTATATGCAGGGGCACCACAGTTGGACGACCAATAGCGATTGAATTACGATATGCTGCACCAATTTTTTTTGGGGCTCTGACGGCTTCATTAGTATGGTTTTTGGATCAGTGGAAGAGAAATGTCCTTGCAAGAGCTCTGGGAATTAGGAGCATTCCAGTGGTTGAAAGGGAAAATTTGTTAATATTCAACAGAATTTCAACCACGTATCTATTTCTTAACGGAGTGATGTTGGTGGCTATTATATTTATTGGGGTTGTGCCATTGTGGATTTCTATTGTAGCAATTGGGATTCCTGGTGTCATAGGAGGTCAGTTTTAGATAAATTGTGGACCAGCACATGATAATATTACTGAACTACTTGATATTAAATTTTCGAAATCGTGCACTTTAATGAAAGTTTGTTTTGTCATCAGTCATGTATGCGTTTCCATTTTGATCAACATAAACGCTTTGCACGTGTTGGGAACTTCACTTGATTGGTGATTTTTCTAGCCGTGGCATAATGGTCGTGTAAATTTAAAATAGAGTTTGTAGTTATTACTTCTAAAGTATAAGGAAGATTCTTTTTCATTTGATTTTGTTGAATGTTTTTTGTTCTAGATTGGTTTATTTGGATTTGATATATAATGAAGTGCTTGATGCTTATATTATAAATTCTCAATACTTGTATAAATTTTGTTATCTTCTCGTATACTTCTTGCTACTCTAATTGGTGTCCCTCTCAACCAAAAAAGAATAAAGTAAGAAAAATCTCCCATCTGCTTTCAATTATGTTTGTTGGCGAGAACGCTGTTTCTTGATTTACCAATATAGTTCTATGACGATATTTTTATTTGCAATACTTTTTTTTTTATAGACTTGTACTTTACGTTGGAGCACTTGGAAGTTGTGGGGGTTCGGTTAAACGGGATTTGGATGGTGGTATGGCTCTGGTTCCTTCCTCTGTAGCTCCTTGCTCCGTCGCCTGACCTGCAACAAGTCACTAGGGTTGGTGGGAGCCCAGTGACCCTCCGACGATCAAGTTAGATCTAGGGAAGATAGTGTAGGTCTAGGGTTAGGGTAGAATGACATACCTCTTTAGGTTAGAGTCCCTTTGCTTTTATAGACCTTGCTTAACTTGGTCTCCAAGCAAGTGCATGGAGGGCACGCTCCAGTGACGTCAAACGTGACGTATGGGATAAGGCGGTTACGGAGCACATGGCCATGTCATAACTCAATGATTATCCTTCTGCAACCGGCTGGGACCCTATCATGATATCCTTTTGGGCGCGGCCTCGGGATCCCCGGGACAGGGCTATGCCCGAGCCAACTTGATAGGACAGAGCCTGTGACGCTGCTCACCGAGAGATTCACTGAGGAGGCCGCGGGACGACTGCGGGACTTGCCCTTTTCACGGACTTGGGGGGCCTGTCAGATCATGCCCTGTATCCTGCGTCTCAGTATATGGTCCGAGCCCCCATTTCTGGGGCCACTACAGAAGTCAGACTTTTTTTACTACATATAACATAACCTAAAAGTTAACTGTTAGAGTTCTTGTTGTATTTTAGAGATGACTGAATAGTAGTGATTCTAGTGAAGCATTGTTGAATATCAAGATCTTCCACGAAATTTCTTTTTGTGGTAACTAATTAAATTTTTTTTTTCATTTTGTTGTTTGAAGCAAGCATCACCTTGTAGCAATCAGCCTCTCTGCTATCAAGTTGGGCACTTTTAGATTATTATGTCTTACTATGAATATTGAGCATGCGTGAAGGTTTATACTTACGAGTTCCGATTGTTTCTTAGTTTTAGTGCATTAGGAGAGTAAATGTGACAATTGTGACACTTCAAAGTATGCAACTATATTGGTAGTGAATGGATAAATGGTTTCCATTTTTCAAGCTTTGATTGCTATGGTGTAACACTTGTTTTCTTGAAAGGCATATGATATTGGTAGAAAAACGTTTATTGGTATTGCTTCAATTAATAATCCACTAACTACTGTGTGATTCTCCACGAGTTGGGTTTTCTAATGCTTATTATTGGTTAGGCCATTTAGACAGTTGAAAGATTCCTCGTCTCTAATTGTTTAAATTTTCATTGGTCAACATTCCCTTGTAAAATAATGCTAAATCTTCTTGTTTCTAGGTCTTGTTCTGTTCTACCATTTGAATTGCCCAGGAATCTGTTTGTCCTCTGCTGGAAACGGTGAGCTAGTTGATTTGAGTAATCTATTCGCTTGGGAGTTTTCGATTAATATTTGATCTTTATTTGCGGTGTTGGTTATAAGTTGAAACTTGATGGGTGAAAGAATATTGTATCCATTTTTTGGGTGGCAATATAATTAACCATCTTGTGGAGGCGGTGGTCAATTCTATTTGATCCAAACCTCATATTGTTATAGTTGGAAGATAATGTTGTATTTGATCTTACTTTATCTGTATCCCAACAATGGCCATACACATTAACTTGATATGTGCCAATAGCCAATTTGTTAGTAGATAGGATATTTGTTATTAATCTTCGTTTGGGTAGTGAATTCGTGTATCATTGTACTTTCGTGTAGGACTAGATTTTGCTCCTGCTATTGCTGGTAAAGACATTGTTCGAAATGTTTTCAGTGGGGTGAAGTTGATCATGTTTGAGCTCTCAGTTGGAAAGATAATAAGAGTATGTGGAATTTATTTTTGCATCTTTACTGCACATTGAGAATTTTTCCTCTCACTCTTTCCCTTGTCCATTCAAATTGATTCAAGTGCGTATTTTCATGCTTTAGGAAAACATGCTAGCAAACAGGGAGTTACCGTTTGTTTGGAGTTTTGAAAAGAGTTGCTGCTAAAGGCTTTCTTGTGACAAACACTAGGAGTGACATCTTTAATGAGGCCTTTCCAATTTACCTATTTCCCACGCTTCTTGCTTATGCTTCCGCTTTGCTTGCATAAGCAATCGTTCTAGGTCAATATTTTAATGTATTCCTTCTTTAGAATATAGGTAACTGCAACTTCTTAAACAAGGATATTCCATTCTAGTAGCCACCAGATAGAATGAAATTTTATATGTTTCGGACAACACTAGTGTAGGAAGAGACAGGACAAACAATTTGAATGAACTTCTAACTGCAATGACAAATAACTGCATCTGCATTATGTGTGAAATGGCTCAAATTGGGATGTAGTTTCTCTTGAGCCCACTATGTTGGATGGGACAAGTGGGAACTGGTAATTTGGTGCTCTTGGGCTCACGACCGATTAACTTTGTCGTGTAGATTGTAGTGAAAGAAACGGAGGTAACCCCAAAATCATAGCCATGTGATTACATAGTATCTCTCTGTTGCAAAAAAAAGAAGTTGGTTTGTTTTCAGAATCTTACTTGAGGTCCCCTTATTTTGAAGCCAATGTGATGAAAATCCCTCTCTATGATTATGAGGTTAATTTGAATTATCTTCATGAATGAGGTCTATACCAAGGCCTATAAGTGAATGAGCCAAATTATCAATGAGGAGCTTGGTGGTCGTTCATGGCCCAGTTTGGAAGATCCAGTCATCTAAGAGGAATGTAGAAGGCTGAATCAGTTTAGATGGACTATGGTTGCAAGTGTGAGGTGAAAATTAAAAGAAAAAGGCACGGGTTAAGGTTATCAAATAAATGCAGTGGCATATGCAGATGTTAGTCATCCCTTGTCCTTTTTTTTTTTTTCCATGGATTAATAAAAAAATTTGCCGTTCAAAAAAAAAAAAAATGCAGATGTTAGTCATTGATCATATAAATTCGTAAGAAGCCCATAGTTGTTTGGAATTGTTGTTTCTTGAAAAGGTTAGAATATTAGGTTGCAAAGGAATGCAAGTATTTTTTTCAAGATAAGTTTCAAGAGGTCAATTGGATAACTTTTGCTTACTTGTCTTTTCCCAGGTGTATGTTATACTAAACTTGCAATCGTCACTTTGTTTGTTTATCTATCATTCTATCGAGAACCTTGTGTTCTCCTTGATCCTCTACATCTGTTTCAGTTTTGATTTGTCAGAAACGTTTGTGGTTGTTGGAATACAAGGAAAACCGTCTTTGGAAAGTCTTCAGTACATGTTTCTCAACAGAATAGTAATGCTTGCTTTGATAATTCTTCTATGAAGTTGCGAATGAGTGTAACTCTTGTGCAGGTCCATGATGTAAATGCCCAAGTTGTGGGAGTGGGACTTACAACCACTTGCTTGCTTATGAATGAGAGAATCCCTCTCACAGTTCCAAATTCACTGCTCCTCAAGTTGTGGATTCATGATCAGGTGAGCATCTTCTCTTTAACTTCCGCTGTGATGCCGGTAAAGCATATAACACTATGCATTTCACCTTACTAATTTCTTGCTTATCCCAGTTGGTATAGCCTTAGAGGGGGCTGAGGAGGCCGACCGCAATAATAAAGTATTAGGATACCAGTTCATTTGAAATTTTAGCAATTCAATTTTCACCATCAGCGCCTATCATAGATTTGATTATATTCCGCAAGCAACGAATGTAAACATAGACAAGGAACACAACGCCCAAGGTAATCCAGGGACAAAAACCATGGTCCATCATAACTGATGAACCTTTCACCTGGTAATACTTACTCAATGACATAGCTCTAACCTTCGAGTGTTCAGACACAAATTCAACTCATTTATTAAGTCTCTTTTTCGTTTATCGAGAAGGTAATATCATTGATGAAGTAAAGGCAGGACACTATTCCTAACACTCTACAAATGGCATTCCAACCATCACAAATAATTGAAATTAGTGGTACTCCTTTAAAAGGAGGAGACACCCCAGCCCATAAAGATGCTATATAAAAATTCTTTTTTCTAAAGAGCTCTTACTACATCTTCATATCCATAGGACTGCACTCTTCCAACGAGTACGCACTTTATCATCACATCCAAACCACCTGAAATGAATGCACAACAAACATTCACAACTAGGTGGAATTACCTATGTACATCAACTGAAATACTGTCTACCCTGAGTGTTGAAGATTAATATGTGTTCTCTTTTGGTCCATATGATCAGGATTTTCTTATGAGGCCATGTCCATGCAAACACTCACACAGCTTAAGAGGTGGTAATGAGAGACTGGTACATTTGAATCATCAATGGGGGAATTAGAATAAGACTTCCAAGGAAACAAGTCTGAGTAATGAAGAGTCCACACTTTAATCAAAAGAGACATTCTGAAGAATTACTAGCATGGAAGAAAGTTCAATTATCCCACACTCATTAAAGTTTCTTAGAATCCTAGAGTCCGGAGAAATTGGTGATTCTTTAAGTATCAAAACACATGGTTTCAAAAAGACATTTGGGAAACATAAAGCAAAAGTACTAGAAGATTTTGTGTGACATATTGAAACATGTCCACTGTGTAGCATCAATTCTTCATTACGCTAAGAAAGAGAATAGATGGTGAAGGAAGTAAAGTCATGGTTGGCTAGCGGAAATGAAACGAAGTCAAATGACGTTTCTCGTGTTATGGGGATGGATGTCAGTGAGGTACATGGATTAGATGTCTGAAATATCATTTGAACTGCAACTAATGTTAGAGATTTTCAAAATAAAAGAGTCGTCGTTTTGGTTTTGTAAATTTCCTTGTTTCCTTAGAATGCTTGTTTCCTCTTTGTGAGCTTTGTCCCACATTGGTTAGTTGAGAGATGTTGGAGTGGTATATATTAGGGAACATTCCTAATATTATTAAATAATGATCTAGTGTGGTGCAACCCTATGGTGCTTCGCACCATACCGGCGGAGCCGATGCTTCGCATCAGTATGCACTCACGTGCGCGGCGTGGGCTGTGGTGCATTGTGACACTTTAGCGGCGCACGTTGCACTTGGTGCCTTGTAGGCGCCATTTCTTATTGCGAGTTGGCAGTAAGGTGACGCTGACGTGGATGCCGCGTGTCACACGCGTGGCAGGTGAGTCACACGGAGCGGTTCCGATCGGGTGCAACTCGAGCCTACAGGTACGTTGGTTCGTGGAGGTGCAATCACAACTGTCGGCCTCGAATGGGCACAACCCATTGGATTGGATCAAATCCGATTGGGTGTGAATGAAACAGTACACCAGTTCGGTGTGACTGGTCGATCAAGACTGTAGGATCCGATCCAATGGTCAGACTAGATCGGGTGCATACTCATTCACAATGGGTGCGTAGTGGCCTATAAATAGACCACTACTTGACTGAATCCATACTCATACATATGCCGAATTTCTCCCACATCTCTCCCTATATTTTCTAGCATTCATTTTGCATTCTGTTTGCTGCAGAAAACAGAATTCAGTGGTTCTCGGTTCTTATATTCGTTCAGCAGTTATTTTGTCCGTTTCGTTAGTGCAAACGCAAACGGAAAGAACTTTGAGTTCGAGCTTCGATTTATCTTTAAGGCAGATTTGTTGTAACCCTTGGCATACCATCTGGTGGGGGCAAATATTGTCTTTAGGAAAGCGACATAGTCGTGACTCGAAGTGTATATCAGGTTTGGTGGAGATTTCGTCAATAGTTCAGAATTTGCAGCGACCATTTTGTCCAACAACTAACATCGTCTATCCTATTCCAAGTGTTTTGCATGTGGCTTACTCTTTTGATGGTTATAAAGTCGTATAGATTTTGTTAAGGTATTGAACAAAACGGGTTTATTTATCTGGTGGGTCTGTCACTCTGTTGCGCTTATTGGTTTTGTGGAGGGCCTTTTCTCATCTAAACCCATGTGATGATCAAGTCATTTGCGACTTCGAGTGACGGGAATTCTCTCTCTCTCTCATACACACACAACATTTCCTTAATACATATATTTTTATAAATTTCTTTATGCTTTATTATGATGTTTAATTGCTACATATGGATGCTCCAAGTACAGAATCAGAAGATTTGGTTGCGAATCTATTTTAGTGACATTGAATTTTGTAGGAGGTTGGAGTATTTGGAGCATTCGACCGCTGGGATGCCATGGTTGCAAAAGTTCCTCTGCAAACCTTTGATATTGATAAGATTCCGGAGACATCAAATGACATAAAGCAAATTCTCATATCAAGTCCAAAAGTATGTTTGGAAGAGCCCCCGTTTTGCTTTTTGTCTCAGACACAGGGAGCGGTTGACTTGGTTCTAGGTTGCAGTTTGAGATATATGGTATATTCTCTTTACAAATTTTGCATTGCAAGCAGAATTTTTCGTGTGGTAATGTAAGTTTAAATTCTGTTCTCTAAGTGCCTTGGCCTTTTTTTTTTGTTCTAATAACCTATGAAGCACGGATACAGAAATGAACACGGATACAGACACGGCACACAACAATTCCAAAAAATAGGGATACGGACACGGCGAGGGACACACCACGTGTATAAATAATATATACACATATATATAATTTTTTTTATGAGCCATTGTATTTAAACAAATGAGCTTTCAGTGTACCATTTTCTGTTTTTCTTGTGTATATATATATGCATACATATATGAGTTCCCTTCGGGTAAGGGCGCCCTTACCTTAAATAAAATGTGGACGTCCCCTTTTCTCATCTTTCCCGTTCAAATTTCGATGATCCGAGCCGCTCAATGTGTTCAAAATGTGATTTTAAAGGTACCTGTAAGAAATCAGCAAAAAAAAAATGACCAGAAAGGGCTTGATTTGAGCAGTTTTTATTTGAACCTTTCGATAAGATACAAACAAAAACTGTTCGGATCAAGCCCTTTCTGATCTTTTTTTTTGCTGATTTCTCGTGGATGTCCTTAAAATCACGTTTTGAACATATTGAGCGTCTCGGATCATCGCAAATTGGTAGGGAAAGGGACGTCCTTAACTTAATACAGTAAGGGGGCACTTGCTTGAAGTTTTGTGTGTATATACATACATACAGACACGCAGAGAGAGAGAGACGGGGGGGGGGGGGGGTGTGGAAATGAGAGAGCTCTTGGTCGACCTAGGGCTTTGGAATGAGGAGTCGACTGGATCGATCAATATAGAAATTTAAGTTACAAAGGCATAATTACGGTTTGACCCAAATGTTTTGAATGATTTCATATTAACCCCCAAAATAAAAAAATATTACATTTTGACCCTCAGCCGTGTCCCCTATTAAAAAAAATAAAAATTATTGGACACACTTGTCCCCATGGCGTGTCCAATACGTGTCACCGTGTCCCCATGTCCAATATGTAGATAGGATGCCATTTTGGAGTGTTAGTGCTTCATAGATTACTAGTAATAACTCTACATGCTAAAACTGTCTAGTATTCAAGGGTAGTAATAAGGAAATTACTTTAGTTATGGATGTTTTGTAAGTTCACAGTGGGAGGTGAACTTATAACCAATAATTATGAGCAATAAGCCATGATTAATTATACACAGAGGACAAAGTAAGTAAATATACAAGACATGGCATCCATCCAAAGGTGACCCATTATAAATAGCTCAACATCGAGAGTGTCTGAAAATAGCAGACCTATGCACAAAGAGTTTAATCTTTCCCGAGTCGAAATCATATAGGAACAAGAGTTTATTGCTCCCGCACTTCATCATTACTCTCTTTCATTTTCACAAGTCAGGTACAAGGCATCCCAATTGGATTGAATGGGATAACAGTTACTCATTTGAAATCTGTCTGAGGGGATAACAACTCCGCACCGAGAATGTTTGAAGACAGAAGATCTCAGGCAAAGAGTATCCGAGCTCTGGTGACTGACAATGGGACACAATTGGATTGTAGATAGGGAGTTATCTGACAACGATAAGATCACTGATGAAAAAAATAAATAAATAAGATCAAGTGTTGAATATTAACGCTAGCCTATTGCCAGAGCAATTGCCAAGCATAAGCCTCAAACAAATCTATCCCTGGTGGCTTTATGATACAACTACGGAAAGCCAAGGAAAATGGGTGGAATAGTTAATAATGAGTTATCGAGTGTTGTATTGGTATACAGAATGACATCCTGCCGAGCAACAAGAGAATTCCATTTTGCACTAACGTATGGAGTGAAAGCAGTCATTCTGCTGGAAGTTAGACTTCAACCCTGAAGATGGATTCTTGTATACGGGCTTGAATGATCAAGCGCTGGCTCTGAAGCTTAATTTGGCAGAGGAAAGAAGCCAATTGACACTGATCAAGCCGACAAACTATCAACAACATCTCGTCAAGGCGTCCAAATACAAAGTCCAACCACAGTCTTATGTTCCCGAAGACCAAGTTCTCAAAAAGGTCCTGCTTGGAGATAAGGAGTCATCTGATGGTAAGCTCGGGCCCATTTGGCAGGTCCCCTACGAATTTACCTCAGTAGCAGGAGTGGGGGCATATTGCCCTAGAGAGAGAGAGAGATGGAAAAGAGCTAAAGCATCCGCTTAACACGATGCCCTAAAGAAAAATCACCACCGGAGGGTCATTGTCTCTTGGGGCTGCCGCCATTTCGGGGTGGTCCTATGGAAATCCCCTGCATGGTGGCCACCTCAGCAATGTCTGGCTAATCTCCTAGGCGTGGCTTCTTGGTGAGAGGGGTGTTGTCCCTATCCACTAGCTCAATTGGGGTGACCGAGCTGAAACCATGTTGCTCAGCGGCCCTTTCCTGGGCCACTTGACTTTACCGGGCATTGAACTGAACATTGGCTTGCTCTATCACACCCACCACCAATGGATGAGGAGAAACGCCCATTTTTCATTGGAGCAGAAACAGTCTCATGAGCATTGGCGGTTGGGACGGCTGCAGTAGGAGCAGCTTTCATCCGTTTCTTCTTTTTTGCGTGCCTCCTTCAATGCTTTTGACGCGTGGGAGAGATCATTGGTCCTCCTTCGTAGAGTCTTCAAGCAGATTCTTGTTGAACAGGGAGATTGGCTTGGCGATCTATAGGAGCATCAGTCAGTCGAGCCAAAAGATTTTCAGAAGGCAGGAACTACAATATTCTCCTTGCAGTGATTTTATGGTCATAGAAATCTTTGCGAAGGTACTCTGACATTATGTAAATGATGTGCCAACGTTCCTTCTAAGTGAGATGATTTGTTACGATGAAGGAGGTAGTGGGTCGATAAAAGTTCAAAAGGACATAAAAAGCTCAATCCACACTCCTCAGGGCTCCCAGTATAATCCTGCACCTTGATGTCGGCAAAGACGGCTTGGTTTACAACAGATATGCTTGGTTTTACAACAGAATTTACAACAGATATGCTTGGTTTTATTGTCTGAACTCCGAAGGAAAACAACAGCAGAGGACTTTCTACCTGGGAAGCTATACACTCTGGGAATGCGCTCAGTGTCAGCAATATTGGGAGCCAATTTCCAAAGGTCTCTACCAAACACATCATCCACAATCTTCCCCATTGAGGAAAGAACCCAGACTAGATGGTACTCGGTGTGCCTAGGTTTCAAATAGTTCTTTGAAGGCTTAACAACATGAGCAGATATGGGCTTAACAGGGGCCTTTGGAAGAGAGTAATGGATAAAAGTGACGCAAGGCCAAGAACCCTAGATTGGTGCTTAGGAGTCTGTTTAGGGCCTCGAAACAATGTGAAAGAAGTTGCCATTCACTTGGCAGGAGGAGATTTTCTAGATGGGAAGAACTTCACGGATTAAGTTGCTAACAGGGAATCTCATGCCACCCACCACGACGGCAATGGGGGGTAAAACTATACACGTGTCACTGGAGGCCGACATGAAATTCTCTTCCCTGTCTAGCAGTTGTATTGTCCTTGAGTCCGGAGCGCGTATGCAACCTGAAATCTTTTGACATCGTCCGAAAGCAAATTTCTCAAAGTTAGAGTCTACTACGACGAGGAAGTTTGGGAAGAAGGAGCCTTAAAGAAGTTCGAAGGGGAATCGCACAAAGAACAATGATGACATTTCTGTAGAATGTGTTGACTTTCAAAAGAGGAGATAAAAGCCTAGGGAGGAAGCTTCACTCCCTAGTTGATATTGATAGAAATCCAGGAATTGGCGTCTCAAACGATTTATGGAAACACACCCAAAAATAATTCAGTCATTGCTTCACATTTAATGATTTCACATTGTGGAACAACTGTCGACCAACGGCGAAAAAAGCAGAGGGTTGCTGAACATGCAGTTCTCCTGTGCGAGGTAGCTCACACCTCTTGGGGATGATCTATAATTATGGGCAAGAAAATCATGATTAATTACACTAAAGAAGTAAATACACAAGACACGTGGCAGCAGCCGACAGGCGACACATTATACACTGCTCAGCACCGAGAGCGTTTCAATACAGAAGCACTCGGCACAAAGAGTGCCTGAGTTGATGCACAGTCGGCACAAAGAGTGTCCAACTAGTGGGTTATATGGAAGAGCTATAGGCCGAAGAGGAGCTTGGCAGAGTATAGGTAGTACTCCGACAGCCACCAATCGGTAGGGTGTGCGCCTCCCAAATGATCACTCCTAGTCACCTCAACCAATCAAGAGTAAGGCTTTGCGACAGTTAGTCACTTGAGTATGCCCAAGCTACACACAAAGATCTCCCAAGCCTATAAATAGCTGCAACATGCGAAGGGGAAGAGGATGGAAATTGAACTATGCGATCTTATTCTCTGACTCTCTCATACATGCTTGGCCCTTTGTCTACTTTCCTTGCTCGGTTGCGTCTACTCAACCGAAGTTCCTTGCTCCGTTGCTGACTTCGCCATTGGAGGGCATTTCGGCCAAACCCACCGGTTGGCTTGCCTTTGCCTGGTTCTCACTTTGGCAGGAAGAAAGCTTAGCTGGGTATAAAAGGTTACACAGTTTCGGAAGCGCAGTCCTAGTATCAATCCCGTTATTTAGTAGAGGCACAAAATCCAGCCCCCGACCTTCACAATGTAGAATGGGAGTTAGCACCTTACTACAATTGTTTGCATGAGTTTTTGAATAATATTAATCACAATGTAGTTTCCATTCCCATTGGGCGGTAAGAAGAATATCTAACGCCACATAAGTGGAGAGTGAAGTCGTAGGACCTTCCAAGGAATAGGTCTTTTCCCTTGGAGATGGGGGAAGTACAAAGGAGTGTGCTGGCCCAGAGTGTGTTCATGTGTGGTGCCTCCCTTTTTCATGTAGTGTGCTATCAGAAAGTCCCTTTTCCCTTGTTTTGGAGCCTCTACTCCTGTACCTTATTGTCATGGCGCCTTGTATTGGACCAGGGTTGGCTCTGAATAATAAATTCGTGTCACCTACCCCTCCCTAGACGATTTGCACTTTTTCTCCGCTACATGCTGTACATGCATCCACAGGCGTACCTGTGCACAGTTCTGCTCTTTTGATATTTTCCTGGTAAACTTATCGGTCCTAGGATGGCATTAAGCCTTCCCTTATCTGAGATCAGACTTTTTTTCCCTTCCCCAGCTAACTAATTTATAGATGATGCACATTTTGTCAACTCGGGAAAGAGCTATTGATCACACCTTAGGGTTCACTGATCAACAGGTCTTTTCTCAAAACATATCTCCTTATGGCCTACTGATTCTTAGCAAATGTCAGTACCCTGGTGCTAAATGAATATGGTCAAGGTGGTTTTTGTTATTCGTCCTCTAATATTCTACTTGTGATTCAACCATGTACTAGCTCATCTGCGTTTTAACTTACTAGATGCGCATTTTTCACATGTGATTTTGCAGAGTGAAAACGAACTGATGTTGACAAAGAAAGAGTTTCTCACCCAGGCAATTCAGATAATCAAGCAACATGGGGCTACATTGGCTTGCAGCCTCGGAGACCTGTTGGATTCATGTTGACGAAGCAAGAGTTTCTCATCCGGTCAAGTTGTTTCTTCTGTTTACGCTGTGCCCAATTTCAAATAACAAACCTTTATTACTGCATGCAATAATTGTTCTTGGACACTCAATAAGAAAATTTCGGTTGTGTAACGTTGCTCATATTCTTATTTAAGCAGTCTAGACTCCTCTTATAAAGTAGTCCACATATGGTATTTATAAATACATAACGACTCATTTACTTGCTAAAATTGCATCCCTTCCTCATTAGTTGTGCATCCACAATATTCTGCAATTTTTGATATAAAGTGTACCCATTCCAAATACAATAGGGGCGCATTCGGAGTTGTTACAGCACCCTGTTCGACTGTTGGAAACTATAGGTACAGTTATGTTTCTTTTGTGGTAACTCCGAAGCCAAAAGCATGTTTGTTATCTTGATAATGTACTCTTAACTTCACTGGAACTTGCCATGTCTCATTCATCTTGTTCTCTGCGCAAATCCAATTATTGGCAACCCCCACCTTCACGAGAGATTATTTGTTCTCCTGGAGCAATGCTGTTGTGTGTGATCCACACACATTAGGGGTGAGTTGTACACAAACGTGTGGTGTGAGAGGCCCCTGGAGCATTTGCTCCCAGAGCACCAAAGAACCTTTCCCCCTTCACACACACACACACAAATGAGTAGACCCAAAATCCTCTATTTTCACCAACCACACCTCGCCTCCAGCTGACCAAACTTCTTCAGACTCTTCCCCGAGTCTGGCTCAGATGACCCCAGATGATGATTGATGAATGACATTGTGGCTCGGTATGCACGTCTAAAAAATAGAGCCAGGGCGGGAGGGAGTTGGCACTATTCTCTAGAAACCACACTGCCGGCGACACAGACAAGTGGGCAGAGATCAAAACAAGGCATAGCATTGTGTTAAAGGCATAACTTGGTCTAAGATCTTAGACCAAGCTACGATCCATCAAATGATCCAGATTCGTAGGAGCCCCACACCAAAAATGGCAAAGATAAAGACAATCAACAAACCCAGCCATTTTCGTCTTGTTTTATTCGTTATAAATTAAAATGTGTAGTTTAACCTGTATTTTCTTCACCCATCTCCAAACCATCCAAAATCTGGCATAAGTTCCACTACATTTTCTCGTACTTAAAACATTCTCGAACATGGGCTTTTCTCCCCCAATTTTCTTTGCCCAATAGAGCTTAATCTTTCATCTCACATTAAGTTACAACTCAAATGAACAAGAACAAGTTTGAAAAGTCCTTGCGGGACAAAAACATCCTCATCTATATTCCTCTGGGAAACGAAAACCAGACATCACTAATTTATCAGCAAACATCTTGCCAGTTTTGGGCATGACATGCCAATGTAAAGTCAAGTTGTATTCTCTACCCCTGAGATTACTTCCCTGCACAAAGGTAAAGGAGGATATAAAACCCAAAAAGCTAGAGAGAAATTAAAGGAACACAGCATTCCTTGAAGAAAGACTTGCCTCATCATCGAAATGATACTTGTTTGTAGTATGGATCCCGAATTGTGCATATTCTTTCGCAGGTATAATACCATCCCAAAGGGACACCTGTCATAGGACAAATATTTGATGTTAATCATGAACTATGAAGAATGGATACCAATACCGATACGGAATACGGATTCGATACGAACGGGTATGGCTAGGATAGGTTAGATCAAAACGTATTCAATACTCCCTCCGTCCCTATTTAAGTGTTCACTACGAATCTGCGTGCCATTTTCAATTGACTATCTCTCAATATATACTGTTAAAAATATACAGTATGAATCTAGTTTAATAGATCTCAAATATTTCTATAAGAAAATGATTTTAAAAACATAATATACATTGAGAGATATTAGCCTTTGAAAATGGCACGCAAAACCATAATGGACATTTAAAAAGGGATGGAGGGAGTGTTGTTTTAGCATTATATTACGCATAATCACAAGAAGGTGGTAAACCGTTCTAACAAAATTATCACAATTCTTTACTTTTCTCTATTCCTAACAAATTTTACTCTCAACACTTTGCTTTTTAATATTAACTTTCTTAAAGTAAAGAAAGACAGATAGCACCTAACCAGACGGCCGGCCATATCACATGTGGGTGTTTACAAGAAATTAATTTTACAAATTTTGAGATTCCAACTTTTCAAAATCAGTTTGGAGTGTTTACCAGAAATTCTTGATAACATATTCTCGGTTTTGCAAACCTTAAAAAGGAATGAAATTCATGTAATCCCAAAGTTGGGTTTGGATAGCTTTTGAAGCTTTTCGGATCATATTTTAGGTCTTAAGTTTTATACAAGCTAAGTTTTTAGCTTTTTGCAGTAAAAAGCAATCTTTTACTGCAGCTTAATCATTAGTATTTTACAGCTATGATAAATGTTCATTAGCTTCTACTAAAATCTGATTAAAATTAATACGTTTAACCTAGCTTTGATCCTATGGCTCTGATTAAAATTGAAAGCGGCACGCCTTTTCTTGCCTTGGCTGCGCTTCATTGAAGGCGCCTCGCCTAGGGGCGCCTTGATGCACCTCGCGCCTAAGCGCACGTTGACAAGAGACAACTATGGAACAATGAACATTTGAGAAACTACTGCCAAATGCCACAATACTTTTTGTAAGTACTGCAAGATTCTCAGACATTTGTAAGTATTTTTTGTAATTACGTTTCGATGAATGTGACATATTGTACCAACCACTGAACGTCGACTAGAAGTTCATCCACAACAAATATTAGCAATAGGGTCTAAGTACAAACTAAATGACACAAAAATTAACTGCTGCCAAAGTTACATGGGGGTGCAATAAAGTAGGACGCAAGTAGAGATATCCACATGTTGTGTGCATGTTCTTTGTGAGATAGAATCTTTCCATTCAAATTCCTCTCTTGCTGTGAAATTTGAAATGAACAAAGCTAACACAAATATTATCCACGGTCTACTAGAGACAATCCATGGGAAAATGATGTTTACCTGATTCAGGGAATTCTTAGGAGTTTCATACTCCGCAGCTAAAAATACAAAAACCTGAAAACAAAAAATGAGATAGAAATGATTCTAAACAATCTTCTACTACAACTTCAAAGGATGGCAAGCAGGTAGCGTGGTAGCGTAACAATATTATGACCCCTTATTATTTGCACCAATGTAAACTACCACTAGCTCAAACATGGTGAATCTCGCAATAGATAGCATCAAATCAAAATATTCCTTTTGCATTAATACCCTTCAATTTATATCTTCTTTTTATTTCCAACTCCAACCCTAGGTAAACCCGCAAGAGGCAGAGTCATATCTAAATCAACATCATAACCATCTGTAATGGGCTATCAAAAGGGAAGCAACTATCATACAAACCCGCTGTGTTTCACATCCTAACGAGCTAGAAATGATCCACTATATCACACTCACAGACATTTTTTTCCCGTGGTTGGATTGGCTTACGTGATTCTGTTATAAAATCTTCACTTGTAACAAGAAAACTGTTGCCTCGTGAAAGACTATTAACGACTTGATTCCCTAAAGTGAATGCTTTGGAAGTTTTGCCTCAAAGACGTTGGGTTCTGGAGTAATACCCTCACATTTCTTGTGCTTCAATGTATGAACTTTTCTAAGCACAGCAATAACATGAGGTTCTGTAACAGAAATAATAAGTGGGACAAACTGCCTCTTGCTGACTTTCACCTTCCTTCTCATTCAATTTCTCTCTGTTGAATCCTTCAACTTCCAGTATACTAAAAACAGCAATAGACAAGTAAAATATGCTCCAGAATAGGAGATAAGGATTTGTTGAGTACTAAACCTGCTTTGTATTCCACGTAAACAAAGACTGTAAGTTTGCTGATACATTCAATGTCAAGCTGACCTACACAAATAAAGGGCATGTCAGCAAAACTTAAGCCAGAAGCTGGAAGACAAAGGCTTTCTTGTTTCTTTTGTTTAGCACATTTTGGGTAGATACAAGTATAAAACAGCATACGATCACCAGCATACGCAGCAAAGAGATAAGAAAGTAAATCAAAACCTAACATGATGCTTACATTCTTTGATACGTCTCCCCCCCCCCCCCCCCCCCCCCCCCCCCCCCCCCTCTTTTTTTATAGGTTATGGATGCTTACATTCTTTGATAAGTCTCCCCCCCGCCCCGCTTTTTATAGGTTATGGATGGATTCCCTTTCTGTATATTTTTGTCCTTTTTCTTGTTAGAAGTTGGGTTTGTGTCCAAGTATGCCCAGTCAATAATCATGATTCATCAGCTAACAGAATCAATGGACCAGCACAAGGATGCAAGCTGAAATCTCGATTCTCTAATCGGGGAACCAACAAATCTTGTGTATCAATCAAAACCACCTTAGAGAGTGCTTGACATGATTTTTTTTAGTAAAACTCAAATCGCTAAGCAATTGTGCAAGACTTAATGCTCTAGCCATAAGGTTTGTTAGTTATTAGAAGTTTAAAACCAGTCACAAGGACTTATCTAGCTTACTCTTGACCATGATTCTTACAGAGTAATACAATTTCCAAGTCAACTACATGCTACTCAGTACTCAGATTTTTAGTCTATCAAACTAAGTCCAGTAATAGTCAAAAGTGAGGCAAGGTGCCTCCTGTCCACATTATGATGACACTGAACCAATTAGTCTCTCAGTTACATGCAACTTTTACAGTAGCTGCACACATTTACAAACATGATTTTTACTTATTCCTCTAAAAGATAAGAACTAAAAACGTGTTTGCAAAGATTTTGTTTTAGAAGCAAGTGAAAATCTTGCCTTCTCTTTCGATACATCATTCTCCCCTCTACCTCACCCCCATCACACCATCAACCCGAAACCTCCGATCACCCCCACCATCAATCAAGAATATCCTCCACCACTGAACCCCGACCAACTCCAAACCTTCCATATTTTACTAAAAAGGGGACAAAACAACCCAAGCCCAGATCAAGTAGAGAGGTTGATCTCTTTAAATAGTGCCGAGTTCTTCCTTGATCAGCTTGATCTCATCCATCCATTTCTTCAAGCTGTCAGTCAGACAGGCTCAGAAGCCGGAAAAGGAGCTAAAGTCTTTTCAAACCCCTCCAATGATCCAAAGAGAAACTAGACACAGCAAGCCAACACGATGGATTGACACAGGCACAATAGCCTTATGCAACACCGTGTTTCATTTTATTGCCTAAATTTGGTTACAAAAATCTAAACTGGGGTAATGTGACATTGAGAGATGTCTTGAACAAGGCCTACAGAACCCACAACCTTTTTTCTTTATTAGTTAACTCCTCCTTTTTTTTTTTTTGCTTTCAGGCATAATTTTTTACTTTTAGACTCCTCTCGTCGAGACATATTGCCGATCCAAAAAAGTTTTATCGTGAATCTAACAAAAATTCAAAATAAAAAAAACCAAACAGATAATTCAGGAAGAACAGGGTCACAGTTTCGAGTAGGGTTTGTGTAACAGAGAAGGGTAGTTAGATGACGACCCAAAACAAAAATCAGCCAAAAACACATAAACACAGACATATAAAACATACTCCATCACTAAATAAGTGTCTGGCCGCAAACCTAGAACTTTAAAAAGATTCACTTTTTCCCTTAAAAATTTTAATTTTTTTTCACAACTTAAAAGAACTCATTGATGTCTATTGATTTGTGCCAAAAAAGTGAATTTTTACGAAAAAATGCAACTTTTTCAACGCTTAGGTTTGCGGGCCGGAAACTTGAACAGGGACGGAGGCAGTTACACGAATTGGAAATACCTCGTCGTTTCCTTGGGAAGACTTCTGGAACCAATTAATGTTCAAAACCTAAAATCAAAATCACAAAAAAAAAAAGAAAAGAAAAGAAAAGAAAAAAGAAGAAACAATTAGTCAATGAACGAGGCAGATCTTGAGGAGGATAGATTGTTTAGAGAGAGAACCTGAACATGGGCGGAGGGAGAGGGAGAATTAAGGTTGTCGGAGAAAGAGGCCATGGCGCATATTAGGGCTAGAATCGTCAAGGCGAACGTTAGCAAGGCGTTAGCTCTGTACCCGAAAGAATGCATTTTTCTCTCTTCCTCTTCCTCTTCCTCTTCTTCTTCTTCTTCTTGTTTGGTGTTTTAGGTTGTCTTTGGCTTTATAGTGCGTGCGTGGACTGCTACGACTGATGAGAGCAGTAGCACAAACGAGCCGAGCCTGAGCTTATTGTTCTAATTTGGCTCCTTAGTCAACGAGCCTGCAACTCGAGTTTGAATGTCGAGTTCAGTTTCTTTATTAAACGAGCCTGTAAACAAGTTGAATTTATCTAAATGGGTTGAGCCGAATCGAGTTTTAGAGATTTAACTCGATTTGATTACTAAATATGTCAGAGCCTAGCCTAACCCTTTACGAACCATGCCTTAGCTACTCGCGCTAAGAGGAGAGGGGTTGGGAACTGAAATGGACAATGCTATTGTCTGCTAGGGCTGCTAAACAAATCAAATTATTTAAATTTGAGCTTGTGTTCATTTATTAAAAACTTGTTCAAAATTGATTTGTTACGTAAACAAACGAAGCTTGAACATAATTTTAAGACTCGTTAATATTTCAAGCCAAGTTTGAATAAACTACTACTCTGCTAGTTCAGCTTATTATGCATGCAAAATTCAAGTTACTTGAGATCGACTCATATTTGAATTGATCAAAACTCGTTTTAGATAACTCATCTCAAAAATAAGTTAAGCTTGAACATATTTTTGAAACTCATTAAATTATCAAATCAAATTTGATCAACTACCGGTTTGGCTCGTTTATTGCCCCTAATGCCGGTGGAAAGAGGGGAAATCTATACGCACCCCGTTCTCTCTTATTACCCACGTTTTGTCCATTCTACAATAAGGGTGCGATCCTCCATATATTTATTTTGGTATCTCTGTTTTCATGATATTTTTGGACTTATTTTATTTTCTTGATAGAAGAAAAATCATTCTCCTTAAATTTATCTTCATGATATTTTCATTAAATGCAAGAATTTTTTTTTCATGAAAAAATAATATGTTATTGGGCCAATTATTTAGTAGGATCAAGTGGTATATTGACAGTTCCAAGAAGACCAAAAAAAATGTATCTAAGGTTAAATAGAACGGAACAATAAGTCCCACATTGTATGTTAAGTCTTTGCTAACTAACCACTCCTTCTATTCCAATTTTTTTGGGGTCTCTTTTTACTATTTAACATTTCCTAAAAAGTTGTAGATATTTGTCCCTTTAAATACTTTTGTATATAGTATACATCTTGTTTGACATATATCAATTACTTTCATTACACAAAATTTTTAGAATTGCATAAAATATTAAAAATTGCTAAAGATAGATGATTTTGCAAGTGGCACGGTTGTCAAAATTAAACCAAAAAAATTGGAACGAAAAGAGTAAATTAATGAGTACTCCAAAAAATAAAGCCAGAAATATTACTTAGGGGGGCCAGAGTTAATATTGCACAGAAAAGGAGATGATTATATGATATGGAATAGGTGGAGTGGTTGGCATGTTTTTGAAAGATGCCTATAAAATAGAGGAAGATAAAAAGAAAGGTTAAAAACTTAGGGTACATTTTACATATGAATATTTGTGGAAATTTTAGGGGTGCTCTAGTCATTATGAAAGAATTAAGGGGTGCCATGGCCAACCCAGCACTCCGCCGGCCGCTGCCTTCGTCCCTGGGTATGCCAATGGGTATATTATGTCCCGTTTGCGTTTGCCGACCGGATTCATTCATGGTGAAGTAGGAAGTCATATGGTATAAGGTTTGGGAAGGCATATGGTACAAGGTTTGTTTGATGGACGTCGACATAATAGGAAAGGATATGTACATAGTTTGTTGGAGGGATATAGAAGACATATATAGTTTGTTCGGATTTTTAGTTACGGACAAATGTTTAGCCTAAAATATTTGATCAAATAATTAAGCTTTGTTTATTTATTTAAATCTGAACAAACTAATTTTGTAGTGCGACATTATAAATCCCTACATGTCTTTCTTGGTATTTTTTCCTCAATTGATAGCAATTTCAATTCCGTAACTCCTTGCAGATATCCATGCCCACCCAATGTAGTCAAGCATATTTTCATCCTTTACCAGGCATTACAAAGGATTTCAGCAAAGACGAGGTAATCTAATATGCCTTGTTGAAATCAAATGTTCACAATTTTTTTCAAAAACGCGCGTGACAACGATGACGACTATATCCAGTGTTTGTCATAGGCAAAAAGGTCGTTGAAGACCATTCACAATGTCCATCATAGGAAAAAATACACTAAAGAGCGCACTTCCAAGGCGTGAAACCAAAGATGCTTTCGTAACTAGCTGCAATAGTTTATACGTACCCATTAACCAACAGAACACAAGGTCGTCACATCCAAAATGGATTCAGGGGTGCGCACCCCTGCACTACACGTGTAGTGCGGTTGATCCGACCATTTATCTTGACAATGTATGACTCTGAGATTTTAATCCAAACAATTCTACCAATAACTAGTCGATCAATATGCACATACCATAGCTTTGCGACCTCAAAATAATGGAGGGTAAAATAATTTTCCTGCAACTGCTAATTAAATGTGCTTCTTAGTAGAAGCACAAAACGTACATACATGTCCCTTGACTAGAGAGGGATACATGGAATCTGCGGGTATGGCGCAATACGGTAAATAAAGGTACAGATAGTTGGGGAACTACAAACTGCACGCAGTGCCATTGTAAAGTAAGTCTCACGTATAGCCACATGATGGTAGATCACAATATCTTTGATTCAGCACCACTTTGCACCGTTTGTCCTCCGTAGTAGCCCCTTGAGCCACCACCATCACAGCTGAAAAAACAAGGAAATTAATTAGTGAGATCAAGAGAAATGTGCACATGATCAATGCATGATATCTATACTGATTGAGAAAGGTGTTGTTACGTTATCACTTTAGCACGGATACTTTTTCGAGGACGTGTCATGAATCTGATCGTCAAAATTATACCCAAAAAAACAAAGTTTTTATTGCTCTAACTAACTGTCTAGGCGATAAATGTAAAATTACTCACTCTAACTACCATACACGATACACTCAACTATATACGTACCTACCTGCACACCCCATGTATTCACTAGTTCTAACTATGTCACTATTTTAAGATAGTGGCATAGTTATTTTTAAGATACAAAATAAATAAGATAAAAGGAGATAAAAAAAAATAGAAAAAATGGAATTGAAGAGTGTTAATCTGGCCTAGAAAATGACTTAGCTTGATAAGCACATTTTGATTTTCTTACATCTAAAAAGATCAAATATGTGAATGTTTCATTTTCCATCCCACAAATCTAAAATCTAAGATCAAAATATGACATTATGGGGAAACTTTTCACATGCCTACACACACAGTCGGAATTTAGGTTATATTGGCGAAGTACTACTAGCAAATTGGTGAGCAGTGGGATTAAACCCACGCACATATATATATTACAATAGAAGTTTGAAAGGTAGTCTAGCACTCTCACTAGAGCAAAATAATTAATACTCTTACGTAGTAAATAAGCATCATATATATTTGTCGAAATAAGAGTGATACAAGAGAAATGAACAAACCGAAGAAAACCATCGCGAGTCAAAATCGAGAACAAAAATCTTTAGCCATCGTTCAGACAACCTAATCTATGCCGGTTCTTTCTTGTTTTGAAATTTGCAGTGATAGCCTCCTAGAATCGTAGGCACAATTGTATGTATAGGGGGGGGGAGAGGGCTCACAATTTTATTAACAAAAAATAACCCTGTGGTAAAACATCAATAAGTAAGCATTTATATTTTGTTTTTTTGTGGAAGATTTGTTGGTAGTTCACATTGGATATGATTCCCATAATTATTGGCTAACAATCCTAAAATTGGAATATAAAATAAACAACTTTCTACTTTCCATGTGGTTGTACAGTTTAAAATATTCCCAAATTAATTACCTTATTAATGATATTACATCAATCCTACCAAGAAAGATTAACGCCCCGTTCGGCTAAATAAGCTACTTGGCTTATTTTTTTGTCCATATTCAATTTTTTTTCGTATTTGTTAGTTTTTCGTTAATTTTTTGGGGATTATTGCATTGTCATGACGAGATGAATCTAAAAAGTAAAAAATTATGATCGAAATCCAAATTTTTTTGAATAAAGACGAAAAAATTGGCTTATTAGCTTATTTTTGTCTTTATTCAAAAAAATTAGGTTTTGATCGTAATTTTTTACTTTTTATATTCCTTTTATCATGATGATGCAAAAATCTCCAAAAAATTGACGAAAAACTAACAAATAAGAAAAAAATTTGAATAAGGACAAAAAAAAAGTCAATTGGCTTATTAAGTCAAATATTTTGTAAATCTTACATTAACTGAGATTCAGTGCAATGTTTTCAATATTTTTCCTTTTTGAATTAATTATCCCATAAATTAAGAATTTGTTAACCTAAAAGAAGTATTTCAAAAATTAATCATAGATAATTTGATTAAGTAATTACATTGGCCAATCAATTGTAGCCACTTGTCATGCCAAGGGCTCTTCTCATGAAACGCCATTCTCCAATACTATATAGAATAGATAAATAACTGTAGTAAAGACAAATAAAGTTAAGAATTATGAACCTTATTCTAGTTATCATGAAGTTTGACTGGATATCGAACAAGAGATTAAATTCTTTCTTTTAATGCTGAACTTTATTCTAGTTATGCACGAAAGAATTACAAATTGCAGGCCGTAATTATCTTTTTCTTATTTTGTAAGTTGTCCCGGGGCTGCATCACTAAATATAAAGGGAGACTTAAAGAACCATCCTCGGAAGAGGCAACATGTAGGTATTCATCCCTTGCACTTTGAAAGGTTATGTTTCCATCCCCACCAACTATTTTATCCCCCTTTTGCCCTTCTTTATATCGTTCCCACCAATTTAGGAGATCCTTGATTATCCTATTAATTAAGGAAAATAATATCCAGAATTTATTAATCTTAATTAATACTGGATATTATTTTCCTTAATTAATAGGATAATCAAGGATCTCCTAAATTGATTGGTGAATTCAAAAAAAAAAGAAATGGAAAACACATGGAATCATGAAAAGTTAAAAACATGGAAATCAAAAATAAGGAAATATTCATGAAATATTACGGAACATATGTTACGGAACATGAAATATTACAGAATATTCATGGAATATTACGGAATATCATGGTTAATATTCATGAAAAATTTCCCACATCTACCTTCTATTATCAAGAAATATTACGGAACACATATGGTGGAACCGGTCATGTTTTTCTTGATTATTTTTTCCTACATTATCATGAAAGCCATTGCCTCCCATCCACAAACTAAAAAAGAAAAACAACAAAGTAGAAGAAGAAATAAGGAAAACACCCATAGTCGTGGAAGATTAACAGTGAAACAAAAGAGTCTCGTGATTTTTCAACCTATTTCCTTCGTCAACAACCATGCAGCGGCAACGTGGTCGATGGCGACTTACTAGGGGCGGCAACGGCAACCGGCTAGGTGCGGCGATGGCTAAGGGCTGACGACAACAAGACCAACAGAGGTGGTCCGATCGATGGGTGGTGGTGGTGATCAATGTACGGCGGTGGGATTTTTATGGCGTAAGGTGTTGGCTATGGTGGACTACGGATAGGTGTGATTTGTTCTCATCCTAAACAATTCTGAGAGATATAAAGAGGAGAGAGAGTTTGTTATTATGATCTCAGTAATTAGGTATGTTCATTTCCTAAATAATAGTAACAAATCCCCCTTAATCAGGCTCCCAATTGATTTACCCAAAAAATCAGGCTCCCAATTAAAAGATACTAAAGGGTAGTAATGGTATTTTATACATTGGAAGGATGAGAACATAACAGTTCAAATTGTCCGGGATGATTACTTACATGAGGTTAGGAAGGGGGATGGATATTTAAAAACTCCATATAAAGAAGAAAAAGAAAACATTCTTTTATTACAATGTCAGAAAACTCAATGCATACAACAAGTCTCTTCAACTGGCAAAATTTGTTGGGTGCTATGGAGCAAGGCCAAGTGAATGGCCCCTTTTTTTTGTCAAATAATAGGATACTTCATTGATAACAAAGAGAGTACGATGAATGGGCAGCTATCCCAAAGGAGAGAATACAACTACTACAATGGAGGCCTAAACACCAAGAAGAACATTTAGGACCTCATACAACCAAATGTGCAAATAAATGGAGCACAACTCCGATAAACGCAACACCAGACAAAAAATCACCAAAAATCAAAACACGATATAAGCAATTACATATTTTTTGAGATCCATATTGAAAAATAAAAGCGATTTCCATACATATTATTAACTTCACACTTTATAAGGTTAATTTTGGAAATTTTGAGCAAAAAGTTTGACTACTTAAAAAGTTCGATTTCCTGTAGATCGAGGACACTTAAATTGGGACGAAAGGAGTATGACATGAAATAGATGGAGTGGTTGGCATGTTTTTGAAAGAATACCCATAATAGAGGAAGATAAAAGGAAAGGTTAAAAACTTAGGGGGCCATTTTGCAAATACATATGAATATTTATGGAAATTTCAGGGGTACTCTAGTCATTATGAAAGAAATAAGGGGTGCCATGGCCAACCCCCGCACTCCGCTGCCTTCGTCTCTTGGTACGCCAATGGGTATATTACGGCCCGTTTCCGTGTGCCGGCCAGATACATTCAAGGGGAAGTAGGAAGGGTCTATTACGGCCCGTTTCCATTTGCCGGCCGAATTCATTCAAGGGAACGTAAGAATGGATACGGTATAAGGTTTGTCCGACGGACATAGTAGAAAGGGTATATGTACATGTTTAGTTTGTTAGAGGGACATAGAAGACATGTATAGGTTGTTCGGATTTTTAGTTATGGACAAATAGATTTTGTTCAGCTTAAAAAATTCCATCAAATAAACTTTGTTTATTTATTTAAATCCGAACAAACTAATTCTATCTGACAATATAAACCCGTACATGTAACGCCCCGATATTTTAAACGAATATCGGCAGCATAAATTATTATTTTTCGAAAAAGATTTCTTTAGTCAACCAAATAAACACGGATGTATCAACATAGGGATTTCTTTATTTCAACTTAATTTGAAAATGTGTATCAAAAAAAAAAAAAACTTAATTTGAAAATACAAAACTTTTATTCAAAGGGAAACATTGGTCTGACAAACATTGAGCCGACTTCTCATGGAAGATACTGACTCAAAAAAAGAAAATACTTATTTAACCTTAATAAAATCTGGCATTTTATTGAAATAACTTCAGAGCGACTCTAGTCTTGATACAGATCCCAAGCATACTCGGTCTCCACCCCTAGTATTCTTCCTGTGTCAAATTGCTCCACCATTGAATCCTGCATACTCTTGTAAATTGATCACCGAAGCAACCGATTTACCAGGATACAAACGTATCCGTGAGTGATAATTCACTCAGTAGAATAATCCTAATCTTACCAACCCCTTACTTTACAGCTAAGTAGTCTTGTCACAATTCATATGGAAATAATAGAACGACAAACATTAAATAAGTAAATTTATTAGCAAGCCTTTAAATTATCTTCTTTTGAATCTCACATTTCATAATTATACCTGCACCATAGTATCTATCATCTTACAAACTCATATTTTAAATGTCCTGCTACCTTCAATATCACGAGGTATTAGTAGACTATCCGCTCATTTCAGGTCCATCAGGCTGCCCTCAAGGTCCTGCTAGGCTACCCTCAATACCTGAGGTCCTGCCAGGCTACCCCTGAGGTCCTGCTTGGCCACCATCACAATTCTAGGTCCATCGGGCTGCCCTCAAGGTCCTGCTAGGCTACCCTCGATACTTGAGGTCCTGCCAGGCTACCCTCGAGGTCCTGCTTGGCCACCATCACAATTCTAGGTCCATCAGGCTGCCCTCAAGGTCTTGCTAGGCTACCCCAATACTTGAGGTCCTGTCAGGCTACCCCCGAGGTCCTGCTTGGCCACCCTAACTACACTGAGTCTTTCAGGCAACCATCAAGGTCCTACCAGGCTACCGCCTATCAATACGGGGTCCTGTCAGGCTATCCCCTGAGGTCCTGCTAAGCCCACAACTTTCATCTGTTTTTCCTTTTCCATTAACCATGACAACGTCTGTATAGTTTCTCATTTGAAACCACCACGCGAATCCAAGTCTGATCCAACAAATACAACAATAACGTAATCAATAAACATGATACGTTCTATGTGAAAGCCAACATAACAATTGATATTGTGCGTATAAGTAAAACACATAGCGTTTTTATGATTGGGCCGATGCCCTTACGTTACTAAATGTGTGAGCAATTTTATTAAACAATTGAATTAACTTGTTAATGTTATTAACAAAACTAATCATGATTTCCTCACATTATAATAACAAAAGAACAAAACTTGTTATAGTCCGAAATTCCAACGTAAGAAACATAGAGATTAAAGTTAATAAGTTATTAATACATTTGGGCCAAAACATGATCGGTTAATAAACTAAGGACTAATTGTAATTAGTCATTAATTCTTTTGGGTCGAAATCATATGTTAAATAACCTCAGGGGTTTAACTGTAATAAAAGTATATTTTTGTCAAAATCATAACCTCCATGTACAGTGGGTATCGAAAAAACAGGGGAGAAAGACCTCCGCGACTATGGAATCGTTTTCTTTCACTCCGGAACGTCGAAACCAATATGTAAACATTTATTATACTTAGGAGAGAGTAGGGGAAGGATTTTAATACCTTGAATTTGTGGGGGGCTGATTTCTGATGAGCCGTCTTGACTCGCTTGGACCGAGTGATGTGGCTCCGGACGTCGTGTACCTGCAGAACCGGAGGGGGTTGTTCCTCCGGGAAGAAGCTCCGACGATCTAATCAGAAAGTGAAGCTAGGAAGAGAGAAGTATGGTAAGAACACAAATGCTGAAGAAGAGTGTTTAGGAAATCTGAACCTCTCTCTTGGTGGAAGTACTCATCTATTTATAGGCTCAGATGAAGGGAGTAAGTATGGTGCCAGCTGTCTCTGATGCCCGTGTGCTCGGTGACGCTCGGATGACGTCATAAGTCAGAGGCATTAATTGACTGCCGCCTGTTGGGATATGGGGAGCCGCCTAGTCAGAGCAAGAAGGGTAACATCAATCAGAATGTCACTTCACCTATCAGGGAAACTCCAACACGTTTCCTTGGAAGCTTCCAGAAGGTTCTGGAATGGCGGTCTCCGAGTGAAGCCATTCTATCCGAAGAAAAGAAGTATGGAAGACAAAGCACTTTACCGAGCATATAAGATGGTATCACTGCCTTATCCGAACGAAATGAATAAGTCATCCTTCGGCAGGGGATCAAAGCTCGGCAAAGCACTTTAGGATTACTTTAGTCTTCGGATAATACGTACAAACGACGTACTCATACTTGGACCAGAACAGTACATCCAATCCTTTGAGTCATCCGAACCTTTCGGGCCTTCGGATATTTCACTCCCCTACAATAGCCCCTCAACTCCTGTTTCCTTGCTTCGGCAGGGAAGGAGGAGTTGAAAGAGGAGCTGCCGAAGAGTAATAACCGAAGCAAAGTCACCACCCGATTTTCCGAAGGTCATTTGTAAAAGAAACGTCAGAGAGGTATCAAATCGTCAGGCCTGCTACCTCCATTTATTGCCTCTGCAACCGCCAGCTTCAAATGACACCACATGTCAACCTGCTATTGCATGTCGATACGGCGCACCCCATCAATCGCCACGCGTCACACATCAGCGGTCACATCAATTTCCCGCCCAAATCCTACGGCTGGGGGCTCGGCACCGCTTCGAATTCCGCCCTAGGTATAAAAGACGGAGAGAGGAGAGAGAAATTCACTTTTCTTCCTTCTCTCAAACGTTTGAACTGTACGACGCCATTCCCGTTTTCTGAAATTCAAGCCGTTTGCAGATTTTTCGAAGAGTTTGCAGCGTTCAACCCAGAGTTTGCTTTGATTTCAAGGTATGTTATTGATTTCTTCCACTTTTCCTGCATTCCTGTCATGGATACACGCTTTTGGAGCCATTTTTCTTTTATTTCCTATGGTTTTTCGCCTGTGCACTGTAGAAAGGGTTGGAGATGTTCATGTGTTCTTCCGAACATAGAGGCATCTTCAACCTGTGTTCTTCCGAACATTCATAGGAGTATTTTCCCACACTTTGCGGAGGTTTTTCGCTCAAACTTCTCCTTGGACCAATCATCTCTCGGAAGAATCAGTTCGCTCGGACCTTTCTTTTCACCGAACATAGGCACAATAGGACTTGACCACTCAACTCGCTGACGGTCTTTCCCCCTGCACTTTTGTTTTTTTAGGTATGGATACTTCTGCTTCAGTTTCGTCTGGGGAATCGTTTCGCTCGGTAGATAGCGCGGCTTTAGGCGCTGGGGGCTCAAACCTCGCGATCTCCGACGCTATCTCCAATCTAGCTCGGAGTTACCGCGTTCGGGAAGGGAGCGAGGATTCTGGAGAATCTGCAGGAACTGACATCCCCACACACGTCACTCCTCTCCGAACGATGCCTCCAGAAAGTCAAATAATCGATCTAGAGGGCAATCCTTTGGAGAGGGAGCAAGATAACCCGACGGGAGAGGAGGAAGTTGACGAGGAAGCCGAGGAAACGGAGTCCGACAGAGAAATTGTCGAGCTGGGAACGGCCATGGCTTCGTCAAGCCAGGCCGAGGGTGGAGACGGCACAGCTGGCTCCTCGTCGAAACCTCAAAAGAAGAGGAAGATCGTCCCCCTAGACCCTGATGTCATCCCTGATTGAACAGGAAAGGACCCGTGTCCTTATTGGAAATCCTTCGAAAGCGAAGAAGGAATGAGATCTTTCCGACGGGATTAAAAAATCCTTGACGACGTTATCATCACCCTAGTCCCTGGTCCTAGGATAAGGTTTAGTGACGAACATATTACCGTTCCTCTGATGGCCATTACCGAAGGTGGTCTAAGGTTTCCGATGCATAGGATCCTTAGGGAAATCCTATATCTTTTCACCTTGACCCCTTGTCAATTGAGCGTCAATTCCTACCGCATCATCCACTCCATCATAAAGCTTGCCCAGCTAAAGATGTATCCACTCGAAGCCCATCATATTTTTGAAAATTACACGATGTCACGGAACGTCAGGTATTCCCGCTACTACCTATGCTCCCGAAGAAAGATGGCGAAGATAATCCCCGAAGGGATGTACGATTCTGAGAAATGGGCCTCGGACTACGTTGAAGTCCGGGGTAACTATCAGTATCCTCCGGCGGAGTACGGGCAATTCGAGGTTGCTACACGCAGGGGAGGACCCCGTAAGAAATCATAGTCACACCGCTCTTTACCTGGAATTGCTTCATTTGCTGTATAGTAATACTAAATGTTCTTCGGACTGATTGCTCCATTATCTTTTGTTTTACAGCTACAACACAAATCAACAAGGAGTTATTACGAGCCGCGAGGAACTGCAAGCTCGCCTCCACCCTTCTCTCCATCCCGTCGGAAGAAAGAGACGCCCCCACCATCCTTGAATACAAAGCAGCCTACGGGGGGCGTATCCGAAAGAAGGAGGCGGATAAGGAGGAGGCTCGTGCCGAAGACCTTCCCGAAGAAAATTTACCGAGCGAGAGCAGGCCTTTACGAGGGCTCATTCGCGAACCCACCGAAGGATCAACTCCCGAAGACGAAGGGAACATGCCTCCGCGAAGCATGAAGGACGTGCCTCAGAAGAAGCTAGAAGCGAAAGAAAAAGACAAGGCCAAGGGCTTTTCTAAGAAAGCAGGGGCCCCGGAGGCCTCGGGCTCTGGCCCGAGCAAAAAGGTGCCACCCCATCCGACGAAACGTCCTCCTCCCGCTCCGATTTCACCGAAGGAAGCCCCAGCAAGCAAGAAGCACAAAACGACGACTCTTGACGAGGCTGGAGGCACGGCCAGTCTGTCGGAGAAAGGGAAGGGAACAACTGAAGGGAGTATCCCGTGGGCGCCAAGCTTCATAACACCGGACAAGAAACAGGTGTTAAAATCTGACAGCCTTCGGGAGGACCCTTCCCTCGCTCTGACACTTTTGTCCGGGGTGGGGCTACCGAGGGACGTCCAATCGCCTCCTTCGCTCAAGGCTGCCCTAACCGAGTATTACTATCATGCTGCAAAGGTAAGTCCTTTTGGTTTATTGGTTGTCATTTCTGGTTTTACTTGTTTGCTTATACACCAAACTTAAATCTTTTTCAGGCCTCTCAATCCACAATGAGCGTGAACTTTCACCTCACCGAGCATGAGAAGAAGAGGAAGCTGATGCTGCAGTCCCTTCAAGTCAATAAGGATGCAGCCGAGGAATACAAAAAAAACTGGGAGGAGTCCGAGGCCGCGCGCCAAGCGCTTGAGACTCAAGTGTTTAACCTCAACGAGCTGGTCAAAGGCATGCAAGAAGCTGCCGAGAAGACCAGGTCCGAGGGGAAGGACGAGGGCCTGGCCGAAGGAAGATCTCAAGGTCGGGAGGAGATGAGGAAGGAGATGGAGAGGGAGTTGCAAAAAGAATATGACCGTGGGTATTTCGAAGCCCAAGAAGCTGCTGCTGACGAGCTTGTCGAAGCTCAGGTGGAAATGATGGAAGACCAGCATAAGCTTTATGCTGGGCTACAACACAGGCTTTGATGACGCCGAGGTAGAAGCTGACGACGAGCGAAGATCGCTCGTTGAGGTTCCTCCTCGGACTTTGGCCGAGGCTCAACATGCCGTGGACGATCAGCAGCAGCAGCAGCACGGTCCTTGTGAAGAACTCACCGATGCTACTACCGAGGCCGTCACCGCTCCTACTCCTTCTTCGGCTGACCCCACCTTGTCTCTCTTCGCCGCCCCTTGATGTTCGGGGCGTTTGGTGTTTTTGTTGTTTTTTGTTTTTTTGTTTTGTGTTTTTGATGTTGATGTTGAACATGTTTTGTAAGTTGGTACGTGAAATACAAAGGAATATTGTACCCCTCCCAAAAATATGAATGTTTTAAGTTATTCTGGTTAGGTATGGTTGTTTGTCGCGATTGACCCTTCGTGAATCAATTGTTGTTCGGGAAGACTGTGAATGAATCCACTGTTTGTCCATGTTCCCCCATATAGTATAATAGCCCCCGTCTGTTGGGATTTCCGAGAGATAGAAACGGAAATACAAACAGAGGATGAGAACAGAAAACCGAGGGGAACGTACGAAGAAAAGTACGAGCCAGACGAGTGTGATGCCTGAACGAGAATAACTCCGAGGGCTTCGAGGATTCCGCCCAAACGAGGAGAATTTCGAGGGTTAATCGAGTAAGAGTGCGAGCCCAACGGCTTAAGATGGGCGAGGTGGAATACCCAAGATGAAATAAAAACGAGTGGAAAAAGGAATCAGACATCTATTAACAGGGCCCAAAGGCTTACAAGATATAACGAAAGTAAAAATTACAGATAAACTAAAACATGAAACAGCTAGCCATGAAACTTCCGAAGCTTCTGAGCGTTCCAAGGGTTAGGTATGGGGGTGCCATCCATCTCTGAGAGCTTGTAAACACCATGACCAATCTTCTCAACCACTTGGTATGGACCTTCGTAGGGATCCTTGAGTTTCGTCAACTTACTTGCTTCCACGACCGTCCGAAGAACGAGATCGCCAACCTGAAATGGCTGAGCTCGAACATTCCTATTGTAGCCCCTAGCCACTTCTTGCTGATACGCTGTATGCCGAAGATTGGCATTATCTCGCAATTCTTCGACGAAATCCAGCTCAGCACCCACGAGTGTATTGTTAGCCACAGGATTGAAATTCTCCGTTCGAGCTGTCGGAATCAACGTGGAGAGTGGGAGAACGGCCTCCATGCTGTAGGCCATTGCAAACGGAGTACGTCCAGTAGAACGCCGAGGCGTAGTATGGTAGGCCCACAATACATGAGGGAGCTCTTCAACCCACAGACCTAGCTTCCTTTCCAAACGACGCTTAAGTCCCCGAGTGATGGTCTTGTTTGAGGCTTCGGCTTGACCATTGCCTTGAGGATATGCCACCGAAGAATTCTGGATCGTGATCTTCCGCTGCTTATAGAACGCCTTAAGTGCCGCGGCCACAAATTGGGATCCGTTATCCGACAGTATAGCGTAAGGAACCCCGAAACCTTGAGATGATATGCTTCCAGATAAACCGTTCCACATCACCCACAGTGGTCTTGACCATCGGCTTGGCTTCGACCCACTTAGTGAATAGGTCCGTTGCTGTCAGCAAATATTCAAAACCGCCAGGTGCCTTGGGCAGTTTCCCCACGATGTCAAAAGCCCACACTGCAAAAGGCCAAGGACTTGTGATCATTTTGAGTGGGAAAGCTGGTTGATGGATAAGGGAAGCCTGCTTTTGGCACCGAACACAGCGTTTCACGTATTCCTCGGATTGTTTCACCATCTTCAGCCACCAATATCCTTGAGTCAGAGCTCGGTGCGCAATGCTACGTCCTCTTGAGTGAGCCCGACAACTACCCGAGTGAAGCTCATCTAGAACGCCTTCCACTTGGGTCTCATACACCACTTTCAAGTCAGGGCCTGTGAACATTCGTCGGTAGAGATGCCCATTGGGATCCAAAAACTAATTGGCGGCACGGCATCGTATCTTATGAGCTTCCTTCTTGTCTGCAGGCAGCGTTTGATTCTGAAGATACAACACGACGGGTTCCAGCTGGCTTAATCCGAACGATATGGCAGAAACAGGAGTTGGCGAGGGTTCAAAGCTCGGAGAATCTATTTCGTCAAATACGATAGTGCGACTGCCCGAGGCTCGATACACAGAAGCGAGACCTGCAAGGGCGTCAGCATGAGCGTTATGCTCCCGAGCGATCCACTCAATCTCCACACGTCCAAATTGCTTGAGAAGGGCCAAGATGTGGCTGACGTAGGCGTTCATACGTTCATCCCTCGCTTGGTAATCGTCATTCAGGTGGCCCACAATTAGCCGAGAATCACAAAACACGTGAACAGAATCGGCACCAAGTCGAAGGGCAAGTTGTAACCCAGCGATCAAAGCTTCGTACTCGACTTCATTGTTAGTTGCTTTGTAACCAATTGAGACCACGTTTTCATGTACGGTTCCCTCGGGCGACACGAGAACGATACCAGCCCCAGCCCCATGAACGTTTGAAGCTCCATCTACTGTCATCCGCCAAGCGTCTTCGGAGAATAAGTTCCACTCATGAACGGGACGCTTCGTGCCGAGCGTGAATCTCGAGCGTTGTGCGTCTGCCGGCTGTTGACTCCATTCCATATGAGCCTTGGTTGAGGAAATTCGAGCTTCGGTTTCGACAAGAGCTAAGGCGTTTGCTTCATCCTGCAATCCTGGAGTAAGTTCGGCGAAGAAGTCAGCCAACGCTTGCCCCTTGATTGCCATCCGTGGCTCGAATTGGATGTCGTAGTTGGCCAAGTCCTGTGAGAACTTAAGAATCCGACTCGAAGAATCCGTCTTCCGAAGCACCACCTTGAGAGGAAACTCAGTAAGGACCACGATCCTATGGCATTGGAAGTAAGGCAGAAGGCTCGTTTTAGACGAAACGAGAGCTAATGCTAACTTCTCCATAGGCAGATACCTAGTCTGAGAATCCGTCATCGTCTTACTCGAGTAAAAGATTGGTTGGTGCTCCATCCCTTCTTTCCGAACAAGCACTGAACTGGTGGCATGATCCGAGACCGCGAGGTAGAGATACAGATCTTCGTCGGCTTGAGGCTTCACAAGGAGAAGAGCACGTGACAGGTAATCCTTCAAAGATTGCAAAGCCTGCTCACATTCCTCAGTCCACACAAACCTTCGTCGGCTCGTCTTGATGGCTTGGAAGAACGGACGACAGAGGTCCCCCGAACGTCGTATAAACCGATTCAGTGCCGCTACCATTCCAGTAAGACGTTGAACTTCCCTGATTGTCGTGGGAGCTCGGAGGTTTTGTACGGCATTTATTTGCGTCAGATCTGCTTCTATGCCTCGGCGACTGACCATGTACCCGAGGAATTTTCCTGAGCTGACTCCGAACGCACACTTTTCTGCATTAAGCCTTAACTTTCTCTTCTTCAATACTGCAAATACCTCGCCCAGGTCATGAATATGATTACGAGCAAACTTGCTCTTGCACACCAGATCATCGATATAAGCCTCCAAAATTCTCCTGAGCATCCCAGGAAACATTGACGTTATGGTTCGCTGAAATGTAGCCCCGGCGTTCTTTAGTCCGAACGGAACGACATTATAGCAGTAAACGCCCCGAGGGGAAATGAATGCCGTTTTCTCTTGATCATCTTCGGCCAGAGCAATTTGGTGATATCCTCGATACGCATCCATGAAACTCAGTCGTTCACACCCAGCAGTTGCGTCCACCATCTGTTCAATCCGAAGGAGAGGGAATCGATCCATTGGGCAAGCGTCATTGAGATTCGTGTAGTCTACACAAACCCTCAACTTCCCATTCTTCTTCGGAACCACCACAGGATTAGCCAGCCAGGTGGGGTAAAGAATCTCTTGTATGGCCCCCGCCTTCAGCAATTGGTCCACCTCAGCAATCACTGCTTCGACATGAAATGCGGACGAACGCCGGAGCTTCTGCACCACTGGCTTCCTATTTGGATCCACGTTTAATGAATGGGTTGCGAACGATGGGTCGACACCAGGCATTTCCTGAGGGGTCCAAGCAAATACCTCGATATGTCGCATGAGGAAGTCGAACATCTCAGTTCGCTCGTCCTCAGGCAAAGAGCTGCCGATGAGAAAGTACCGAGTGCCGTCCTCCGTGATAGGCATGCGAATAAGCTCCTCGGTTGACCTTTGCTCAGCTGGTAATCCCACATCTTCAAGCACTTCCACTTCTCCAGTTTCAACACACTGCACCTCTAAGCAGCTTTGTTTCGTCGTGACCGTACTGATATAGCATTTCTTGGATTGCACTTGATCACCTCGGAGACTCTCTTGCCTACCATTCCAGCTGATGAACTTCACAACCTGGTGGTAGGAAGAGGCCACTGCTTGCATCCCGTGTAGCCAGGCTCGACCGAGGATGACGTTATAAAGGCTAGGAGAACTAACCACTATGAATTCGACGTCAATCACTCGGGAACCTGATCTCACAAGGAGGTTGACCATACCAAGTGGCCAAATCGGGGCGCCTGTGAAGCCTACTAGTGGTGCTGTCGCTGGCAGAAGCTGATTTGGGGACAGGCCGAGACTCTTGAAAGTTGAATAGAACATCACGTCCACCGAGCTTCCCTGATCAATCAACACCCTCTGGACGGTCGATTTGTCAATTATCACCGTTACAACGAGGGCATCAGTATGTGGCACTTGAACTCCTTTCAAGTCTTCGGATGCAAAGACGATTGGGCCATCACCATTTGGATCTTCGAACTTCCTTTTCACCGAGGAACCCACGTTACACACCGAGAGAGCAGTGACAGCCCTGTTGATTTCCAACTGTAATTCAGATACTCTTCCCTCGGAAGCAATACCTTGAATGACACTAACGTGGCCACCCAGAAGAGGAGGGGGTGGCGGAAGTGGACTCTTCCGGGTATCAATCCATGGATTGAGATGCCCAGCTGCAGCAAGTTCCTCCAGGTAGCATTTGTAAGGTTGACATTTGGTCGTATAATGCCCTCGCTCTTTATGATATGAACACATTCCAGGTCCCTTGCCAGCCGTCCCGAGGAACCCAGCGGGCCAAGAGAAGAATGGGAGCATTCCGATGATGGAGAGGAGCTTGTAGATGGGCTCAGTAAATGTAGTCTGTTCGGCAACATACTCGTCGGGCCTGGATTCGCGCCTCTGTTGCTGCATCGCTTGTTGCAGTTGATGCTGCGAGGGGCGATTGCTGTTATTCGGCGGG
Organism: Rhododendron mucronatum var. ripense; assembly: GCA_019656295.1. Taxonomy (NCBI): domain Eukaryota; kingdom Viridiplantae; phylum Streptophyta; class Magnoliopsida; order Ericales; family Ericaceae; genus Rhododendron; species Rhododendron mucronatum. Next base: position 571,030 of record BPLT01000022.1, on the reverse strand, counting down.
TTAGCCTTAGAAGCTTGGTCGACGTTGGCCACCTGCTTCTGAGGTGCAGCATGGGTTTTGACAGGTTCAGCGACCTTCGGAACATGACGCTTGGCCATCGCCTCTTCATGGACGCAGTCTTTCTCTATAATGGTCATGAGTTCCCCCATGCTCTTTGGTGGATTTCTCGAGAGATCACGAAACATCGCCGAATTTGGATCCAGGCCGTTCATGAATGATTCGGCGGCGACGCCCTGATCGCAATCAGGAATGAGATTGTACACCTCCCAGTATCGCTCGGTATATAGCCGAAGAGTTTCCCCTGCGGCCCTTCGCATATTCACCAGCATGGATAGCGTCTTCGGTTGAATGTTGCTGGTAACAAACCTCTTCGTGAATTCCAACTCCAGTTCGTTGAAACACGTGATAGACTTTGGTTTTAACTGATTGTACCAAAGCATAATTGGTTCACTCAAGGAGAGGGGGAAGATTTTGCACATAAGTGCATCCGAGAAATTATGAAGACTCATCATTTGGCGAAAGCGACAGACGAACGCGACTGCGTCTTCCTTAGCTTCGTAGCGTTTGAGTTTCGGCATGACGAATCTATCCGGAGGTCGCTCTTGCTGTATTGCCTCCACGAAGGGGGAAGCCTTCGCCTTCCCCGAGCTTCGAATTATCCTCCGGCATGGGACCCGGCTTGGTCACTTCGAGTGGCACGGTCCGCCGAGGCTCAGGGCTCCGCAATTTGCGATGGCGTTGTCTTGTACGTTCGGCCTGGTATCCTCGCTCTGCGTGTTCCTTTGCCAACTCTAGGGCATGCTTGGAACCTTCTGGCCGAGCTGTCCGAAGTTCTCTTGGACCAGACACCGGTTGATACACAGTTGGAAGCCCTGTAAACTGATCATAGAGGGTAATGGTGTTCGCCCTTTCCGAGCGTCTATCTTGACTAGAAAGTTTATAGTGGCCGCGCGCCCCTTCGGTATGCCGTCTGTCTTCATGACGCTCGGAATCTCGGTGTGATGGAGCTGATTGCGCAGGGAATTCTCCATGGTAGCTTCGCCGAGGTGAATCATTCAGATCCATGGGCCGCTTCCCTCTTCTTGAATCCGAGTAACGTCTGGATGAGCGTCGTCCTTGGCCCGACGCCGCCACTCGATGCATTCCAGCCGTGGAATGGGTTGCCGAAGACCGTGTGCTTTCTGTTCGGACAAGGCTCGCCAGCCGCAGAATGGAGCCTGTTTGCTGCGGTCGAGTATCTTGTTCAAGACGCTCGAACACAGTTCATCTCTTGGACGACGCCAAGTCCGTAGTTCTGACTTAGTGGGACCTCCTGGTTCGTTTGCGGTGTTTTGCCGGTTGGCCCTAGGCCCAGCTGGGTGGTTAACAGGTGTTACAAGTTGATTAGCATCCCGCTCCTCCAGGCGTTGCTGAAGCATGGCTATCATCGCTGCTTGGCGTTTCTGCTCTGCCAAGGCAATATCCAGCTTGGTTTGAGGGAAGGTGAGCTATCGAGAGACGGACGGATGTGGTTGTATCGTGTGCTCTTGTTCATGGTTTATGGACCCGTAACCAGACAATCCCAAGGTGAAGTTTTCCGGGCCAGGAGGAGGAAGACGGTGGGCCATGGGAAGGAGAGGAAGTGAAGGAAAACGAGAGTAGTGGAGTTGAGAGTCGAGACGGGGACAGAAATCAGGTCCACGGTGCTAGGTTGATCTATTTCCCCAGCGGAGTCGCCAATTGTGGGGGGCTGATTTCTGATGAACCGTCTTGACTCGCTTGGACCGAGTGATGTGGCTCCGGACGTCGTGTACCTGCAGAACCGGAGGGGGTTGTTCCTCCGGGAAGAAGCTCCGACGATCTAATCAGAAAGTGAAGCTAGGAAGAGAGAAGTATGGTAAGAACACAAATGCTTTAGGAGGAAGAAGAGTGTTTAGGAAATCTGAACCTCTCTCTTGGTGGAAGTACTCATCCATTTATAGGCTCAGATGAAGGGAGTAAGTATGGTGCCAGCTGTCTCTGATGCCCATGTGCTCGGTGACGCTCGGATGACGTCATAAGTCAGAGGCATTAATTGACTGCCGCCTGTTGGGATATGGGGAGCCGCCTAGTCAGAGCAAGAAGGGTAATATCAATCAGAATGTCACTTCACCTATCAGGGAAACTCTAACACGTTTCCTTGGAAGCTTCCAGAAGGTTCTGGAATGACGGTCTCCGAGTGAAGCCATTCTATCCGAAGAAAAGAAGTATGGAAGACAAAGCACTTTACCGAGCATATAATATGGTATCACTGCCTTATCCGAACGAAACGAATAAGTCATCCTTCGGCAGGGGATCGAAGCTCGGCAAAGCACTTTAGGATTACTTTATTCTTCGGATAATACGTACAAACGACGTACTCATACTTGGACCAGAACAGTACATCCAATCCTTTGAGTCATCCGAACCTTTCGGGCCTTCGGATATTTCGCTCCCCTAAAAAATTCGGCCGAAAAGAGAAACGGTTCCGGGTTGGTTTCGGTAAAAACGGAGGACGGCTCGGGAACGGTTTGATTGATTGGTAATTGGTTCTAGGATGCTTAGGACTGGGCTATGGTTGGGTAATCCGGATTGGTGCCCGGGCTAGTGTGGAACCGAAACCCACGGGCCGGTTCTCTCTCTAGACTTCCATGGGGGAGATCCAAGCTGTCTCTCTTTTTTTTTTTGCTCTTCTACTGATTTTAGTGGTGGTGTGATCGAGGGTGTTGCGGATTATGATTTTGGAGGTGAGGAAGGTGGGTATTTATAGGGATCGAACCGGGCCACGATTGGCTGAAACGGGCAGTAGGCACGCGGTTTTGGAGTCCGGCTGGCTTGGGGCGCAAGGTGGAAAGGATAAGGTGCCGAAATGGAAGGGATAACGCTGGCTGAGAAATAGAGATAGGGGGGGAATGTTTCTCTTGGGGAGGAAGGAAGAGAATTAATGGCGTGGGGAGGGAGAGTCGGTTGAATAGAGACGGCAGAGGGAGAGATGAGATATGGCTGGGAACACATTTTTCTGGTGGAAAAATTTTACAGTGCATGTGGCACAAGATATATATACATATTTAATTAAAGGATTAATTTAATACAAAACCAATACTAATCACAATTACCAATAAAATATATTTTGAAATCACATGAATAGTTAGTAAAATAATTAGTTAATAAAATTTGGAACGAGAATATATATATATATATATATATATATATATATATATATATATACACACACACACACACATATTTTTAACTGTAATATTTTTTTTTCATTCGAAAAAAAATAGGGCAAAAAATCCGGGTCGTTACAGTACATATCTCTCTTGGTATTAATTTTTTCCTCAATTGAAGGCAATTTTAGTTCCGTAACTCCTTGTAGATATCCATGTCCACGCAACGCAGTCAAGCATATTTTCATCCTTTACCGCATGTTGAAGAAGGCAATAACAAAGGATTAATTTAGCAAAGACGAGGTAATCTTATATGCCTTGTTTAAATCAAATGTTTACAATTTGTGTTTACTACCCAAATAATTTCATTTTAACTTGTGGATATCTGATAATCGCAAATTTATACCCATTAACGAATAGCACACAAGGTCATCACATCCAAAATGCTATCAATAATAAGTCAATGTGCACATACCATTGCTTTGCGAGACCTCAAAATAATGGAGGGTAAAATAATTTTACTGCAACTGCCAATCAAATGTGCTTGTTAATAGAAGCACAAAACGTACATATATATATCTATATGTCCCTTGACTAGAGAGGGATACACGGAATCTGCAGTAATGGCGATTTATGGTAAATACAGAGAGCTAGTTGAGGGATAACAAACTGCGGTGCCATTGTAAATTACTTTGCACTGATAGCCACATGATGGCAGATCACAATATCTGTGATTCAGAACCACTTTGCACCGTATGTCCTCCGTAGCCCCTTGAGCCACCATCATCATAGCTGCAAAACATAATGAAAAGTAATAATGATAGAAAGTGAAGTGAAAGAAAAAAAAAATGTAATTTTTTTCTCACATCCATTAGATTAGGATGAAAGTTTTACAAGAAAATAATAGAGAAAATAAAATATCATTGTTTTAAAAGGAGGCAAGTTGCCCAAATTAGAAGAGAAAAGGTGGAGGGAAGAGGGTAAAAAGAGAAGTTAGAGTAATTATTGTTGGTTTTCTCGAGAAAATAAAATTTCCTTACACATTTTGTGAAAAAAAAAGTGAGGCAAGCTTTCAAGCTTTAGAAGCTTGTACGAAAAAATTCAATTTTTAGCTAACACTTTTTAGGATATTCTTGCTAAGCGAACACACAAAAAAAAAGTTTTTTTTTTCTCTTTCTTGCATTTTCTACCATTATCTCGCTAATCAAACGGACTCCAAGAGAAATGTGCACATGAATGCATGTTATCCATACTGATATAGAAAGGTGTTACGTTTATCACTTTAATTAGCACAGATAAATTCTGAAGCCCATGTCACAAAAGTGATTGCCAAAATTATGCCCACATAACAAAGTTTTTATTGCTCTTTAAATACGACAAAAACTAACTGTCTGGACGATAAATGTAAAATTACTTACTCTGATTCACTCTAGCTACCACCCACCTGCCAATGCCACTATTTCTTGTCAAAAAAAACTATGCCACTATTAAAAATAAAAGGAATAGAAAAAAATGGAATTGAAGAGCGTTAATCTCCTTTGTCATCGGGCCAAGAAAATGATCACTTGATAAACAATGTACTTTTTGGTTTTCTTACATCTACGTAATGATCTAAAAAGATCAAACACGTGAATGTTTCATTTTCCAACCCACAAGTCTAAGATCGAAACATGACATTATGGGAAAACTTTCACACGCCCATACACACAATCGGAATTTAGGTTAATTGGCGAACTACTAGCCTATTGGAGAGATAGTGGGATTAACTACAAACACGTGTATATATATATATATGTGTGTGTGTGTGTGTGTGTATATTTCAATAGAAGTTCGAAAGGTAGTCTAGCACTCTCACTAGAGCAAAATAATTAATACTCTTACGTCGTAAATAAGCAACATATTTGTCAAAATAAGAGTAATGCAAGAGAAATGAACAAACCGAATCGAGAACAAAAATCTTTAGCAATCTTTCAAACAACCTAATCTTTGCTGGTTCTTTATTGTTTTGAAATTTCCAGTGATAGCCTCTCCCAGAGTCATTGGCACAATTGTATTTATAGGGGGAAAGGGCTGATCACAAGTTTATTCACAAAATAACCCCGTGTTAAAACACCAATAAGTAAGCATTTATATTTTGGTATTTTGTGGAAGATTTGGTCATGAAACTAATTCACATTGGATATGATTCCCATAATTATTGGCTTACAATTCTCTTTGAACGGAATCGATTTACATTATTATTTTTTTTTGGGGTCAATGGAAGAAGCATATCCATTTAAATAAGCCATACGGCATCTACAGATTAGCACCGAATACTGATCAGACCATACAGCATAAAAGGGTTCTCATTCAAATACAGAGATATAAAAACACAACCAAGCCCTAAAGATAACGATTTAAAGAAAAAAACAAAGAGACGGTGCTGATGTACTCTAGCGCCTATGCAAGAGCCATCGCTCATTCCAAACCGTAATCAACAAGGATCGGCTTAAGTGAAGCTAGTACTCAAACACCATACGTGACTTACCTTGAATAAGGTAGAAAATCACCTTTCGTAATGTATTATGGGGCATTCAGTGAGAGATCCTAAAATTCGATTATAGAATAAACAACTTTCTACTTTCCATGAGGTTGTACCGTTCAAATATTCCGAAATTGATTACCTTACTAATGATATTACATCAAGAACGCTGCTACAGATACAACAGATGTTGTACAGCAGCCGCGCACAGATCATTTTTGTGCCCGTCTCGGGTTCTGCAAAAATGATCGGAGCCGCTCATTTTGTTCAAAATATTTCGTTTATGGTCCCTGTAAAAAATCACCCCAATCCAATATCGGGGAAGAGTGTTTACGAATCATCCAAAATTTTGGAGCAAAGTTGGATGATTCGTAAATACCATTCCCGATATCGGATGGAGGTATTTTTTACAAATACCATAAATGAAGTATTTTGAACAAAATGAGCGGCTTCGATCATCTTTACGGGATCCGAGACGGGCACAAAAGTGGTCTGTGCGCGGCTGCTGTACAGCATCTGCTGTACCTGTATCAGTATCTTTACTGTTACATCAATCCTATGAAGAAAGAATAAGTCAAATTTTTTGTGAATCTTACATTAATATCTAAGATTCAGTGCAATGTTTTAAATATTTTTCATATTTGAGACAATTATCCCATAATTTAAGGATTTGTTGACCTAAAAGAAGTATTTCAAAAATTAATCATAGATAATTTGATTAAGTAATTACATTTGCCGATCAATTGTAGCCACTTGTCGCGCCAAGGGCTTTCCTCATGAAACTTGATTCTGTAATACTATATATATAGTATAGATAGATGACAGTAGTAAAGACAAATAAAGTTAAGGATTATGAACCTTATTCTAGTTAGGAAGTTTGAATGGATATCGAAAAAAGAGATTAAATTCTTTCTGTTAATGGTGAACTTTATTCTAGTTATGCACGAAAAAATTACAAATTGCTGGCCGTAATTATCTTTTTCTTGTTTTGCAAGCTGTCCTAGAATATGTATTAACCAAAAAAAAAAACGTCATTTTATTACAAGGTTAGAAAACTCTGTGAATTCAATAAGTCTCTTCCACTGGCAAAATTTATTGGGTGCTATGGAGCAAGGTCGAGTGACACTCTGGCCCCTTAATCCACACAAAATCGTGTGGAATCCACCATTAAGTAAAGCACCTCGCTATGGTTTAAGGTCCAGTCCCAGTTCAATTTGGGTTGTGTCTAGTCCGGTCGAATTTGTGATGTTTAGGGCCTATGTTGGGCCTACAACAATTATCAAAATCGTTCAATTCGTTGAGATCATCGAGAATTGCAATCGTAGGAAAAATATGAATACCGATTGATACCTGATCAGAACAAATTTATCTTGAAGCAAATGGGTCCGATCCATTATATATGCAAAGTGCACTTTGCAAATGGGTTTGACCCGGCATGCACAATGCACTTTTTTTTCAAAATAATTTTGGTTCAATTAGGTATTGATCAGTATTTGGTCAACATGATTTTTTTTACATGGTTGAAGTTCTCAACGAGCTCAACAAAATGCACAATCTCGATCATCGTTGTTGGTTCAGTATAAGCCCACAAAACTAATAACTAGACCGGAGTTGACACATCCAAACTGGTGGATCTCAAACCCCTTGGCCATGGTCCGTGAGACCTCAATAAATGCCCGTTTATTACCACTGGCTTTATTAAGGCAGTCGTCACATGTTGCAACACATCGTTTGTACTTTTGCTCAACTTCTCATCACATGAAATTTGTTACCGGCCACACAGCCCATACTATGCCAGCCTGGCATTGAGGTTTTGAAAAGTTTCACGTTTTTAAGCCAAATGTAAGGATATTATTATTCTTCTTCTTTTAATGCAAGGTGTGTCGAGTCAGATTGCGCGCATTTCTAACTAATCCTTACAGCTCCTCCTATAGACGTTTCACACGTTTATGAGTGAGGGTAAGGTGCCTCCAAAAGTTGTTGACAAATAAAATCGAACCTGAAACCTTAAGAAGAAGTAAACACTTAAGTCTCGGTCCAAACTCCCACAAATTCCTAATTGTTCACGATTTTATTTTGGGATGTTTTATTAGCATTAGGTAAAACAATACTTTCATCACCGATTTTATAATCACACTACTATTTTTGTCATTTTATATGTTAATTTACACGATTAACCTGTGTTGGTATACTATTTCATGATTGGAAGATTAAGGCTCCGTTTTTTTTTATGTAAACTATTTTTTTTCAAAAAACAAACTTCAAACTTTTATTTTTCAGTATTTGGTTGACACTTGAAAATATTTTTAAAAATCAACAAAAATAGTGTAGAGAGAAAGGGGGAGGGGGACTTAAACAGTGGAGAAATTTAAGAATATTAGAATTGAATGTGAGTCAGGACTGACGATCAAGGAAACTATGCAGTGAGAATTGCAGTACAAGATAGCAGATTCATTTTAGGAAAAAACTTACGGAAGATTTAAGGTTAAATCATTTTTGTCCAATTAATAAAAAAATTTACATGTAAAATATTTTTCTCATTTTTTACACTATACTAAAAAATAGGTAAAATATTTTACGCCAAAAAACGGAGCCTTAAATATTGTAAATTCACAATAAAAGTGGGCAAAAAAGAGAGTGCATGCATGGAAAAAAGGGAGCGTGAAAATAAATTACCCAAATCGAATCAAAAAATTACCCAAATTTTGTTTTACCCAAATCAAATGCCTTTCTACAAGTCCATCCTCCCTCCGTCCCTCCCCAACCAAGTTCTTCAATTTCCTTCCATGGCTTCCTCTGAAACCCTTATTTTCTCTCTCTTCCTCCTCTCTCTAATCTCTCACACCTTCTCCCAACACCCCACCCCAACACCAACTGCTCTTGTCCTTCCAATCTCAAAGCACCCCTCAGCCCTCCAATACACCACCACACTCACCCAAAGCACCCCTCCCTCACCCCTCACTCTTGTCATTGACCTAAGTGGCCCCTTGCTTTGGCTCTCCTGTGGCTCAACTCACCACAGCTCTTCCACATCCAAACTAGTCCAATGCCACTCTCCCCATTGCTCCCTGCTACCCCATTCCAACAAAAACTGCCACAAACACAAAAACTGCATTCTCCTTTCCAAAAACAAGTTCACCCAGAAAGTATCAGCTGGTGAGTTGAGTGAGGACATTCTCTCTGTCCAATCAACCAATGGGTTGTACCCTACTTCCATCGTCTCGGTCCCACGATTTCCCTTCTTGTGCCTTGCACAGGAATCGCTATCGCTCGGTCTAGCTACTGGGGCGAAAGGGGTAGCCGGCCTTGGCCACGACCGGCTGGGGTTGCCGGCTCAGCTAGCCCACGCGTTTAACTTCAGCCGGAAATTTGCCATGTGTCTTTCTCCCTCTGCTGACTCTGCCACCGGCGTTTTGTTTTTCGGCGATGGGCCTTATGCTTTTTCTCCTGGTATTGATGTTTCCAAGTTACTTATTTTCACTCCCCTTATCCACAAAAGTGGTACTTATTCATTTGACTACTTTATCAAAGTTAAATCCGTAAGGGTAGATGGAAAGAATTTACCCTTGAATTCAACTTTGCTGACGATGATTAGCACGGTTCACCCTTACGGAATTTTAGAATCCTCTGTATATGAACATATCGCTCGGGGTTTTATTGAGGCCGCGAATGCTAATAGAGTTGCACCGGTATCGCCATTCGATGTTTGTTTTAGCACGCAGAGCGAAAACGGAGGTCTAATGAGGCCGGCCATGCCGGTTTTAGACCTTGTTTTGCAAAACGAGAAAGTGTTTTGGAGGATTTTCGAGAGTAACTCAATGGTGCCGGTGGGGAACGACACAACTTGCCTGGGCTTCTTGGATGGAGGTCCGAATCCGGGGGCTTCTATCATCATTGGAGGGCACCAGTTGGAGGATAATCTGTTACAATTTGATTTGGTTTCATCAAGGTTAGGGTTCACTTCTTCACTGTTCTTGAGGCAGACAGATTGTGCTAGTTTTAACTGGCATTGAAAACTCCATGCCAGCATTTATTTATCTGATGTGCTACTATTTGGAATTTGCCAAATTTATTGGGGCTAATTCTGTTTCGCCGGGCTGCTGAGAGAAACACCTTGGAGTCTTTAATTTTTTTTAATAAAGACAAAAATCAATAAGCTCCCAAAAAAGCTAAGAGAAACACCCGAGTCTTTCTCTCATAAACGACGCTAAGTTTTGAACACAAAACCACCGAGTTTAATACCAATATGATCAATTTGTGTGTGTCTAGCAAAACAGTAGCAACTTAGAAAACTTATCACAGTGGAGCCGTGCAAAAGTTATTCACGGCTCCGCATGATCTCGACTGTTCGTTTCGACTTTGGACAATCCGAATTTAAATGAAACTTCGTTACTGTTATGATTCTTGATGCCAGGATTTAAATCCCTGTTTGAGGCGGAAACAATGCAATCACAAGCAAACGAATACTTCCATTTTATTGGCATTATAGACACTACGTACATTTACAACAAACAAAACCTAAAAACTTTGAATGGAAAGGTTATTTATAACACCTCTTTCACATGGGATGAGATCCACACATAACAGTGGGCCAACATCATGTGAGAGAACGAACAAGTAACTGTTGCATCGAATTTTTTTTTTAAAACTACAAACCTTCTCTCTCTCTCTCTCTCTCTCTCTCTCTCTCATGGTGTGGCCGTGAAGTTGAAGTTTCCACAACTAGTTTGTCTAAGCAACAGCGAAGAGCTAAACCCCAACATCGACCTCCCCAAATCAAACTCAACCAAATTATCCTCCAACTGATACGCCCCGACCACGATCGAAGCCTTCGGGCTCACCCCACCATCCACAAACGCCAAGCACGCCACTCCGGGCCTGGCCTGCACCATCGAGTTCGCACCGTAAACGCTCCACGCCACCTTCCCGTTGCGCATGACGAACTCAATCGTGGGAACACCGAGACCCACTCGCGTGCTAGACAGCTTCGTGGAGTCGAAACACACCGGGAACGGCTGCACCGCCGGCCTCACCCGAGGCACCGCGGAGAGTTGGTTGGCGAAGAATTGGGTGAATGCGGTGAAAATGGAGTGCTCAAGGGACGTGTACGGCGTAGTTGTGCTTAACATTGTTGTACCTACGGCGCCTTGTTTGGTTGGAAGTGTTTTTCCGTTTATTTTTATTGAGCTCACTTGTATAAAGTACTCTCCTTGTGGGCTAACCGTCATGGGAGTATAGGACGCCCGGGCCGATATATCGACGTTAGGGAGCATTTTGTACGGCCCGTTTCCGAAGAAAATAACGCCTACGGAAACGGGAGAGGAAGTAAGGCACAGCGCGAACTTCAGGTTAAGCCCAAAGTCCGCTGCGAGTTGAGTTGGTAGAGAAATTGGGATGTGCCCAAATCCAGCTATTCCTTGGACATTTAGTGGTAAAGGCCCTTGCAACAAGGAGGGAGGAGCACAAGCAAATAGGAATTGTTGGACCGCGAGCGTTGGGCCGGGGTTTGATCCGGCCCGAGTTGATTGGATCCAGAGGACGTCTTGGGCTAGCTCAGCAATGGCGGTCCGATGGGTAAGAGGGTTCAAAGCGACGACTCCGCACGTGTTGTTGTGGCATCCGGGCCGGGGTGGGCCGGGGCATTTGTTGCAGTAGTGGGTCGTGGCCCGGGTGCATTGGGTCGAGCCACAAAAGGGGGCTTTGTAAGTGGATGATAAGTAGTGTTTCTCGCAGTTAACCCATAGGAATAGGCCGTTTAGATCGACGAGAGAGGGGACCAAAGTGACTGGGGTTCGACTGATGATTTGGGTCACGTGAAGGCCCGTGGCCGGGTCTTTCTGGACGGGTAAAACTAGGGCGTCGGGCTTGAAACGGGTTTGCGACTCGGATAGGGAGATGAGGGAGAAGAAGATGAGGAGATAGTGATGGAGAGTAGAAGCCATTGTTAGTGAGGTGAAGGTTTTGTAGAGGAGGATGGTTTTGGTTGTAGATTGTATTGTGGTAGGTAAAGAAATGTTTGAGGCGATAAATAGGGTGGCAAGATTTGGAGTTTATTGGGAGTTCATGGCTATCCCAAATCAGCGTGGTACGCCCACCGCTCTATTTAACTGTTCAATATTTCACTGTCTGTCTCGGCAATCAATGGTCCGGATTTAAAAAAAACTTTTATTCGGACCATCCAAAACACTTTTGAACGGTGAGATTGAGAACATGGGGAGAAAGGGAGGAGCGATAAAAGTTGAGCGGTGAGTATAGACTTTCTTATCCCAAATAGACACTACCATGAACAGGGTCACCTAAAACACACTTCCATCAATAAGGACAAACTCGGATTTTGGTTCAAACTCATAATGGCATGTTTGAAATGAGGGAAAGGAGAACAATCCATGTGAGTTCCGACTACACTCTAGTATGTTGTTTGATTCACAAATTTCTATCCCGTTGGATTAGAGTGTGGACAAGCAAGTTTGTTTTCACTTTATTTTTGAAGGGGTGATTCATTTGTGTTTGTCTCCACCCATGACACTAGTCATCATATATGTTGCAGCTGCAGCAGCTACATTATTTATCATCTGAAGGAATTAGTAATAGGAATAGAATCATTCTCGATGAGGCTCAAGCTATTGAGGCTCGAGGCTATAATTGGGACTTCGAGAAGTCTATAGGTATTGGTTATGATGGTGAGGAGGAGGAAGCGATAAGGAGGATTGCTCAAATGGTGGAAGTTGATGGGGAGAGTTATAGAGCCATGTTGGCCTCGAACTAATGTTTCTTGTTTTAGGAGTTGTTTTTGAGGCGTAGGTGTTTTGGGTGTTTGAGTTTTAGGCCTCTCTTTGGGAGTGGTGGTTTACTCTATGTTGGTTTCTTGCCAATTTTGGATTGTTATTCTCTTCCTTCGGGCCTTTAAGGCATATGATTGTGGAGTGATGTCACCTCTTTGTGGGGTTTCTTCTCCTCGGCTTGATGTCTCGTTTAAGGTCCTTTTAGTCTTTGTAATTTGTTTGGGTTCAAATAGAATAGCTCTATAAAATTCTCTAGGGTTTCCTTCTAAGGAGATTGGTGTGCATGTAAAATTGGTGAGCCATTAAATGACTTGAGTAGTGACTAGTGAGACCTTCATGCGGAAGCCACTTGTTTGTTACTTCTTCCGTTCCGTTTAATAGTCTCTTGTTCCATTTTAATTGGATAAAAAATGAGTTATATCTTTAAATCCGTAATGAATTTTGTATACAACATGAATATTGTTTGATAGAGTTCCAATTAGTTCTATTAGACTATGTTTTCAAAATCACATAAAACGATATATATTACGAGATATAAACTATTAAAAAGTAACACAAACTTCTAAAAAAATACTATTAAATGGAGGCAGAGGGGGTACTTGAATATGTTGTTGCTTTGTATAATGATTTTACCGGAGCCTTACATAACATGAGACACAAAAGAGTTAAGTAATTAATTAAGCCAAACAAGTTGCAAATAATGCTCTTTCTATACATATATCAGATCCTCATAAAATTATCCGGATGTAAGAATGGAATGGTAGAAATTAAACAAAAACAAGTGGAAACAGGACATATAAATCCGACACAATCATGCTTTTTTCTCTTTTTTCTGTCGTCTGGGTCGGAAACTGCGTATCAGATATCGCACGTCGGATTTAATGGAGAGGAAGGCAAGCAACGTAGCGACTACCAACGTCGGGAACGTGAAGACTTCTAGTCTTCTCCGTGCATAAACTGCGTACAGAGTTTCTCTCAGAATGCCCCAGGTTATGAGGGACGATCCCAGCATGCTTGTTCTTCCAGGCCTTATAGAAGTCAATGCCCCAAATACGGACAAAATGCTTCCCACTAGAATCTGTTTTTGTCATAAACAACAAATTAAAGAAGGGTGTTATTCAAGAACAAGACGATTCGATCTTAAAAGAAAACGTAAAATAAATGCAGGACATGAGATATATGATGTTTAATAGTAATAATGAGATTTTGTGCCAAAAAACAGTAACTCTGAGATTTATAGTAAAGGAAAATTCTAGGATCACAGGATTTTAAACGCAGTATTTGAAACAACGTACCGTGCCCTGTCTGACGGAAGTGAGTATGTGTAAATCGGACCTTTTCCATGCCCTGTCTGATGGAAGTGGGTATGTGTAAATTGGACCGTTCTTGAAACGATAGTGTACGAATTTGTCCACAAATATTTATTTAAAAACTGAAACCTTCTTTGCATTCAGAAAGCCCTTTCTTGTAGTTTATTTGGTCTGTTGACAATTACCTTGCCCTCATGGGATTCCTGATGTCTCGCTGATGTATAGGCATTTTTCAGCCTCTCAGATCAATAGAAACTTCTCCCTTTTGTCAAAAAAAAGAGAGGAAAGACTACTGAATAAACTTAAGAGGGAAAGAAATACTTGTCCAGGTTGTAATTGAAGCCTTGTTTGAATTGAAAAAAGCAGCCTTTTTCCTGTTCATTTTGTTACCTTGTTGTTCTAGCTGGACAAGGTTTGGGTCTTTCAATAATTTTGACTTGCTTTTCCTTTGTTAAAATAAATTAAAAACCCCTGAAAATAATACAGGCGAAATGCAAACAGTGGTGGATTCAAGAATTTGACATAGGAGGGGCACCGGCTCACTATATTTTTGACCATAACTTTTGAAGCATAGTATGATAATGCTACGTCAATATTCGTTCACAAGATATACAAGTTTTGCATTGATTAATTATGATTGACCATTTTGATTACTTACTACCTATATATGCCTCACGAGGGGATCATGTGCCCCCTCTGGTCCTTGACTAGATCCGCCAATGAGAGGAAAATGATGCGTTGCAAGTATTGCATTCATTTAAGTCATTGGACATGGTTTGCGAAATCATTACGGATCGTCACTTAAAAAACATCAAAACATGTCTGGTCAAGAATCCAGAAATCCTAAGTAGTGGAATTTTGTGGAAAACCAATTTGAAACGCAATATTGAACATCTCCTTCCTTGGTCTTCATTCAATATTGATTACTTTGATACGGCTAAGGTTTTAATATACGAACCTCAATGCGTTGGACATCGAATGTTTCATCAAGAGCGGTCATATTGTAGGCGTGAAGCAGGCCATTGAAGGTTGGGACTTCCGTTTTAAAGAGGAGGCATTCAAAAATAGCTCCCGGATATAGAGTAGTCTTCACAAAAACGGCAGGCCATTTTGCAGTACCTATAAGGTGGCCTGCTGTTACTTGGATCGGTGTGGTGCAAACTCCACGTTTACAAGGTACGCTGAGAAGCCAGGAATCACGATATTTTAGATCGATTGAAAATAAGATTTGAGCAATATTTTAGTTATGCATTATTTTGACTAATTAGAAAACTATTTAGTTAAAATGTGTACCATAATAGGCTTCTTTCATTACTTTGTAACACATAGATGATCTGGTTGAAATTTTTTATTTGACAGCCCCAATAATTGATCTATCAACTATTGAAGGGATCGGTTTACTGAACCAATCGGTTTAACAAATTCTTGGAAAATCACTTTAAAATTGTGCCAACGTTTATGTCAAGTTCTCATAACAAATAAAAGTTGAATCTTCGAAAATTGATGTTGTGTATGGATTTTGAAACTATCGACGGTAATAAATACCCTTAACATATTTCATGGAACAAAAATATTCCGTTTTACTTTTTTCTGTCTCCGCGCATCCAAGATTCAAACACAACATAAAAGAAAAAATGAGGATCTATGCATGTTTTGCTTTTACGACGAAACTAATTGAATTAGTAATTCATATATACTAATGCAATAATAATAATAAATTTGCAAGAATTGACTACCTGAAGAGAGGAATCTGGAAAATAATGAGATAGAAATACAAGCGACCAGCAATGTACGATATGATGCCTGCCCATTTCTTTGCAGAAGCCATGCATTCCACCCACAACTTTTTCTGGCAAAAATGGACTTCTATTTAGAGAGAGAGAGAGAGAGAGAGAGAGAGAGAGAGAGAGTTTTGACAAGTTGAGGCAGTTTTGACACGTTAATTTGTTACTACGGGATAAGTTTAGACACACAACCTGATTTCATGGATATGGTTTGTTACGTGATTAGTTTGGTGGACCCGACTATCCACATAGATAATATACACTTAGATTCTACATAGATTGCAATATGAGGTCATTATGGGTCTCACAAAAATGATCCGAGTCGTTCATTAAATTTAAAATATTTTTTCGACTGTTGCGTAAAAAAATCAGCTCAATCCAGTAACTATAAGTTCTTGATCCAATTTTCTAACATTTCATTCAGATTTTTGGATCTAAAATTTGAATGAAAAATAAGAAAATTGGATCGAATACTTAGAGTTAATAGATTGAGTTGATTTTTCACAAGGACATTCAAAAAAAACATTTTAAATTTAATGATCGACTTGATCAATTTTGTGGGAACGGTAATGTCCTCCACATTGCAATCTGTGTAGAATCTGTGTATGTGTTCTGTGTGAACAGACTTTTCGTTAGTTTAGTCAAAAAGTCTAATGGTACAGACAAAAAATCTGTATTAGTGGGTAAAAATCCCTTTTTGGGCTTCAAAAAATGATCGGAGTCGCTCATTTTATTTAAAATACTTTGCTTATGGTCCCTAACAAAAATAAACTGAATCCGGTATCGGTAAGAGTATTTACAAAACATCCAAATTTTGTTCTAGAATTCAGGCTTAAATTTTGGGACAAAATTGGATGTTTTGTTGGTGTCTTAACTGATATTGAATTGAGCTTATTTTTCATAGGAAGCATATATATAATATTTTAAACAAAATAAGCGATTTCAATTATTTTTTTAAAACCAAAACGGGACAAAAAAGTGTTTTGTACTCATTGGTACAGACACCATTCTAGTTTAGTTCCCGATGAATAGCTATCGGAACGGCGTTGTTGGGCTTATTTTGGGCCAACCGTTAGGCCCATCTCGTTTTATATGGACCATTCGGTACTGTATGAAACGGTTCTTCTTCAATTGTAAATCCAAAGATTCCAAACCCATAAATTCACCCAAAATCACTCATTCTAAATTTTCCAAGCCCAATGAGTAATAGCTCAATTCGTCCCACATTACAAAAGTTCTAATACCACAAATTATTATCTTCGCGGTGCAAAATCTAATAGAGTGATTATTCAATACTCCCGGAGTCCTTTCCCGATACGCGTTTGCATGTGTAGGATCTATGCTTTTGTATTGGATCCCGCACAAATGCAAAGTGAGAAAACAGACTTTAAACATCGTGAGCCGGTACTCCATGAAAACTTAATAATCTTTCAATCATTGCCACCACATGCCATATTTACCGTCCCTAACAGCTAAGAGAAGGCCATTGAAGAGGAACTTTGGGCCATTAGAAATTTAGAGATGGCCTATATGTAGCAGGGACAATATTGAATATCAAAGGCTTCCAAATCGAGACGGGTGCAAAGGCAGCAATCTCCCTTGATACAGGCAATGCTAGCGATGTTCATGAATTTAGTAACCTTATCCATGATTGCATCATTGCAGGTTGTGGCGAAGTGCGAACCACTGATCATGTCTACCGGGAAGGAAATCTAAGTGCGGATGCCATAGCATGCCTGAACACAGCCATGAAGAGGAAGACTTTTAACTGTTTTTTGTGATCCTCCCTCCAGCTATTGAGACACTTGAGTAGTAATGCTTTAGGGGTTTCAGTTTGAAGAGAGAGAAACAAATATTCAAAATGACGCATCTTCAAATGCAATAATGGTGATTGGTGAATTACTCCATTTTTTTTCCAGAAAGTCTAGGTACATCGTATGGAATGCGGTGACCGGTCCACCGCACGTTGTTTGGGGCCCCACAAAAATACAGAAAAATATTCATAAATTTTAAAATAATATTTTTATGGGGTCATGTAAAAAATCAGCTCCAAGGAATATCAGTAGGTATGTTTTTTGAATTTGTAGAAGCGAAACCGGTCAGTGTCGCAGTTTTCGCCCCTATAATTTCAAAAAGCATATCTACCGATATCCGTTGGAGCTAATTTTTTACAGGGTCCCATAAAATATTATTTTAAGATTTATGAATATTTTCTGTATTTTTGTGGGGTTCGGAATGGGTCACAATAACCGTGCGGTGGACGGTCACCGCACCACATATGCGGTGGTCATAGTCTGGCTCATTTTTTTTTGGCAATGTGGGCCCCTCAAAGTCAAAAGATTAATAAAAGTATAAAAGCTGAAGAGTCATTTGGAGTGTACTTGGTACAAATGGCTCTTTAACTTGTCATCTGTCACCAAGCTTAAATTAGGTACTTTGAAAATTTGTTACTCCCTCCGTCTTATTTTCATTGTTCATTTTTTAATTGCATACTATTTTTTAATTGCTTATATATTTTAATTTATAATGTTTTTTATAATTTTGAAAATTTTGTATTATAGAACTGATCGAAATCTATCGAACAAGATCCATATTGCATATTTTTCAAAATCCACACTAAAAAATATAGGCAAAAGACATAAAAGAGACAAACAGAATAATGGACAATGAAAATGGGACGATGTAATATACAAAATTCAAAAGCAGTCCTGCCATATTGTATAGATTTTCGATGGTCAGGGACGTCTGGATCATCTTACGTGGATCTCGACTAATTCCCACCCAACCCAATCAAAAGCAGACCATTCAAGTTGGGATTAAAAGATTTAAAAAAAAAAAAACTATTATCTTGCGGCTTGATGATAAATTGTTCGATGTACAGAAACAACCCCGTCAACCAACCAGACTAACCTTTGAGGGTTTTTTTTGGTATAGATGCCTAGATGGTTCATCTAAGGAATCTATCAACTCTTGAAATCAGGTAGGAGTGCATAGCTGTAATATTCCTTGATTCTTCCTCAATCTTTCGAAAAATGAAAAAGGAAATCGGTGGTATAATAAAGCAAAGGAAACGCTCCTCTCAATGCCTTCTCTCTTACACTCTCCGGTACTCTTCAGTTTACAATGTTGGGGGTCTATTCTGGACCCACAATATATCGATCAACATGATTTTTGGTTGATCAAGATTCTCGATGAGATCTACAATGCGAATAGTTTCGATCATTGTTATAATTCCGAAATAAGCCCACAAAAATACAAACCGGAGAGGACTGGACGGAGGAGGTACCGGTTCATGAAGCAAAACATCCAAAAGCTAAAAAAGCTGTATTTTCCCGTTGTGATGTTGGGAAAAACCCTTGTTTCGTGAGCTGTGTAGTGTGTACTCTCGAAAGTGATTCTAAATCTGAAACCCCATGATTAAAGAGATTTCCTTCAGATTACTTTATGGGAATCTTCAATTACAGAGCTTGGCCTAAAGTGAAATACTATATTAGTTGAAGGAGAATTGAGGGGCCCAATGGTCCTTTCCAAAGTTCAAACAAATGTTGTTCAAATACGTTGGCAATCCCAAGATTCTCAACATCCCAAGATTCTCAACATCACAACTCTCCAAATGTCAATCTTTGATTCATCTGAACTGATTCCCAAATTACAATAACCCTTCCTCTCATTTACAATAGTTACTGAAAAGCCCCTAGGTTAATGAAATAACTTAAACAACCCTCCCCTCCTTTCTTTGTCTAATACTACTTGTCAAGAAAATGGAGTGAAAATGTGGGATGTTAAAGTTAGCTTCTTGTACCATCACATATTCTGGAGTCAGCCGAACACATTACCATCAGTTCTAAAATACCCTTAATTGAATTCCCAGTCTATAAGGAAAACTAACATTGTCCTTTTTTGCAAAGGAAAGGAGAGAAGCAAAATAGGCATGTGGCAGTCTCAGCTGCAAACGTCATTCCGTTGGAACAAATGAAGCACACCACTAGAGAGGCACAAACCCAACACAGCAAAATCAAAACTAGACTAGAACTACTCATCACATGATACTGCAACTCTCTGTATTCTCATCACTGAACATGTGAGTGAAATTATCGTTGGCCGCCGGAGGTCCCGCTGGAGGCCCATACGGCCCGTAACCCATCGGCGGTTGTGGCCGTGCGTACATCATTTGTGGGTACATGTTGCCGTTGGGCCGGGCCTGATTCATCATCATTGCCATGTATTGTTGTTGGTTGAAATTAGGGTTTCCTTGCCCCATGCCTTGATAATATCCGCCGTTCATCGCGGCAGCCGGTAGTCCTTGTACTGCCTGAGTATTGCCCATCTGACCCATTGGATAATTTCCCATTTGACCCATATTGTGGCCCATTGGATTGTGGCCCATCTGACCCATTTGGCCCATTTGACCCATCTGACCCATATTCCTCCCACCTAACCCTTGGTGATTGGCATTGATATTCCTGTCATGGAACTCAGATTGCATGTTGCTCATTACATGGCTCCCATCACTCTTTCCTCCTCCTTTAGTACCCCAAGTAGGTCCCCAGCTATGATCATCCTTCCCACCAACGAAAACACTATCATTATTCCCCTTACCATTTTTACCCTCACCTGCTAACCCCCCACCATTTTTACCAGCCTGATTTTTATGACCTCCCTTGTTATTTCCTCCTCCACCTCCACCGCCATCGCCGCCTTGCTTTCCACCTTTGCCATTCTTCCCATCATTATGCATCCCCTTCACTTGAATAGGTAGATCAAAACTACCACTTTTTTTGCCATTCCCAGCAATATTTCCCCCACCCTTCTGTCCACTCATTACATGCCCATTAATCATCCCCATTGGCCCATGTGGCCCATGTCCATTACCCATTATTGGTATCTTCTTAGTGGGCGTTTTCTGTGGAAAATCATACCCATAATCATCATCAAACTCCTCACCAAACTCATCGAAATCATCAGAACAACAATCCTCCTCACCCTCATCGTGATCATGATCATGATCATGTTTCAAATTGAACTTGACAGATTTCTTATCTTTGGAGGGCTTCTTTGTGCTCTTGAAAAATTGGGGAAACTTGAAACCTTTGGACTCTTTTTCTTGTGGCTTCAGCTGTTGGAATTGTTTCCCACCCTTTTGCTGGTGGTCCTTCCCAGCCTTTTGAGGCTTGATGTCTTTTTTACCCTTTGAGCCAAAATCAATCTGCATGTTTTGAAACTGGTTGTTGAGATGGTTAATTGAAGCCCTTTGGCCTCCCCATAGCTCTGCATGTTTCCCTGACTTCTCAAGCTTGTTTACCAGTGTAGCTGGATCTACAT
Source organism: Rhododendron mucronatum var. ripense (assembly GCA_019656295.1). Lineage (NCBI taxonomy): Eukaryota > Viridiplantae > Streptophyta > Magnoliopsida > Ericales > Ericaceae > Rhododendron > Rhododendron mucronatum. The sequence goes on along the minus strand of BPLT01000022.1, from coordinate 550,144 downwards.
TTCCTGTCACAGTCACCTTCCCCTGTTCTGCATCTATTTTGATTGAATCCACCCCTGGCAAAGGAGACACAGACATAAATAAGCAAACTACAGAAACACGAAATTGGAAAAAAAAAATCTTATTATTAAGGGCGTCTATAACTTCTTGGTAAAATCCTCACTCAGACTCATGTTTAAGGGAAAAATCACTTGAAATCTCTGCCATGTATTTGACTCAAAAAATGAAAGAAAGAAAAAAAAGAAAACATACGCAATGCACAAAGCTCGTGCATTCGCGGGATCCGGAGAACGATTGATGTACGTACGTAGCTTTACCTTGCAAGCAGAGAGTTTGTTTTCAAGTATCGAAAAAAACAAAAATAAGTTTTCAACTTTTGTGACCAAATGAAACACTAAACAAGTTCATTTTATCTGCCACTGGCTATTCCCAAACCATTTGTGAATAGATGGCAATCTCAGTCAAGATTCCTCAGCGTCAGACACTTCACAAAGCTCTGATATAGATTTTTCTCCTATAATTTGCACAGCTATTCCTGATTGGAGATTGTCTAAGCAGTTACATAAAAAATAAAACTAAAAAATTCCATAAATTGAAGTATTGCTGAAACAGACCCTCCCTCTAAGACAGAAATGACCAGAAACAAATACAGTCAAACACATAATATAGGAATATGTTTTCACAATTAAAAGACTTCATTGGACAATGAGATGAATTGTGCTTGTCCTCCATGAGTTTGCAAGTTCGAAACCTACGGAGGCTAAACATTTCAAACTTTGCGGCCACTGGAGGTTGGCCGGTCGTTAACTTCAGGACGCCGGAATTAGACGGGCTGAGCGCAAACTGGCCCGAACATCCGACTATAAAAAAGAAATGAGATAACTTACCCTCAATTTTCCGCAACTGCTTCCTCACTTTCTGCTTACACCCATCACAATGTATGCTCACTTTGAGAACACAAGCCTGCTGAAAACAATAAAATAAGGAAAAAAGAAAAGAGAGACCCAAATCAGAACAAACATTGGTTTCAGACATGAAACATTGAAGACTATCTAATGAGCATTGAGCTAATGTGTAGATTAAGGAAGGCACCTGAGGCCTTCTGAAGTCTTGTTTACTCATTCCTTTTTTTTTTCTATGTTACGGAGAGAGATGGAAGAAAAGAGAGATCTGAGCTGCAGAATGAAGTGAAGAGGAGAGTGGTTGAGTAAAGGGTAGAAACTATGGGACAAAGATATTTTTGTTCTTGCTTTTTGAAGAGGAGATCTGTTCTTGCTTTTTGTAGGGTCTTCAACTCCCCAACAAAGGCGGACGCGGACGGGGACGGGGACCGGAACTAATCTTTGGACTGGTACCGAGAGGTTAGCAAGACTCTCTTCTGTTTTCTTCAAAAACTTTCATTTTTAATTTTAAAAAAGAAGGTAATTTTAAACTCAAATATAACAAAAATAAAAAATAATTTTTCAATTTTTTTGCACCGTTTAAAGGGTTTTAATGAGATCTTTCAAACAGGATCTATATTAGTAGAAAAATTATTTGTATAAACACATAATTTTTTATCTTGAAATTACCTTCTTCTTTTTTAAATTTCTTTTTTCCTAAAAGTGGAACGGCCTCTAAGATTTTAGGCAATGAGAGGAGAGTAAGAGAGGACGCCAGGGTTAAAAACACTTCACATTAGCGGTAGTTTTTATGAAGCTTTTTTCTATGAAACTATTTGTAACAAAAATAATATTTGAGTCGGAGGTACTCCCTCCCTCTTTGAACAAATAAATTTTAGAATTAATCTAACCTCAATTTTTTATTAATAAAAAAACCAACCCTGCCCTAAGGATTACAATGAATATAAATAGGGTGAATGAAACCTTAGACAACTTAGAAAACAATTAGAACCGCTTATCGAACTCTAATAAAAGGAAATGCGGAAATTACCCAAAAAGAAAATTTTGAATTTAACAAGGAAATTAAAAACTAAAAAGAAATATAAGGTTGTCAAAATAGACGATAACTAAAACGGAATTTCCTATCAAAAGTTATGAGCAATCTAAATATTACTATGAACGGCAAAGTAGGCCTTTTGAAAGGATAAACAACATCGAACGGTTGAAAAACATCATTGATCATTCTTAATAGGAAGATGAGTATTGATCAGTGGACCGTTTCGCATCAACCCTCAAGCCCACAGATCAATCTGCCATCGTCGCCCCGCCTCAAGTGTGGTTTGGGTTGTGCTTGATCCAATCGCTCAAAGAATGTAGACGTGGCCTACTCTATTGATAGTTTCCCAAAAGTTCCAAAAGTGCTAAAAAAAATTGTTAGTATTTTGTGAAGGAAAAAAAACTCGTTCAATGACGGAAAAAAACACTACTAAAATTTTGAACGGTTTTGCTATTGTCAGTCCACTGGGCTGATGATAAGTATACTAGAAGAAAAAAAATATGTATTTCTGTGTACTTTTTGCACTCTTTAATATGCATTCACACACTTATTATTGTTAGTCCGAACTGATTTTAGAATTTTCCAATTTTCAATGCTTTTAGCCAATTTGAAACTACAGCTTCCTCCTAATTAATCTTTAGCCGTACTACCGGCCCCAGTGCCGTAACTTTTTCACTCTCTGGCGTAGTTTCTTTACTTTGTGGGTACTTTGTTTGTTTGCTCACTTTTGAGGGGGGTTTTGATCGTCCTATATGAATGTTTTTTTTAAATTTTGATTTATAATTTTATTTTTATATTTTTTTCAATTTTTTTTTTCATTTAAACAAACGATGTGATGTCATATAAAAATTTGGGCCAATAACAACTAACAGAAAAACAAATAGAAAATCACGCCAACAATTCATAAAATGTTTAAACCAAGAAAAATAATATTACCAAAACTGTTTTTATTAATGTCAATATTGAGGTGCACAAAAGATTTGTACCATGTGCAATATATAAGATTTTTATGCACTTAAATTTTGACACCAACAAAAGTATTTTTGACATTATCACTGCCCTAAACGAAATGGGCCTACATGTATTGAAAAAATGAGACAGATGGGCTTAGCTATTTTAGATCTAGAATGAATAGATTGGCAGGATATACATGAGGTGGGGTCTAGATATTTATATCAAGCATTTATGTGAATCACATGGTTACACTGACAAGAAGAAATAATGAATAGATTAGTATTATTGTATATATATAGGGTATAAAAAATCGAGTGTAGCTGGCATCACCAACATTTCAATTCAGATTCAGTATTTATTTAATTTTATTCTTTCTGAAATGCACCATGTTCAGGGTAAATTGAACATGATTAAGGAAAAAAGGAAATTTGATTTTTGCATTCCTCAACTCAACTGTACTACTCCCTCCGTCCCTTTTTTATAGTTCGGTATTATATTTTGGGCTATCCCTTAATAAGTGTCCATTTTATAAAATTAGTGATTAAAAATTGGTGTATTGTCTATTTTTTCCTTAAAAGTAGATTTCATTTTGAAAAGCGAGTGAGTAAAAGTGTAATGATGATGGGTAAGTAGGGAAAATGGAGGAAAAAGTTGATGTGAAAGGTATAATGATGATGTATTTTTAATAAGTTGGAATTACGAAGCAGGACACTTAAAAAGGGACAGAGGGAGTACTTTTTTGTTTTGTTTTATAGTGATATAAAATTATATGATTACCTTTTTCAACTGTGAAAAAAAAATGCATGTAGGATAATTTTGTAATTCTACATGAATAAAGACAAAAAATGAAATGCACTTGAACAAAAGAGAAATGTGAAATTCAATTTCCTTCGCGAAAAAATGAACTTGTTAATAAATAATAGTATGTTGGATAGTACGACAAGGACACCCGATAATTTCTCATTTTAAAAGGATTAATTTCATTAAAATTGCAGGCATGATTTTGGGGGTTGTCTCCTACTCAAAATTAAATTCCTTAATCCATATTCAAATTGCCGAGAGGAGTGTATTAATATGTAACTAAAGTCAGATTTTTTGTTTAATAGTTCCAATCTTAGGCAAGGAAGACTTTGTTAAAATCCTTTTGAGTCTTCTCTAGTCTTCTCTAAAAAAAAATTTTAACCCAGTTCTCCGGCAACGTTTAGAAAATATTTTCCAATACAATTTAAAATTTTAAATATTAAAAGTCAATTGTCTAATTTAAAACGAAACTTAGTTCAATTACAGCTAAAGTTGAAATATAGAAATTATAAGTTTCTCAAAATAGTTTTACAGTTTCAATTTTCAAAAATACTTGATTAAATAACAATAAAGTCTGTACTCATATTGTGAGTTTGATACTGATAGAGGAAGTTATGAGAAGATTGCTAGGTATGGCTTTTGGTCCACATAGTCCTGGTTCAACTCTAAGTGTCGAGTAGAGAGGAGTCCACATAGTCCTGGTTCAACTCTAAGTGTCGAGTAGAGAGGAGTAGGAGCCAGACAAAGGGTGGTCAGAATCAGGGTTTGAATTAGAACAAAAATCCGTAAAGTGCATGAGATATCACAATTGGAAGCAATGTTCTAAAAGTCGTTAGGCGCTAGTCAGGCCACCTTCGAGCTTCGGGGCCTAGTAATCGGCACATAGAAATTAGTAATCGGCAAATAATCGGCGTAGAGCAATTAATCGAATCTGGTCGGATAGGTCCCCACCAACAATTTATCTTTAATGAATTCCGAGTTTTAGAACACTGGTCGGAAGTGCTAGTTGTTCGAATGTGGAGGGGTGAATATACACAGTTACGATAATTTCAGGGATAAAGTGAAATTCAAACATAGCATTGGTAAAAAGTTTACTTGGGATGTGGGATGGTCCATCAGCAGCTTCAAAGCACTTCAACATGCCCAGTCAAATTGTCCACGTACCCACAGTAGCACCCAGCCCTTTTTTTTATCTAAAAAATGATTTTAGCAGTCTACTTATTGATAAATGCACTCTAGAATTTGTCATTAGTGTTTGAGAATTAGCCGTGCTACCCCAACTGCACCGCTCAACCTCACCGTCTGTCTTGGCAATGGCAATCAATGGTCCAAGAAAGAGTTTTTTGAAATTCGAACTGACCAAAATATTTTTGGACGGTGAAATTGAGCGCTGCGGTGGTGGTTGACTTTTTGTTTCAAAATACACATAACACATTAAAAGACAAGTTTTGAAATGCATTTATCAAAAAGTGGAGTGTCAAATCATTTTTTCCTGAAATATTATGTGAGTATCCAATGTTTTTTTTTTATCCGCAGCATCCAATTATTTGGATATGATAAAAATGAAACTATTGGGAGAGCCAAAAACAACTTCTTCAACATAAACGAAATCTTTTTTCCAAAACTGCCCTCTAATTGTGAGGGAATTTCATTCATGCGGTGAGTTTTTAATGTCCTTCACCATGTGTATTTCAAAAAGTACATATTGGGAGTTGTAGTTGATTCCTTCCTGTATTCACGGATTTGATTAAATTAATTAGGTAATAGAACTTCTAAACACCCAGGGAAGTAGCATGATGATTAAGATATTAGGCTTAAAGATTTGCTTTACTTTAATTTTTAGGTTTGAAACTTTATAACTGCTATCAACTCTTATGTGGTGAGTCCATAAGAAAAGTTTCTCCAAATTTAAAATCGCTACTGGCTACTAATAGATAATAAAATTGATCTCCATAAATTTAGTCGAGGTTCTGTCTAAACTCACTCAGACATGGGCCTTGTTCATTTTGGGGTCTTAAAACCCCTGGATACGGTATCCAATAAACTTTCTTTATCCATCTATTCTCACTAATTATTTTAAAAAAGATCTCTTAGGACCCAAACTGAACAAGGTCATGCATGTGTTATGATGTATGCTGAGGAATATTGAAGTGTTGAAATAAACAAATTATGGAGCAGCTCTTCTTAAAGAAAGTGAAATCAGATTTCTGAATCAGATAGGCACCGTTTCAGAACATTTTCTTAAAACATACATATTTATTTTATATTTTCAAATTCAAAAATAATGTAAATGAAAAATAATTTTCAATTTTTTTACACCATATTAAAGATCTCATTGAGATCTATCAAATAAAACTCATATTGATAGAAAAATTATTTACATAAGTATATAATTTTTAAGTTTAAAATTATCTTTTTTTTTTAAAACATTTATTTCCTTTTTGAGAACAGGGCCTAGTATTTTATTCCTCCTATGGAGACAGAACCGTCTGAGAAAACAGGGGGGTTGTCGTTTACAATTTGGACATGCAAGAGTCAGTTTTGGTGGGCCATGTGCATGCAGAAAAATTATTTAGTGGGGCACAGTACTAATTGTATGGAGCATTCAAGAATCGCAAGAATTTGTGGTAGAAAAAAAAAGTGTATGAACATTACGTAGCAGTGTCCAAGATTGCTAAATAATTAGTCAGGCATGTGAAGGAAGTAATTTGGTTTAAACTAACAGTGCCATCTATATGGATTTAGTCCGGTTTCTGTCCTAATTTAATTTGGCGGGTTTATTTCCATCGGTTTTTGATGCTATCTTTGATATGGAACCCCGCCATCCCGAGGCGTCTGGTGTCTCGGTACTTTAGCACCACATAAGCCGATCCTTGCTTTGATAATGGTGTGGAATGAGCGATTGCTCTTGCTTAGGCGTTAGACATCAGCTTCGTCTCTTTGCTTTTCCTGTATATTATTAGTTTTAGGGCTTGGCCATGTCTCTGTATTTCTATATTCATGTGGGAATCTGTAAATGTCGCATGATTTGATCTGTATTCCGGTGATAATTAGTAGATACCGTATGACTTTTTTTAAATGGATATGCTTCTGGAGACAAAAAAAAAAAAAAACCTAATAGTGCCACATCCCGAAGAGGTTTAATTTCATTGATTAGAATCTGTAGTCCTAGTAGGAGTTGTATTTATTTATTAACTAATCCCAATTACAGAAATGGACAAACTTGACTTTCTTACATTGCATCCAGACAAATTCTCTGTTTTAAGAGCCCAAGTTCTGATCATCAGAATTGTATAATAATCAATCGAAGGCACTAAACTACACTTGAGAGAAACTAGAGCACAAGTACTGTATTATTTAAAAAACACTACTGCTTGACTTTTAAACTAAGGGCATATCCCAGTGTAGTGTTTCTCAAGGCCATCCCATTTCCTTGAGGTTTCTGAGCTCGGTCGACGCACTACTACAATAATCGTAAAAGATAACAGTTTAAAAGTGTCATTAAACGTGAAAGATGACAGTTTTGAAACTGTCATCTGTGGAGCTGTCATTAAAAGTCTAGATTTGTTATGACAATAAAAAACTGTCATTAAACATATAAGATGACAGTTTGAAACTGTCATCTTTGTGATAAAAGATGATAGTCTTAATCTGTCATCTTTAATCGCAAAGATGACGGATTTAAACTGTCATCTTATCTGTTCTCCATTCAAGAAAAAAAAAACCAATTCTCTTTTGAATGCATGGCCGCCCACGTGGCACCCACGTGCCTCTCGCATGGCCGCCCAGTGGCACTTGTGTGTCGCCTACTTAGCACTTGTGTGGCCAGCAAATTTTTGCTTGCACCAGGACTTGAACTCAAGAACTTCAGTTCCTCGCGCGTGTGTTACCATCTGAGCTGGCACGCTTATTGTTATCAAAAGACAAACAAAAACATGTATAGTATATTTTCGAAAATTTTAAGATGAGCACTTTTAATGTCAGTTTTCGATGAAACTGTCATCGTAGACATTGAAAGTATGAGATGACAGTTTTAAACTATCATCTTATATGTTTTTATGACACTTTCTGACTGTCATCTTTTATGATCAACTGTAATGTCAGTTCTAACTAAAACTGTCATTAAAAGGGCTTAGTTTCAATGTCGCTTTTAAGGACAACTGTCATTAAAAGGTTTCCCATATGGGCTTCCGGAAGCGCATGTTTTAATGTCAGTTTTAAGCAAAAACTGACATTAAAGAAAAAGATAATAATGTCACTTTTATTCTAAACCGTCATCTTATATCGCAAAGATGACAGTTTGTAAGATGGACTGTCATCAAAAGTCTACCATCATATTTTCGATGACAGTTTTACAAAAACTGTCATTGTTTCAATTTTTTGAGTGTCATCTTTTAAGGTTTTTGTAGTAGTGACGGTCCATTTAATTAAAAATCTGGTTTCCAAAACAAAACAAAACAAAAAAAAAGTACTTGACTTTTAATTAATTATTACTCCATCTGAACTCAGACACTCCAGAAAGATTCTTAAATAGGTACAAAGTTTGACACTCCAGAAATATACTGTAATAAAAAAAAAATTTGCACAATTTTGGTTTTTTTATGGTAGACATCTCTTGGTACTGTACCTGAAATAAGATAATGGTAAAAAAATTAAAAATAACATAGCACTGTTAAAAAAACAAAATAGTTTCATAGGTATGATAAAATAGTTTTGCAAAAGACGCCATCAAAATAGTTTTTAGTGGAGGTCGTTCATCTTTTTGAGTTATTGAGCTAGCTATAAGGTCAAAATATTCACGGAAAAACTACTCTAGGGTAGGGTACCCTCGGTTAGGGTAGGGACACGTACGGTACTATAGGGTACTGTACGATAGGTTTTAGGCATTTTCTTAAGATTTTAGAGTGTATTTTTCTATTATAGGATTTCAGTAGTTTAGACTCATAGGATTTATGGTTTTAGACACTTTCATATGATTTATGCTGTGTTTTTGAGAATTTTTGAGTTTGGTTTTTGGGGTAATGAGTGGATAGAGAAATAGGGAAATGATTGGAGAGAGTAGTAATGAGTAAAAAGAGATAGAGAGATAAATAAGAATAATGATTGGAGAGTGAAAAGAGAAATGAGAGTAATGATTGAAAATAGAGATAATTAGTGTATTTTGAGTCGGATTTTTTTTTCAAAAGGAAACCAAACAAAGCATTAGGATTTTAGACACTTTCATAAGGTATTCTAGAGTTTAAGTACTTTCATCGGATCCTAGACACTTTCACTAATTTTCAGTTATTAGTAAACTTTCACTAGTTTTGCAAAAAATATATTTTAGTAATTATGCAACATATTTGTCTTTATCTTTGATTGCAAAAGGTGGTTATCTTTGAGCTCAAAAAATTTAAATATGAGAGATTTTTGGTTAAGTCTCCCAATAATTTAATGCTGCACACCATAGCTTTCACGAGGCAGAATCTTGTAGCCGAAAACCCTTGTGCCGAGGGATTTTTCGGCTATTGGATTTAAAAAAAATTAAATATAATTCAACTGCCATAAAATCTCCCAGCAACTAACTCTGTTCGGTTTGAATTTTGAGGGAAGTTTTTATTAGGAATGAATGGAGAAAGATATATAGAAAAAAATTATTGGAGACTGAGATTTTGAGACCTAAAACAAACAAAAGAGTTTTCAGAAAAGAGGAGATTGACCCGGGCTTTGTCCTGGTGAAATTACGTCAAGTTCACAAGCACGCTGATAAACATCGCAACCACCAGGTACAACATGACGAATAAAGTTACTTTGAAACCCAACAACCACCAAGTACATTTCAGAATAAAAATTACTACCACAAGTATTAATGTACGAGAGAGAGAGAGAGAGAGAGAGAGAGAGAGAGACAGAAATAATTGAACAGTGCCTTTAATGGTTCACGGGGCAAGTTGTGTTTAGAGTTTTAGGAAGCCATGGCTGGAAGTAGCCTGGAACCCACAAGTTTCGCAGCATTTCATCTGTGTGTGTTACTAATATCAGTTGATCACAGCACACACACAGTGATAGGCTTGAGTGTAAATGTTTCGCTTAACTTTAATCATTCTATAGAAATGCCTTGAATCAAATACTTTTCTGTAAAAATTCAATTTACTAATTCAAATAAGTAAAAAAAAACTACAAATTGGAGCTTAATATAATTCAACTTTTTTTAATCAAATAATCTAGAAAAGCTAAATACATAAAAAAAAAATCATAATTGATATACCAAACACCGTTCATCAATTTTTTAACCAAATAAACCAAATAAATTAGATTATAAGTGATAAGAAATAGGGCCATTGTGGTGATTAGACCATGTTACCCATTGAAGTTTACACTATTAAACGCGAGCATTAATTTTTGTCCATTTCTCCAAATGGGTAAGCTATTTGTAGAAAGAAAGAAAAATGATTTTCACATTTTTTTTTTACTATGACATTCTATTTTTTGTCTTTTAGTAAAGCTTTTGTGTGCATTTTTTACAATAAAAAAAAGTGTGAATATTTTTATAAAAAAAAAGGAAAAACACAAAAATCGTATCCAAGTAGTCGTAAATCCCAACCAAGTCCGGTGTGATGCAGAAATGCACTACAAGAAAGCAGCAAAAAGGCTGTTTGACAGAGATCTTGTCTAAGTATGAAACCTTCTTTTGAAACCCAAAGCAATACTTTATTGTTTGTTCGTCCTCCTCAAAAGCCCAACCCACTGCAGAACATTTGTCCTCCTACCGTCTTCTGATTCATCTGAAACGTCCCTTTGCCCCTAGAGGTTTGAATGGTTTATATTCAAAAAGGACACCATCAATGGGACATATGTTACTAAGGCTCCGTTCCAGAACACCTTCTTAAAAAATAAGTATTTATTTCATATTTTTAAATTCAAAAATAATGTAAATGAAAAATAATTTTTTAATTTTTTTTGCAACGTATTAAAGATCTCGATGAGATCTATCAAATGAGATCCATACTGATAGGAAAATTATTTGCGTAAGCACATGATTTTGAACTTGAAATTGCCTTTTTAAAAAATAAATACTTATATACCGTTCTGAAACGGAGCCTAATCGGCTCCTGTCCTCCCCATCATATGTAGAAGACCATTGTTCGAGTCCTGTGGTGGGCGTTTAAAATTCAAAACTATAGATATTCTTTAAAATTTCATGTGGACTGACTTAATAATGCCCCGTTAACTCCCACTGATTTATATGATATTGGCAAAAAAATAGAAATGGGGGACTTATGTTGACTCTTGGGCATAGGATAGCTCAAGCATTCGTGTAGCTTTCCTTTGGAAGTGGGGAAGGGAGAGGTTGTGGCTACGACTCTAGTGAAGAGGAGGTCACCGCGTCCGCTTGTAGTAATTACTGATTAATTAACCACTAACTCCACTTATTTATACTGTTTGACAGGAAAAAAAAAGAACGGACATATGCCCCTGACCCAATGTATCAATCATTGGTTAAATGGGGAGTAGCTTTATTGGAGAATTGGTTAGGTCATAAAATGGCTTTTAGACCCGCGTTGGAATGAAAAGTTACAAAAATGAGAAAATTTTAAAATAGTACCTGAACTTTGGACTCAATGTCCCATCAATAGCTAAACTTCATTTTGTTTCAATTAAGCGCTTGTGCTTTACAAAAGCCTCAAATTCAGGCACCTGCCATTCTACTCCATTCATTTTGTTCAAAAAAGTGTTGCCGTGGCATCTTTTACCCATTAAAAGGCCTCACTGCACATGGTAGGAAGTGGGGAAGATGCACACAATCAAAACCCCACCCTATTCTTCACTTTTTTGAGGTCAGTACATCTGAATTTTCGTTTGAAATTCAGAAAATTGAGAGAGAGAGAGAGAGATGAACCCAACACTGAAACTAAGAAGTGGTTATTGATGGTGGTGATGGGCCGGCGTCGGTGGGGACTCCGGTAGTGGTGGGCCGCATTGTTGTCTGTCAAGGGGCTCTGTGGGGGGCGATCGGTGGTGGTAGTTCGATGGTGGCACTCTGGTGGTGTTCGATTGGTGGTGGTGGTTCAAAGGTAGTGGTTTTGTTGGATTTTGGATGCTCGCTGTGATTAGGTGGAGAGAGAACGTTTCGAAGGATGGAGGAGAGAGAAATTTTTTGGTTCAAATTATATCCAAATTTCCTTTTTTTGATTGCCATTTTTTTGTTTCCATCCGCCGGGGGGGGGGGGGGGGGGTTGTGTGTGGTGGGGTGGGGTGGGGGTGCAAATCTCCTTGTTTTGATTGCCATTTTTTTGTTTCCATCCGCCGGGTAGGGAGACCTCATGGTGGAACCCTTCATTCCATGTAAGATCTAGATTGTGCACTGAAAAATGACCTAACCTAATTGAACTGAGTGTTTGCAGGTTGGCGTAACCTAACCTAACCTAACCTAACCGTTGAAACAGGTTGATTTACCCCGAACGTAGGGCTAGGTCGTTGTCAACATAAATACCGAAAAGTTCGGAATCGTTTCCACAGAAAAAATCTCCATAGCTTGCTAGGATTTTTAGATGTAAGGTTTCTGGCGTTTAGACGGCCAATTTTTGGTTTTGTTTTGAAAGGCAGAAAATGCTCTAATGAAAGAGACTAGAAAACGAGTTTTTACTAGTTTAAACAAGTGGTAAGGAGTTTGAGTGACTAACGCCCGTAACTTAAATAATCAAACCATTCTCAACGAAAACTCGGTTGAATCGCACGGCAGAGGCTATCAAACGGAGGATATAACTATGAAAACATTAAAGACTAGAAATTAGGTATGGAAAATAAGCGAGCTTTTTTATTTTTTTGGCAAACACAAACCGAGACATCGCTCCGGAACCATATGAGTGAGCACATAATCACCAGAGATTAACATCGGCAAGTTTTGTTACATAAAGGCGGGCCCTACACATTTCCAAACCAAATCTCCAGTCTTGAGTTGAGAACGGCAAGATAAACGTAAGTCACAAGACATTAATCACCCCTATGCCAAGCCTAATTGACTACTTACACATATTGCAAAGACTAGAGAGCATGCTAAAATTGACAAACATTTTTAACTGATAGAAATGGAAATAAACTTGATATTAATAAGGATCTAAACCATACGAACAACTTTAATAAACGAGAAATCAATAAACGACAAAGACTTACTTGAGTTCTTAAAGAAATTACACTTGAAAAAGCTTGGAAGCTTTAATGGAGGAAAATCTAAAAGTAGTAATGAGCTAGATACAAAAGAGAGAGATGAAGCCCCTATTTATACAAAATGGGTTTCTCTCTCTACAAATATCTAAAAAACATACTAATAAAGGCAACTATTCCATAAGTGGAAAGCCTAAAAAGTAACAAAATATCTGGCCGAAGACTCGTAGTATGGATACTAATTAAACAAAGTATCAATACCACACAGCTAAGTTGAAAAGGCCATTTTCCCGTAGCACTCCCGTATTGATACGAATTAAGGCCGTATCGATACAATATCCTCTGACTCCAAAGAAAATTAATTGGTATCGATACGGCCTTAATCCGTATCGATACGCGTAGCTTAAATCCAGGTCTTCAAGCCATGCTTTAAGACTTGGCACTCGACAACTCATTGGCTTGCCCGATGCTCTCGCCTTCCATCTTGGGTCATCCGGGTAGAAGTTTCCCCGGGCAAAATCACTTGAACTCTCTTGGGAGATTGGCCTACTATCAAAATACGCCTTTTAAGGGGCGTTTTGCCTGAAACACTCTACAAACTACCTTATGCACATTATTTAATAAAAATGACAAATTATAACTAACAAAGCTTCTAAACAACGGACTTAAGCACCATACTCAAGCGAACTTAGGTGCTTATCATAAGCGCACAAATGTTCATATTAGCGCTCTTTAATTTATCCTTGTTAAGTCCATTTATACTATGACTTAGAGATTAGTAATATGATTTTTGTCTTGCAGGTGTTTGGAAGCTTAATTCATAAAGGCCGATTAAATACCTGAATCTGGCTTGAGCTGAGAGGATTGAATCATGAATTGGGCCTTGGGACTATCCTGCTGTCCATATTTCTCTTGGAATTAAAATTAGTTGGAAGCATTATAAAATACACATATTTTGGTGGGCCCAAAGAGTAACATTCTTTACTCCTAATTTTGACTTAGTCTTGGACTAAGAAAAGAAAAGGAAAAGAATTAGGAAGCCCAAGCCAATTCTCTCGGCAGTGGCATGGCCCACCATATTTGGAGTTTTGCTAGAGCCTTGGAGCCCACTCAGAAGGGAATTAAAAAATAGGTCGGCTACAGCAGGTTATACCTCCAAGAAGATCACGCAAGAAAGTAAAGGAAGGACGGAAGTGGGGCTGCAATCGAGCCGAGTCAAGCCGAGTTTTCAAGAGCTCGAGCTCGGCTCGCAATATATATACTCAACTCGAGCTTGGCTCGAGCTCGAAACGAGCTACAAAAATTTGGCTCGAGCTCGGCTCGCCGCTCTCAGCCTTAGCTCGAGCTCGGCTCGAGTTGGCTCGATTCTCACGCGGGAAGACCACGGATATTAATGGAAGTTGTGCTGTAGTTATATTGTCTATGTTCGTTTGGAAGTTTGGAAGTATTTTGTTTTTGTTTTCTAATTATTACCCTACTTCTTTTTCCAATCATTATCCTATTTTTCCAATTATTACTTTCTCATCTCTCTCTATCTCTCTCCAATCATTACCCCTATTTTCAATTATTATCCTATTTCTCTCTCCACTCACTACCAAAATTAAACTAAACTAAACTCTCAACCAAACAAAGCCAATTGTGTTTTCTCCATGAAAGTTTTGCAAATCCTTCGATGTGGGACTGCCAGAAGAATTCTTTGCCTTCTACTTGGTGGCTTTTCCTTTGTCCCACATCGACAAACTAAGCCTCCACCACCTATTCCTTTTGCTCTAAATATTACCCTTCATTACCAATTCTCTGCTGGACAAAACAGAACCAATGATCTGACAGGTCCACGTGGTAAAGTTGACCACTTCTTCATACAAAAAAGAAAAAAGAAGAAGAAATTACCGTAATTACAAAATCATTTAAAATAATAAATATATACTACGTATATCTATATTGTATATATATATAAATCTTGGCTTGCGAGCTCGATCGAGCCGAGCTTTTGACAGCTCGGCTTGTTTGTTCAACGAGCTCAAAATTTTGGCTCGAGCTCGTTCATTTATCGATCGAGTCGAGTTTGAACGAGCTCCAATCGAGCCGAGCCTCCGAGCCGCTCGCGAGCGGCTCGGATCGTTAGCACCCCTAGATGGGAGGCTGCGAGACTTTTGTTCCGATAGTTTTTCTTTCGAATTTCGTTCCTTTCAAGTTATTTGAAACTTTGTTCAATTACTCGCATTTTCATAATTTGTTTTAATTTTGTTCTTTATAAAAGTTGTTCGTTAATTCTTATTTAAGTTAGGCCCCGTTCCAGAACAGCTTCTGAAAAATTAAGTATTTATTTCACATTTTCAAACTCAAAAATAATGTAAACGAAAAATAATTTTTTAATTTTTTTTCACCGTATTAAAGATCTCAATGAGATCTATTAAATAAGATTCATATTGATAAGAAAATTATTTGCATAAACACATGATTTTTGAGCTTGAAATTGCCTTCTTAAAAAATAAGTACTTATATATCGTTCTAGAACGGAGCCTTAGATCTTTTGTTTAATTTTTATCTCGCGTAATAGAAACACGTTTCAAATTAGAGTTTCTTTTGTTTCTTGCTTATTAATGAGTGAGTAATATATAGGTAGGGTCGCAAGGTGATTAGCACATCGTGGCCGGTTCGGACGCTTTCTGCTCCTATTTCGAAATAAAAAAATGTTAAAACCTGGGTATTGTCGGAATCCATGTGAACGGGGGAATAGAGATCCAAAACTCATTCTTTGCTGCGCATGGGTAAACGACGACGATAAGGGTTCGCATCTTGCGGGGTATCTTTTTCAATCTTAAATCAAACGTTTTAAAGAATATCGATTGGAGCAGATGAGTCCGGGTCGGTTGCGAGTGTTATGAATCCTATGACCGTACATTTCTTTTAATTATTTAAAAAGTATAATCAATTTCTAGGTTTTAGTTAATCTCAGCATCAAACGACAAAAGGTGGCTACCTAAGAGCCAGTTTAAATTAGTAACAACCTGAGTTTTTGAGTCAGCCCACATTATCGTCTCTGTGGATTTGACTCCGGTTTTATTAGATATTGTGCTACGTCGGTCTACGCTCTACGCTTGAGGCAACCCATTATTTTAGGACTAGGAAATCGTTAAGCAGGAAGTGTTTTGATAATTAATATCCGGCAAGGACACGCTAAGAACATTTGCAATGCTGAAAATGTCTTGGGCTGTCATTTTTCCAAAACCGTGAGATACGAATTATGATTGAATTTATAGAAATTCGGTCAAATCCGAACCATTGACAGTCCTAATATTAAAAACCAACTGTGTTTAATAATGGAAGTTGGCATGAGGAATGGCCATGAGACAGGAAGCGCTCGGTTATTCCCCACAAAGTCCAATGCAGAGGAGATCAGAAAGAAGGAAAACAGCCATCAATTCAAGTTCGAAAAAGTTGATTTAAATTAGCAGAATTGTTGTGATTAGAAAAAGATGATCAACCCATTTCAGAATTATTTGTGTTCTTGTAATACGAGTTAACTTTAAGTGTTCTCCGTCGGTTATAAAGGGTAATCTTTTGGAGATCAATATTATCTTCATTCGTCTTCAAGATTGCATTGTTTTGAGTGTCACTTCGTGTTCGGAGAAGTCCTGAAATATGACATTGAACCATAGATTCTCTGTGAGAAAGAAACCATTATTTTTCAGCACTCACTTGTTATTTCCTTTATTCTTCGGCTGTGTCGATTATGGCCTAGGGAGAGAGTATGTATATGGGTGATCCTGTTAAGTATTTTTCCAAAATACTTAGGTCATGCGGCTACCGATGGACCATCAATTTACATATTATCATCAACCATTTCGATCGATGTCAATATTATATCACCTCCGTCCCAAAATATTTGTCTGGTCCGTGAAACGAGAACGCGAAAACAATACAACTTTTTCAAGAAAAATTCAAAAAAATCTCAGCAATTTAATAGATGTCGATGAGTTTTTTTAATTTATAATTTACGAACTAAGTTTGAATGTTAATTTAAGTTCTTGTTTTGGCAGCCTGAACAAACGTTTTAGCACTCCGTTATCGGTGGATCCATTGGAAGTCCAGAACTAGGAATGGGCTTACAGAATCCATTCATTATTCGAAAGGGCAGGCCGGCATTGTGTGTTGACCTGCGGTGCAGGCCGGCGTTATTTGGGCCCATGAGTTAGTAAGCCCAGTAATCATTTATCTTTCTTGACTAACGTCGACTGGACGCCTTTGAATCTTTTTTGATAGAGCAATGCTATGGTGACCATCTTTTTTTATTATTATTCGTACGGTGACCTCACCATATTTTAAGTACCATGTGATTTAGTATATTAATTTTTTCCTTAAATTCTTCCTCCGACACAAACTTTTTCTCCAAATCATCTAGAGCATGGATCCTTTCCTTAAATTTTTCCTTTTGCATTTCAACCTTTAACTTTGTACGTTGAGAATACATTACGTGATCGGCTTCCATATTACTCCCTTCGTCCCAAATTATTGGACCCCTATGAAAAGACGTGCATTTTTTAGATAAAAAAACAAAATACTTCAGCGCACCATTTTTTAAGTTTCTTTGCACCATATTAAGAGCTCTTGAAGTACTTTAATTTGATTGTAAAGAAACTTGAAAAATGATGCTCAAAAGTACTTTATTTTTCGAGCCAAAAATTGCAAGACTTTTTGTAGGAGCGGACAATTTGGTACTCAAAGATGGTCACTATAGCATTGCTCTTTTCAAAAGTATGGTAAACAATTAGTTGACAGAGTTAGTTTTTCCCCGACAAGATCATACTTCCTCCGTCCCATAATATTTGTTCGGTCCGCGAAACGGAGACTATAAAATAATGCATTTCTTTCAAGAAAAAATTCAAATTTTTTTCACAAGTTAAAAGAACTCGTCGAGATCTAGTAAGTTGTTGAATTTTTTCCCAACTTTTCTTACAAAAATAGTATTATTTTTACGTCTCCGTTTTGCGGACCGGACAAAGGTTGTATCCCGCCTAGAACTCGTCGAGATCTAGAGGCACATCACCCCTTTCACACCATCTCACATACAGGCGGGTCCCACTGAAACGGGCCCCACCTGTATGTGAGAGGGTGTGGTTGAAATGGGACCCGCCTGTATGTGAGAGGGTGTGATTGAGGTGTGGTTGGGGGTGATGTGCCCATATATTGAAATCAATGGGATACATTTACGAAGCAAAATCTCAGGCCTAGGCGGGATACAACCTTTGGCTGAAGAAATTTTTTTTTACCAAGACAATTAGATGGTAACCAATGCGCCACTTTATTCTTCTCTCTACTACACCACGCGAAAATCCAATTCCTAGGTTTTTGCCCACATCTTAACGTCCTTCACCACATCACTGTTTTCCAATTTTGGATCCTTAAAACAATTCATTAGCTCTTAGTCCGATTCGAATACTGCTTCCGAGCAATTCATTTCTAGAGCAATGAGGCAAGCAATACGAAGAGCCCAAGCTTCAACCGAAATGGCCGAAGATGCTGAAATTCTACCAACACACCATAAAAGAGCTGATCCAATCCACCACTGTCTCTCGCGATAATGCCAAAGGCAGCCGAGCTGCGGAAGGAATTGTATGCTCCTCCATCAGTACTGAATTTGATAACGGAGGGGTGGTTTGACCATCTTGTATCCCGAGCAGGTAAGAAGGCGCGCGCCTTAGGCCCCATGAACATGGCTTGAAGGTGTTTTATATGTTTCCAGAAGAAAAAACAAAGGTGTACTATTTTTGCCATATAGTTAAGACAACATAGCGTTGTCCCGAATACCCAATGTATGGAAGTAGGATTCCATCTTAAAAAAGATATCCGTTTGCGTTACTGAAAATAAATTGATTAGGCCAACAACTCAACCACGTACTGTAAACCCAACCCAACGAAAGAATATCGACATGCTGGTGAAAAGACTCAAACTCTTAACCTCCTTGTGAGCTGCAAGAATCTTGGCTAACTGAGCTTGCCCCAGTTGGTTCCATACCATTTTCTTTCCCACCCCTCCAAATGTTAAACTTTTTTGGTCGATTCACCGTGGGCCCACAACAGTGATGCAAACCGTTTATTCCCTAAATCTTTCATTTAACGTCATCTGCAAGAGGAAGTCGACTTGATCATGTAAAAATCGTATAAGATTGGATAGAATCACGAGGACCACTCAATTCGTACAATTTGTTTGCCCATATGCCAATTTCTAATCAAATTAATTTTTTACTATAGCTGATATTGTTCAATGCAACGTACATGATGAACCATTCGAATCACCGCAGAAAGGCCATTTTACAGGCTAGCTAGTAAAATAAAAGTTTTGGAGGAGTTCGAAGGATAACGATAGATATGGAAACCATTCGAATCACCGGTGACCCAAACCCTTATGATTTTTTTTTTTTTCCCTGGAAAACGATAGATATGGAAGCCTTTTGATTGGGTTGTTGAAGATCACATGATATACAGGATTTGGAGGCCGTGAGTAGTGTCTGTAAAGATAGTTTCCAAGATGAGTAGTGCAGATGTATCTTTCACTAGTTTGGGCTCTGGCCCTACTCTTATTCAATTCATGTGCATGCCAAACCACACTTGATTTCCTACCTAGCTGTCCCAATAACGGGTTAAGTCCGTATAATAACTGGCACATGAATTTTGTGACCGCCTTCCTGACTCTCTCTCTCTCTCTGGCAGAGATGATTGGCCACTCACATGGATTATGAAAGGGATGTTCGACTGTTCTTTGGTGGCAGTGAGAAGTTTACTATTATATATGCAATTGGTCAGTATCCTAATACAAATGGATGGAGAGAGAGAGAGAGAGAGAGAGAGAGAGAGAGAGAGAGAGTATTTGACAATATTGGTCTAATTTTACTCAATAAATTTGTTGTCGACTAAAAAAAATATAGCCGCTAAAGTTCTAGCGAGGGCTTTGTTTCTCATCCCACTCTATGTAAATACTAATAGTAAAGATTGATAAAACTTCGTTTAGAAATATAAGATTGATAAAAAAATTTTGTCGAATGCAATCAAAAGACAGCCCAGCCTCAGATCGAACCGAATTAAGCTTGGCCCGATTCGTTTTGGTAGGTAGCAATTTAGGAGTGGGCATCGGGTTGTGTCGTGTTTCTGTCGTGTCATCTTGTGTTCGTATCAGAATTCTCTCACCCTTAACCCAACCTATTTAGCTTTTTGTGTTATCGTGTCGTATTATATTTGTGTTCCGTGTCAGAAATAGCCGAACCTAACCAGCTAACTTCGTGTCCGGTTCATGCCGTATTATCGTGTCATTTCATGTCGTGTCGTGTACATCATCTCGTGCTTGTGTCGTGCCATCTCTTAACCCTAACCCGACCCGTTTAGTTTTTCGTGTTATTGTGTCGTGTCATATTCGTGTTCTGTATCAAAATAGTCAACCCTAATCCATTAATTTAGTATCCGGTCCATATCGTGTCGAAAATTCCCACCCCTATGTAGCATGCATTTGTACTGCAATGGGCTAGCTAAACCACATGACCTAAAGGTCCTCTCCGCTTAACACAGTTGGGTGCCCCAACGGACGTGGCATAGTTGACCAATGTGGGACAATAACCTTTTCACGCAATGCTTTGATATGGGTCAAGGGGAATTGCACTTCCATGGGGAGAGGGGCAAACAAACGCAAATTTATGCAGCGGCTTTTACGAAATTGCACCTGACATGGAAATGAAAATATTAATTGCACATACATGGAATCAACTTGCTTTACTTTTTCTCACAAAATTTCCCTGCAAATTTTGTGAGAAAAAGTAAAACAAGCTCTCATGTTTTAAAGGGTTGTACAGGAAAATTAACTTTTTACCACTTTTTAGTATATTTTTGCTTAGTGAACACAAATTTTTTTTTTTCTCTGTCTTGCATTTCCCCCCATTATCTTACAAATCAAACGGACCCGAATAGAGAAAATTGAGGAAAAATGAGATCTATTTGATTTATCAAAAGAAAAATATTAAAAACGAAGATGTGTTTCTTTTAGAGGTGGCAAACGGGCGGGTCTAGGCGGGTTTGAGCGGGTTGAAACGGGTCGTAGGTCAAATATGAGCGGGTCAAAAAGTAAACGGGTCGGACCGAATATGGGTCAAGCCAAACCCAAACCCGCCCGCCCGACCCGACCCGACCCTCTCTCTCTCTCTCTCTCTCTCTCTCTCTCTCTCTCTCTCTCTCTCCCCCCCTTATTCTTCCCCCTTCCTCCTCCTGATTTGTCTCATCAAGGGGATTCAGAAAAAAAAAATTTTATGATTAAAACTCAAATTTTTTTTGAATAAAAATGAAGCAATTAGAGGACTTTAAAATGAGTGAGATTTCAGGAAGGCAAGGGTGGAAGAAGTAATTAAAAGTCAGTGCTAACGCAGCGTCTAAATACCATGAGTTTTGCCAAGTAGGAATGGCGGAAAAAGATGGAGCTACATAGCATTTTGGGTTGAGTGATCAGAGATGGGCTCCATCAAGATTTTAAAATTTCAGGTTTTTTTTTTCTTTTTCTAAACAATAACGTAATTTTGACGACGAGTCAGTGGTCGCATCAGAGAATTGTCTGAAAGGTGATGATTGCACAGATTGTATAATTTCGGTTTTCATTGCGTTCGCCGAAGCCACCGCTTAGATTTGGATTAAAAAGTCAAGTGACTTTTTTTTTTGTTTCTATTCATATTTTTTTTTTGTATTTGTTTGTTTTGTGACAAACTTTTTATCCCTATCAATTCGTCTCGACGAGAGAATCGAAAAATTATTTTTTTTATTTTCACACTAATATTTTTTGTAATATTCAAGATAAATTCCAACAATATATATGCTACCAAGAATATAATGTTTTACGCCATTGGGATACTGATATGTTAGATGAGAGATTACATGTTTATTGGATGACACGAGCTTCTACAGAAGAGATTGAGGTTTGCTAAATATAGGTCCAAAAGCCAGGAACGTGCACAGAAAAGACAAAAAATTATTTACCCGAATATGTACTACTTTGAGCTTCTTTTTTAAAGTCTTTGAGAGAGAGAGAGAGAATTTGTAATGGAATCTGAGTGAGAGGGAGAGAAAGAGAGAACTTGTAAGGGAATATGATTGAAGTGAATAAAGAAGACTGAGAATTTGGTACGGGAGGCGATTAACTTTTGTGCACAAATGGGTATTCTAGATCTAACCTATATTGAATTCATTTTGAATCCATCTAAACTCATGTAAATATGAATTTATATGGTTTCAATTCATATAAACCCATTATATAATATGAGCGAATTAAATTGGGTTGAGTTATATGTTGACAAATTTGAACTAATTAAAAAATATGAATTAAAATTGACACCATTAGTTTCTTTCTACTACTCGTAGTGGGAAGTGTAAGCGGAAAAGATGGTAGTAGTAAGAGGTTAAAAAACACTTGAGAGTAGTCAGGCTCCGTTCCGCAACGGATTTTAAGTCCTTATTTTTTAAGAAGGTAATTTCAAGTTTAAAAATTATGAATTTGTTAAAATCTAAAAATATGCAATATGGATCTTGTTTGAAAGATCTCGATGAGATCTTTTATACGATGCAAAAAAAAATTAAAAAATCATTTTTCATTTACATTATTTTTGAGTTTGAAAATGTGAAATAAGCTGCTTATTTTTTAAGAAGGTTTCTGGAACGGAGCCTCAGTCAGTTGGGAAAAGCTAGCAAAGATAAAGCCTGACATGTGTGTTTTGGCTTGACTTGGCTTTGAGGATAGAGAAAGAGGTTATTGAGTTCTGACTTCTGAGACACATTTCCTCCATCATGGATGGCATGCATGCATGCCTGGTTGCATCCGATTTGTGTGTTTTGGCTTGGCTTTTTTGAAAAAGAAAAAGAAAAAGAAAAACACTATGGGTAGACCAGGTCCATTTGTTGTGCACCAGACCGTGTGGAATCTACTTCAACGTTGCAAAAAAAAAAAAAAAAAAAAAAAATCGGAGCCGTAGAATTGTGGAAAATATTTTTTTAAGGTTTCCAGACAAAAATCAGCTCAATCAGATTTCAATAATAACTTAAATAATTTTACCAATTTTTGGTCCCTGAATTCAAAGGGACCAAAAATTGAGTGACTTGATCTAGCTTATCGATATCCGACTGCGATGATTCTTCAAAAGGACTCTAAAACTTATATTCTAAAAAATTGAACGGCTCTCACTATTTGTGTGAAACCCACCTTTGGGACTCACACAGTCGGATCTATATTTGGAGTACACCAAGTCTCGTGTAGCCATCCTCGATCGGGTTATTTCTGCTAAGGTTGAAGAAGCCCTAAATTGGCTTTCCTAGTTGTGGCTGGGTGGACCAGGGTGGTGAATGCTCGGGGTTTTTCGTAATGAAAATCAGTTTTGTTCACTTGAGGTTTTCAAAACCACCCCTCCTTCAACATGGTTTTTAATAGTAAGATTTTTATCCAATGATTAGTACTGTCATTATCTCAACTTATAACCTAAAAATCTCCATTAAGAGCTTTATCAAATAATCCCGATCCATACTCTGAGGTTCAATGTAGAATTATCCTAAAAGAGTAGCCTTTTTTTTCTTTTTTTCTTTTCACACACTCTATATAGAAAGAAAATTAACTTTTGGTGTTTGGGTGCAAATGCTGCTAGTGTGCAAAACAACGCAAAATTAGATCTGAATTACAGGAAACCAATGAGGTCAGCTCTAAATCAACTTGTGCCAGCTTAGTTTGTCAAGACTTTTGCATTTTACTAGGACGTTAGGAGTTTGAGTCTTTCCTACATGCGTTGTGGATGTTCTTACGTTGGGATTATTTCTTCCCCAAATGGGAGTTTGTAGCTGGGTTGGGTTTTTTTTTTTCTCGCATTTATTAGTTTTAATTCAATTTTTTTGTGGATTATCGCTTCGTCATGACAAGAGGAATCTAAAAATTATAAAATTATGATCGAAACACAAATTATTTTGAGTAAAGACGAAAAAATTGACATATTGACTTATTTTTGTCTCTATTCAAAAAATGTAGGTTTCGATCGTAATTTTTTATTTTTAGATTCCTCTTGTCAAGAAAATTTAATAATCCATAAAAAGTTGATGAAAAATTTACAAAAACAAAAAAAATTTAAATAAAAACAACAAAAAAATCATTTAACTTATTTAGCGAAACAACCACAAGTGAGGAGTTAAATAATTAGTCTTCCGGGAATTCAGGCAGTCTTTTGACTTTTACATTCAATGATTAACAATGGGGCATGTGCAGTACAATATGATTGAAGTGGAACATGATTGCATGGCTACTGAATATCCCTGCACCAATGGTGCACATATTGGAGTGCACAGGCCACTTTTAGCTTCCGCACAAATGATTTGAATCATTTATTTATTATAAAATATATTTTTAAATATTTTAATAAAAATTAACTTAATCTGATAAATGCAAGCACTTGATGCAATGTACCGACTATTCATTAGAATCTAGGATCCTCTATTCTAATTGAAAAATTAGTATATTAGAAACATACGTAGTTATGAGATCAAGCTAATTTTTTTCGGGACTATTCAGAAAAATATTGAAAATTAGCGGGCGGTTCAGTTCATTTTTATGAGATCCAAAATTGTGCCACACACCATTGGTGCATGCTTATCGGTACCCATGGCCGAGTTGATTGAACTTTGATGTACTAGATTTGTAGTTGGCAACCTACCCTCTCCTCCATCCAGGAAGCAGAGGTTCGAGGCCCCTTGGGGGCGGTTAGGACCCAGAGCTATGGAAAGCTATTGGACTCTTTTAGTGCTAATCTAACTACCACGCTAACTCCCGTTGACTATAAAATATGGCAAAAAAAAAAAAACTCTGAATCGATGAGCGCAAGTACACCAAATTGTGTGAACTCAGGTTCCGCACTAACAATTGGAGCCGATCAATTTATTTAAAATATTATTTTAAGAGTTAATATAAGTAATTAAGTCATTCAAATATTGATAGATGATTGATCAATTAATTTAATTTTTCATGTGCAAATTGAGGAACGAAAATTGATTAAGCCCTTACCGATATACAGAAGACTTGACTTTTCACAAAAACTCTTAAAACGTATTTTAAACAAATTAAACGGCTCTGATTGGTGTACATTTTGTATATCAAATGTTGTTCCCGGAGTTTTCTTGTTGACTCAAATAGGTTAACAATTCTCGCGGGTTTGTCATTTTGCCGGCAGTCGTGTGCCAGAGCCTGACGTGTCAGTAAGGCTCGCACTGGTGTGTTCCTACTCATGTTAGTGGGGTTTGCTCGTTGGTGGTTGTTCATTGGCGTCGGGGTGCCTTTTGATATGGGTGTGCCTGCATTGAGTTTCTTCTGGACAACATATCTGCTTAGATTTCCTCTTGTGCTGATTGTGTATTTGAGCTCGGTGTCTATGTTGGATACTCTACTACCTTTGCTGAGACTAGTTCTTGTGTCCCGATGTTATTGCCGGCTTGCTTCAATAGTAGGTGCCATTGACTTGCGTTTGATGCAGGTGGTCACGTATAGGTTTAAGTAGTTTTGGTTCACTCCTGTATTTCGTGAAAAAATTTGTACGTAATTGCTTTCGAACTTTCCATGTTAAATGAATTGAATCGATTCAAAAATAGGTGGTTACCAATTGAGGCGGCACAAATTTCACTTTTTTCAGTTTCTAGTAAATCAATTTCATGACTCCAAATTGACTTGGTACAGTTTCTCACACAGGTTGAAGAATGAATGCTCAAGGCATAATTAAATTGGATGTACAGATAAGAAAGAGTTTAAATAGTACTTTTTTACTTTGGGTGAAAACTCTATTCCACTACCCCTTGCGGCTCCACCATGCATTTTTTTTCCAAGTAATTTGAATCATTCATTCCGTGAGGCTCACGAAGCATACATTCATGCAAAAAATCATGTTTATTGGATATTGATAGGTGCATTAAAAATTAAGTTTTAGTTTATAAAATAGACGGTCATAGATAGTTTAACTTTAAACTTATCTACCGTCGATTTTATAAACCAAACTTTTATTTGTTATATATCTATCCATGTCCGATAAAGTAGATTTTTTGTGTCCAGATATATCATTCTGTGAGTCCTACAAGATGAACGGTTCAAATTACTGCAATATACGCACGGTAATATCCACAATTGGTGGTGGTTGAAAACTTGAAATTTCCACCTAAGGTGAATAAAATTTCAACTCGATAAGAAATGGTGCAAAAGCTTCCAGTTTTTTTTGGAAAGACAAGGACAATACTTCATGTAATCCAACCTAAGGGACAGAATGTTAGTACAAGTGAGCCGAGAGAGAGAGAGAGAGGAGATGGCACTCTGTTGCTTAGTGGGATTCTTTTCCACGCAATTGATTAGGGTTTGGTTATTGGAGTCCGGCTGTATAATTCATAGTCTCATTGTGGATTGATTTCTTTTGACCGGACCAGAGAGGGGATTAATCAAGGTGTGCGTACACTGATCCGGACAACTCTAGTTGTTGAACAAGAGAGAGATCCAATCCTGTGGCCATAAAGGCAAAAATGACCTCCTAGGAAGGGAAATTCACAACCTCCACCTATCCACATTGCATCTCAATCAATCTTCCCACATTAACATCTCTCTCTGACTCTCTCTCTCTCTCTCTCTCTCTCTCTGACTCTCTCTCTCAACTGATTTTCTTTCCCTGTTCATTGCTTTTTGTGTTCATCATGGAAACTAACATCACTGCAGGAAATGATACCATTAACCCCCACCATTCACCTCCTCAAGTAACCACCCACAATCACCACCATGACATTCTCCCTACCACTACCATTCTCACAATTGTAATCCCCATTATCATTGTTCTCTTACTCCTAGCAATACTACTCGTTATCGTGATGCTCCGACGTCTGAAATCGGCTAAGAACACGAGCAGTAGCAGCAGTGGCAGCAACAATTGCCTCACCAACAGCAATTGCTTGTTCAATGCTCATGCTCATAGCACCGTCAACATCAATGCAAGCCCAGGTACTAAACTGGTTTCAATTTTTCAGTTCTTCTTTGATAATCAATTTTTAACCCTTCCCTTCCAAATTGTCCATTTTCAATATTCAGAAGTTCATAAAATATGGTGAACTAGGGTTTGCCCGAAGAAACACGCTTTGAGCACACCAAGACGGCTTCTCTTAAAAGTATTATTCACAAATAAGCTTTCAACAACTATAGAAACTTTGTCAACAAGACCTAACTAGAGGTTAAATTGTCAAACTTTTCTCCCAAGAAGTATACATTATTTGTTGACGTGATTAAATGGCACAACTGTCCGAAAAGAACAACCGAATTGAGATGAATTGAGTATCCCTCGTCGCAAATTGTAATCGCGTTTAGCAAATTCAAGATGATGAGAATACAAAATCAAGAGTTGCTCATGACTAGGAGCAATTGCAACCATTGTAGGCTCGGAACTGTTTAACTTTTTTAATTTTTTATTACATGAACTGGCTCCCAGACTTTTCTTGTGCTTCTGTGTACATATATTGGAAATTTTGTTGTGATCTGGGTGTACTTGAAAATGTGGCAGAAGTGAAGGGAGGGTGTTTTTACGGACCGGGCCGAAACCCGCCGGCTAAGTTCAGGGGAGTCCAAGTATTCACATACAAGGAGCTTGAATTGGCCACTGATAATTTCAGCGAAGCAAATGTGATAGGAAATGGAGATTTTGGAGTAATTTACAGAGGGGTTTTAATAGACGGTACTGTTGCAGCAGTCAAGAAATTGCACAGGGAAGGAAAGCAAGGGGAACGCGCATTCCGGGTAGAGGTTAGTTAACAATTTTATTCACTCCACTTTGTTTCGTTTCTCTCTGTTTAATGTCCTTAGTACTTGTTTCTTTTTGCTTTTTCTTTTTCTTTTTTTTGATAACCGAGATATCCGGACTAGCTTACGCGCGACATAACTAATCCTCCGAAGAGACTAGTATAACAACCCACCTCCATGGCCCTCGACTTAAATCATAGTTTGCTTCTAGGGGGAATTGAACCTTGCCACGTTGCAGGCGCAAGTTCGCCCGTATCACTGGGCGTGGATGGGTTAATACTTGTTTCTTCGTTGTTCGCTTTACTGGTTATAACCCAAACAATGGTTGTGTTAGCGAAAATGTTGACAGACAAGCAGAGAAAAAGTGAGAAATCTTTTAACGAAAACGTCAACAGCTCCATCAAGTAAACACAAGACAAAAATTTCCTTTCCAATATACGAAGTAGGAGTACTCTGTTTCTTTCATTCTCTTTCCCTGTTTTCCAGTACACACGTACTTTTTTATAATCATCCGGACCAACTTGCATGCAGCTTCACCAATTCAATGCGTTGAAGTGAAAGACCGAGTTAACACTGCAGCAGCCCCAAAATTTGGAATTTTTCGTTTCATGATTGGAAGACACGACGTCATGTTAAACAAATACTTATTTGCTTTCTCACGGCCACCCCACTCTACCCAACCCCTTCGGGTTATGCACACCTTTAGCCGTAGGAACCAAAACAGAACACAATTATAGTTGGTGTTCGGAATATACCCATCCCTGCCTACCACAAGAGTCAGAAAGAAAATTTCATTATTATGCTCCTAATAATTACCTCTGGCGTGGCTTTCTCTGTTTCGAATTAATTTCAATTTCCCCACATGTCGAACCTTTTGCTTTGGTCGAATCTACTCTGCAAATGGCTATGGGGTTGACTTATCTCTTGCTCTGTTTCATATTCACAGAGTGCCCCACAATTTCTGCAAGTCTTGTGCCTATGATCTTCTCACCCCCACCTAGGAATGAAAAAACAATTACCATTAAAAATATGAAGGGAATGTTGACTGCTCTCTCCCCACGTTACCCGGATCTGCATTGATCATTATTATCATCCACCTGTATTGATAAATATATAATTCAGCCTTGCATAGGGTGTGCAAGTCGAAATCCCTACCTCTTTGTACTTGTTTTTTTAAAAATGATTTTGATACTCTCAATTTTACGATCCATAACCCTTTTTATTTTTTTTTATCCACATGAATTTACAATATTGTTCTGGGATGTGTGAAAAAGTGTTTTGAAAAAGAACAAGATAGTAAATTCAAGTGGATGAAAGAAAAAAAAAAGAGAGCGGAGATTGTAAAAAATAAAGAGTGTGAAAATCATTTTTCTTGTTTTTTAGGAAGAGTAAGAACTTCATTAATAAAATAGATTACAATGTACCGTGTACATCTAATATGACTGGAAAAGACTACACGTGAACGGTAAATAACATTCAAATGGTTACGTCCGACAATAAATTGATCACCGGTTAGATGTCGTGGAAGCACATGTAGGTTGTCGATGAACAACTATCACTTAATTGTTTTGGAAACCTATATATTCAGTACATATATTTTGGAAATGGTCTTTTTTTTTTCCAGAAAGAATGGATGTTTTGAATTGTACTTAGTTAACTATTTTTCCTCAAGAATGACTTCGAAAGGAAAGAGGAGCATTTCATTGACGAAAAATGTCTTTTTCCTTTTTTGGCAGGTTGATTTATTGAGCCGCTTGTACTGTCCTTACTTGGTGCAACTGCTAGGCTATTGTGCAGACCAGCACCACCGCCTGCTAATAATGGAATTCATGCCCAACGCCACCCTCCACCGCCACCTCCACCACCACCCTCGTCCGCTGAACTGGGGGGTCCGCCTGCGCGTGGCCCTCGACTGTGCCAAAGCTCTCGAATTCCTTCACGAGCACTCATTGCCCTCTGTCATCCACCGCGATTTCAAGTCCAGTAACATCCTCTTGGATGAGAATTTCAGAGCCAAGGTTTCCGATTTTGGATTGGCCAAGACAGGATCGGATAAGATCAACGGTCAGATCTCGACGCGCGTGCTGGGGACCACCGGTTACTTAGCCCCCGAGTAAGTGCACATCAACTGTCAGGCTTCTCTCTTTTTCATTGCAATCACCTATCAATACTCAAATCATGGACACAAGGCTAGCTCAGGTCCCCCACTGCGCAGGGATTTGTTTGGAAGCATCCATTCTTTTTCAACCCTCAGTTACCTTACAAGACAATCTGCGTAGTAATTCCTGTACTAAGAGATGCTGCCACTGCCAAGCAGCTCCCTGCTGAGCGGCCGTTCATCTCGACACAGACGGCTCGGATCGAATATGAGCTCATACAAATTTGATCTGTCTATTGCTCGATTAAGATCCGAGCCGTTGATTGCCGATATCGCTTCATCTTAATGGTAGGGTGCTGCTTGGCAGCATCTCCCATTCCGTAATTCCTTCATCTTTATGGCATCCAGTTTCCAAACAACCAATCTAATGAACTCAAACTCTTGAAAAAAATGAAAAGAGATAATTCTTGTCTCTGATATCATGCAGAAGATAACAATTACTTGGCTTATTTTTGTCAAATGTAGGTATGCATCAACAGGTAAACTTACCACGAAATCAGATGTATACAGCTACGGTGTGGTACTTCTGGAACTCCTAACGGGCCGAGTACCCGTCGATACCAAGCGGCCACCGGGAGAACATGTCCTTGTCTCTTGGGTTAGTAAAATATCATCATCCAAATAAGTGAAATAAGTTGACTTATTATGCTAAAAAGTGGTTATTTCTTAAAATACTTGGGTAAAAGTAAATTTTTTTTACTTTTCCTATTGCTATCGTCACGAATCAATAAGCTACAAAAGTTTGGCGCAAAACTAACAAATGCGAAAAAAATTCAAATAAGGACAAAACCAACTTAATTTTTTTTTTTTTTTTTTTTGTAAAGTTTAGAATTACTCACCCTTACTCTATTAAGTTAAGCGAACAATTTTTTTCCCCTCAAATTGATCTTTACTCGACACATTGATTGCCTGTTTAAGACAAACAAAACTAAGAAAACCTTTTCCAACATAAGCTGTAAAGCGCATTTTTGTAACTTAACAAGATCATAAAAGTTAGATTCGAATGTGGTAAAAACATTGGAGTGCCAGTTTCATTTTCTACGAAAATATAGTCGTACACACGAATGATGCTTGAAGAACACATCAATACTTTTGTTTCTTGTTATCTAGTTTTCCTTGGTTCGTTCATTTTGTTCAAAACCTATGGCACGGTGTAGTTCTTGCCATCAAACCAGGTAAAATTAAGCTAGCAAAGTGATAAACCTCTGAACTACTGTTTCTTTTGCGACGTCTTCATGAATATCGATCAGGCTCTTCCAAGGTTAACTAACAGAGAGAAAATAGAGGAAATGGTAGATCCATATCTCCAATGCCAGTACTCGAAAAAGGATCTAATCCAGGTCAGTTTTGCAATCTATCATCACCGCCATCGACATCAGCAAAGCCATAAATATTTTGGAACTAACGTCGTTTAGTTTTACCTGTTCCGGTTATGCTGTTTTCTTTACAGGTAGCAGCAATTGCCGCAATGTGTGTGCAACCGGAAGCAGACTACCGGCCTCTAATGACCGACGTGGTGCAGTCGTTAATTCCTCTTGTTAAGAATCACCCCTCGTTAGGTCCCTCAAGCTCCTTGAGATTTAACCAAAGAGTAAGTCCCAAGGCATGATAGGGGCATTTTGAAGCTGCCGTTCGAGTCCGATTTTCCAGAAATCATGTGAACCAGCAGCTGGCTTATTCTTCGACAAATTCACTAGGGAACATTTTACAGCGCCGCAACCAAAAAAAAAATGGTCCTTGTACCTTGGGCTGAGGTCATAATCAGCTGGGCCAATTTCATTTCCTTTTTGTAGGCAGGCATCCATCACTATCCTTGCGCCCTGTATGTGAGGCCTACGATCGCTCGTGTAGGATCCGTCCGTATATAGCTTCAGAGCGAATTCGATTCCGAATAACTGTGCTCTCGATCAATTGGTGATGAAAATAAAAATAAATGGTGCATGCTCCATCTGAAATTGCTTCTTCAATGAAGGAACTGTGTTGGTGGTGGTTTTGCTAAGCTTTTTGGCACAGTATGTTATTGGCTTTGATTAGTTCTTGTTTTGGTGGCAAGCAATCGCCGTTTCAAGGGCATTTCAAGCATTTTTCATAGGTTGTGCTAGCACGAGGCATTCAAGCCAACCGCCCAAGCACAAGTCGGGCCTTGCATAATAATTCAATACAAGGGCAAAAGAGACTAATAGCTGAGATAGACCGTATCAGTAATTTTATTCAGCTAAAAAAGACGAAAGAAAATACAGTACACAAATAAAATAATAGCATTCTGACCTTTTTATTATTTGGCTATGGATATTTGGAAAAGATCGAGTCAACCAGATCTAGGTTCGAATCTATCAGGCCGGTATTCACAAAATTTATTAAAAGAAATTAAGAATGAGATACTAATCAATCGTTGTTTAGAAAAGAGCATTTTAGCGTTTTTTAATTAAATTTCAAAATGCCGAATGAGAATGCAGAAGAGCTGGGTCAACAACATTGGTTTGGAAGGATAATTCAATTCGGCGTTATGCCGATCGGATATTTGTGTTTAATACAATATAGTTTAGTTAATAAAAAACAATTGACTGCAGAGAAAAGAAGAAAATACTAATCTTTTTGCGTTCTACCTATTCAATGAACGGGACAATAAAAAAAGATTCAGAGTGATTTTTTCCTTTTCCTTGCAATGAATGGGTGCAATAATATATTCTAGTTATCAGTGGCGGCTCCGGAATTTTTCAAGAGGGTGTTCAAAAAAAACTTGTTTACAATGTGCTACTCAGTATTCTAGATGGCGATCATCGCTAGATGGGCGGCAACCCACTGCCTAGGCACCAAGCCCGCTTAGGTGCCGGTGAGCAATTCGACATTTTCTCTTAAATATTTTATAAAAAATCAGGAGATTATTTTTAAGGCAATATGGATTGAAATAAAAAAAATTAAAGAGAATATTAAAAAATATGGTTACAAAATTAAGTGCTCTAATTTTCAATCCATTTGAACCTGTGCGAATATCTTATTTTTATGATCATTTTATCTCAAAGGGTCATAATTAATATTTGTCTCTACAGCTTTCAGTGTCTACTCTTCATTTGGTTCCACGGCTCTCTTAGGGCTCTCATATGATAGCCATAAAGTCAAAAATTAATTATAACCATTTAGAATAAAATGATTAGAAAAATAAGATTTTTGCAAACCGATTAAAAATTGAAGAATTTAAATTTTTTAGACTATTTATATATTAAGAAATATGATTACAAAATTAAAAACCGCCTCAAATAAAGAGCCATAATTTTACTACTAATAAGTGGTCATTGATGTATGAACTGGGTGTTCATTAATGTATGAATTGAGTGTTCAAACTACTTCTAAACATGGATTATTGTAAAAATTCTATACATATTATAGCAAAAAAAATTTGTTTGGGGTGGTCATGTGACCACTGTGCTCAAGCTGTGGCGCCGCCACTGCTAGTTATGTTTTTTAGAATAGCTTCGTCAAATCATTCAATTTGAAACAAAAGCGTTGTTTCCGTCTTCTTTCAT
This sequence comes from Rhododendron mucronatum var. ripense, assembly GCA_019656295.1. Classification (NCBI taxonomy): domain Eukaryota; kingdom Viridiplantae; phylum Streptophyta; class Magnoliopsida; order Ericales; family Ericaceae; genus Rhododendron; species Rhododendron mucronatum. The sequence goes on along the minus strand of BPLT01000022.1, from coordinate 516,812 downwards.
GAACTAAAATTTTAAAATGTGAATTAAATTAATTCACAATTGTGAAAAATAAATAGGATAAAACCATCTAATAATTCCTGGAGCTAACTCAAGAACACCCAATAATTTTTTCCTCTCCATGCTCTCTCTCAATTCTCCCGTCTCTCTCTCCCCCACTCTCTCAATTTTAAAAATAATAAAAATAGAACTTGTAAGAATTTAGGAATGGAAGTTTGGAGACTTTTGAGCCTAATTATTTTTTGTATATAGTATAGATTGATTTTGTACTCCTTTCAAGATAGTTGCCCTAGTGATGCATAATACTCCTTTTTTCTCTATTTGTGATGAATTGGTTTTCGACGTGTTCGATTGATGGTCTGCAGAAGAAATTTAGACATTGGTGCGGTATCAACCAATACCCTTTCGATGCTTAAGTCAATTAATCAATTTGTGGTGTAGAAAATAGTAGAAAAAGCTCAAGCAGTCTGGGTGGAAGAGTCATATGACGTTTTAATTTATATAGGCAAAAGAGGTGGAATCCCATTGGATTTAGGATCCTTATAAATTGGGTGTGGATAAGGATGGCACCAATTGGGTCAATTAGCCTTGGTATTCCTAAAATTGTTTTAGGATTAGAAAGGGCTTGATCTAAGCAGTTTTTTACTGAACCGTTCAATAGAAAATTATTCGGATCAAGTCCTTCCCGATAATTTTTTTTTGCTGATTTCTCGCAGGTATCCTTCAAATCACGTTCTGATCACTTTGAGCTGCTCGAATCGTCGCAATTCGATCGAAAAATGGGAGTCTCGCACGGTAAGCCCGTGCGGAATTCCTTACGGAACTGGACTCAGTTAAATATTATAGGTCACAAGAATTAAAAATGAGTGTGGGACGTCGGGTTCGATTCAAAGGATTTCCGCAGTACTCAAAGGATAGACTAATCGTTAACTTCATTCCTTACTCTTCCTGTGGGATGGTAGATGATGTCTACAAATTACTCCTACTAATATAAAAGAGATATATTGTATCTGTAATATGTTTTGGAGTTTAACTCAACCCTCAAAAAGCGATTCAAACAATGAACACACGCTACCGATTTAACTTACAAATTAAGACTATTGACCCAAAGGGAAAAAAATATTAGAGAATCGCCTCTTTTTATTTTATTTTATTATAAATTAGGTGTCCAGACGAACTTATATGCATCTCAATCGGTTAATCCTGGGTGACTGTGAAGACCCGAGTTAAGGCTGTGGTGATTCTAATGCTTGATGGGAGAGAAAAAAACCTAGGTAAAGCTATGGTGACCCTAGTCATGAGTACCATATCACTTGGTGAATGAATGCAAAGTTTAATGCTATATATAATAGATCATGTACATATCTTGTACAAGGCTTTTTAAGGTCATGAGGGCGTCAAAACTCATTGAAACTTTACAGTTTAGCGTGCTCGCCCTGGCATAGACCTGTGATGAGTGACCTAGTGGAAAGTCTATAGAGTTTGGAAGGCTATAGAGGACAATATTGAACAAGCAAGAGCGGGTCGTTGCCTTGACCAATCCCACCGCCCACGTGCAGGAGTTCAAAGTAAAATAAAAGCAAAACTATCTATGGATTGGCCTCGAAAGAGTCGATAACATTGAAAAGTTTCGAATCTAAGGCTCAGTTCGGATGACAACATTCAAGTGTTTTGTTTTAACACAAGAATGTTAAATACGAAAAAAAACAAAATCCTATTCTAGCGTTTGTTTAATCATTGAAAGCATGGGAATGGAAAGAAGTTTTAACCAAATTTTCCAGAGCTGCTCTTTTGAACTAGATTTTTGGAATCTATGTTATTGGGAAAATTTCACTAACCTCCCCTGGGGTTTCTAACACAAACAGATACCTCCCCTGAGATTTTTGAAATAACACTAACCTCCATTCCTTTTCTGACACAGCAAAAAGGGACCCCCCTGTCGTTACTTTTTAGAGAATGGCGTTAACGTTGGCAAAGGAAATAAATTGTATAGAGTTATTTGGAATGAATCACACCTCACTTTCATTTTTTGAAATGAATCAAGTTAAAAACAGCTAGGCGTAATATTTATTTTTTTGCCATTTTTTATATTTTTCTTTTGTCAATAAAATTTAAAAAAATAGAGTTGTTTGAATCAAATTTATGTCAGAGCCGAAATAATTGACTTGTCTGGGCTTTAAAGAATTGCTTCTTGACGACTACAATAAAAAAATTCCCCAATTTTATATTGAAACAAAAAAAAAATGGAAAAAGAGTTTATACTCGCGGATTTATTTTTGTTTGCGAAATGGCATGAAATGGGTCCATCTTTTATGTTTTATTTTGAACTTGTTGTCACTCTTATGCTACCACCACCATCTCATACCACCATTGTTTTTTTTGTGTCTTAAAAATCCGCCACAACTATCCCGTTCACTTAGACGTGGTTTGGCTTAATAATCTTTTTTTTTAAATTATTGCTTAATCAACTCGTTGTTCCCTCACCATTTAACATACCTTGGCCTACAGAATCAATTACACTCAATCAAGCTTACCTTCTAACATTTGGGTACTGAGAGTTTAGCAATATTATGCAATGAAGCAATGCACATGGACAATTGTCTTGGCATTTTGCAATGGTATAATATTTAGGTTGAAAAAGGTATGGCAAACATCTTCCTTTTCCATAAGGTCCTTGCTCTAACAACATTTGCATTTTTTGTGTCCCCCCATTGATACACCCAAGTATTCCATCTTATTAAAGTTCACAAAATGTTCAAACTATATCACAACTTGTACATTCTCTTTTATATTTTAGGATCATGCTTGAAATTTGGTGGTCCTTCAAAAATTCAAGAAACACTAGAGAATGTTGAAATGAACCAATAATCTAAAAAAAAATTATGCAAATTAAACTAACAAAGGCAATTATTTTAGGACAAATAAAAAATGATTATTAAGCCAAACCACACCTAAGTGAATAGGATAGTTGTGGCAGATTTGAAGACATAAAAAAAACAATGGTGGTATGAGATGGTGGAGGCTGCATAAGAGCGACAACAAGTTTAAAATAAATCATAAAAGTTGGAGTGTTGGACCCCCTTCATGCCATTTCGCAAATAAAAATAAATTCATGAGTATAAACTCTCTTTCCAATTTTTTTTTTGGTTTCAACACGATGGGGAATTTTCCTAATTATAATGGTCAAAAAGTAATTCCATAAAGCCCAAACAAGTTAATTATGGCTTTGATATAAATTTGATTTCACTCAACTCTATTTTTTTAAATTTCATTGACAAACAAAAATCAAAAAAATTAATAAGATTACACCTAGTTGTTTTTTAGTTGATTCATTCCAAAAAATGGAAGTGACGAAGAGTGATTCATTCCAAATAATTCTATGCAATTTGTTTCCTTTGTCATGAGGGTATTTTTGTACTTCTCTCACCAATGTTAACACCATCCTTTGAAAAGTAAAGGCGGGGGTCTCTTTTTGTTGTGTAAGAAAAGGAAGGGAGGTTAATGTTATTTTAGAAATCTCAGGAGAGGTATCTGTTTGTGTCAGAAACCTCAGGGGAGGTTAGTGAAATTTCCCCTATATGTTTTAATGCGAAGAAAGAGTGAAAACTCATTACCTACCCATGCGTATCAAACGTCTTTGTGGAACGTCCATATATCATCTATTGGATTAATCACAAAAAGCTTTTGGTCATCTTTTTAATTTCTTACCTTATGTACACTTAGATAAAATATTACATCCAAAAAAATTGACATGAATATCACAATATTTCAGGAAAAAAGTGACCAACAAGACGGTAACAATAATACCAAAAAATTTAGTCCAAACACATCCCGAGTATAACAAAATTAGATTAAAATTTCACCGTGTACTACTACAAATTGATGAAAATATAGAATTTTAATGAAAAACTTGTGGTATTCGATGGCCGAACCAAAATATATGAGGAAAACGTCCACAATGAAACATTAATGTGGGGGTTCGGTTTATAGGGATCTGTACCGCCGATAAGTTTTGATTCCGTTTGTGGTAGTTCCGCTCCCCTCCGCAGTACCTAGAACAAGTTACTAGGGCTAGGATCGCCTAGTAACCCTTTGATGGTCAAGTCAGTACTTAGGTGAAGGAGGGTGGGTTAGGGTAGAGAAGGACGGCATACCTCTTTAGGTTGGTATCTCTTCCCTTTTATAGGCTACGACTTGCTTGGTTCCCAAGTAAGCGAGCGTAGGATACGCTTGAGTAACTACCTCGGGTGATGTTTGAAGTGACGCATCATATAAGATAATTATGGAGCACATGGTCAGGTCAGCTCTCAATGAAGATCCTCTTGGCATAACCGTTTGGATATGTCATGAATCATGACGACGGAGGGGAGGAGTTCCGTTGAGTGATATACTGACGAGAAACCGGAAAGCTTTTAGACGCGACAAGAGGTTGCACTTTGACCAAAAGTTGAAAAAGTTATTTACTAAAGACAAAAGTAATATAAAACGGACATATATTTTTGAATTAATTAGTTTTGTATTTCTTATTTTTTTTCAAGTTGGTTCTTGTTTTTGTAATTTTGTATTTCCTCTTAACGATATGAATAAAAAATAATTCAATAACATATTATCGAAAATCTAACTAAAGCAAATAATATTGGAGTATAAACAAAAAAACAATCCCATATATAATCAAGTTAGATCAAAACAATGTGGGGATGAGAAGGGTACAAGAAGAAAGTTTTAACATTCACTTTTTCTCCCATAATTAGATTACCTCGTAATCTAAGATTCCAAGGGTAATGGGTGGTTAGATTCCTCCTTTATTCAAAAAAATGATGGTTGTTGGATTGGGAGGTCGGTAATCAACCAGATTCCCATTCAATCTATTCCCAAACATAAGAACTTTAAAATTATAAAATTACATTCTCATTCATCTCTAAGACGCAAGTCATCCAAACACAGGCTCAAATCTTTAGAGGGAGCAAGCAAAATCGTAAATTGTAAGCTTGCCTACTAGGCCAACATCTTGGGTTTAAAATTAAATAATAGCTTTTGTAAAGAATTGCTTTTCTAAAGTACTACTTATTATTCAAGCTCAACTTTCTTTTACAGTTTCCATCAAGAATATTATTCGAGCTCAACTTAGAAAAGCCATTCCAAGTCGAAAACACTTCGGATAGAACATTAGGACATTAGGTTACAAGAATCTACAAACAGATATTGAACAAAACCTCTGTAGAACCCCACCCTCTCCAACCTGCCTCCAAGGCTCCAACTGAACAAAAAAAGCAATTCGATCATCTCTACTTCTTTAAACCAATAAATTCGTGCTAAAATATTATTCTCATTCTGTCTTTAAATAAATGTACGGCGCGTAAATTTAGACATTTAAAAGATGCATTTTTCATAAAAAGAATTATATCAATAAGTTCTTTTAAATTGTGGAAAAAATTTAAATCTTTTAATGAGAAATATACATGTTTTTAAAGGTCTTGATTTTTGCGCCGAACATTTGTTTAGAGACAGAGTGAGTAAGAATGTGAGAAGCCCTAGTCAAAGCTGGGCAGTTTGGACCGGTCCACTCCAGTATTCTCCAATCGACAGCCATTAGACCTGGTCAAAGCTGGGCAATACAATACTACTATCATCACATTGGCAGACAAACTTTGACAATTAAACCGGTAAACGAGCCGAATCGGCAGCCGTTAGACCGGCGGGCTCATCTCCCTCCCCCCTCGGCTCCAGACACCTGAACGACGGCAACTTCACCGTGCTCTTCACCCCTCTAAACGACGTCGATCCGTCGCCGGTGACCTTCCCTCTAAACGACGTCGACCCATCGCCCATGACCTTCGGAGACCGGACAGACGACGACGACCGGGAGAAGAACGGTGGCGCCATCGAAAACACCCACCGGTCCGACTTCAACCCCTGGTCCAGCCGCACGAACGACCTCTGTCCCGTGCTGCTTCCCTCTCCGAAGCCCCGCCGATACCCCCTCTGCGAGCCACTGTCGTTCGGCAAAACAACCAGACAGCTCGCCGTCCGGTTCAAGGCCCGGCTCATCATCTGCTGCCTCACATCCTCCGGCAATCGGAGCGTGAACCGGTCCGTGTTCTCCCCCGGGGTAACCAGCGAGTGCCCGGTCGAATGCGACCGGGGAAACTTCCCGAACATCCTCGGACGGAACGATCGGGTTCTAGGCGGCCGGTTCTGGTTCACGCTTTTGCTCCTGTTTATCGCTTGAGCAGGAACGTTGACACCATGTTGTTCTTCCCGTTCTTCGCCGACCTGTATCGATACATCGTCGTTCCGGGGGCCTGAAGTTTCTCCCGGGTCATCGAAATTTTCAGCGGCGACAAATTCGGGTGCTTGAAGGGTCTCGCCCGGTTGCGGGACGAGGTTGGCCCGGCAAACTGGGCAAGTCACGTGCGACCCGAGCCACATGTCGATGCACTCGGGGTGGAACACGTGGTCGCACTTGGGGATGAGCCGCAAGGTGTCCTCGTCCTCGAACTCGTTCAGGCACACGGCGCACTCGAGCGCGCCCTTCCCAAACTTCTTGCCCTTGACCGCAGCGTACTCGAAGGTCGGGAAGGTGTCGATCACCTCGGGGTCGAGGCCGCGCGAGGCCGCCCGGCGCCTCAGGGAGCCGATGGCGCCGAGCGGGCGGACGCTGCCTGCGGCCCCGGCGGTGGTACAGTGGCGGAGGTAGATGGAGAAGAAGCCCATAAGGAAGAGGGCGGCGATGAGGACCACGATTATGATGGCCATGGAAGGGGTGAAGTTGGCGTAAGGGTACTGCCCCGGAGGAGAGGGCTGCGCCGTTACCGCCGGAGAGAAAAGCAGCACCGCCAGTAGCAGGATGAAAACGATCGGACGGCTGGTGTCCATGGCCATGATCTTCTCTGCTAAAGAGTGTTTTCGAGAGAAGAGCAAGAACTTCAATATACTACGGAATAACAGTCTGTAGGGCGGCGGGTGGGTGGAATTGGATGGAGGAGAGAAGGACAAGTGTTTGTTTATGTATAGAGTTATTAGAGTAGTTGATGAGAGAGAGAGAGAGAGAGTAGGAGGAGGAGAGAGAATGAAGACAAAGACTCTGCTTACTGACTTTACGGGGGGGAGCGGGAAGGTCGAATAAATCGCACCTTCTCTTGAGTTTCCTACTTCTCGGTCTTTATTCGTGTCCGGTCTTTCGTTCGTGTGCTGTGACGTAAAGCTTATGGTCACGAGTGATTATTCGGTGGTTTTGGAGCACTAGATCCTCTGATGCACCGTTATACTTTTTCTTTCATATTGGTGTGAGACTTTTATTATTGCATTGCGATCGAGTTCTGGTCCAATTTTGATACGGTTCAGTCTCCCCAAGTTATTTCGTACTTAGAAATTTGAAATTGTTCATTTTATAAAACTCGTAAAGATGAATATATATCCCAATAATCAATCTGATCGGATTTCGTTTGATACATCAACGAGTCAAGTGTGCAAGAGGAAATAAAAAGGAAAGACGAGAACTGAGTCCCTTATATACTTTCTTGTGAAATGCATATCAAAATGTGTTGGAAGAGCATCGGGACTATCCACACAAATCATTCGAGTCGTTCATTAAATGTAAAACATTTTTTTAAGGGTCCCCGTAAAAAATAAGCTCAATCAGATACCTATAGGTACTCTCGATCTAATGATGAGCACCCAATATTGCAGATATTTGGCGCAACTAGTCCTATTTTATGTTGTTTTAACTTATGTTTATTTAGCAATTATTCGATATTACTCGTAAGGTAGTTTGTTTAGTGTTTTCAGGTAAACTATGTAAATAAGACGCATTTCAACACCATGGATGGCCCAAGTGCTTCCAAGTACCCGAAGACCCTGTCGGCCCCTGAAAATCTATCTAAGTATGGAAAAATGACTTTCTGAAAAAGTATCGATTTTCGAGATAAAAAATGGCGGTAATTGATCCTTGAATTTTTCTAAGAGTAACTACATAGTTGCAAGATTTTATTCGAAGAGCAAGGTCGTGTTCCGAACCATTTTCTCTTGAGAAAAACGTGCAGTTTTCCATTTTACACTAAAAGCGGGGGGTTGGCATTTTGATTTAATTAGAATCTTGAAATTCTGGTAATGCCATTGTTTCCAAATGGGGGGTACTTTCTTATTTTCATTAAATAAATTAAAGTAAAGGAAAGGTAAAAGAAAGGTTTAAAATGTAGCCTTTACTTAAGTTTAGAGAATGAAAATAAGTTGCTGGGAGCCGTCGGGTGATGCTGAGATGCTCTGGGAGCCGTCGGGTGCTGAGTTTTGAAGGCTGGCCTGAAGTCTGGAGATAAGCTCACCGTATCGATACAGATTAAGGCTGTATCGATACGCATTAGCTTCAAGGGAAGGCAGAGTGTTCCGTATCGATACGGCCTTAATCCGTATCGATACGGGGAAGCTACGTGGAAATGGCCCTTTTCAAGTTAACAGCGTGGTATCGATACTTTGCTTAATTTGTATCGATACTACGAGCCTTCGGCCAGATATTTGTTGCTTTTTGGACCTTCCATTTATGGAATAGTTGCTACTTTTGGTATGTTTTTAGGATATTTGTTGGGAGAGAAGATGAGTTGTATAAATACCCTTCTCTCTCACTTTAGTTAAAAGGATCTACTTTATGCTCTAGGTTAGTTTTTCTTTCTAGTTTTCCTCCATTGTTGTTCAAGTTTAATTTCTTAAGAACTCAAGTAAGTATTTATCTTATGTTAATTTCTCGTTTATTAATGTTGTAGCTACGGTTTAGATCCTCACTAATTTCAAGTTTATTTCCATTTTCGTCGATTAAATATGTTTATCGTTTCTAGCATGATTTCTAGTCTTTTTAATATGTGTGAGTAGTTTCTTGGGTAAGTCTTGGGTTAGTCTTTCCCAATGACTTAGGTTGTTGTTTGGTTCTTGAAATCTTCGGGTTTAAAATCATGGTTTTCGGAATCAAACTAACTTAGCCATTTCGGTCTAAGCGAGGGGTGTTAACTCCTTGGTATGTTGTTTAGTCAAGCGGTCTTGGCAAGCGGCATATTGAGGGCTCGTGGCCTCCTACGTGTTAGATACAATAGAGAAAATAGGTTGGTTTAGTTCCGATTAATCACATCTTTCAATAAATACAGTCGTTAAAGCTAAATCTTCCGGGCGTGAGCACGCGGTCGTGACTTTCGCTTGAGTTATATTGAGAACCAATAACGGCCTTTGTTAAGGGTTAGACGAGCCCTAGACTTGCCTCTTTTAGTTTATAAAACTCGTTTCTAGCCTTTTCATTATCATTTCCACCGTTAAAGCAAAACCAAGTTGGCCGTCTTGAACGCCAGAATCCCACCATTTCAACCTACAATCCAAACTAGCTATATTTCGATTCTCTGTGGGTACGATCCCGGACTTCCGGATATTATGCTATCGACGACCTAGCCCTACGCTTGGGGTATTTCAACCTCATTTGGAGGCGAGGTTCGGAGGCTAAGCATCTAACCATATAACTTTTCATTATTCCAAAATCTGTATGAAAAGTTAGATGGTTGGATGAAGCACCTATAGGTATTGGATTGAGCTTATTTTTTACGGGGAGCCATGAAAAAATGTTTTACATTTAATGAACGGCTCGGATGATTTGTGTAGGATCCGTGGTGGGCTCCACAACGAAATTTGTACACAATCTATGCACAGATTGTCTGTGTGTAGCAACTTTCCTATCATTAGCATCTTTTTATTTCACATTGGCGCAGGGTTTATATATGTTCTTTTGGGTGGTTCTGGGGACATATTTTGACACGATAATATAAACTATCTTGTGTGAGACTCTTTTTTGGAGTACCATGCAAATAATCGGAGCCGTTCAATTTGTTTAAATTATGTTTGTAAAAGTTCACCTAAAAAACCAACTCATTCGAATTTCGGCAAGGGCTTGATCATTATTTGTCCCTAAATTTGATAGGATAAAAACTGAATGAATCGATCAAGCCCTTATTGATATTCTAATGAGTTCATTTTTACAGGAAATTTTCAAAACATATTTTACAAAAATTGATCGACTCCGATTATGAGCGAGTGGCTTCGATTATTTTTGTATTTCAAAATTTGCATCCTTGCAACCGTCCTTACATATTAATATGTGATGGAGAAGATATACGGATTGTGGAGTATTGCACGGTAGTGTTGCAAGATTACATCATAATTTTTCTTAGGTATGCTACGTAGACTCTAAGAGCATCCACAGTGGACTAATCAAATTTGGATAATCAAAAGTTGCCACATCATCTTTTGATTATCCATTTAAGGGATTGCTAAGATTAGCAATGTAGATGTCCACAGTGGCATAATCGAACATTGAATAATCAAAACTTGCCATATCATTTTTTCAACCTGTAAAAATTTAAAAATTGTTACCATATACAATATTTTTCTTAAATTAGTTTTCAAACTAATAAAAACATGTTATTAGAAATAGAAAATAATTTTTTGAAAACTTTTATTTTGGAAAACACTTTTCCAAAAACGTTTTAAAAAAACAGTTTTTGAAAAAAAAGATAGTTTAAAAAAAAACAGTTTTTAATAATAAAAAAATAATTTTTGAAAAACGGTTAACTGTTTTTGTAAAAAAAAAGAACTTTCAAAAATATTTTTCGAAGAAACATTGTTGAGGGAGAGGGAGAAAGAGAGAGAGAAGGTTTTGGTTATTGGCAAAAAGTTGCTAGTTTTGATTATTCAATGGTCAAAATTTGATGAGTTGCTAAGAGATTGTTAAGTTTGGTTATGCCATTGTGAGCACTTTTTTGAGAGAACATTGCTAACTTTAACAACCTTATGCTTTTGGTTATTCTACTGTGGATGCTCTAAGGGGACCTTAATTTGAACCTTTAATGGCGCATTAATTTCGTTTGAATTTCTTTTAGGCAGAAAAGGCATTTACTTTGAGGAAATAAGAAAAAGGGTGTGGAAGACTCGTTCTTGGTTCGTAGGTTTGTGAGACCTTATTTTCCTGTTTTTTTTTTAGTTCCCTCATTATTTTTGTTCTTTCTTTCATATAATACTACATTGATTTAATGAAGCAAAATATTTGTTGTTTCTCTTTATTCCGACTTGATATAATCCAAATTAATAAATCTCTATATATAGAATTATTAGAGTTGTTGACGTAAACTAATAAAATTACACTAGATTATTTTTACCCTGTTTAGAATTCAAATTCTATCGCGCGATTTCTTTCAGATTTGGTTCCCACCTTGTTCTCTCTCTGTGAACAATTTTTATTTATTTATACAAATAGTATGGAGTAGAAGTTCTACCCCTCTCCCCCTCTATGTACATGTATATGTATATGTACAGGTGTGAATGAATGAATGTACACAAGGATACGTCTCGTGTGATCGATGCACGAATAAGCAATTGTTGTAGTCTATTTCGTAAAATAATGTTGAATAATATGCGTTAAATTGATTTCCAATATTTTATTTCAACCTGTAACAATCGATACATACATACATCATATTTGTTAGAAATAGTATTGTAACAATTTCATCATTTTTACTTGGTGGACTCCTTATTCAAGGCCAGCCCTCAGATTTTCAGAAAACTTGACCGTAAACTACTTAATGTCCGTATGAGAAATCAAAGTGAGTTGGGTCAAGTGACCTCATTTGTACCTACATACCTCCGCCCTTGACTATAATGCCCTTGGATCAAAGCCAAATTTGAGATCAATGTGTATACGGTGAAAGATATTAAAAAAAAAATCTTGATGGTGCTAGACGTCTCATTATTTAGGAGTATTTGGGTGTATTTTTCCTTTTATTTACCTTGTCTTTGTTTATCTTTGTAGGGTTGGGTTGAACTTTCTACTTCTCCCTTTCTTTTTACTCGATATACCCTCTTCGAGTTTAATAAAATTTTCTTTTGCCGATAAAAAAAACACACAGTGTCAGGATCAGGACTACTTTCACGCATTTTTCAAACTTTAGGTATCAAATTCGTGCTATTGATAAGGTAGAGATAAGAATGACACTTGAAAAATACATTAGCGATAAATAGGTAAATAAGGCATTTTATTAGACTTTTTTCTTAAGGGCAATAATAAAGTAATTGACTTGTTTAATTATGTATGTTATTTTATTAGTTTTTTTTATTAGTTGGACCCCCAAATAATTGAGGGCAGAACCCCTTGTCATTCAAGTGGGTTGGTGACTTCAGAACCCTTATAAACGAGGGTCAACATAATTCTCACCTACTATTAGTTTTTAAGATGTGAATTTTGAATCCTTATATAATTCAGAAAGTCTGGTAGCACAACAAACATACACATCAATTGTGAAAAAAATGATCCGATCCGTTCATTAGATGTAAAACATTTTTTCAAAGACCTTCGCAAAAGATCAGCTCAATCCAACACCTAGAGTCACTCGATCCGATTATTTAACTTATCAATTTCCTGAAAACTAAATGAAAAGTTAGATAATTAGATCAATCACCTATAAGTATCAGATTAAGCTAATTTTTTGTAAGAGCCTTTCAAACAATATTTCACATCTAATAAACATCTCGGATTGCTTGTGTGAGACCTGAAGTAGGTCTCATAGGCCACATCGCGATCTATGCACGACGGATGTGCACATTTGCTGTAATTTGGGTGTGTGTGTGTGAGAGAGAGAGAGAGAGATGGGATGTTGTGAAGTGCTTGACAGTTGACAGCCTTCTAGAGGAGTTGTGATTGCAGAGTGATCACTCTTTTCCTTATGAAGACATCATGAGTGGACCATTGGTGGGCAATGAAGAAAAGTCGTATAAGAATAAGTTTGGGGACCTTGTTGGAATATTTGACTTTTTCAAACTATGCTGCTTTTACTATATAGTTAGCAATCACCAGCCATGGACCACATGTATGGTTCTAATTAAATGAAGATAGTCGGATAATGTGTAAAATAGTGATGGGCCAAGGCGTGACGATCCCTGGAAACAGTTAACGTAGATAGGGAAGAATTCTGGTACACACTGCCTTACAAAATCTTTTCAGCTAAGAGCGGTTTGAGTTTCGAGGGAGATTTTTAAGAGTAATAAATAGAGAAAGATAAATAGAAAAATTTACTAGGGACCGTGGGTTTTGAATATCCCAAATGAACAAGCATTTGTGGCTTACTTTACGAGAATTCGTGGCTCATTTTATGAAAGTGTATACGGTACATTTTATGAATTTTGTGGCTAACTTTTATGAATTTTTTTAGGCTGTTGTACGAAATTTTGTGGTTGTTTATCCATGAACTTTTTATGGTATTGTACATGAATGTTTGTGGTGTTGTATATGAATTATTTTTGTATTGTATACGAATTTTGTGGTCCAAAATTTGTGCTTAAAGGTTTATAGAATTTGTGGTGCCAAAATCTAATACTATACCGCGCGCCATTTTGGGGAGCGTTTACCATCATATATAATATAGTACCATACGTGTGCTGAAATAAATGATGAATTGGAAACCGAACACTACCGAAATAGTTGGGCTCATTATTTATGTTGCCTCCTTAAATAATGATCAAGGAAGCTGCAAGGATGACCCTCACCAACACAGCATTAATGTAGAAACGTGAAATGTACGTCTCTTTTTTTGTTTTTTCCCCTTCAATCGGATGTCGATCGGGTCAGCTAATTAACGCGTATCTAGATTAATTTTGAGATTGTAAAGGTAACGATTGGGCATATGTTACCCCTAGTGGCCGAAAGATTTGGGACGGTTGGCCTTCATGAGATTCGAACATGCGACTTTATGGTCGAATACTTATTGCTTTTTCATGCTTACTTTGCCAACCTCTTGGTATTAATGTACATGTCTCTCTCTCTCTCTCTCTCTCTCTCTCTCTCTCTGTTTTTTTTTTTGTTTGTTTCCGAAAACAGTTTTTGCTTTCCTTGGAAAAAAATGTGTTCTGCTTGATAAAAACACTTTTGTGTGTTCTTTTCAAAAAGTAATTTAGAAAATACTTTTCCGTTCAAAAAAAATTAGGTCGGGGTTGAAACTGACATTTCTACTATTTTTAATTGGTATTTGAATGACATTAAAAATAGTTACTCGTTCTTTTTTATATCTTGCAACTAAGTATTTTGCTTTTTTTAATTTCCAATTTTTTTTTAATAATTTACTCTGTAATATACTATTTTTTGGCGAATGCAATTGATCACTATGTTTAAAGTTAGTAGCTTTCTGAGTTTTCATTTACATTAATGGTGGAGGAGTGGTCTCTTCAAGTTCAATATATGAAGTCTATATTCTTGTTTCTAGAACACCGATATTAATGTGTATTTTTGGACCTTAAGAATTTTCAAGATTACAACGCAAAATTGAACAAGAATAATATTCTTATTCTGCGTTATTTGGTCCCAGACATGAGAAAGACATTTCCTGGGCATTTTGATGTTGAAATATCGTTGATAAATTGAATAAGGCCCTCATCCTGTTTGACAATGGAAAATTATCGCGCTTGGATCCAATCCAGTCTCCAATTGACCAGTTTGGTTCACACGTTAAGTTAACTCTACAAAATCCAATGCTTCACATCTTGCCACGTCTCCCACCTTTGGCTCTCAAAAACAAGCATGGACAAGGTGTTAACGGAAGCAGTGTGACAGAACTGGTGCCAGTGTTAACTTGCAAAATGCAAATGTAACGGAACTCATCCAGTGTAAAATATTTTTAAATGCAAGTTTGATTATTCACAGCGCATGATTGGTTTGTGGGTTTGCTCGATATTCATGAGGTTAGGCTGCACAAAAGTATTGTTTTGTGAATTTTCTTGTCTCGATGTGAATGACTTGCATTTGACGGAAAAGTAATTGAGATGAACTCAAGTTGACCTGGACACTGCTTGTAGTCTAACAAAAAAAAAAAAAAAATACACCTTTTGTCCCAAATTGTCCGCCCTTACAAAAAGTTGTGCAATTTTAATATGGTGCAAAAAAATCAAAAAATTATGCACGAAAGTATTTTATTTTTTTAATATCAAAATAAAACTTCTTTTCGTAGGTGTCCAACAATTTGGGACAGAGGTATGTGTAAGTGGTAGATCTAATTTTCAATCATTTCATTCAGAATTGAGGATCCCTAGAATTTTATGTGACAGCCCATGTAACGCTCCCATTTTTGATCACGTTAATTAAATCTTTTTCCATTGATTTAATAATTCATCAAATTGATAAATAAGAAATGAAATTATATTAAATAGAGTTTAGCAGTGGAAACCTCAAATATCAAATTCAAACCTACTTAATTGTTTTACAAACCAACAAGGGTGGCCCTAATGCCACGGCTCATTCTTTTAATGCCACGACCACTTCTTTCGGTCTGACAAGTTTATCCCCATTTACTGCATTTGGCTTTTCTCCAGTTGGCCTACAGTCAAACTCCACGCAAAACCCACTTCTTTTCCCTGGACCCTCTGCGCTTATTAATTTCCTTATTCAATCGATTCAAAATTTTCAATTGTCCTCCACCACTTCTTCGATCGATTCGCACCTACTTTTGTGGCCATTCCTGGATCCAGTCGTCCAGATTCAAACTCTTCTCCCATAGGCAATCATATGTCATCAAGAACTTTTTCCAGTGGTGGAGAACGTCTTAGATCGTTGTCACTGGTCTTGGGAATAGAATACATTGTAGTGTGAGAAGAGGGAAAAATGAGAAAACTAGGTTATGTTAAGCAATTTCCCCCTTCATTCTATGTACTTTCTGGGTTTTTAGGAAGAGGTTCTAACTTTCTTACTAAATTAATGGAAGAGGTATTTTAGATTTCTTCATTGATGTCTGTTGTTTGAGGACGATGTCTTGATTTTCTTTCTAAATAAAAGGACGAAGTATTCTTGCTACATTCGTACAAGGAGTTTGATCTTCGGAAGAGAGAGAGAGAGAGAGAGAGAGAGAGAGAGTGGATTTGATGGAAAAAAATGTTATAGGTAGAAAGCAAACAGGGTATGATGGTCAACACACAGTAAATTTCGTGGCACTAGAAGAAAGTATCGTGGCATTATAATTTCCCACCAACAAAATGAAATAGAGTTTGACAAATGTGATAACATTTATGGAGATTTCATTAAAAGTACGTCAAATTTTTCAGAACTTCTAAGGGTATGACCTGGAAGGCTCAACAAACTCCCCTTCCTCAGCTGGGAGGTCCTCACTTTGGTACGGATCGTCTTGCAGCAGATTCTGCCCTTCGATCTTTTGATTACCTACCATGAAATGCCCGCCCAACGACACTATAATGAGTTTTGAAGCTCAGTAGATAATCTCAACTCTACTAACTCCTTACTTTACAATTAGTAGATCAATAATATAATAATTCATAATACACAGAAGGTACAGATTAATAGCACATCGTCCTTTTTTTTTTACTATCCATTGACTTACATAAAATCTAAGGATCTGTTTGGGCTAAATTAGCTCAATCTAATGGCAAATAATTGTGTTCGGGTGTGCCAGAAAAGAACTAATTAACTTCAGAAAAGAAATTATTCTTTTCAGATTGATTGAAAATAACTAATTTAAATCAGACAACTGTGTTATCCGTTCGCTTACCTCAATTAAGAGGATTTTTCCTTTAGGTATCAACCAATATGGATTGATGCTCTTCAATCAAAAAAGATAATTGAACGAAAGCAAACCTGAATCTAATCAAAGGTAAGTTTATATGCAAATACTCTTAAGATTTTGACAAAAATAATACAGAAATGTAAGCACACTGAATTTAATCGAAAGTGAACCTACAGTCGATTATTCTTTGGTAAGAAAAGAACTAAAGGAAATAAGATAACTTGAATTTAATTAAAAGTAGTCTTACATGTAAATAAGCCTTCAACTTACAAATTACTAAACTAATCTAATCTAAGTTCTAAACTACGATAGATCTCTGAGCAATCATTTTATATGAGTTGTCAGATGATGAATTTTTTGTCGGGGGGCTTTTCTCTTCATTCGCTTCTTCTATTTATAGACAAAGGGTCTGCCTTCGACCTCCATTCTCCATGTTCTGAACTGATACCCACGTCTTTGTTCAAACTGCCCATTCTTCCCTCAAAAGACGGTTGAGAAGGACCTTCGAATGGTTGCTTGAATTGGTTCTTTCTGAATTCTCTTTCCATGTTTGTTGATGTTGATCATGGCCGTTTTCTAGATAGTTGGATTCCTGTTCTTACGCAACATGGTTTAGTGCCATAGAACTCAGCTATCTAAATGATTTACTACAATCATGACTAATACCCCGCATGAAACGGGAAGTCTAATATCACTGTTTGATAGTTAATCAATGGCTAACTTTAATTACCATCTTATTTGTCCTTGTTTAAAGTCCGAACGAGGTTGTTTCCAATCAAAACGATACCGTTTAGTACTAAAATAACATCGTCATCAAACCTTCTGATTCTCTACACCTTAGGTCTAAATGTGACGTGTTTAGATTGGACAAAATACTATTCCGTGCCACGTGTAATTTTCTCATTGGGTGGTATATTTTAGGATGTAAACAGGATCATCTCCACAAAATCCTTTTAGCCCACATCCACTAATTACAATCGTCTCATGGGTTCACCCTTCCTTTTGCTTATCCTGTACCATAGTCTTGGTGAGTGCACCTAAATTATGTATCTAGTATGGTTCTCAGTTAATACTATAACAGGAGGATCGAGTCCTTCCATGACGTATCATACATTAGGGTCAAACATCCACTACCCCACGCTAACTATAACCGTCTCATGAGACCTATTCCCTTCCCTAAAGAGAAACTTCCCATGACGTATCATACATTAACGTCTTACTAACTATAACTGTCTCATGGGACTTATTTCCTTCCTCGAAGAGAAACTTCCCATGACGTATCATACGTTAGCGTTACAACATATCTCATCATAAGGCCCCGCAGGTAACCCTTTTCAACACAGGGCTCCATTGGTTACCCTTGCCATCACCATGGCTCAAATCACAATCCACACACTCACATTTCTAACACTTTACCAATTTTCATTTCCTTAATATCGCCTATGTGAATCAGTATTCGTAAACCACTCCGTGAATCTATTAGGCACTTAATGATATCCGATCGAGCTAATTTTTTGCATACTTGTTCAACTTGACGACCTCTATGAAGTGAATGTTTTCGATCGTCGGAGAGAGACCGGAGCGGGGCCCCCTCGGCTGGGATAGTACGCTGACTGCGCTTTTTTTAGAGCAAAAGGTGAGAGACGTGGCAAGATGTGAAACATTGGATTTTTAGAGTTAATACTAGCCATTTATTGGACCAAACTGTTTAATTGGAGACTGGACTGGATCCAAGCCCAAAACTATCATAGTAGTATTATTATAGAACTAATAATTGAGATCTACATCTCCGTACCACTATGTTTTTTAATTTTCGTTATTTGTGCAATTCTTTAAACGATTATATCTCTCAATCTACAATATTTTTCATAATTTTGAAAATTTTGTATTATATACCTAATCGAGAACTATCAAATAAGATCCATATTGCATATTTTTTGAAATTCATATTGAAAGATATAAACGATTGAAAACTGACACGAGTATCAAAAAAAAAAAAAGAAAACAAAATGGGACGGAGGAAGTATTAAACAAGATCTATATTGCATATATAAGTATAATTGAAAAAAATAAACAATTGGAGGTCCCAAATAGTGAAAATGACAAACAAACTGGACGGAGGGAGTATAAAATTGATGTAGTTGAAAAACTTGTAATCTATGTTAAACTTTGTCCTCCAATGATTGTTCCTAAAACTGGGAATAGGATGTGTGGGAAGTACAAATTTTATGTACTGTATGATGTGAAATTTTAGGATTCGTCCAATTTCAAATTATACTCATCATATCTTGGCACTGTGACATTGGGATGAATTCGATTTCTGCATAGTACATTTATATGGTGGTTTCCAAAGGAAAAGGAAAAAAAAATGGAGTCAACTGTTTGACAGTACAATTGAAAAAAAAAAAAAAACTTTTTGGCAACGAAGAAATTTAGACCAATGAGTAGTGGCGGACCAGGCGGAGTCATGATTCGAACTTGGAGATGGCACTCACAAGCCCCGAAGATCAATATCTCCGTCCCAAATGATTTTCAAAAAAGTACGTATGCACAGGCAATGTAAAACTGATCTCATGCACATACGTCTTTGCGGAGTCCATCTCAAATCCCACAAAAGTGAGATTTAAATTCTCGCTAGGAATGCGAGTACTTTCTAGAACAAAAATACTAACAGCTGAGACAATTTGCAGAGAACCATGCAGAGACAAATGCGTTTGGTCCCATTTCGGGTCCCGAAAAAATCTAGAAAAATATTCATAAATTTTTGAATATTATTTTATGGGGCCCTGTAAAAAATCAGCTCCAGTAGATATCGATAAATATTACTTTTGGATTCGTAGGGGCGAATTGAGCAGTTTCGCTCCTACGAATCCAAAAGTAATACTTATCGATATCCACTGGAGTTGATTTTTTACAGGGCTCCATAAAATAATATTCAAAAATTTATAGATATTTTTCTAGATTTTTTCGGGATCCAAAATGGAGCCAAACGCATTTGTCTCTGCTTGATTTTCTGCAAATTGTCTCTGCGCATGGCAAAACTCCTTTGTGGAATGTTAGAGGACCGAGGGTGAGCCGTACAACCCCATGAGCAAATAGGTAGTAGAATAACAGAAGACAAGTAGATAGAACACTTTATGGCTAGAGGCCGGGTTGGGTTAAAAGCTACTGGTTGTTAAAAGTTGGGCCATGGACTGATGAGATAAGGGGTTGAGGTTTAGAAAGAATATTTATTCACCCCTACCCCCGGAGGCTAGGATGTAATATCCGACAAATGATCAATCAAAATTCGAACAAAGGTCAATTAAGCAGCTATAAGCAGGAATTAAATAGGACTAATACTTACTTCTTCTGTTCCTAAAAAATGATTTTTTTGGAAAATTTAATTTTTTAAGGGAACACAATTATTACTCATCCGAATAATAGAATTTTCCAAAAGTCTCTTCTTAATTTTCAAAAATATAATGATTACTTTTTAAAATCTACTGTAATTTATTTTTTCTCCACTTTTGTGTTTGAATTTGAATATGAGAACGAGGGACAAAGAAGGAAATAACTTAATTTTTTCTCATTGACTTGTCAAAATAGAAAGTAAAACTAATTTTTTGGGACGGATAGAGGAATGGTAAAATAGAGCTGTCATACAATTACAGGATGAAGGAAAGTACAAACAATTACAAACCCATTTCACCTAAAATTCTAGGAATTTGTGGATGGTTAGATAAATTCGTAGACCCGGTCGATCAATTGATTCATTTAAAATTTAAAATGTTTCTACTTTTCTCTAATATTCCTTCTATATCTCTAGGTTGAAACAAAAAAAGATTGGTTTCTTTAAGAATGCTTCCTCGTTTTCCATAAAACCTTCTTGTAAATGGATTTTCAAAATGTCTTCGGTAGTGTTAGTAGGGGTGTCAAACGTGCCTGTCGTGCCGTGCCGTGCCATTTTTTTCCGTGCTAACCGTGTTTCGTGTCGTGCCGTACCGTGCCCGTTTACTTCATCGTGCCATGCCGTGGTGGGCCATTTTGCTTTGTCTAGCCGTGTCGGGCCGTGCCTTTATAAAATCGTGTTGTGTCGTGCCGTGCCCGATTAATTAATCGTGCCGCGTCATGCCGTGCCTTTTTTTGTCGGGTCAGGTTGTGCCGTGTCTTTTTTGTCAGGTTGTGTCGTGCCGTGCCTTTTTTTGTCATGTCGTGCCGTGCCTTTTTTGTCGGGTCGGGTCGTGCCATGCCGTGCTGTGCCTTTTTTGTCGGGTCGTGCCGTGTTGGCCCTTAATCGTGCCGTCGTGCCGTGCCATGTTGTGCCATCAATTTTCGTATACACATCACCAACCGGCAACCGATTTTCGTCTAAAAATAAATCTTCCCAAAAAACACATATTCCGGTGCCTGGTGCGTCAGAACACATTCGGTGCTTCTAAAGACGTTAAAGTCCTATAATGCACCACCTTAGGGCCGCCGAGTTGTTTTTTGAAAATCGGAACCGTCTACCTTTTATGTGGGACTGTTTATATCATTCGTGCAAAAAATCAAGTAAATTGGTTATCATTATATACTCGATCGCACATAACAAAAAATTCTCTATTAATCAATCTACGTCCCGATAAAAGGGCTTCAAAAACCCGATATACCCAAAAATGTGCGAGAGTGATTAAAACACCAAGAATAACAAAATGAACGGTATGGATTATCATACTTGTGTTGCAATCGTATAGCTAGCGTACAAGAGACCCGTTTTTATAAAATATAATTATATAATATATATTACTTGTTCTAATTATAAACACAAACAGATTGTTGGCCTTGGTAATTTGAGATGTGTGTCAAGTCCCCAAGGACTTGGGTTCGAACCCCATAGAGATTATATTTTTAAAACCAATTTTTTTTTAAATTAGTTTTTTTCTTACATATATATATTTATTAGATAATACGCAATATATATCAATATATGCGTAGTAATTGGTATATTATCATATTTGAATTTTGATTCAAAATTTCTTAACCATATAAAGTATTATAAGAGCTTATTTTACTTAAATAAAAGGAAAAAATTAATAAATTATTGGACTATCAAAAAATACACAGAAATAAAGTAAACTATAATTTGAAATCCCTTGTTTATTTAATAACATATTTTTTTTGGTTTTTCCATGCCTCGTGTCGTGTCGTGCCTGGTTAGAACTGTGTCGTGTCGTGACTCGTGCCGTCCCGTGCCAAGCCAACTTCCGTGCTGTGCCCGTGTCGTTCCCCCTCACTTCCGTGCCCGTACCGTGCCACGTGCCCATGTCGTGCCGTGCCGTGTCTGGCTAGAACCGTGTCTTGCCGTGTCGTGACTCGTGCCCCATCCCACTTCCGCGCCGTGCCCATCTAAGACCGTGTCGTGCCATGCCGTGCCAGGCCAACTTCCGTGCCGTGCCCGTGTTGTTCCCACTCACTTCCGTGCCCGTGCCGTGCTGCGTGCCCACTAAGACCTTGCCGTTCTTGTGCCAAGCCAGGATAAATCCGTGCCCGTGCCCGTGCCGCCTTCAAACGTGCCGTGCTCGTGCCGACTCGGCCCATTTTACACCTCTAAGTGTTAGTAGATGCTAGTCGAAACTACTCTTTTTCTATTCATGTCAGAATTTCGTAGACATTGCTATTTCGATAACCCACGATGATTTCATGGACTAATAAAAAAAGTGATAGATTTTAGGACTAATATTTAATTTATGATTTCAATTTTGTGTTAAATGTTATTTTGAATTCTAGGAGAAAGAATAAGGGGGAGAAAAGAAAGGGAGATAGAAAGATTTCAAAAATAATTAAAAGAGAGATTGTGATAATTAGGAAACGCAAAATGAGTGGGTTGTTTAAGGGATTTTTTGAGTTTATAGAATTCAGAACTGAAACATAAGCTTATATAACAACTAGGATGAAAACGTAAACAAGACTAAGGGATTAGCACCAATATCTAAGTATTCCTAATAAAAATGAGAGTGCAAAAATCATTCCGCTCCAGAAAGATTAACATGACTCAGTTTGGATGAAAATATGGCATCACTTTCTAATTCTCTCTCAAAATTACTATCATCCTAATTGAGCTAAAAGAACTAACTAATTGAGACTATCTTAGTTGGTAAGGACTCTTGCATTTCACTAGAGAAATTTTTTTTAGCGCCGAGCGGGTACCACGTGGTGTCCGCTCGCGCATCCGAGCCGTCAATTTCATTTTTGAACGGCTCAGATTTGGAGAGAGAAAATGAGAGGGAAAGTGTTGGGATGAGAGGAGAGAGAGAGTTTCAATCCGAGCCGTCCAAAAGTGTATCAAACGGCTCGGATACGCCGAACGGGTACCACGTGGGATATACCCGCTCGGCACTGAAAAATCTCTCCTCACCAGGAGGTCAAGAGTTGGAATCTTTCCACCTACATGGAAGTGTTTCTTCCCTTTCCATTTGTTGGAATTATTTCTCCCCCTTAATGGCCGAGGCTTGTAGCGAGATTGGACTTATGGTGATTGTGGAATTGTTTGTAATTTTATGTAATTCTTATATTTGTATTCTCGTACCGTCCGCAAAAAACGAAAACTGAGCCAAGGGAGATAACTTCCGAAGAGATGGTAAAAAAACTAGATATCCATTAGCTAGCTCGGATCCCAATCCAGTGCTAAATATAGTGAGCCTAATTCGTAATTGGAGCTAATGCATCAAGTAGAAACAGACGCATCCAGCTAATATCATGCCAATTTTAACCTGGCGTCAATCGTAAATTTAGTAAAACCGCATTTATAAATAGTGAGGGTTCTATGGCACCCAAATCAAAATCCAACTTATGTTGTCTTCGGACGGAGGAACCACCTCATAGGAAGGTCACTAATTGGACCCGCCTATAGAGTATAAACCTCCGGACGAGCCAAAGCAATCACCATTCCAACCCGCCAGGTAAATCGAAGCACCGACCCTAGAGAGGAGTCGAACCTTGCCCACTTCTAGGCAAAAGGCCGTTCCCCTTCATTGGGGCAAATCCATGGGTGGTTAAGTCCAACTTATGTTTATTTTAATGATTCAAGGGGTCGAGCCAACTTACTCACATTGTATCGTTCATTGTTCTGTTCATTTATATTAGGGTAATTTAAATTAAACATTTTGATTTGATCCCGATTCATTTATATTAGGCGCTGGAAGGATGGAACTTTTCCAAAAAGCGATTACGGTAAAATTAAGCCACAAGGATAAGTATTTGGTGGCAGAGGACGACCAAGAATCTGTGTACCTGGAACGTGATGGCTCGTTGAAGAATGCAGTCTGGAGCGTCGAATTTGTCGAAAACGAGGCAAATTATTTGCGCTTCAAAAGTTGTTACGGGAAATATCTTACAGCGTCGAACGTGCCATTTCTTCTTGCGGGGTCAAAAGGGAGGAAAGTTCTTCAAACTGATATCCTGAAAAACGACCCCGATTCCTCCATTGAATGGGAGCCGATAAGAGATGGTTTCTCGGTGCGATTCAAGACACCCAGGGGCAGCTTTTTGCGGCCCAATGGGGGGTTGCCGCCGTGGAGGAACTCCGTGACTCATGACATTCCTCATCGGATGGGCACGCAAGAGAAGATTTTGTGGGACATTGACGTGGTGTGGGCGATTCCAAAAACACCAACGCCGTCGCCGAACCTTCACCGCCAATCATCAAATGCGAAATTCCCCACCGGAAGGACACCGCCTTCCCTTGCACCTCCAAAATTTAGCAAGGTGCAGCACTGATCCGCTCAAAAGCGAAAACGAGAGAGATGTAAACGCACGTAGGAGTACGTACGTTGTTGATTCATTAATTGCATTTGAATTGTGTTTTGGATGGACGTACGTACGTACGTAACTACGTTTCGAGCAATGCTACGTGCACAGATTTTCTGCTGTCTACGATTGTGATGGGATGAAGTTTATGTTAACATGTAATCAGACATTCATGTGGTGCATGGTTAATTAATTTGTGTGGTGAAGAACTTGTGGTATATTCATTTATCAAGAAAAAATACCAACCTGTTGGATATTCTATATTTTTCTCTTTGCTGTAAAATCTGCCGATAATATTATTATTACATGCATGGCCTTCTAAAGCTCTCCTTGGATTGTTAAAAAAAAATCACTTTTTTGAGATTTTTGTGGCTATCAGTGTGCTTTTTTCTTCTCTTAAATTAGTCTAATTCCCAAACGTAATCTATGTTCTTTCTGGATTTTTTCATTTCTCCAAGAGTAACTGGAAAAGTAAATTATTCAATTGTCTGAAGCTTGTAAAAGGTTCACTAATGCTACGTACGTAAACTCCAACAGATTACTCTTCGATTATTTCTCTCGCACATATGTGTCGACCCCATATATTTAATTGTGAGATGGACCCCACATATATTTGAGAAAAAAGTGGTTGAGGAGTGGCCGGTAGCTAGGCGTGTCCGTTGAATTTTTACTAAACACATTCGAGGAAAGGAAGAGATTTTAGAGACTTCACATGGTTTCTGAGATACAAAAACAATTGTAAACAGAGACGCTATTGGTATAGACATACCAGTACATAACCCGTGTACAGACCAGTTTTAAATTCCAAAAAATTGATTTGAGCCATTCATTTTATTTAAAATATTTTTGTTAAGATTCTTGCTAAAAATCAGCTAAGTTGGATATTGGTAGGGGTGTTCACGATACATACAACTTTGTCCCAGAATTCAGACTAGAATTATGAAGCAAAGTTTGATGAATCGTAAACGCCCCTATTGATACCCGAATTAGCTGATTTTTTACAGTGACCCAAAACAAAATGGAAGGCTCGAATTATTTTTCTGGGGAATAGCACTTGGTCTTTTTGTCTTCATTTTCGTCTTATCTAAATATTTTTCACCTTCGGTCCACATTTTTAATTATTCTAATTTCCCTTGTCGTCGAGAGAAATTAATATAAAATATTGCATAAAACTAAATATATAACCATTTATGAAAAGTACAACTACTACAAAGCGGGGGTGTTTGGGAGCCAACTTTATGGCTTTTTATTTTTCACTTTTTGGCTTTCAAGATTATGATCAGAATGTATTTTGTATTTGGTGGAGTGTTTGGATGATATGTGCAGCATACATTTTGCAATAAGAGTAATGTTTGGAAGATATGAAATGAAAATGAATTATGAATTGATTTTTTACTATGTTGCCCCCGCAACTATTTCTACTGGTACGTGGCCCTCCCTTCTACCAATGCCCCCACTTGCCCTCGGAACTATTTCTACTGGTACGTGGCCCTCCCTTCTACCACGTGGCCCTCCCTTCTGCCAATGCCGCCACCTACCAGTACTCTTCTTCTCTTTTACTTCTCTTTTCTTTTCTTTCTTTTGGTCAACACAACACGCACACACAGGGAAGAGAGAGAGAGAGAGAGGGGGGGGAGTCCGGCCACGGGCCACCACTACCTCCTCATCACCACCTTCAACCGGCACCATCACCTCCTCCATAACCACCGCCACCAAGCTCACCCCACCACCAGTTCCCACTAGCAACCGAGATCCGCACCCGCACATAACGTTCAAAACGAGAAATTATTCGAAAAGAGAGAGGGCAGCCTTGTCTTTTTGGCATGCTGATTCGAAAATTGGAAAATGGGAATTGAAAAAGCTCATTTTACCAGATTTTTGATGCAGGGAAGCGAATAAGAAAATTGATGATCAGGCAACGAGGACAATCACAAACGCAGTAGTTAGAGAAACTCTCTCTGACTCTTTTCTTTATCAATAATAATAAACCGTTCAGCCCTAAGGCATAAAACCGAATATAAAGGGAACAACACAAACCCTAGAAAGCATAAAGAAATAATACCGAAATTAAGACGGACCCACAAAATAGACGGAAAAACAAGACTTTAGAAAAAAGAATGAGCTGAATCGAACTTTCCTACGGAAAGTTATGAGGTCGCGAAGAATGGCCAAAAAACAGAACAAAGGCCCCTTTGGAGGCCTGAACGGCCTCAGAAGGCTAAAAAAACACACAGCACATGGCCATAAGCCATGTGTTCTGATCGTCGACCCGTTTCGGATCAAACCCAGCTAAGCCCGTCGCCTAAATTCACGATCAATTTTATTACGAAAAAACCGGCTAGTAGAAATCCTTGGCATGCTTAAAATGAAACTCCTCCTCTATGGCTACTGCATCAATTTTCCATTTTGTTTTAGAAACAAGAAATTGGAAATTTTATTTTACCCGAAAGCCATTTTCCCTCTTCCTACCAAAACCCCAAAATTCAAAAATGGGAATTAGAAAAGGTAAAACCAGGCCTTCCAAATAACTTGGGTCCACATTTTTAATCTTGTTTTCAATTTTTGTACGCGGGCAACATACCTCAAAGATAAATTCATTATTTGGCAGTTCATGTTTATTTGTCTTCTTGGTTTTCGAATCCGTTTTCAATAAGTTTGTCATTTTGGGTTTTGGTTGTTAATTTCTTTTTGTCTCTTTGGCAGTAGGTTGTTGGCCGGGTTGTCTGCTTTGGTAGTAGGTTGTTGGGTTGTTTCTTTTAGATTTTTTGGTTTGGATTCCTGGATGTCATCTTGCCGTCCTTTGGAGTTGGTTCTTGGGTGACATTTTGCCAGTGTGTCTGAGACTCGTTTAATCTTTGTAATTCTTTTCAAAGATTAATAAAATCTTTTTGCCGAGAAAAAAAAATGGTAAAAGAACAAGAAAATTAATTTTCCTATAATTTTCTGTGTTTACTTACTGGAAAAGTTGTAAGTCGCACAACTTCAACTTTTTCACTAAAAAACACTTTCTTATAAAATATATCTTTCCAAAAGGAAGGAATTCTAGTTTTTTTTATAAGATTTTCTGTCAAAGAGAAAACACACAGGAATTTTTTTATTATTTTTCTTTACCTCACCTCAAGCCCCGTTCAGTTGCACGAAATTGATGAGAAAGTATAGAAAAATCAAAATTTTTGTAACTTTTTGTGTGTTCAGTTATCAGGAAAGTTGTAGAACCCATAACTACAAGTTTTCCACTGAAAAACATTTTCCTTCAATAGGTCCTGTCAAAATGAAGGAATTCTTGTTTTCTTGCGATATTTTTTGTCAAGAGAACACATATACGAAAATAAATTTCAGTTTCATTTATTTCACCCCACTTCACTTTTCTTGAGAATCATTTTCTCACACAATATTCTCGACAAACTGAATGGAGCATCACTTCACATTTTCCGAGAATCTATTTCCCACAAAACATTCCCGACAATTGAACGAAACTTGAGGGTATTTTTGGTTTGAACAGCTGAACTCCCAAGGTTCAATTTCATATTTTTCAAGCAAAAATGCTACTCACACAACATCTTTCACACAACAATTGACACAACCGCCGACCTCAGCATGATCTTGACACAAAATGACATCGTTTTGTTAAAAAAAAAAAAAAAAACCAGGTCGCGAGGAACTATGCACTGAACTCCAATGGCGGCGACAACACAAGTAGTATACGTTCCAACAGATCAAGACCAAAAGATCAGAGCGTTAATGGAAATTCACCAACATTGAGAAACAAGCATAATAGTGTATCGCTTGAGGGAGAATCGAACTCTTGTTTCTTTTGACTATTGAAGTCAGGTCAGACCTAAATAAGTTCTTCATTCGAATTAGGGGTTTCTCAATTTTTCTTTTCGAATTAGGTTTTTTTATTTATATTTTTTTCCAGCACATTAGTTTTGGGTTCTCAAATTGAAACCCTCTAATTGATGAGGATGAGAAGTAAATAATGAGGGTAATCTATGGATCTGAAACAAGGAGAGAGAGAGAGAGAGAGAGTGAGAGTCGTGGTGGAGGTAATAGCGTCTGGGTGGCCGGAGGCGGTGGCATTCACCGGAGATGGGAGAGCGTGGGGTTGGGTTGTGGTGTCGCCGGTGGTGGTGATGGTGGTGGTGGGGGCCCTCTCTCGCTCCTCTTGTCTGTGTTTGGATGGTGAAAAGGGGAAGGGGAAAGGGCTGGGTTGGTTTTTTTTATTATAAAACGACGTCGTTTTGTGACAAGGTCATGCTGACATTAGCAATTGCGTGAGAGATGGTGTGTGAGTAGCATTTTTGTTTTTCACGTCAAATTGCAGAGAAGATAAGATGTTGTGTCCTTCGTTTTGTCATGCTAAATGCACGTAGCTAGGGTGAGAGGCTAATGAACTTTTTCGATTACTAACCAATTATAAAACCTCAGCCAAAATTGGTTGAATGGTCATGTCCATGTTGTCCCGGATGTCACAAAAATGAAGGTTTCACGACTTAATCATGAGTGGCAATTAAACAACCTAATTATGCACCAGCTAGCTAACTAGCCAATTATTCGCAACACAAAGAAAATCGTCTCTCTTAGGTTGTCGGCTTAGGCGCTTAGCTTTGGTGAGCTGGTGCATGTCTGTTCCCTTTTTTGGACATATATATATCTCTCTTGTCTGGTTGTTTTTGCGCGCTTCTGTTCTTTTTTCACGTTGTATTTTCGCTTCGAGTTAATTAATAATTTATTATTTGCCAAGAACAAAAAGAAAGCCTTTTGTTAGTTTAATTGAAGGTCAGGTTTGTCCGAACCAGCTTATGTTTTCTTCAACTATTCAAAGGCAAATCATTCATGTCGAAATTAGAGAATTCACAAGAAAACCCGAGTCAGTGTGAGCAGTTAACCACCAACCAACCGGAGTAACCATTTGGCTGAAAGAAAACCTTTTGCAGTGTGAACAATAATATATAATGCTACCCCCACCGCTCACTTTCACCGCTCCCATAGTCTCACCGTTCGTGAGTAAGAGTTTTTCTTTTTTTAAACTCTGACCGTTGAAAACACTTTTTGAACAATAAAATTGAGAGCGGTAATAAAAACAGTACAGGATGAGTAGTGGGCGTAGACTTTATGCAGTGTGAAATAGCCGGCCGAATGATTCCTACTTTGAAAGAGAGGGTTTTCACCAAAGCCTTGAGAAGGACGTGAATGGAGGTGACTGCACTTTATGGGTTGCTCTATTCGCCTGCACTTAATGAAAGCGATATGTGCATGATTAATTATTAAAGCAAGGTCTGGGCATCTCGCTATTCACAGTCCACGGAGTCGTCTAGATATACAATACTCCGTATTTAGTATTATTTACCATTACAAAGGTTTAGAGATGTAAATAGATAATTCTAGCTAGTTAGACTTTATGACATATTGCTTACTGGAGTCACTGAAATTTGGTTAACGAGGTGGTCAAAAATTACCTTAACTCTACTAGTTCTAATACACGAAATTTCATATATTAGTAGTATGGATATAGTAAGCAAAAAATACAAAATTGTATAAGATATTGTAATTGTTCTTGGTGAAATTTTATATTTTTAACCAAGAATGATTCAAATAGTGCACAAATGCACTAATACTTTTTTTTTTTTTTGAGAAAAACTGTGTGGCGAATAGATTCGCACAAATCCTTTTTAAACAAATGGAAAAATTTCAAAATGGCACATAAACTTTGCATTAAATGTCACAAAGACACCTGAACTTAAGTTTATTTCAATTAAACACCTGCACTAATAAAATTTTCAAATTTAGACCCCACCGTTATACCCGTCCACTCAGTCCCAAAAATTGTTGACATGGTATCTGCAACTCGTTTAAGTTGCTCCATTGCACATGTTTTCAACAGGGGACGATGCACCCAAGCAAAATCCACATGCATTTTTGGATTAAAAAGTTAAGTAACTTATTTTTGTCTTTATTCCAATTTTTTTTTGAATTTGTTTGTTTTGCGCCAATTTTTATGACTTATTGATTTGTCTTGATGAGAGGAATTGGAAAAGTAAAATATTTTGTTCAAAACTCAATTTATTTTACTTATTTTTGTCGATTTAAAAAAAATTATCGAGGGCGTGACAAAAAAATTTTACTTTTCCTATTCCTTTCGTCGAGAAAAATCAATAAATCACAAAAATTTGACGCAAAACTAACAAATGCGATTTTTTTTTGAATAAAGACAATAATTCACTATCACTTCTAAATCCAAATTGGCCCTCAGTTCTCTTCATCATCTGTTGAACAAGGGAGGAGGAAGGGCTTCAGGTCTAGGGGGGAAGTGAGGGAGATGGTGGAACAATAGATAGACTTCTAGAGAGAGAAGTGGAGGGAAATCAATTAAGTTAAGGTCATTTCCCCACTATTTTCCTTCAAAACTATATTTTTTTACCCAAACCCAGTTCTTCTTTCTGCTCGACAGACTTATAGTGATAGGTTTCGCTCGAGTGCATCATCCCATGTTGGAAACATGTGCAATTGGGCAACTTAAACGAATTCAAGATGCCATATCAGCAATTTTTGAGACGGAGTATAATGGCGGGAGTCTAAATTTGGGGATTTTGTTAGTATAGGTGTTTAATTGAAATGAACTTAAGTTTAGGTGTCTTTGTGACATTTGGTGCAAAGTTTAGCTGCCTTTGAAATTTTTCCTAAGGAAATTAATGCTTTTATTTTTGGAGATATAGAATTGATTGCGCTCAAAGAGAAGCAGGGAACGATAATGATACCAATTAGGGTTGTCTACGGTTCGGATTGGATTGAATTCCTATGAATCTAATCCTAATTCATATCTTACGGTTTTTAGAAATTGCAATCCAATCCTAATCCAAAAGTCTCACGTTTCGGTTCTAATCCATGCCATGAGTCACGGTTCGGTCTCAATTTTTTTCATAGATTTCCTTCCATAAAAATAAAATGATGCTACTGCCAAGTAAAAATGCAAAGTGCAAACATTAGTTATGATATTCCATAATATTACAATTATTGTCTCTTAAGTTTTATATATGGTCATATTAATGTAAAATTGTTACAAAAAATTTCATAACAATTACTGTAAAGTTATAATTATTTATAAATATTACACATACACATGTATATTTTTTAATTTTATTTTTTTAAATATCTCATGGTCCGGATCGGTTAATCCACGGTTTTGAAATGAAAATTCAATTCTAATCTGTATCTCACGGTTTTTTAATTTTTGAATCCGTGTCTGGACTATTAACCCACAGACAAAATTCAAAAGGCATGGATCGGTTCGGTCTAGACCAGTTTCATGGTTCTCAATTTTTCTTGGACAACCCTAAAACCAATAGATTTGAAGATCTAGAGTTGATTGTCATTTAGGTGTTCAATTGTGAATTACCTAGATTGACGGATTTTTTTTTTGAAAGGCGAAAAAGATTTATTAATCTTTGAAAACCAATTACAAAGATTAAAAGGACCTATGCAAAAGGCATCAAGCCGGAGAAGAGCAAACCCACAAGAGGCAACAAACAACTCCAACAATCATATAGAGCTAAGACCCGAAGGGAGAAAATAATTGATGGGTGTTCATAGTGTAGGATAAAGTGTTCAAAATAAAACCTGAGATAAAATTATTACATGTATTGTAGGAAAATAAAAAGAACTAGGGTGTTCAATTGACCACTATATATCTTATTGGTGCCAAAATGCATGGCTTTGCCAAAATATTTTTGGTTGGCTACACTATCAAAAAGCTAGAAACATAAGCAATGCTGGTTTGGTGTCATTTTGGCACAGTTTTATTTCAGGATCATTGGCTGAAACTTATTTCATTTTTTTTCAATTCTATTTAGTTGGCTTCTATGATGTGAAAATTTTGACAAAAGCCATTGTCGGAGCCAAATTTTGCACCGATGACTTCTCCATTTTTTGACCAGAAAAATATTGACGGGCGGTGGACTTGAATTCTGTTGAAAATGTGGCACATTTATCATGAACCCTGGATTTTGCTCTAACATTGTAATACAGATGGTATCAACTGCATCCAGGCTATCTGTGGGAAAAAAAGTCAGACTTTATCTCTTCTTTTTCTTTTTTTTGGAACAGCAAAAAGACACAAATTTGATTAATTGGTATAGTATAGAGGCTACCCACACCTAGGCAATTTACACATTTTACGCCCCAGGAACACATTTTTTCACCCATATAACATCCAAATGAACTGTTTTTAGCCCTTTTCACCAAACGCATTTTGGGCGGTGTATAGATGTGATTCATGTGAAGAATTAATTGTCTTTTTATAACTGATAGTGATGCCTCTGTGTTGGTTAAATATGGTGTTAATCATCAAAAGGACATGTGAAAAGTAAAACCCTTTTTCTATTGATTGATTCATTTTAATTGGCTGCCAAACTAGACTGATAAGGACCCCATTCATTTATGGAAACCTTGTTTCTTGCTACTCGTTTCTCTCCTAGTACGGAATGAGAATCTCTCTCTCTCTCTCTCTCTCTCTCTCTCTCTCTCCAAGTTCTAAATTAGTAGAGTAATTGGCTTCCAAAGTAGACTGTGAATCAAAAGCAAGATTTTCCGACCCCACTGCATATTTTCACATGAGTCCTTTTGTCTCTTTGAATACCCTTTTGTGCTCTCACATACTCTAGCAAGGCGTAAAGAGAGAGTCTCTCTCTCTCTCTCACGCGCCAAACTATTATCAATATCACGTCAATTGTCGCATGAAATATGTCTCAATAATCGTACGGAACGATTCTAGCTGGTGAAATATTTTCATTAGTTAAACCCAAAATGGCTCAATCCATTGAACCAGACAAGCTAGAACACAGAGAATATCTTCCGGGTTACATTTCACTAGGAAATTTCTGACAACTGGAGATCGATTTGGAAGGCTCACGGTGTTGTGGTTGAGCAACTTGTCAAATCCAGTTTGAAATGGAACAGAAGAAAACAAAAATCAAGAATTGCCCTTTGGGTTTAATTTTAATAACATATCTTTGTTCGGTATGCTGCGCACTGGTCACCGATTGATATTGAAGGATTGATGATGTTGCATGAACAAAAGTCGTCACATTATTATGTAACTGAAACAATGGGCGATCATTACCTGGTAGCTAGCTAGGCTGCTAGTCTATGGCCTGGAATATAAAGTTTCATTCATTACCTGCTAACTTGTACCGGGTTAGGACTTAGGCCGTACGAGACTTTACTCTGGCTTTGATGGGATCGACAACGTGCAAGTGGAGAGTGGGATGGATTGGTCTATTAGAAATTAGTCGAGGGGCCTAATAGGTATGTGCGTGGATGTTAACAATATTAGTGCCATTTATGCCCCCCTAAGTTATATTTGTTTAGCCAGGCCATTTATCTTCTTACTTGGTGGAGTAAGCATGTTTTTGCGTGTTTCAGGTTTTGACTAAGATGCGAAATGGGTTTACAGGAGAGCTTTGGATGGATCCCATTAATCAGAACATTTCAAGGAAATCAAAATTAATCATCCCAATTCGGGAGGAAAATTCAAGAGATGAATTCAATCTTGAATTAGGATTCAACGAAACGGGTTTAGTATTTTGACAATATCTCCCTCATATGCTATCCAATTGGGATGATTCAAGCTGGGATACAAGCTAATGAAAAAAATACGACTTCGAGTGAAATAGCATTTTCCCAATTTGGACATTTACTAGGTCAAAATGGGCATGCAAGATCAATTGTGAATAATGGTGGAAAGAGTAAAGTTCCTTTGGGCCTATCCGTAAAGTTCCTTTGGGCCTACCCCTGACATTTTGAGAGCCTAAAATGAACTTCAAAATTTGGGTCCTTTTCGTACTTCTATGAGTGAAAAAAATAATAGTTTATCAATCTAAAACTTTTAAAAAATATATAATAAAGTGGATTAAATTTCCGAAGTAGTGATCATTACAAGAATTAACAATTAGCACTTTAATATCACCCCTTTTTTTTATTTTTAGAGACAAAAAATAATTACGCTTGCATAATCAAACTTTCCTGTGATATTCTTTTGTAATGGATAATATAACTACAAAATGAGACCTTTGGAACTTTTATAAGGAATAATTATGGGCACTTTGGGATTCTTCATAATGGTTTTTTTTTTTTGGTTTTGTTTTTAGCTTAATGGGCTTATTTTTTTTATTTATCACCCAATAAAAATTTGGGGGCCTGAGGCGCAAGCCTTCATTGCATTCCATCATGAACAGATGTGCAAATAAAAAGCAGGATTGAAGCAAGGTCACTCGGTTTGGTCGTATCCCAGACATAATAGGGATCTTCATTCCTTCATTACCTCCACCATTAAACAATACAAACCAAGGCACTTTGTTCATACTTAATACATAACATTCATCTGCACTCTCCGTCTTCTAACTTGATTGTGGGAGAGTCCAAGACCGGCAACAGTATCACTGGCCATTGGACTTGTTTTGCAGGAGTCCCTTAATTAAATTGTTTAAACAAGAAATGCAACCACCGTTTTTTGCATCATCACTCACTTCACATATTGTTCCATATTTCCATATGCTTTACACATTTCCCGGATACTTTTCAAATAAACAAATATTTTAGAAGTTTATAATGTGCAATTTTCAACCACCAATAGCATAACATCATCACAATATTCATGGGCACCACATACTATTTGTACTTCCTATCAAATAAAACAGCACGCAACTTACGAACACTGATCCTCTGTACCGAAATTCTTCCGTACTGAGGAATTCTGACAGTTGGATCGCATATAAACTAGTAAAAACAAATAAATGCTCATTTAATACATGGGTATACAAAGGATTTTTTGTGCCAATTAACTTACAACCTAATCTGAATTATTTGCCACCGCGTAAAAGTTCAAAACCACAAGGCCCAGTAATAATTAGTATTTCCATATCTCCCTTGTCTAGAAACTTTCTATATATGTCTTCCATCACACTATCACGTGCAACATTCTGTACATCTCATTATTGCATACCCATATAAATGCCCCCACCCCTAAGGCTAAGAGGACCCATGGGATTTTGTTGAGACTTCTTTTATATTGGTTGCCTTTAGAGTTTAGATACAAAGATTTCTTACACACAGACACAGAGAGAGAGAGAGAGAGAGAGAGAGAGAGAGAGAGAGAGAGAGAGAGAGAGAGAGAGAGAATGGAGTTAGAAGCTATTCTAAGTCAAAAAGAGCATTTTGGTTACACAAGTAAAGACCTTTACGACTTGTTAGAAGGAAACTGGGGCTGTGAATTTGGTCTACCAGAACAGGAGGAGGAGGAGTATGGCTCTTTCGAATTTCACGAGGGCCAAATCAATAATTCAAACCATACAAATTGGAACTCTCCACCACCTACCTCATCGATATGGCCGTACTCATATTTGGATCAATGGGGTGCGAATAATCCCAATTCATCCTCAGAAGTACCCGACACAACGAGCATTTATCCTTGCGAGGAATTCCAGCAGTTGGATCCAATTTCAACCAGGCCAAGGCCACGACGTTCAAGAAGCAAAAAGAACATGGAAGAGATTGAGAGCCAGAGAATGACCCACATTGCTGTGGAGCGTAATCGGAGAAAACAGATGAACGAGTACCTCTCTGCTCTCCGAGGACTAATGCCGGATTCCTACGTTCAAAGAGTACGCTCTCCCCTTCTCTCTCTCTCTCTCTCTCTCTCTCTCTCTCTCATACCTACATTCTATATTTTTTCTTCGGCTTAGCATTAATTTTTGAAATCTATTGAGGTAGAGAGCGTAAAGAGCCCCTCAAATTATCATTGTCGCCTCAAAGATATGGGGGCCCGAAGCGAAGTCCTAATATGAGACTCTATATACATCTTTGACCATAAGTTTTCAAAAAAAAATAAAATATAAAAGTCAATCTAAAATTCAAATTTCAGAACAAAATTTATGATAGAAAGACCCGCACTTTCATAGAGAAACTAAAGGCCTAAAGAAAGAAACTTTAGAAAAAATCAATTGTTTCCTGCTTCAAAATTCAACAAAAGTTAGTGACAAGATATAATTAAGCTAGTTGGCAGTTAAAAAAAAAGGGAAAAAAGTTGCGCCTACTGCACACTCTTCAACTCTGTTTATATTGATTGTGAGAAGGGGTCCTTTGCTAAAAGAAGTTGAGAAAAACTTATGGCCGAGATTCGAGCCCAAGTCCTTAAAAAATGAAAGAGCTTCGGCTGCCAGACTACCAAGTAGAAGTTATTTGAAGGATATTGGAACTGTTTATGTATTTAATAGTCCAGTACAAGCTATATTTTTTGGGACCTTTCCTTGGGCCAAAAATTGGGAGTTCAAAGCAATGGCTTCCTCAGCTTCCTCTCCAAACCGTTTCTGATTATCTCCACCAAAAATGTATCTATCGATGTTCGGGTGTAGACATGACACTAGGATCATAATCTTGAAAAATATGAAGACTTTTACGCGATCCAATAACCGAAAAAGGCATACTTTTGAATACTGTCATTTCAACTTTATAAAGTCAAAAACATAGGACGCGAATAGAAAGGCAAAAAATTGCATCAAGGGGCCAAGGGGCTTGTAGATATCAAGGGAAATTGCATCATTTTGGTTTTGGACACTGCAAGACTAGAGATGACACATTGGCCCCGTTTTTTCCGAACCCATTTCAATCTTTTCCAATTTCCAATTTCTATTCTCACCTCACTGACCTGAGCTATTGGTCAAAAATCAAACAGAAAAAATATCATCAATTTTGGGAACATTACGACAATGCACCTCTAATCTTGAGATGAAACTATCAATGTTTTAAGCTATCTACAGACTGCGAGGAACATAGCAGCTGTGTAGATATGAGCCCTGTTTTAATCTACCGGCGGTAAATGCAGCTCTTACAAAAACTTCAGCGTTCAAAGGCAGATTAACAAATATGTGTGTGTAGTCGAGTGGTAGGCATCATGTACGAGCATTTGGTTGGGGTTCAAACCAAACTGCAACTAACATTACTTGCTTTTGCTGAGAAAAAAAAGAAAAACATGTGTGTGTTTTTGTGCCTATTGCGTTTACCAAAATTCAACAAACATGATATATTCTTAGCGAAGTGAGTTAATTGTTGACGCCGTGATCAGGGTGATCAAGCATCCATAGTTGGAGGCGCTATCAACTACGTTAAGGAGCTCGAGCACAAGCTACATTTTCTCGGCGGAGAAAAGCGAACGAACCAAAAGTTTGAAGCTGGTACTTCTTCCTTGCCTTTCGATGAATTCTTCGCCTTCCCACAGTACTCAACAAGCACGACTACTCCTTGTGAAAGTTCGGGTGACCCGATGTCCGCCAACGCTGATATTGAAGTGACAGTGGTTGAGAGCCATGCCAATCTCAAAATAAGAACCAGAAAGCGGCCGAAGCAGCTCATGAAAATGGTTTCTGGGTTGCAAAGCCTCAGGCTCACTGTCCTCCACCTTAACGTTTCTACTGTTGATCAAACTGTCCTCTATTCCTTGAGCGTCAAGGTTAGTTCGATTAGTTTTTCAAAAATATACTTCTTATTCTTTATTTTGTAATAATATATACTTATAACATTTTTAAGGGTTACTTTTACAAAATTTATACTACTACTACTACATTTTTTGGGGTTCCTTTTGAAGAGTAAACATTTTTGAAAATGGACAAACGGAGGGATAGTGAAATCACCAGACTGTTTTCATTTATCATGCTAATAATTTTTTAATTTTTTTCTGTTCTGAATCGTGTATATATGCATACATATGTAGGTGTATGTATATATATTGTGGCAACAAAAAATATTTTTTTAATATTTGTTCTGATGGGAGTAATTAAAAAAGTAGTATATAAATATAAAAGCTCTGGGTAGTGAACGAACTACAATTCTTTTTAGTTTGTTTTGGGCAATTTTGCGGCTATGTTCGTTTGGAAGTTTTGTTTTGTTTTCATTTTGTTTTTCAATCATTACCTTACTTTTTTTTTCAATCATTACCCTATTTCTCTAATTATTACTTTCTCATCTCTCTCTATCTCTCTCCAATCATTACCTTTATTTTCAATCATTATCCTATTTCTCTCTTCACCCACTATCAAAACTAAACTAAATTAAACTCTCAACCAAACAAAGCGTAATCTTTCCCGCTACAGATGAAAACCAAACGAAATAGTAATTAGTTTACACGTTCTTAATTATTAGTTTTGGGCAATTTTGAAATCTTTCCCGCTACAGATGAAAACCAAACGAAATAGTCATTAGTTTACACTTTCTTAATTATTAGTTTCCCTCCAATAATGGAGAATTTTTTTGATACCAAGCGGGTACCACATGGCGGTTTCCGTTGGTGATCTCAACTATCCAAACGTATTTTGGACGGGTCAGATTTATTCCCCTTTCTTTCCTCACTCCACCACTCTTTCTTTTTTTTTTCTATCTATAAAATCCAAACCGTCCAAAATACAATTAGACGGTTGAGATCGCCGACGGGATACCACATGTGTGGTACCCACTCAGCACCCAAAAGTTTCTTTAATTTCTCCCAATAATGATCCGAGGGGAAAAATGCCGAGTTTTCTAACGAGATTTTGGTGACGTTGATACAGGTTGAAGATGATTGCAGCTTGACATCAGTGGATGAAATAGCCGCGGCAGTGAATCAGATGCTTGGTAGAATTCAGCCAGAGGCTGCCTTGCTTTGAAAAATTTAATTAGTTTCCCCTGCAATATTATTTATTTCTATTTAAATTCATTCTTATGTTTTTAATTTTATTTACCGCGTGTGGTGTATTATTGGCTGTTCTTTAAATTTTAGCAGTCTTTTGTACTCTTATAATTTCTCATTTTTATCTCTCTGAAATAGCCGCGGTTGTGTGTTTTGTTTTGGAGTGTGTATTTTCGTATATGTCATGAAATTGAAATAAAATCTAAAAGGCATGAAAAATCTTCGTGACGTAGTCTCATTTTTAACTAGCATTAAACTTATTTGCATTTCTACAGAACAATTTTTGCAAAAATATATTTTTGAATATTATAATTTCAATAGAAAGTATGTTAATATTGTAATTACACAACTAATTTTTAATTATCTACAAAGAAAATAAGGCCATGAATATGGATAATAAATAAACAGTAGAAAGGGCATTATGGTCAAATGTAAACCCAAGATCCAATAATTTGATTATAACCAAACAATTTCAAGATGCATAATCTACTTTTCATCCATCCATCAAACACTTTTTCACAAATTTTGATTATGAGTTTTACAGAATGTCAGAATCTGGAATCATAGTCAATAATCATAAGCTAGTACGTACCAAATAATTTGGAAGAAGATAAAAACCAACCCAAATTTTCTCTTTGACCGGCCGAGAGTTTAGGAATCTAACAAAATCACAATGCTCGCTTTTATATATGTGACCGTCACAAATTCCAATAACTCACGCGTCCGGGCCAACTGACGAACCCTGCTCTCCAAATGTACATTCCCTTTTCTATCTCAACTTCAACTGAGGCATCAAATCCTCAACTGTGAATTGCTGTTGCAAAACCAGCACAGAGGCGTTGCTCTTCATATCGGAAGACGCAAGAATGTCCCCGAGGATTCCCAATTCCTGAAAATCGTTAGCCCATTCGACGAGTCCCGAAACCAACGGGGACTCCTCGTCCACTCTCCTCCCCACCAGTATGAAATCAATGTTATCATCAAGCGACATGAGTACCCTCGACGTCTCAGCCCCGTCTCTCACGTTTATTTCCCGAAAGTCGACCCGATCACTGTATCCGGAAACACCGCTCAAGTCCGCGATCGCTTTCATGTCCAGCTTGGCTTCGATTAAATCAGTGACGAATTCGTCTTCGGCTATCAAGCGAATGACCGTAAGCCTAGTGTTACGGTTCTCGACCATGCGAGCCCCATATGCCAGAGCCTCCCGAGAGTCAGGTCCTCCAGTGAATACCACACACACATAGTTTTTAGACTCGTTTTTTATTCGAAAATAAGTCAAGATTTTCTTGTCGACGAGGATTCCGACTGAGCAGGGAGCCTTATCGAGGAGTTTCCTCTTTACTCCCCTCACCGGGTTACTCTCTGATTTTTCGTAAGGCACGATTATAAGGGAAGTACTCTTTTGAAGTGCGAGCGTACAAATGTCACCATGCATGGAATCATAAGGCGTTATTGCGGTGTAGTACTGATTTTTCACCATCCCCTCATGGTGAATCTGGTAGTGTCGAAAGGCGGATATGATGCGGGCAGTTCTGGTGGCGTTAGAGGAGGAGCAGTTGTGGAATTGGTGGTTGATAAGCAGCGGATGCTCACGACCTTCGAGCTTCAAAAGGTCTAGAACGTAAGTTCCCAAGGGGCTCTCTCTGGTGGGAAAAGTGGCTTTCAGGAGATTCAGCAAGCCGAAAATCGACTCCTCTTCATGTACGCATACGAGAATCCGAAGCTCATTGTCGCGCCTCAGGTGTTGTACGGTTCTCCTTCTGTAGTTTACGTACCTTTTTGAAGGATCGTAGAGGTAGCTGATCAAAGGAGTGGCGATGGCGGCATGAACTACTGCCATAATGGTGAGAATTGAGTAGAGTTCTTCATTGAGCAGCTGCCGGTTAAATGATCAAAATGACACAAGAAAACAGTTATTCAGAACTAGAGCAATTCCCAGAAAGGTATCCAATTATGCTATGCCGACAGCACTAAGACAGTGGACATTATTAATGTTTAGTACTGATCATTTGTTTAATTTTGTGTCGGTTATTGAGATAAATCATTCATCTCGACGAGAGTAATAAAAAACGTGTAGAAGGACTAGAGTGTTACAAGACGACAGCAATGCACTATGCCAAGCTGGGACGATTGCAATGCTGCCATATTCAATTTCGAAAATTGTCTAATTTCCTCAGTTCTGTAACATCATTGTGCATACAAAGTAAAACATTATGCCTGGAAAATTTGAAGGAAGGTACACAAAATGTTATGCTAGGAGAACAGGGAAAAGTATGAGTTACCGAGAATCGCAATGCACGTTTGAAGAGCAGAACATCGAAAAACCCCTGCGAGCACAGAATGAGGCCAAGAGCAATAGAATCCTTGTATGGCATCCTGAAGAATCGCGAAGGTACAACAGACCCGAAAAGTTTCCCTGCGTAGGCGAGGACTATTATCACCTCGACGGGGCCGAGATGTTTAGCCTTTATAAGACCGACATTCACATGGCGACATGCGTCGATGATGTAAGATGGCATGAGCAATGCGTTGACAAAGAGATTAAGTTTATCTGCTAAACCGGAACCCAGAGGAGGACCGGCTGGCACGGCGAATCCTAATACCATCGCTCCGAAGTAGGCTTGCAACCCTATGAATTCCGACACGAATGAAGTTCCGAATAGCAACATGGTCATCACAATTAGATGTGATTCTCTTATGTTGCTTCCTTCTGGGATTCTCTTCATCATCCGAAACATTATCGGACGAAACAAGAACACGATCACCAGAACCATGCCAATCCTGGAAAACTCCATTTTTAAAACCTCGCTCATCGTACTGTTCAAATACTTGATCCTGGTATACGTGGCGCTTACGACTTTGAGTAAAACGCCGCACAAGTTGCTGATCAAGGAGGAGGAGAGGGCGAGGCGACCTATTTCTGAATTCAGGAGCTTTAGATCTTCCAATAGGACGGAAGTGACTTGAAAGGAAGTGGTTGCCGAAAGAATGGAGATGGTGTCAAGGTTAGTGGCGAGGTTGTCGTTTGTTTTGCCGAAGGCATGGGCGATGGGGACGGCCAACGCAACGGGAAGCAAGAATGCAGTGATGCCGACCACCCATGCCATTCTTCCTGATGTCTTGATCACGCCTAGGTCGGTTCGGACTCCAACCAAGAATGTCAAGTACATTAGGCTCAGAAGTTCGAGGACATCGATGATTATCGACTGTTTTCCCCAGAACAAGCTTGTGTAGAAGTTTCCATCGGTGAATAATTGGAGAACCGAGGGGCCTAGGAGTATTCCAGTCTGGTCGAAATGAAGAAATCATTAGCAAGAAAAGTGTTATCTTGTGATGTTGCAGATTGTTGCTTTGAATTTCCATTATGGTCATCTCCATTCATGCCAAACCAACCAACATTGTTGATGAACATTAACTTCGTTTTCGTATCAAAATTGAAGAAACTTCATTCCCATATTCCTAAATTCTTTTCGTATGAAAAATCTGTTTCTGGAAGCCATTTTTTCCTGATTAATTTCATCACTGCGGGTAACATTTCTATACAAACAGAAGTTGAGAAAATAATTTTCGCAAAAATTGATGTGTTTCGGGATACCTTCATTCCAAACCAAACATCACAATTGTGGCTTATAATTTCCAAACAATCACAGCCACATCATTATAACCGAATTTTGCGTACAAATAAATATTAATCTCGAAACCAATTTTGATGTACAAAATATTGTTGACAATAAAAAAAGAAAGAGAGATCATATATTACCAGCATGTCTGAGACAAATCTAGGTTGTTTGAGAGGCCTCAGGAGCCTTTGAAAGGCTGTTGAGATGATAATGACAGTGCCAAGCTGCAGCATAAGAAGCGGCAGAGGATATTTCAAAGGGTTATCTGTCCTGAACAGACCTTTAGACCTCACGGACGCGCCCATATATTCACAGGTAAATGGCAAAGAGAAGATGGTCATGTTAAATGGCACCTTCACCGGTTGACTGACATTATTCGCCATGGTTTTCTTTCCTTTGAAGCGATGAAGGCGGCGGCGGTGAGGAAGAATAATTATGATTCAAAGAAGGGTTTAAGGGAAAACGAGAAGAGAAAATTAAATATAATCTGGTTTTGTTTTCGCTCTTCTCTCTTTCCCGGGTTTGAAACGGGGAAATAATTCAGGTTGGGAAGAAATGAGATAGAACTGAATCAATATATTCTGGTGAGGAGAAAAAATTGTGAGGTGGGGAAAAGCTTCGACGTTCATGTTCTACGTACCTAAGCTGGAATTCAACATATTAGCCAGAACAAAAGATGTCTGAACTCTAAACTGGGTAAAAATGTTTCCAGAATTGTAAAATTACTGCCATGTCGATACGCATATGGATACCATTCTTATCTGTTTATTTGTTTGACTA
Organism: Rhododendron mucronatum var. ripense; assembly: GCA_019656295.1. NCBI lineage: Eukaryota > Viridiplantae > Streptophyta > Magnoliopsida > Ericales > Ericaceae > Rhododendron > Rhododendron mucronatum. The sequence goes on along the minus strand of BPLT01000022.1, from coordinate 473,352 downwards.
GGATCAACCTCTCATTCGGTTGTCGACAGCCCCTAAATACAAAAATGGCATGCTAATGCTAAATTTTAGCTAGCAATGGTCAAGAGCCAAAAATGACTGTTCAAACGGGTCTTGCTTCAGCTGTGCAAATGTCATTTGTTCGGAGCATTTTTTCAACAGAAGATGGTAAAAAGAATGTTGAAACTGGTGTCGACATTTTGCTTCTGCTATAAGCCTTTCACATTCTATTTTTTTCGTGAATTAACCTTTCAGGCGAGCGTTGAAAGGCGAAAGCACAGTAGTGTGACAAATGGTCAACTATAAGAATGCGTACGAATTTATGTGGTTGATTTGTGGTGTTATCAAGTTAGAAGCAGGATACAGAAATTAAGGAATACCTCAATACCAGAGGATTCTGCATCGTCGATCATCAAAAGTAACTTTTAACCCGTTATTTTCACGCACGAAACAGAATAGAACCTGAATAGCCAAAATTGGCACACCACTCCTGATTGAATTCAATAGAAGAAATGATTGAAACCGATGAAGAATCTGCATATGCTCGTAAGCATGGAACGCAATTTCCTCGGCCTTTCTTTTTTGGGTAAAATATCGTTCATTGAGAGAAAAACACCAATATAGGATCTACGCGGCATGCCCCTGAAAAAACACGATCACAAAGAACCAGATATATATCCTAGGACAGGGAGCTAACTGAGCCCATACAAAGAAAAAGCAACACGAAACATGAAGAATTTACTTGATTGAATGCAATTGATCAACAACAACAAAATCGAATCAAGAACTAGAGAGAGAGAATCTAAAGTGAGAGAATCCCGAGATGTGGAGAGAGAGAAAGAAACTCTGTATATTCTTTCTGGGAAGTGCTACAATACACACGCCCCTTATTTGGGTGTGTATCATATGCATCTTCATTGAAATACACCATAATGTGATTCCTAAAATTTTATGAATTTATTGTTAAAAAATTACGAATCATATTAATAAAAAGTTACGAATTTTTAGTATAAAAGTTACGATACGAAATAAAAATGTTATGAATGACCAGTTTTACAAGTAATTTTTTATGAGGTGGCCCAATATGAACCACACAATAGGTCCATATGGTATACATCTTAAAGGGGTGTGTATTGAAGATTTTCCCATTCTGTTTTCATCATTTTCCCCTTAATCATGAAATACAATGGAATCCAGTACATATAAGTCCAGCTTTCAACCACTATCTAACCAACCAATAACAAACCATCTTACTCTCCACTAAACCATACTCAACTAACTAATGGCTGACTAATCAACTGGTGACGTGGCAGTGGTGGAGCTCTGATCTGCTACATTGGACTCCTTCACACTCCCTTGCAAAAGCATGGGAGGATTAGCTACCATGAGTTTGGACTTGAGGAGCTGAAACCAAGACACAGATAATGGCTTTGTGAAAATATCGGCTAGTTGAGCCTCAGAATTAATGTGATACAACACAAACTGATTATTCAACACTTGTTCGTGTACGAAATGATAGTCGAGCTCAACGTGCTTAGTTTTTGCATGATATACAGGATTACACGCCAAAGCAATTGCAGACTTGTTATCACACCATAAAACATTAAGTGTAGAAGAAGGAATAAGCAATTTAGAAAACAACTATTGCAACCAAACCAATTCACTAACTGTTTGAACCATGGCTCTATACTCAGCCTCTGTGAAAGATCTAGCCACTGTGTGCTGCTTCTTAGCACACCATGAGACCAAGTTATGACCCATGAATACACCATAACCTGTGGTTGACCTTTTATCAACTGGATCCCCTGCCCAGTCAACATTTGTAAAGACTGTGAGAGTAAGAGGCCCTTGAACAAAATGAAGACCTTGATGGATTGAACCTTTGATGTATCTAAGGATGCATTTGACAGCAATAAAGTGACTGAGCTTGGGTGCATGCATATGTTGACAAGCCACATTGACAGAAAAAGAAATTTCAGGTCGTGTCAAAGTCAAATATTGTAAAGAACCCACCAAAGTTCTATATAAAGACACATCTTTTAAGGGTGAATCATAATCTGGTATTCTAGGCTTGACTGATGCAGGAGATTCAGACCCTTTACTCTGTCATACCAGCTTTAGCAAGAAGATCTGAGGCATACTTTGCTTGAGACAAAAAAATACCAGAAGAATAAGATGTAATCTCAATCCCCAAAACATAATTGAGAGTACCCAAGTCCTTCATAACAAACCTTTGACTAAGCTTTTAAATGAGAGAAGTAATATAGGAAGAATCACTTCTTGTGATGACAATGTCATCCACATAAATCAAAACCAAAGTAAGATGATTCCCCTAAGGCAAAAGAAAAAGAGACGTATCTGCTTTACTGGACTGAAAACCAAGATGAAGAAGATAGTTAAAAAACATAGAGTAGAGTACCAAGCTCGAGGAGCTTGTCGAAGTCCACATAAAGAGCTTTGGACAGTTTACGCACATAGTCAGAATGAACTGAATCTTTATAGCCCAATGGTTGTTTCATGTAAACATCCTCAGAAATCACACCATGCAAGAAAGCATTGGACACATCCAATTGTCTAATTGGCCACTTGTGATGAACTTTAAGACTGAGAACACTACAAGAAATTACACCATTCTCGATTAACATTTTAGTCTCCAAAGGGTTTTCTAGACTAAATAATTTGGTCGGCAATTTAGTCGGGGAATGAGAGTTGGCATATGTAATTACCGACTAAATATGGTTTAGTCGGCAAATGTAATGTTTTAGCGACTAAAGGTTTTGTCGCCGAATGTCCTTTTTGCCGACTAAAAAACATGCCAATAACTATTTCCATGTCCACGTCATCACGAAAAATGGATGTTCCATCCTGGCACTTTGAACCACCACTTAGAAATTTGATTTGTCCCCTTTAATTGTACAAAGTGCTATTCTCGGGATTCAAAACCCCGACCTCCAGTCCCATGCACAACAACTTTACCAATCCGGCTAGCCACCCACTTGTTTAAAGCATGAGAATTTAATTTATATATTTTATACTCCTTAAGTGAATGCATCAGCACGATTTCTGATTGCGCTTTGTAAAAAAAATTAAGTGCTTCATTTTTTAATCTTTTGAGTTAGCTCGGAAATTTTATTTTTTTGATTAATATATTCTAAAATGTCATAATTAATTTTTTATCTCCAGGCTCTCAAAGTATGTGCTCTTTCATTTGGTTCACTTATTGATTTTTTAAATTGGGAAAAAATCAACATTTCCCGACTAAAATGGACTTTAGTCGGCAAAAACATATAAATCCCGACCAAAACATTTAGTCGGAAAATGTATTTCAGTGACTATCATTATTTTGGTAAAAAAAATGTTTACTTTCAGCAACTAAAAGTTGTTTGGTCGCTAAAATTTATAGTTTTAACTACTAACGAACTATTTTAGTTGCCAATTGGTATAGTTTTACCGATTAATAGAGTTTGGTCACTAAATGTGCGTGCATTCACTGACTAAATGATTTTAGTCGGTAATTGGTACAGTTTCAACGACTAAATGTTTTTTAGTCGGGAATGGTGTAATTTGTTGTAGTGGAATGACTCTCATTGTTGGTTGTTTAATAACAGGAATGAATGTATCAGAGAAGTCTAGACCCTTTGCTTGTTGATTACCATTAGCTACAAGCCTAGCTTTGTACCTTGCTACAGTGGCATCAGAGTGTTTCTTAATTTTAAAAATCCATTGGCAGTCGATGACATGCCCATGAGCGGGTGAAGGAACAAGAACCCAAGTTCCCTGTTTAACAAGTGCTTCATACTCTTCTGCCATAGCCTTTTGCCAAATAAAATGAGTAAGGGCTCAGAAAAATGAGTAAGTTCAGAAATAGGAAGGGGAGAAGAGGTAGAAACAACCAAAGAAAGAGGCTGTCTAGGTTTGAAAAATTCCATTTTGAGACTTTGTTCTCAAGAATGAGAAGGGCCTGGTGTAGTAACAGGAACAAATTAAAGAAGAAGATACACGCAAAGAATCAGAAGAAGAAGTAGAAACAGAAGCAGAATCGAAAGAAGGAGTGGTTATTATAGGATTAATAGGAATAGTGAAATGAACAGAATAAAAAATAGGAATTGGTGTAGAAACTGATGTGACTGGTAGAGAGGATTAAGTAGGAGGAATAGACAGTATGATATCTGAAAAACTAGTTAGAGGAACTGAAAATGTAGTAAGAGAACACTCAGTATTTGAAGAAAAAGAAGACTGAGAAACAAGAGACGAATAAGGAAAATGATGTTCAAGAAATCTGACAGGCCTAGAGATGTAGACCTTATTAGAAATAGGGTCAAAACACCTGTACCCTTTAGATGAGGTACAATAGCCCAGAAAAACACAAGTAGTAGACTTAGGAATCAATTTGTGAGAGTGATAAGGTTTAAGCCAAGGAAAACATGCACAACCAAAATGTTTGAGAGCAAGATAGTCTGGTTTAATATGAAACAAGGGAACATACGGAACTTGAAAGTGCAAAGAAGAATGAGGAAGTCTATTGGCTACGAAAACAGTTGTAACTGATGCTTCTAGCCAGAATTGAGCAGGCATTCCTACTTGATCAACTAAGGTGAGAGTTGTGTCCATTTAATGTCCATGTTTTCTTTCCATAACACCATTTTGCTCAGGAGTGTGTGGACAAGATGTATGATGTAGAATACCACTAATGAGAAACAAATAAGTTAGATACTTGTTCACAAACTCTTTTCCATTATTAGACCTCACTATTTTAACAGAAACTTGAAAATGTGTTTGAACATAAGCCTTGAAATGATCAAGAGTGGTCTTAACATCAGACTTATAGAATAAAGAAAATAACCAGCAATATCTGGTACAGTCATCTACGATTAAAAGATAGAACCTAAACCCTTTTACAAAAGGAATGGGTGCAGGACCTCACACATCCATATGCAACAAATCAAAAGGCTTAGCAGACTTAGAAGCAAATAAAGGAAAAGGCAACTTGTGACTTTTGACGTTATTACAACTATAACAATGAACATCAAATGGCTTAGACACAGGTAATGCAAATTGCTTTATTAGAGATTGAAAAAAAGGTAAACTTGGATGACCAAACTGTTGATGCCACAAAGTGGTAGAAGAAACAAACACAGTTTTATTGGTATGAAAAACAAGTGGAACTTGAGTAGAGTCAGACTTAGAGCAACTCTGGATAGGATAGAGGCCCTGCTGACATGGCCCTTGGAATAGAACTTGGTGTGTTTGGTTCTCTTGAATGACATAACCAGAAGAATTGAAGGTTAGAGAACAATTATTATCTTTAGCAAATTGAAAAACAGAGAGACGATTATGTGTAATGGCAGGAGTATGAAGAACATTTGTCAGGCTAAACTTGGCCTTAGGTGTTGGTAGAATACCATTGCCAGAACACGAAACAGATAGACACTTACCATTGCCAACCATGACTCCTCTCCCTGCTGTAAGGCTGAGGATGAGTTATATTACCCGAAGCAGAAGTAACATGATTTGTTGCTCCACTGTCCATATACCAATTTGGTGAAGTAGATGTACTGTGGTCATGTGCTACATTCCATTGAGTGCAAATAAGCCTATTCTCGTCAGTCTTCTTGATATGACTCCATGAACAGAGGCAAGCCCTCAACTCAGATTCAACTTTGGCCATAGTATCCTCCATGCTGAGAGATTTGTGTTGAAAAACTCTTCCGTTTCTCTCGCACCAAATACTGTAAACGGCAGCATCTAAGGAAATTTTGGTGATGAAAACACTTGAAACATGCCACCTCTATTTGCAAATATAGCTCAATCTACCTCAGCTTGAAGGTGCAAAGCATTCTTATGCAGGAATGAACCTCAGATGCTAGTAGACTAAGAGCATTGAAACCTTTCTTCCTTTTGCTGAAAGAAAAACCGTAGGTTTCAGTGTGACCAAACACTCCAATAGAAGATAGATTGATGACTGTCAAATATTTGGTGATCGACTTCATCAGTTCGGTCAAAAGTTTTCCATGTCCATCCATGAATCTAGTAGTTTCAGGTTCAATATGGCAACTTATACCCCATCTGTGGTACAAACCCAATTTCGAATCAAGCACCTTGCTCTTCTCCAAACAATATTAGCTAGGAAAACAGTGGAAAGCTTAACAATTTCCAGTATCATCTTATATAGTGTTAGCTTGTCATTTTTGCATACAAATCCAATATCAAAACACGAGTAAGAACAATTCTCAAAGCTCATTAATACCATCAGATGGCATGAGTTGCTCCGATTAACTCCTGGGAAAATTGAAGATTTCAAAACAAGTACACCATTAGATTCAGATGTCAATAGCATGAAAACATGGTCAGAAAGATCCCATGGTCAGAAAGATCTTTGGATTGCGAATATATATCTTACAAAGAATATGGTACCTCAAAAGAAGTAGTTTACAAAGCTAGCTATATTTTCTTAGTTTCAGGACTGAAGGAAGAGACTCACCAATTATGAGATTTGAATGGGAGTGCAGTTGAATCCTGCGAGCAAAAATCACGATGATTTTTGTTGAAGGAAATCCTACACGATTTACTCAACATTTAGGATATAATACAATTTACTTAAAATATGATTTGACATCAACGAAAACATTTGCAGTTAGTTACGAATTATTTTGGTTATCTTATATAGAAATTAATCAAAGTTGAATTAGATGTTTCTTAGTTAAACTATTCTGTTATTATTTACTAGGTAGCTCAAAGGTGTTGCACAATAAATTACACATGCATAAAAATGTTATTTTCTTTAAAAAAAAATTGGCCTGAACGTATTTCCCCCCTCTTTTCTCAAGATCATCCAAAGATAGTGTTAAATCCTCCCCTACTAAAGCGTGGCCTCGCTTGTAGTAGTTATATTTTTTATTTGTTTAATATATGACAAAATAAAATTATAAGAGAGCAATAACCATAACAGCTATTTGGAAATTTGGAGCTTCTTTGGGTCGTGGAAGGAGAGAACGAAGTAGAAACCCAACCATAAAAGCTAGTTGTATCAATATCCCCCATTTCAAAATCCATGTACTGTTTGTTCACTGTAATCAATTGGCGGCATGGCTTTGGTTGGAGATTTTCAAAATAAAATTGGATTTTAGTTTGGAATTTTGGAAAGGTACTGAGTGAGATTTTTGTGAGAGGTTGCTATACCTTTTCACATGAGTTGTGACTAGGGGTGTCAAATGAGCGGGTTTGAGCCAAATTGGGTAAGTTGTTAGTGGGTTGGGTCTTTAATAGGTCATTGACCAATTTAGACCCAATTAGTTATGAGCCCAATTACCCATACCCAACCCATTCATTTGAAATCAAACCTAACCCGCTCATTAACCCGGCCAATTACATATATTTTCAAATTAGAATGATTAAAATACCCATATACACTAAAATGACCATATTACCCTTATACGTTTTAATGATCAAATTACCTTTGTATACTAAAATTACCATAATACCCCTATATACTAAAATGACCAAATTACCCCTGCGTACTAAAATTACTAAACCGAATGGAGATTTTGCTGAAATTTTAGCATCCAGTAAAAAAGGATTCGGATGAATTGACTAGATCAAAAAAAAAAGAACGATTATTGCCAACTCCAAAAGTTTCCTTCGAAAACAAAAGAAAAATTTGAAAAAAAAAAAACAACTTTTCAAAAATGAACCGAGCTGAGTAGCTCGTGGCTCGGCTCGACTATTTAGTGACCGAGCTGAGCTTAACCACAAGTTTTTGGCTCGTTTTCTAAACAAGTTGAGATCGACACTCCAAAGCTCGGCTCAGCTCGCAAAAGTTCGGCTCGTTTGTATAGGCTTGGCTCGTTTGAGCTCGAGCTCGAGTTTTAGGCTCGTTTAATAAAAGGGCTGAGCTTGAACACTACGAAACTCGACTTGGCCATGCAGTAGAAAAATTAAAAGTGCAAATAGCAGGGGTATGATAACAAATCAATTAGCAGTTACTGACCTTCCCTTTGGTTTCTAACAATTAATATTGGATGCTATCAATTAGTAGGCGAATTCTATGTCGGAGTCGAGTGGAGGAACAATCAGATCGATGAAAAAAATTTAAGTGCCGAGCGGGTACCACGTGGTGCCTGCTTGTTGAAAGAGACAACCCCATCACTTTTATCATTTTGAAGACCGAATTTTCAACAATCTAAAAACACTATTTTGCAAAAATGAAAGTGGTTTGATTATAGTATGGGTCCTTAAGACGAAGACAGATAGATGTGATCGGAAGTTCATAAGGAAAAATGCATAGTTATCAAATCAAATAATGATGTTGTGAGTTTAATCATGTTGCCTCTCATAATATTATTTATTCTCACAGAGAAAGGTACGCAACAAACTCATTTTTGTCATGGCTACAGAATATAGTTTTTGATATGCATACTCAAATTAATTTACATATCTATGTGGGCATGATATTTGCAGGTTACGGACAGTAATTAGACTTTGTGATTTAGGCTCATCCAATAACCCAGAGACTTGATAGAGACTTGTCACTAATAACATGGAAGCTGAGAATTTACCGATAAAAAAAAAACATGGAAGCTGTGATGCGTACATGTGACGAGTAAGTCACACGGATTCTTTTTGATGTTCGCAAAATGGTGCACCAGTTAGGATGGTACAATTGCTGCCGTTGATCGTGATCATTGAATCCATGATGTGCCGGTCCAAGTACCCGTTAGGGTGAAACGAGTGAGTGAGGATGGTTACGGCACTGATTTAAATTAGTCTAATACAATAAGCAATTTTTAAGTCTTAAATTAATTGCTTGAGTTTGTGGTGTGGAAAAAGTATTACAATTTTGCAGCTCTTGACATTTCTGCATCTTATGCAAACCAGTGCACTTATATAGTTTTACATTGGGACATTTTGATCTTGCGGCACCTGTTAGGATAGAGGACATCCTTTTGAATTTTCTATGGTTCCTTAATGGTTAGATCGAAACAGTTTTTAAAAGAGATAACTGTTTTTACAGTCATGGCTATTAACAAACGGTCACTACGGTTTGAGTTGTAACGGTTTGCAACTGTTGGCTCTATCTCTATATATATAGAGTATCTTCTTTAAGTGATCTCATATTATTTGTTGTTCTTCCAAGAGCACTCTGTCTCTTTTACTATTTGTTGTTTTTCCAAGAGCGTTCTGTCTCTTTTGTGTACTATTTTTTATAGTTGCTTTCAAGCGGCTTGTATCATACTTCATAATGCCTTCCGAAATTAACATCATATGCCTTTCGGCTCTTTTCCTTCCATCGTTTAACATTGTTTCGGGAGACTCTTCTTCACCTCCAAGTCCCGAGGATATTTGGTTTAAAGAATGGAACGAGGTCTTTGCAAGGCGAGGCCTCTTGAATGAGAATCAACCGGTGATGATCGATATCTCTTCTGGTGAAGAGGACTCGTTTGTGGTAGAACATTCAGTCCAAAAATGCTGCGACTAATTCGTTTAAGGAAATATTGAAACATCGATCTCAGGAAATTGGAAAGGTTTCATCCGCATATGTTGATTTTCATAGTCCAAACAAGATAGCTTCATTGGAAATTATGGAGGATTCCGATGAGTCTACCACAGCGACGGGGGTTAGCCTGACGATGTCAACCGTGAATTGTCCCCTCCGCCAGCATTTGAAGGAGTGAGAGAGTGTGTTTTTGCTCCAACTCCTTTGTGTGAATTGCAGACAATGGAAATGACGAGAAAGAAACATAATGATATTTTTGGTCACAAAGGACCGATAATTAGGCGAACGGCTCGCAAGAGCATTCCTTGTTCTGGATCATTAAAGAAGATCAAATTTCAATTGATTAGGGTGTTATAGTATCTGTTATCATATTGATTATGGTTTTTGTTTCCACATGCTAAGTAGGTTTTATCCACATTTCTTTTATGGTTGTAGGTATTTATTGTATACTCTTATGCTTATAATAAAGTATGCTTAGTTGACAATTTTGGCAGTGATAATACTTTATTCTATGTATGGTAATACATATTTTTTTTTAATGTTGTGAAGCACTTCATAACTGTATATGAGAGACTCTCATATACCATTTGGAGTTTTGACTTATAAGTACTTATTTGAATTTTTGGAAGTAACACATGCAAGACTCTCATATACAGTTATGAAGTGCTTCACAATTTTTAAAAAAAATATGGATTACCATACATAGAATAAAGTATTATCACTGCCAAAACTGTCAACTAAGCACACTTTATTATAAGCACAAGAGTATACAATACATACCTACAACCATAAAAGAAAAGTGGATAAAACCTAATTAGCATGCATGTGGAAACAAAAACCATAATCAATATGATAACAGATACTATAACACCTTAATCAATTGAAAATTTGATCTTCTTTAACGATCTAGGACAAGGAACGCTCTTGCGAGATGTTCGCCTAATTATCAGTCCTTTGTGACCAAAAATATCATTATATTTCTTTCTCGCCATTTCCATTGTCTGCAATTCATGCAAAGAAGTTGGAGCAAAAACACATTTGCTCACTCCTTCAAATGCTGGCGGAGGGGACAATTCACGGTTGACACCGTTAGGCAAACCTCCCATCGCTGTGGTAGACTCATCGGAATCCTTCATAATTTCCAATGGAGCTATCTCGTTTGGACTATGAAAATCAACATATGCAGATGAAACCTTTTCAATTTCCTGAGATCGATGTTTCAATATTTCCTTAAATGAATTAGTCGCAGCATTTTGGACTGAATGTTCTACCACAAACGAGTCCTCTTCACAAGAAGAGATATCAATCATCACCGGTTGATTCTCATCCAAGAGGTCTGGCCTTGCAAAGACCTCGTTCCATTCTTTAAACCAAAGAATATCCTTGAGACTTGGAGGTGAAGAAGAGTCTCCCGAAACGATGTTAAACGATGGAAGAAAAAGAGCCGAAAGGCATATGACTTTCGAAGCAATTTCAGAAGGCATTATGAAGTATGATACAAGCCGCTTGAAAGCAACTATAACAAATATTACACAAAAGAAACAGAGTGCTCTTGGAAGAACAACAAATAGTAAAAGAGACAGAGTGCTCTTGGAAGAACAACAAATAATATGAGATCACTTAAAGTAGATACTCTATATATAGAGATAGAGCCAACAGTGGCAAACCGTTACAACTCAAACCGTAGTGACCGTTAATAGCCGTGACTGTAAAAACAGTTATCTCTTTTAAAAACTGTTTCGATCTAACCATTAAGGAACCATAGAAAATTCAAAAGGATGTCACTCTATCCCAACAGGTGCCTCAAGATCAAAATGTCCCAATGTAAAACTATATAAGTGCATTGGTTTGCATAAGAGGACAAATGTCAACGTGGGAAAAATACTTTACCTCTTCACATGCTGCAAGATCAAAATGTCCCAATGTAAAACTATATAAGTGCACTGGTTTGCACAAGAGGGACAAATGTCAACGTGGGAAAAATACTTTACCTCTTGACATTTCTGCAAAATTCTAATACTTTCCCACACTACAAACTCAAGCAATTAATTTAAAACTTAAAAATTGCTTATTGCATTAGACTAAATAACAACACCTAAAATTTTTGGTGTGTAAAGAGATAGTTGATAGTTATGACTGTGGTGGTAATCTGGACAAGTAAATCACCTCATAAACTATGGTGATATAGCTATGGAGAATATTGCTTATGCGGCAATGATTCTATTTACGATCTTGCAAGGGGTTTGATGTGGAAAACATCAAAAGGGATGAGATTCTAGCCCACTAAATTTATCACTTTTGGTGGAAACTCAATTCAACCAGTTGATGCTCTCAACCTCTTGAGTTCAATGAGTAACTACTCCATATGTCGTGATTGTAAGCACTCGAATTGTTATATTATTCATCCCAAGGTAGAGTGCTTGTAACGTATAAACAAAGGAGGGTGAGCTGCTTAGCTCTTATTAGATTTTAGGTGCTGTTGTTAGTTGTTACAGGGCACTGGTAAGAATCTACCTATGTGAGTGTGGAAATGGTGCTGCTTTCTATAGGCAAGGGGGGGGTTAGATCTTAGAGCACTCATGAAATCAAGATACAGACCCAACGCCAACACATGGGTCACCCAATTGGAATATCTGTGATATTTTAAGGATTGTGTGTGAGACATGTCCGGTTAGTCACTAGAGGACAACTAGTTTGAAGATACGTCTATTATGCTGCCCTGACTAGCTTTGACGTGGTTCACTAAGTGGATGGTTGAAGTTGTGAGACACTATTAAGCCTTCTGAGAGAACCAAGAACTCTTATTCTTTATTTCGAAAATGGTGGGGGATTGTTGGAGATTTTCAAAATAAAATTGGATTTTAGTTTGGAATTTTTGGAAAGGTACTGAGTGAGATTTTGTGAAAGGTTGCTACACCTTGTCACATGAGGTGTGACTTTATTTAAATGGTTGTAACACCCATTAAATTGGGGTTTGTTCGTTTGGGAAAGATGTTATTGTTAGGAAGGATGTGAAACATGTGGTGCCTTCAAGAGGCATGACCCTTCCTAATTAATTATTTAGAGGGTGCCTACTATTAGGCATGTTCCTTTCATTAATTGTCTTTAAGAGACAAGATTTACTAGAGACACAACCTTTCATTCAAGGGTGCCTATAAGTCCTATAAATAGGTTGTTTGTACAGTCATTCGGTGGATCGGAAAATTCCATACTAAATTGCTCTTTCTCTCTCTACACATTCTCTTCCTAGAATGACAAACCGATATTCTGTTATTCCATAGAAATAGACCACAAAAATAGAATATCAGTCCTTGGTTCTTTTTACATTTGCTAAGTGGATATTTTGTCTATCTTCGTTTGTACAAACACAGATAGAAAGAACCTAGAGTTCGGATTCGTTTTATCTTGAAGGCGGATTTGCTATAATCTGGTGTACACCTTCTGGTGGGGGCAGATATTGTCTTTAGGACAACGTTCTCCTAACACAACTCGAATGGTTTCTATCGTCTCCAGATTTTGCAAGGGGCGACCCCATCACTTTCATCATTTTGAAGACCAGATTTTCTCAGATTTTTCTCAAGAATTGGTTGTTTGAATCAATAAGGAGGTTTAGGGTTTGCTCGGAACGGGAAAGAAGGAGATACATTTGGATTTTTTTTTGACTCTGAAGGTTGCCTAGGTAACCGTAATGTATCGTAACTACTTTAAAAGTTCTAGATTATGTTCCAAGCATTCAAGGGTATATCATTAGGGTGCATATGGTACGCACCCAAATAGGGTTGTTCATTGTAACCATTTATGTCTTTTAGAAATTGAATTGATATACGTTAGTAAACTTATGTCTGTATAAAGGTGTAGAGGGTCTCATAGTTGAAGAGAAGGATTTTTAGAAGAATGATCCCTTCCAGAAAAACAATTAAACTAATAGGCTAATTAAGGAAATAAATAATCTCAACAGATACAAGGGGCATAACACGCACACGATACATGAATCTAGGCTGACTAAACTACCCTCGATTGGATGATATAAAGCTTAATTGGTTCCATACTTTGTTTCAGAGGCACGAAGAATAACAACAATAAAAGAAGCGCTAACTTACGTGGGATGAATATACGGAAAAAGAAAGAAGCGCTAACTTAGTATTTGTGTTCAGTACATGGATTTTGAAATGGGTGATTACAGCTCTTATAGTCGGGTTTCTACTTCGTTCTCTCCTTCCACAACCCAAAAAAGCTCCAAATTCCCAAATCATTGTTATGGTTGTTGCTCTCTTCTAATTTTATTTCGTCATAACAACATCAATGGGTGTGTGAGTATGTGTGTTGGTTGTGTGGGTTAGGTGTATGCGTGTGTTCCTTTTCTGTGGGTGCATATCATTGCTAGGGTGTGTCTATAATATTGGGGCTGGTTTGGTGATAGCGGGCTGGCTTGGTGAGGGTTGGGTTATGCTGTTTTGGGCGTGATTTCTGTTTAGAGTTAGGTTGGTGGGAGATTTGGTTGCGTGTGGGTTGGGTCTGGTGTGGTGTGGTCTTTCCTTTTGGGGCAGGGGAGGTCTATTCATCCTTAGAGAAGGTCAGGTGTTCTATATTGTGCTTGGTTTGAGTTTTGGGGTTGCCTTTTGGTTTCTTCCTTTGTGTCTGTCTTTGGAGTGTGAGCTTTTCTTTTGTTTGGGGTCTGGCATCTATGTTCTTAGTTTGGTTGGATTCTGGTTCTATCAGACTTGATGGGTATATTTGCATCTTTTTTTGGCTTTTTCTTGCATTTGGATGCTACTGCTTATTCTATGATTTGATACCAACCTGGTATCCAATCTTCTTGCCTCTGGATTGCTGTTGGTTTGCTGTCTGATCACAATTCAATGGGATAATCTTATATCCCTTTTGATGAATGTCTCTTGGTTGCTGTTGGAATGTTGTCTGATGCTGGGACTGTTGCTATCGCACTTGGATGCTGGTTGCTGCTTGGAGCTCTGTTGCTGCTGTTTTGCATGATACATTTTTGTTGATGACCGATGTGCTAGCTACTGCTTGGACTGCTGCTAATGCAGTTCTGGAATCGTTTGCTAGAATGATCGATGTCTAGATGCTATTGAGTTACTGATTGCTGGTTGGAGTAGTGCTGCTGCTACAGTATTGGATGTTACTTGAATACTTGGGATGCTTCTGTCATACTGAATGCCACTTTCTTCAGAGTATGCCCAGGGTTAAATGCTAGGTGCTGCTGTTCTTTGGTGCATGTTCATATTGAATGTTGGCTGCTGCTGATCTTGGGTGACTTTTGTTTGCATCGCAATCTAATTATTGGGTGTTCTGCTGATGCTTTACTATCTTGCTGCACTGCCTGCCTTTCTCTAAACCACATCATGCAAGCAAGTTCATCAAGCGAAAGGTCACCACCACAAATATGAGCATGTCTCCTTAATAAGTTACTGGATTTAAAAAAGGAAAACTAAAAGATTGGCTAGGTGGTTGTCTTGTATCCCCAAATGGGAATACGTGGATCTCGAACAGTTTTTGTCTAATATCATTGTTCATCTAGTTCAGAGGATTAAAAGAACTTTTACAATCTCATCTTGCATCATCAACAGCACTAAACAATCTACGTGTGCATAGTAAGTTCAGTGGAAGCAAGAAAACAGATCAGATTTAATCAAGCTCGAGAAGTCACACATTAAGAGAAATCAAGCCATACCGAGCCTTGTGTCCTAATGATCAATTTGAGTTAGCAACATGAATTTTGTTTTTCCACTGAGCTCTGTCTAGGGCACACATTGAGAGAAACCACAGTTAAGGTTAAGAATATTTATGCCAACAACAGAAATCTTGTACCTGCCATCGTGCCATTATAATCACTTTTATTGCTCTCTCATCCCATGCTTGAGCTTGATGTAGGAGGGCTCAAGTTTCAAAATTAGTTACAATGTTCTTCTAACAGTTTCTCATGCCGAACAAGATTGATCACGTTCAACACCCTTCAATGAATTCAAGCTATTTGAGACATCAGACGTATGCCGTTGGATCGAGAAATGTTGTTTGACTCCACAAAACCTTCTATACCCTTCCATTTTGGGTAATATTGAGCATACTCTCTCCCCAGTACTGATCATCTGATTTGCATCCTTTAATGGGTCTAACCTCCTTCGGAAGACATAATGATCGAAAACAGTCTTTTAACTGTTTCAAACGATTTCAACTGTTGAATGAGATTTTGACATTTATCTTCACCACCACAATCTTGACTGTCCAAATCATCATCGAGACCACAACGCAAAAGATATGTCCGGTGGTTACAAACTCCAGTACTACAATTTTCTTTCTATCTGGAGGTGATTATTGAATAACGTAACCAATGCAATTATAAAGTTGCGGTCGAGAGGAAGTATTCAAAGCTTTCTCTTGACAGCTTAAGCATTCATGAGGTTTGTTTTGCTCTTCTCGTACTGGTATTCAATTATAAAAATGCCGCCGGTATAAATGGCGGAAGAGATTAAGCGTGCAAACAATCCAAGGAGGGCAACAACTTGGCAACTTGACAGCTTCAAGTGTGCATATTTCACAGTATTTAGAAACTTGGCACATCTGTAATAAGTGTAATTGCGATCAAAAGGATAGCAAAGAGGATTTTCTCCACAGCACAGATTGAGAAATATGGAAACTGGGGCATCTCTACGAAAAGCCCCGTCATTGTCATGACTGCTGGGCCCGGAGTGCCATATTGAAACCTAGCTATTTCAGGAGCTATATATTATGAATCCTTGATTATGGGACAACCCTCTAGTCCTCCATATGATAGCACAATCTCCCCTTGAATGATTATTATCTGTTTAGTTCCCTAGAAATACTTATTTGTCTGTTTAGTTTTCTCTTCTATTTAATCTGACCATTAAAAAGAAAAAGTACATAACCAAGGTTAGCAATAGTACTAACATATGGATTATACCTGTGTCTATCTAGAGTATTCATATAAATTAGGACATTAATGGCCTAATCAAATGAAACCAAGCCTTAATTAAGTCCCCAACAATTGGGATCGACTATGTGAATCTACTTCCTTCATTGAGCTATGTCAATGGTATCGCATTATTATCTATTAGAAAAAAAACCTATATATATATCCTTTTGAACTACCATAATTATATCACTCTCGTTACGGTTTTAATTTATCTGCCATAATCATATATATCACTCCTCTTAAATTACTACAGTAGACATGTCAAACCCGCCTCAATCTATTTTCTACCATCTTATCTTATGCTAGCCTAATATTCCGAGATTTATATTTCGAATTAATTCTTTCTTACAAAATCTTACATGCCTGATGACTAGTGTGCTAACTTATATAAAAAAAACTCTAAAAATACACAAGTGAAAACCATAAGTATATATTATTGCTAACCTAGCTATTTACTTTTTCTTTTCTAATGGCGAGATTATAGAGAAGAGGAAACTCAACAAAGAAAAAATATTTCCTTGGAACCAAGCAGATAATGATCATTCAGGTGGAGGCTGAATTATCAGATGGAAGACTGGAGAATTGTCCAAAATCAAATATTCATTCATATTGTTCCCAAAGCAGGTCGGTTTCAACATAGTTGATGACAAGGTGAAGGGACAGAGGTGAAGACAATAATCAAGGAGATGTCCAAATTCCAACATGTCTAATTCCGTACTATGGAGAAAGTCGTCGTTGCCATCCGTCAGATCTCCGGCCAGTATCGTTATCACAACTATGCCAATAAGCTTCTTAACAATGAAATTCGTATACTTGAGATTGTGAAGATCGTCGTTGCTCTTTCCATTGTTTTCTACACAGTTTATCTCACATGGCATTAATACAATTCTTGTTTCCATGATTGAATAACCTGTATGTGTCAAGCAAAGGATACATCGATCACATATGCTTGCGCTATCGAAAGAACTTTAATTTGCTTATTTCCCCTCTCATTCGCAACTTTATTAACCGCGTGGTTTTGTTATAGTACCATATTTAAAACTTCCCTCCAGAAGCAAGTTAAAATAAAGTGCACTACGGGCAATAAGCAACGTAATGTTTAGCATTGTGGTCTCTACGAGTGTTTGGGAATTCAGATTGACCATGGTAGTGAAGTTTATTCGAATACCATTCCATAATCGAAATTATTTGAAACATAGTTCAAAAAGCTTTTTTTTTATTATTATTATATGTGTTTTGGAGGAGGTTAAATCAATTAACGAAAATAAATCAGATGACATGCCAAATCTGAACGGGACACAAGCTTTATCAGAGTCGAATGATTTTTAGCCAAATGCGACGTCTAATGGACCACAATAGCTTAGAGTAATTAGAGGGAGTGGAACATGGTAAATCTTGTCGGCATGGGAAAATATTAGCCGAAACGTTGCATTTACTTCCAAAACATGAGCCCACCAATCGCAACGTCAAGTGTGCAGTGCAACGTGAAAATAACATCTCTGTTAGAAGAGAGAATCGATCGAGAGTATCAAGAAGTAAAACAGGTACCTGCACACACTGTATAAAGTAAAGAGCCTCGCCTGAAGGACGGAACCTGAGGAAAATGACTCATTTTGTGGTAACATGCATAAAGCCCGAGGAACTGGACAGTGACTCTTCTATTACTACTATTACTTAGAAAAGAGGGTACGAAAGGAACACAAGAAGGAGAAGATAACCATACCGATACGACGAAAGATCAGCCGGAATTGGTTTACCGCCTCCGAAGTCAGAAACGCCTCGGCATGCAATCTCTTTTCCTCACGGTTCGCTCTTGGCCGCAGTTCCTCTAAAGTTCTAACGCCCCCTTTGGAGGGAAGAAATATGGTTTTGTGTGAAATCTCTCATTTGGATTTGAATTCAGCATTTCGGTGAGAAATGGAGAGAAAAGATAAAAAAAAAAAATTTGATTGGTCATTTTCCTTTCTCACCCAATCTCACAAAAAATGGTGAGAATTTCCCTTTCTTAACTCTCCCTTTCTCACCATGCAAAGGAGCTATAAAGGCTTATATATGTTGGAGAAAATATATGCGATAGGAATTTCTGATAGAATAATAATTCTAAACAATATTCAATGATCAAATTCAGCAATATAAATAAATAGAGAAAGGAATAGAATAGTCGATCTGTAAGGTCATCGAGGGACGTGATAACGCTCTCCTAAGGAACGATATGCCCCCCTCAAGTTCTCTTATGTGCAGTGAATTGAACTCACAAATCAATAGATTCCGGGCACTCGAAATAATGAAAATATAAAGCCAAACCAAATATGTATATATGATAGAGAGGATGGCTGAAAATATTTAGTTCAACAAAGAAATCAGCGTGTAAAGCAAGAGAAGGAGATTTTTGATAGAGTTGTGTGTAGTCATGTTCCCTTCAGCCGAATAACAGAGCACTAGTTTTATAGGCATTAATAACAGAGCACTAGTTTGTTAGGCCATGGCATTAGATAATGGCAGATTTTTAGGAAAAGAATAATTATTAGGAGTAAAACAAGGAGACCAATTCAAAAAGGTATTTCCACTCCATTATCTCTAATTACTGTATATATTACCTCCTTTACAAAAATCCACGTGATTAAAATTAAATTAAAGTAAAAATATTAGTAAATTAAAACAACAATATATGTAACCCCAGCATTGTTTTGGTATAAAAAAAAAACAACGAAATCTAGTCTCCTAGTTCGTCTAAAATCCCTCACAACCTTAAGTCACTCCTACATAGATGGTTTGACTCCTTCGAATTCTATTCGCGCTTCCATCAGACTCGCTCTACAAATCTGGTTATTAAGTTAACCACGACCTTGTTCGTTTAAGAGTTTTAGATTTTAATTATTATGCTATTTTTCTCTTCACCCATTACCTCTATCTCCAATCATTACTCTTATTTTTCTCTCTATCTCTTTCCAATCATTGCACATATTTTCAATTATTACTTTATTGCTCTCTACATTCATTACCTACAAATCCAAATTGACAATCCCAAAACGAACAAGGTAGTAGTCTGATCTAAAAACTCTGTTTCTCAAGACAAAAGCTAGGGTGGGCAAGACAAGATCTAGAGAGGAGAATAGGACATGGGTGGGTAAGGGTCATACTTGTTGATCGACTCTTAATTCGTGAGGAAAGTCCCTCTGGGTGTGGGGCGGGATCTTGTTGGACATGTCAAGTGTTAGGATCATCACACACACACGCACAATTTACGAGTATAAACAGTAAAAAATAAACACAGAGATATACGTGGTTTCTCAAAACATGATACGTCCACCGTTCTAACATCAAGGAAGCTAGCTCTCCTAAATGGCAGCACCAGTGCCTTAAAAGAGGTGGAATTGGTTGGTTTTACTGGACACCCATATTGTCATGAGCTTGTTTCGCACTTTGTTGAGACGCCTATCTCGCTCGAGAAAATTATTATCGACCCTCGTGATCAAGTTTACGTGGACAACCAAGTGGAGGATCTACCAAGTGCAGAGTTTTTGCCAGCATCAGCTAGAAACCGTGCATGCATTGCGGCTAACAACAGTTATACCACCAAAAGTTAACTTAGTGGTACTCTAAACTTTAATGTTATGAGAATATGGGCAAACTTTTGAATGGTTAGGATGAAACGGCGGAGGCCAGTGCTTCTCTGCTGTTGGGCAGTCCAACTGCAGAGAAGCCGGGTCCTTTGTAAATATGAACGCATACTCGACACTAGAAAAATGTTCTCCTCCATTATTTGTTATTTGTTCAGATATTCCAATTGAAATGAGTCCCCTCGCCTACTTGACCGTATTGTCTTAGTAGTAGTAGGTCATGTTGCTTGATGTAGTCAATGAACAGCAGTATTAATTGGGGATAACCACGTTATACCTTCACAGTGAAGATTAAGTTTCTTGTCATAATTGTCGTCAATAATTAAGCAGAACATCCCAACTAAATGATTGGATTGGATATAAGAGAAGCAAAAGATAAGTGAGTGTTATGTTTGAATTGTACAAGTCCATTGGAAGAAAGCGATACAAGAGGGTTCGGGTTCAAATAGAACACCAACTAAAATAAAGTATCAAAATTACAGAAAAGGTTTTTTTTTTTTGAGATTGAACTTTTTTGCCTTATCACAGTCTTGTATCCATTTTTTGAACAGTCAAACAGTGGGACGAGCGTTTGAAACTTCTGGTTTCTCGACGTGGGACGAGCGTTTTGCTCTACCACATCGATTCCTCAAGAGAATGAGAAAGGCTGAATGCTTTATTAGAAGAGCACAGAGGACACGCACAAGCGAGCCGAGTTCAAGCCTAATTCAAAAACTTTGAGCCGAGCTCGAGCCCAGTACTATTCCCAGCTCTTCTCGAGCCAACCCAATTTAAGCTGAGACATGCTTGAACATGCCAAAGCTCGACTCATTTGCAGTCCTATGTGAGAGTTAGTCTCCTGTGATGAGTTTAAGGCAATTAGATTGGCATCTATAATCAAAGGCGGAAGTACTTGAAGGCTAAGGTAGGCTATAGCCTAGTTCTTTCTTTCTACTTTCTCTCTTGTACTCTCCCTCTCTACTACCGTCAAGGACATGGTTTCTTATTGATTATTCAAAGCTGAAAACTCAATTAAATTGACTCAAGGAATTTCATGAAATCTCATGGTGCTTGATTTTTTGATTCGGATGCCACAGAAAAAGCCCAAAAAAGCGACTTCAAACTACTCATTGGTCAAGATGTCGATCAAAATGGGTTCATTAAGCTACCATCTTCCAAATCGGGCGAAGGACTAACATCTAAGGTTTATGTTAAACCAAAAAATTAGGCTTTCATTTTTCAATAAATTTTTTTTTCGGCATCAGAAAAGAACTTAGAGTCCATCACTCTTAATGAAGCTGGAACATTATCCTGATCTCCAACAAGGTAAACATGCTACCAGTAAAATCCTTGAATCTCTCATTGATCACTGGCTAGCGTGCTTAAATTTTAAATTTTTGGTTCTTACAATCTTAATTTTTTAGGTTTAAATTATAGTGTAATAACAACAAAAAATTTGAAGCATTTTTTGAGATTTGTTGATGTCCAAGAATTTTTGTGGAAGCGACTTTTTCATATTATGCATTTAAAGATACCACTATATTAACTCCTAGGAAATAGATATCCAGTGTTCACACTCGTTACAATCTGAACAATCTGAACATCTATATAATAATGGAACTCAGTTTTTGAATCATATATATGAAGTTATAAATCTAGACCTTCATTTCTAAATCCTATGATTAGCAAGTGTTAGGGTATCCACAATGCTATAATCAAAAATTGATAATCAAAAGTTGCCACATTACCTTTTGATATTACCTTTTGATCATTCATTTAAGAGATTTCTAAGATTAGTAATGTAGATGTCTACAATGGAATAATCAAATTTCGATAACCAAAATTTGTCAAATCATTTTTTCAAAGTACAAAAAAGTAAAAACTGTGAACAGTAGAAAATAGTTTTCCTAAAAATAGTTTTGAAACTAGTAAAAACTAGTTTCAAAACTATTTACTAGAAATAGAAAATATTTTTTGAAACTTTTTTTTTGAAAAAAAAAACTATTTTTAAAAATTGTTTTCTAAATAAAAAAAATAGTAAAATTTTGATTTTCAAAGATATTGTTCAAAAAGAAAGTGAGAGAGGAAGATGGGAGAGAGATAAAATATTTATGTGTAATGATTAATGTATTTGATTGAAAATATGTAGGGTCTATTAAATTTGGTTATTGTCAAAAGGTTATTAGTTTTGATTATCCAAAGTCCAAAATTTGATTATTTTTAAGGAGATTGTTAAGTTTGATTATAGCATTGTACGTGAGTCATATTTTGCACAAACATTTTTAACTTTAAAAACATTTTAGTTTTGATTATAGCATTGTGGGTATATACTCTTAAGAGTTTCTATAAATCTAGATCATCCACTACCAAAGGCTAAGATCAATTTCCAAACACTTACTTATCTAAAAGGATTGATTTTGGACTAATTTTATTTGTTATGGAAGCAGAACTTTAATTGATATATATGCTAATCGATACAATCCATATTGATTTTATTTGTTATGGAAGTAAAACTCATATACGATAGAACTTTAATTGAGCGTTCAAGCCGTACCTTCAGGCACAGACAAGCACTAGTTCACAATATGCCAGGTCAATGGTATGATGATACTAGCCATACATGGGTGCATGGATTGGATTACAAACCTTATTTATTAGAGACTAGTGTTTGCCCGTGTCTATAGCACTACGCACCCTGGTAGTGTCGGAGGCACGGGCGTTTTTGTAATATATATTTATTTTTTTTATACCAACTTCAGAAGCCGGACAGTGGTAAAAAGAAACGATGACATTTTTGTAATATATTTGTAAGATTGTAGGTGTTTTCTTAAGAGAGTTAGAGAGCACATATCAGCCCTTTGATCAATGAATCTTAGTCCTTTTTTCAACTTGTGTGTGTGTGGTCCCCACGCCCTTGTGTTTTATTAGATAGATTGCTCGTATGCATATTATATACACTATTTTGCCAATAATTGGTAAATACCTACAATACATGACACGTATTCTACGATTTGTATCGTCTCATTCAGTGAACGATACGTATCCCATGCCACCCTGTATCTTTTTTGTATAGAAATTATACTATACAATCACGTAACCTACGATTTATACGCGTATCCTAATTCGGTACGTATTGTCTGATTTTTTATTGGGAAAATGTCGGACTTTATTTCAAGAAATTAAACAGAACCCCAAATGCATTAATCTAAGCCGTTTGATCTAATTATGGAATCTTTCAAACCATTTGATAGGCATCCAATTAATATGGCTTATATAGAAGGAAAAACCATACTTTGATTGTATTTTGTTGGACTTTTCTTTCCCTAACAAAGGGTATAGAAAACCTTAACGTAATAGGTCCCAATTGAGAGACTTAAAATTTTGCATCTTAACTTTTTAAAAATGTAAGTATAATTTGTCGATGGTATTAGGTGTATCTACTTTTTAATTGTCTATTAATTATGATTAATATTGTTGAAACATAAACTAAATTTAGTATTTGATACAAGAAAGTTAAGTCCAAACAAGTCTAATCGACAAAACCCAAAGATAGAATATGCTTGTGAAATATCTAGAATTTTTTGTGAGAATTAGTCATTTGTAATTCTAGAATTATCTCAAAGTTTATCCTATATGAAAATATCTTTACTAGAGTCTTTCATGGAGTAATATAAATAGAGATGAGTTCTAGCTATTTTGTATCAACCCAAAAAAAAAAAAGGTTGAGTTCAAATGTCTAATTCCCCACTCTTTTAGTATTCTCTATTTTCCAAAAATCTTGTTCAACTGAACAATAGAAATTTCTACTCTTTCAACAAACGTATATTAACATATGCAATATATATCCCGATACGAGCTATATAATTGAAAACACTGGTTTTGGGTTAACCTGGGGTAGAATCAATTCCAGGTTCCGCCCTTGGGACCAATAGAGATTGTGAGTGAATTCCTCAATTCCATCATGGATGAGGTGGCACCTAATTTTAAGGACGAGAAAACTATGGTAGGCCGTAGGCGGCAAGTAAAAGAGAGAAAAATAAGGAGGAAACATTGCCTCAACAGCTAATTCTCAGAATCCTCATCAAAAAATGTCAAATGTTGGATGCTGACCTAATTTTTTTAAGGACGAGAAAACTATGGTAGGCCGTAGGCACCAAGTAAAAGAGAGAAAAATAAGGAGGAAACATTGCCTCAACAGCTAATTCTCAGAATCCTCATCAAAAAATGTCAAATGTTGGATGCTGACCAAGCTGCACAAAGAAAAAAATATCCATTAGACATTGCTTGAAACGGTATGTTCTTTTTTCTTTTGTTTTAAGTTTTTTTTCTGTTGTTTCTTTGTGTGATTGAATGAGAAACATTTTATTCAATTTGCTAATCAATTATCTAGGTTTAGATTAATGGCTTTGATGTAATCCCCGTTGTTTATCTGCCTTTTTCTTTTCTAATTTTCTTGGCTTCAAATCGATAGAAGCGTGAAAAGAACCTGCGCGCGGTCGCCGTGGTGCACCAAATGCATGCAATACGGGGTTGCGGAGTGCCCCCACGAAGCCCTTAGGTATATTATCATCATGATATGAACAGTGGAATCCGTAGTTTCCAAGCAGTTCAATTGTACCCAATAATCTAGGGGTGATTAAAAATTTGTAATTACATCGTTTGAAAACAAATGGTCCTGATCAATAAATGGTTGGTATGAATCAAAAAATGATCAAAGTATTTGGCGAACTCTATGAAATGAACAACTTGAATCGTGAATATCTTGAAAAGTTCCGGTGAAACGTACCACAACAAACTATCCACGAAAAAGTGGAGAATCCCAACATTGTAGGAAGGAAAAAACATTACAAGGCAAAACAAACTGACTCTACTGTAAACAGATCATAATGACAAACTAGCAAAGTAATAATACCCATCGATACTTAATTGCAAATTACCCAATTTGACAAAATTTGGACGAGGTCAAATCGGGCCTAAATTTGATGTGCTAACTTATTTTCGTGTTGCGGTCAATACACATGACACATGACACAAAGTCATGACTGATGGTGTTTCTTAGCCTAATTATTTTGTCTAGGCTTTCAATTTGATATTTTTGTTGTTTTAGAAAAGTTTAAATTTGTTAATAACTCTTAGCGTATAATTCGGTTTTAGTTGGTTCTTTTTTGGAATGTCTTATTTTTCTTTCCTTTTTCTAATTTTATTTCCTCAAGTTTTGGAAAACTTCATTTTTATGTTAGGGCTTGCTTGGGTTACGCCTTTTCTCTTATAAAAGGGGTTGTAACCTAGTGTATTGTTTATCTCTTTTATCAATATTATTCTTATACTATATGTTTCTTTCATGGATTCAAGTTTATACCTTTGTCTAAATTAGTACGCAACTAATGTTTTGTTAATTCCGCTGCATCATGTAGTTTTATTTCCACTGAAGGACGGAGAAACCATGGGGAACTGGATTGAGGAAACATTTGAGGTTTTGTGGAAGTGGTTTACGAAAACAATGGTGCAGTCAATCGCCTCAGTCGATGTTCTTTTGGCGATTTTCCCACTTATCTTGTACGTTGCTTCGCGGATACTGTCCGCCGTCAATTCTCAATATTTGAAACGTTTGGAAGAGGAGGAGATCAAAATCATTCAAAAGCAAATAGAAGAACGGGACAAGCAGATACAAGAAATAATTGTCGAGATAGTAACTCTCGTCCAGAAAAACAAAGAACTCCAGAGAGAAATCAAGGCCAGGAAGGAAGAAAACGCTCGGCTAAAGAGCAAACTCCCAGCACATGTGCTAGAGAAATGTGCTAGAGAAATTAGCATTCGCCCCAGAGTTGGTGTGGACTAAGTTGAGGGAAGTGAGCCGCAAAAACACTTGAAGGCCGGGAGCTAATTTTGACGGCCACTTCTGCTACAAAGACTTTCATCAATGATCTTATGGAGAATAATATTCATTCTCGAATTGCATGTAATGGTGTTTTGTTTGTTGGTTTGAACTTATTCCTGTCACATGACTTTCGTATATACGTACTATTCATTTGGATACTATAATTCACATGACACTTACAATTTTTGAACTACCGCATGATACTTAGGCCATCCGCCGTGATATAATATAAAATGGATAGCCAAAAGTTGAGCATCAGCTTTTGATTATTCATTTAAGAGGTTGCTAAACTTAACAATATTGAGGCCCACAATAGTCACTTTTAGTCCATAACCAAAATAAGGGGTCCACTACAATTTCACTCTCTCTCTCTCTCTCTCTCTCTCTCTCTCTCTCTCTCTCTCTCTCTCTCCCCTTTGTTTTCCGCCATTCACTTCCCTCCATTACATTTTTTTTGGACAAAAATATATCAAACATATGGTGTTCTTCCCAGTGTTCTCTATCAAAACAACATCAAAACTATTTTTTTCTTCTTATTCTTGTAGCCTATCTAACCAAACTAATATCACAAATCCACCACTATCTTAATCTTTCGAAAATCTTTTGAAAAAATTAGATGTGTTCTTGAATTTGGAAAAGAATACAAGGTTCTTCATGTACTCAACCATAGGGGGAGGAATGAAAAAAGAATAAAACAGAAACGGGAAAGAAGAATGAAATACCCTATGGGTTGGATTGTAGATGATCTAGAGATATGGGCATGTGAAGAAGAGAAGAAGAAAATACAAGTTGAAACACGCGTGTATTTAAATTTTGGAACCAGTTAACTTGGTGTGGGGTTCACAAATTTTGATTATTGAAAAAAGTTGCTAGTCTAGGCCAGGTTATCGAAAACCCAAAATTTAATTATTTCTAAGGATGTTGTTAAGTTTGATTATACCATTGTGAGTCATCTTTTATACTAACATTGTTAATTTTAACAACAATTGACTTTTAATTATACCACTGTGGATGGCCTTATAAATTTTCAAACTACCAAAAGAAAAGTGGTAGAAAATGTAAGAAAGAGAAAAAAAAATACTTTTTTTTATTGACAAAAGATGAATTTTATTTTTAAAAAATGGAAAAAGAGGAAGGGGATCCAATAAAAGGTTGCATAATACATCACATGGGCGAAACCCAAACCACCCAAAGGTCTACAAGGGTCCAAACCAAATAAAGCATGGAAGCCCGAGCCAAACCCAGATAAAACAAAGAAAAGCCCCAGGCACACCCAAACTCGGTCCAAACCTGGACCGGCCCACCCAAATCATCCCCAAAACCCTAACCACTACGGCCACCCCCTCCGTACAAACCACTAGCACCCCGCCTCTTCGTTAAGCCGAGCCAAGCTCTCCCAGATGTAGAGATCGGCGGCGGAAAGATATTGGCCTACGAAAAAAAGAAACCACAGCAATCAGAGCTAGGGGTCCAACCACCACCAAACAACAACACCTCCCTAGCTTCACCCAGCAGCACAGACGTCAACCGTAAGAGCAGCAACCCAGTGGTCTATCGTTTTCGTACCAAAAATATAATTTATAAAACCAAAGAATTAACTAGTATCCCGAAGAACAGTGGTTAAGTCCAGGATCGTCCGCAGGAAGTAAAAAGCTGAGTTGCAGTACTTTCAATTAATTTCTAATTTAATTTGAAACGTAAAGAGAAGTTGGATTTTGATTTGGATTTGATTAAACTAAAATTAAATTAGAAAGCGATTAAAGTTTTGAAGACAGGGGAGAGAAGGGACTAGGGTTTCGATTCCACCTTCCCCTTGCAATATAATCGTTATAAAACCTAGGGTAATTATTCAACATAAGACAAATAAGATTGTCGCTAGGGCTTGCAATCCTTATCGAAAATCGTCAAGAGGATTCACAGGACTCGTACACCGTAAAGGCTATCTCAACATAGCGCGGATCGTCTCATTGGATTTAACCAACAGCAAGACCCGTCTAACGCAGTATAACCCATCTCAGAGACTATCTTGGATAATTGAAAACTATTGTATGACAATGCTTGATATCCGGAATACAAACACAATAGATAAATAGGAAAAATCTATTCTTTCATAAAAACTATGAATCATCCCAAGTCATACAATTCATTGTTGAATAAAACCCTAAAAATCAAACGATTACATTACTCAGAGAAAGTTTCCTCATTACCCCAGTCGAAGGATTTAGCCGCTCATCGAGGAAGGGATGATCGGGCAAAGACAGAACTCCATTGAAGCTTCTCCCACAGCCGTCGTTCTTTGTTTCGACGTGGGAATAAGATATGATGGCCGCCCTATTCTCGATTTATGCTCCAGAAAAAGATCCCCCCTCAAACCCTTTTTCCGTTCCATATATATAAGAAGACCTCGTGTTGTTCGGCAAGTAAATTCCCCTCCTATCAATTGTTCCGTGGGCCCACTTTTAATGTAAATGCTGAAGACAAATCTTGATAGTTGCTACAATTATGGGTCAGTCCACAGGTTGCCAAATTACAATTCCACGTTGCCATTCTAGTGGGATTTGATCCAATAAATTTCCTTCGTACATGCAACACATGGCTGGAATTTGATGCACCTTTCTCCCGAAATAAAGTCCGACTTTGCGTTTAATATATGTGTGTGTATATATATACACACTTCTTTTTTGTGTTCACTTAGCAAGAACATCCTAGAAAGTGGTAGAACGTGAAATTTCCTACACAATCTTCTAAAACATTACAGCTTTCTTTACTTTAATTTTCTCATAAAATGTGCAGGATAATTTTATTTTCTCGAGAAAATCAACAATTACTCTAAGTTCTTTCTTTATCATTTTCCCTCCACCTTTTCTCTTTTGTACTCTACTATTTTCTTGCAAAACTTTCATTCTAATCAAGCGGATTCGAGGAGATAAAGAAAAAATTTCTTTTTCTTTTTCTTTTCTTTCACTTCACTGTATATCATTTTCATTTTCCATTTTATTTTTTTCGCTAATCAAACGGACCTTATTTTTTCTCCCTATGTGGATTTGTTCCTCCCCATGGAGCCTTCAGGGACCATTAGGAGTTTCCATTGGGCGAGGATACCAATTTCCGGCGAGTTGATCGCTGTTTTCTTAGGCTCTATTTGGAAAAGTTTTTATTTCCAATGTTTTGTTTTTGTTTTTGATAATTTTTTAAACAAGCACTATAAACATGTTTGCGTTACATTTTTTATTTACAAAATACATAATCAATTCCACTAGTTTATGGAAATTCTAGAAACACAAAAATTGCATTTTCATTCGTTTTGAAAACACTTTCGGCAATCCAAAAAATAAATAAATAAAAACTATTATAGTCACCAAACATTTTTTTGTTTTTATTTTTAATAAATAAACGAAAATTCATTTCTTGTCTTTCATAAATGAAAAACAAAAAACTGACAACTTTACCAAACAGAGCCTTAGGTGTTTTGTTTATTGGTTTTAGAATATTAGTTTCAGGTCTTTGGAATCCATGGTGCCAAATTGTTTTAGACTTTTAGTTTGCGCATTATGTGCAGATATCTTGATGATAGAGATTAGGTACCTTATTTTGATGTAATTTATCTATATTGTTGGTTAGGGTTGCGTTAGTTTCTTATCTTTTGTTTTTTGGGTGAATTTTTTTGTAAGTGCCCTCGGACTTTATGAATAATATGATTGCAATTGACTTGTAAAACAAAAAAAAAACTACCCAAAACACAAATAAAGGAGATGTTAATTTAAGCTCAAATTGATTTTTTATTTGTTTATGTTGTATTTCGATCCTATTTCACTCATTGAGATGCCAAAAATAGAGCAAAAGATACAAAATTTATGGAAAATTGATGTCGAAGAATCAAATGGGATTTGGTTCTGGTTCAATTGAAGATTCAAATGGAAGAGATACTCTTCATCTAACTGCTCTCACCAGTAGTCAAGTAAGTATTGGAAAAAAATTCGGCAACAACGGAATTCCAAAGAACAATTTCATTGATAACAATCACATGATCGAAACAAATTACAAATACCGAACGGTAGACAAATTGTAAGTACGAAATACTCACAAAATTTCCGGATCAAGAGCCGAATCCTGTGTGGTACCGCAGTCTCCTTAAGAAAGATTCGCCGCCTACCATGGATGTTGTAGGATGCTTTGGCGTCTTCCTCCTAGGGTTGGCTCGGCTAAACCGCAAGCCGTTAGAACACCACCGTCGACTGCCTTGGCGAACTGAACAACTGTCTATCTCTCTCTCACAAGAACAATATTCAGAGTATATGGAGCAATACGAATCTCTGGTCTCTCTACCAAAATGTCATACACCAATATAAAGGAAGGAAACCTCCTCCAATGAATTTGGGAATTGAATTACATGTAACTCCCGCAATGAATTTGAGAATTCAAATCTGTCATTAACCTCATAATGGGGAGGAGTAAACCAGGTTGTAACTCCTGGTCCTTAGAACACGTCCAGATTCGTTGAACCAAATAGAGGCCTATCGGTTGCCTCGAGAGACCCTCTGTATGCCTCGATTTTATTCATCCGATTTTTTCTGGAAAATATCCAACAATCCCCCCCATGAATGAAATTGGCAGACATACTGACACAGAGTACAAAGCTGATTCAAGAGAGAGACAACGGATAATCCCTGCATAGGATAGGTGGCTTTTGGCCTGGAACCTTCCCTTGTGATAGCCTATCGGGTTTACTGGCAAACCAGTGTGCGGTCCCGCTTTGAACTGTTCCGCGGCCGATGTAAACCGAGACAATAGACGTCACACAGGACTTCTCCTGACGTAGTTCAGTTCTCACTGTTGGGTTCATTTTGGCCATGACACCCCCTTCCTTGTTCTGCGAGTATTTTCTCGAGAATTTTGCCACAATTCTCGAAGAAGCGGCCCCACTTCATACTAA